>CM030177.1:5651808-5994308 GCA_017639675.1 Aplochiton taeniatus
TTCATCAAGCAAATCAGACAAGGGGCAAATTGTACAGTGGCTTGCTAGATACACAGCCACAAAATAACTGTAACATGTTTTGGTAAATGTGAAACTACATAGCTTACCCCCCCGGCATTAGGTTTTGCTTACAATGTATAGTGTGAGATTGATTGAGTAAAATATCAGTTAAAGTAAACAATGGTACACATCGAGGTGGGATTTTAAGAGCAGTTGAAAACGTGTAGGTTGCTTTTTTTGAAATGTTAAAATATGAGGGTCCTTCAGATGGCACATTATACATATAATAATTCAATTAAAAATGTTGAAGAGAAACAAACATATATGTGTGATTGTGAGGCACAGGGCAGTAAATCCCAATAGTCATTCACATAAAAAATGCAACTGATCGGAGCTTCAACCTAACACAAAAAGGGCCATTGATTTTTTTTTTTTTAAACCACAACTTCAACCCAGATTCACGCTTATCAATAAAAACACCGTTCATCCTCCTCATGAGAGAATATTCTAGCAGAATGTTCTTCTTTACCAGGTGAATCAGTTGCTCTGCTTTCACTCCTAAAGGACATAAGCAGCGAGACATCACTGGGAGGACAGGGGTCGCTGGCGGACGGGTGAGGTGTGGGGAGACGGCAGCTTCTCTGTGGAAACGGACGAGGTCAGGGAGGACTGCAGGTGGACGGTCTTGTGGAACAACTTGTTGCTGATCAGCACAACCAGGGAGAAAAGGCGCAGCTGGAAGTGGCTACATTGGAGAAGAGAACAGTGTAGTGTAAAAGCTTATCAATGTGGTACTTCAAACAATATGTGTTTGCCTATATATTCCTATGATTAGTCATTGAGTTGCATACTTACTAAAGCTTAGTTGGCGTCTTAGCTTCATTAGCACTGATGATGAAGAGTGGGAAAAGGATGGAGAACAAACAGCCACTATTTGATAAAAAAAAATTGAAAATGATTATTAAGTTACAATCATTAGCATAACACACTAATTAATCCCATTGTCTAAAGATAACCACATGGAGTGGGACAACTCGTTTAAACACAAATCCTTTTGTGTCTTGTTTATTGATATTATGGAGGTCTGTGCAGTGAACACGGACAGGTAAATAGAAATGAGTTTCAAAACAGCAAATGTACAGTATTTTATAGTATATATATATATATATATATATATATATATATATATATATATATGTATGTATGTATGTATGTATGTATGTATGTATGTATGTATGTATGTATGTATGTATGTATGTATGTATGTATGTATGTATATATATATATATATATATATATATATATATATATATATATACACAAGTATAAGCTTTAATACAATAAAAAAAAATGGCTTTACCTGACTATATATGATGACGGCAGGGCAGTCAACAGGGCCATTGGAAGACCAAAGCCAAAATAGTAGGGCCAGTTCCTTTCAATATTGGATAACCGTTGGTGCATCTCAACACCTTTGAATCAAATGATACAAGCATCATATTTGATCAAAATATTACATATGAACATACAATAACCTACAACATTAAGAAATAAGAATCTCACCATGGTTGAACCAGCGATACTCAAAGCAGTAGAGGGAGTAGAGCAGAGCCATATGAAGAAGGCTGACCATCTGTCCAATGGCATCAATAGGGAAGAGACTGACAATCATACCCTAGAAGAAAACAACATAGAAGAGACAAAAAAAAAGGGTGAATCGAATTGATCATAAATATATATTTATATATAATTTTAATTTCATTAAAGTAGGGTATAAAGGAACTGTGGTTAAGGGTTACATACATTTTAGCCCCCAAAGTTTGCAAACTTCATGAAATGTAGAATTACAAAAGCAAAAAAGGACTAATAAATGTATTATTTAGGTTCCATGGAATATTATTTTCACTCTATTACGCTGTTACTATTTTCCTTGTAGATGTTTCGGATTGAAATCTTGAAGGTTGCTCTTGCATTTTAAGCTCTCGTGTTTTAAGCCATATAAGCCAGAACTGGCCACTACATGCTAATGGTAACCTTGTTGACCATAGCCCAACATCAAGACATTGGTTAACTTTCAGATCCAAGGGATTACAGGATCAATAATATACCTGAATGAGGAAGAGTGCCTGAAGGAGAAGGTTAAAAAGCATGTCGGCAATGATCTTGCTGACACTGGGAAAAGGCTGAGCCTTACAGCCAGAGACTTCAAACGCTAGGTCGGCTATATCCTAGAAGATACAAAACAAAAAATATAAACTGAAATTGGGTAATTCAATTTCATCTGCAAATGTCATGATAAGAACTCAAAGTTAAAATATTGCCAGATACTAAGAGTTAACTGCACTGCATAGGATTTGTTTCAACTGCAATTCATCAGTCAAAGGAAAATCTATATATTACAAAATGTATGGGATGAGAGGTCTTAAATAAATAATAAGAAGTGAGAGGGAAAGTTCACCTGGAACCATATGGCATTGACTATCTTGCTGAGCACAAACAGAGGGAGCACCCAGAGTGCACTGAACACTGAGGTTAATATGAACTCCAGCCACGACCACACGTTTCCATGGAGAGAGGGGTCACCTGGCATGATGGAAGGTATTTAAGTGACAGGTTTTTGCTTCTTGTTTCAACCAGATATGTGGCAAGTGATCATGACAAAAATGTGCCCTATAGCTCTTGGGGGGCATACATACCAATAATTCTAGCTGTGAGAGTCTGAAGCAGTGGAATAAACACTCGATAGAAGAGAAACAGACTGAGCTATGGAGGAAACAGAAAATGTTTATTATGTTTCTAGATTAACTATTTGTCCCACCATCTATGGGGAAACGTTTCCAGTAGGAAAATATGTGTGCTTCTAAATGGTTGAACAATGTGGGCATAAAAGCAGAACACTTACCCAAAATACACCCCCATTCCAGGCACAGCACTGAAATATCCTACTGGCTAGTTTGGGTTCACTGGATTTGAAAGGAGAACATAGTTGGACTACTATCACCGCTAAGCATTTAGACAATGCAGTCAATGAGGTTTATTGAATGGGGTGAGAGCTGAGTACTTAAATATCTCTCAACACTGAAAGCAGTCAATTTACCAAACCTGTGGAGGTGCTGGAAACATACCTGTCTGGTTTGCGTTCCTCGCTCTGGGCCCGTCTCTGTGCCAGTGCCCCACTGGCTCTCCTCCTCCGCTGTTCTTCCCTTTTCTGCTGGATTCGGGCATCCAGCTTAGAGATGGTTCCAATCCCCAAAATGGAGTCTTTAATCCCCTACCATAGATAAATATATCAAATTAGTTTAATGTTGCAAAGTGTTGGGTATTTGCTTCAAAAAGGTCATTTAAGGTCATTTAATTGAACTATGGTAACTTAAGTTACTAATTTTCTTTAAAATAAATACCCCACAATCTAAATTGTTCTGCTAAAGTCACTAAAATAATACAGATATAAAGTATTAGAGTTATTTTAATTATTTTTTATAAAAACTGAAATATAATATTTGAACCACCATCTTGGGACAGAAAAGTCATGGTAAAAAAGGCAAGGATAAAACGTTTTTTGAACTCTATCGAGAACATGTATACAGCTTATTTAGAGTTATTGAAAGGGTTGGCTTCACCCAACAATCGCCCTTTTCACGAATTTTTCGTATCATACAATACATTTCATTGGTTATGTGAAATGGGTGTGCATCGCTGTCTTACCGTCGCAACATTGCGGAGGAAGGCCCTGACGCTGTCTGTCATCTCCAGACCAGCTGCAGATCCATCAACTGCAGAAGAAAGGGGGACTTGGGACAAAGTCTGCTCTCATGGCAGGGAGGGACTCACCAAGCAACCTGTCAACGACAAAGAACAACTTGAGCCCCCCCAAAAAACCGAGGGCACTAAACTCTCTGCCAGTGATATAACGCTGATAGATACTCTCAAGGATCCCTCATATATTTAAACAATGTAAAACGTAGCATGGCTGAGATACATGTCACGTTCAAGTTAACACATGCAGTCAACAAGCTAACGTTACCTTACCAACAATGAAAATTAATTTAGCTTAAAATTGCAACGCTACCCAGTTTACTTTAGGGAGATAACGTTACCGACGGTACGACTAATCTAAGGCGTGTGAGTTAACAAGCTCATCAACCGACTTAGGTTACTTTTTTGTTGGATAACTATGGTGTTGGTTAACTTTATTGCCGAAACAACAATGCAAATAGAGCTTCTAGCTGGCTAACTAAAGTAGCTAGCTATCGTTACCATGTTGTTAATAGTACTAGCTGACTAAGCTAACGTTAGTTGGGTAACCTAGCTAACACACTACCAGGGTTTCCAGACAGACACTACTATCTATGCTTTTCTTGTCAGAAAATACTTAACAGACATAGAGCTTTAACATATCTTACCACATACGACAACACTATCTGTATTGTTCACTTCACGATTCACCTTCTATTTCTGTCACAACAAAAACAAACCCAGCAAGACAAACCCTAATGTCTCTATTGCGCATGCTCCCACAAATGGACTGTGGGATATGGAGTGATCAAGATCCAAGTAAAATTGTATCACCTAGGCTACTGTTGTAGTTTTAAGAAGGCAGCTTTTCCTACGGTTTCTTTACTTTGACTTTTAATTTAATAGTTGATATTAGAAAAGGACATTAATAAAGAAATACATCTCGGGAGTTATATCTGGAGTAACGAATAACGTTATCTTGCATGTGAGCGTGTTTTAAGTGGTGCTTCGGATGTTTGACATGTGATCTGTTGAATTCATTTAATATGAAAACTATATTCAGATAAGCATGCAACTCTCCTTGGCCCTGCTCGTGAACATTACAAACTGACTTGTTCAGCAGTGCACACACCCACAGGGCGGTGCGTATGAGGCCACAGAAGGAATCAACTGCGATTGTTTAAGTGATGTTGATGCTTGCTGAAACATACTAATGTGTTGATCCCGTTTCTGTTTTTCTGTTCTGCCATTTGGGATATAATACACAAAATCGATGGTTTTTCTACGAA
Organism: Aplochiton taeniatus; assembly: GCA_017639675.1. NCBI lineage: Eukaryota > Metazoa > Chordata > Actinopteri > Galaxiiformes > Galaxiidae > Aplochiton > Aplochiton taeniatus. Next base: position 5,656,833 of record CM030177.1, read on the forward strand.
TAAGGAATGCCCACAAAAGACGCTGTGTCGTTCTATGTTTGAGCATAATTGGTGTTTTCATGTACCGATATTTTGGGTAAGTGACACAAAGTTATTCTTTTAAGGAAGTTTTAGTTTTAGTATATAGATAGCCTAACTAACATTGCAAAAGAGTATGCAATGGCAATGAAAAATATCACATACAATTAAGGACTGAGAGAGTTCTTGGGCTACTTTGAACGGGCAAATAGACCATTCTGAATGTCTTTAGATTGTAAAATTTGAGAACACATTGGTTGTCCTTTTCCTTACAAAAGACAATGTGCATGTATGCCATCCATTCAGTAACCCCTGGAATCCGGAATGTCAGCAGATTTTTTTCAGAATCTTCAATTAAGTGATACTCATTCTTCTCCAGAATGCCAACTATGGGAAGGAGACTGAGTCGGAGAATGGGTTTGATTGCCAACTCCTCTCAGTTCACCCTAGGAGGAGAGCCCTTTCGTATCCTAGGGGGATCTATCCACTATTTCCGCGTACCCAGGGCCTATTGGAAGGACCGAATGTTGAAAATGAAGGCCTGCGGTATCAATACCCTGACCACGTAGGTGACATAACTCATCCTGTTATGTCTTAATGACCCTGTTTAGAAGTAGAATGTGTACCAGATCTATCTGACCTGCTACAATGTGAAAGCCAGTTCCCTGTTGAGCACAACATGAATCGGTTCTATTACATTCTTATTTTCCTCACAGATATGTGCCATGGAATTTACACCAGCCAGAAAGAGAACTTTTCCAGTTCCACACACAGCTGGATCTGGAGTAAAGACCTCTACCTGTTTATTTGTCTGTTTGTCTGTTTGCCTGTCTGTCTGTCAATTTATCTTTGAATGCTACACCGTTGTTCCCGAGATAGTAGTACCTGGCTTGAAACGGGAACGTTTGTTATCATACTGTAATGATTATCTAAGCCACAATTCTCATGGGGTCAAGTAGCAGAGACACTCACCTAACAACAGCAGCATTTCCACAACAACAGCATCTACCTAGTTATTAACAGATACATCACGCCCAGCCACCTGCTGTTGCTAAGCAGAGATGTGCACAGCCTTGAACCTTAAAATTGTGTATATCATGTGATGCTGCCCACATCTTGTATAGGGGGAATGTGGTCAAAATGTATTTGATCACATCACTGCAGAGTAGTACAAGATATCTTATGGGGCAAAGTGGATGACTTGTTTATTTCTTTATTGTCCATCTTAACACAGAGCCTATATAAACCTTGCTGGTGAACTTGGGCTTTGGGTGATTTTGTGTCCGGGGCCGTATATTTCTGCTGAGCTCGACTTGGGAGGACTACCCAGGTTAGTCGATTTGCAGAAAGTCTGGACACACTACCTGCACTTTAATATGCCTATTCAAAAAGCCCTGTTTTTTATAAATAGCTGTATTATTATTTTACAACTACATCTGTTGCAAGAAACATTCCTCTAAAAATGTAATAAATGGGTTAAGGCTACTTGATCAGGCAACACTACGCTGTTTTTCTATTGTAATTTGCTACTATGGGTTAACCAAGTCACATTCCCCTGTGATGGGGCTTGGCTGTGTTATCTTCTGTAAAGCTAACTGTGTTTGTCTCTGTTTCTCCTCAGTTGGCTTCTTCGTGATGGGAATATGAGGCTAAGAACAACCTATCCTGGCTTCACTGAAGCAGTCGAAATATTCTTTGACAAACTAATTCCAAAATTGGTACCACTACAGGTCATGGTTACATAATGCTATTAAAAGGTCCTTAGAATATTAGGTAAATCATGTAAAAATGTATGACTTTGTTTTATATATGTCATAATATTTTGTGATGCTATGTTGATCAGTTCAAGAAAGGTGGCCCAGTTATTGCAGTACAGTTGGAGAATGAATATGGATCATTTGCAAAAGATGATGATTATTTGCCTTTTATTAAAGAGGTACGTGTCACTTGAAATTGTATCTCATGGAACAACATAAATGACTGCAAACACATTGGAATGATTGATTATCCTGTAATTTGCTTTGTTTCTTCGAAGGCTCTGCAGTCCAGAGGGATAAATGAGGTCTTGTTTACGTCAGACACCCATGAGGGGTTAAAGTCACGTGGTGTGAATGGAGGTACTGTATAGTATTAGTGTGAGTACACAAACACACACTGCTTATTAATTACATTCTTTATCAAGAACATTTCTGTCTCTATGTCTTTATGTTATAATTTCTTGTAGTTATCAGAGCAGTAAACCTTAACAAACTGAATGAGGAAGATATGAAGTATCTAAATGCAATCCAAGTAAGTAAAATCCCTGCCTCCCACTTTATTCCTTGGCATATTGTCATTTTTAAAACTTTGAACTTTTGTCAAAATCATGAATTACATTTGAATTTCAACTGCCTCAAAATACATGGCAGCCCAACAGCCCTACTATGGTAATGGAGTACTGGACTGGTTGGTTTGATGATTGGGGAGATCTCCACCATGTCCTTGCCCCAGAGGGTATGATATGTTCTTCAGTGTATTTATTTTTCTTCAATCATAGTGCTTCTTTGCTTGCTCCGTCTACATTCAATTTTGTGTTTTTTGAACGTAGTCTCATAGACTCTTTTCTATTCCAGTGGCAGTCCAATTTGCGGTCTCATTAGTTTATTTTCACTAACAGAAACCCTGTTTGGCAGATCTGGTGTCTACTGTGCGTAGGATTCTGAGACGAGGAATGTCTATTAACCTGTACATGTTTCATGGAGGGACTAATTTTGGCTTCATGAGCGGGGCTCTTGCCGACCCCTCATACAAGGCTTTAGTCACAAGCTACGGTAAGTCCTACATTTTGCACCTCATAATCCAATTCATTCACTCAATTTGGGTAATATTGCTGGAAAATATTTGATATGATCTTCTGTTTTAAAGTGTAAACTTAATAAAATACACTATAGGTTGTTTGTTTGGCTTTGTTTCTGCACATTTGAAATAGTGTTACCATTTTCTTCCACTAGGGCGCAGTGTTAGTCAATCTACCTCATTCCTCATATTTTGCAGATTATGACGCACCCTTGTCTGAAGCTGGGGAATACACTCCCAAGTACCATCTTCTTAGAGACCTATTCAGCCGCTACCACAGTAAATCAAATCGTTAACAATAATATATGTTGCTTACTGAGTACATTTATGTAACACACACATGTATAAAATGCTTTATCCAATGAATTATTTGGCCTTTCCCTTTAGGAGGGGAAAAACTCCCTGAAATGCCAGCCTTACGTTACAGGGAGGCTTACGAGCCTTCCATCATGTACCATCACTTGTCCTTGTGGGATGCTTTGAGCTTTGCTGAGGAGGTGAGTTTGTGTTTTCTTTATGTGTAGGCCTCCATACTGTCAGCATTTGTTTGCAGGTGTTAGTTCGTTTTCAATGGGTTCTCTGACCTTTCTCCTTAGCCATTTAAATCCCCAACCCCAATAAGCATGGAGAGACTCCCAGTAAACAATGGAAATGGCCAGTCTTATGGATATACGCTTTACGAGACCGCCATCACCAGTGGGGGACGTTTAGAGGCTGGAGACAGTGTACGTGACAGAGCCCTGGTGAGTTCAGTCAGACATCCTTGAATATGATTTATGTTCAATGTCATAAACACACAAAAATACCACACTATATGTGTTATCTTATGATTCAAAAAACGATTATTCTCTGAAAATGTTATGCTTCTCCAGATTCTAAGCCACCTGAGATGGTAAAACTGGAAATTGACAAGGTTTTAATGTATGTGACTGGGACTTTGTTTCTAGGTGTTTGTGGATAGACAATACATTGGCATTTTCAAGCGTCGCAGTCTGGAATTAGCAGTTCCTGATGGTAAGGTATGGAATCGTATTGAATAGTGAATGAATGCAAAAACTTACCCTCAAAATATTCTCCAAATAACCTGTGTCTCAATGTCTTAATATAGGAGGAACGGAAATTAAGCCTATTGGTGGAGAATTGTGGAAGAGTGCATAATGGGAGGGATTTGGATAAACAGCATAAAGGTACTGCCCACATATCATAGCATCCAGGCCTTAATTTACAACACACAATGCTGTGTTTTTCATCTCCTTTTTGTAAACGCTATCATAAAAAAGACTTACAATCTAGGAATAAACATGACTCCATGGAATGGATACAAAATCGTGCCTTTTGATAAACTGCCTACTTATACTTGTTTTCCATTAGGTCTAACAGGAAACATTATGTTAAACAGCAGTCCATTACGGAATTTCACGATATACAGTCTTGACTTGAAACCCAGCTTTATTGACAGGTTTGTACACTTAAAAAAATGCTTATCAAAACACTGTATATTTCCCTTTTTGTACTACATGTACCAGATTGGATAAATATTATTTTGTTCTGTAAAACGATTTATTTAATGAATACATTTTCAGTCTCTATCAGGCACCCTGGAAGTCCCACCCCCATGTTCCGAGCTTTCCAGGGTTTTTCATGGGGAGATTGTTTGCATACGGGTATCCAAGTGACACATTTCTCAAGCTTCCAGTAAGCAAGAACAATCATTTTCTATAATAAATACTGTTCAGTGCCTTGAGTACACTTTCTGAAACTTTAAATTGATCCAACATTAATACTATGAGGAATCTCTTTAACACCAGTTTTCTTCTTTTCCTGGTGTGAATGCAGGGTTGGGGGAAAGGTGCCGTTTTTATCAATGGGTTGAACCTAGGGCGTTACTGGTCCATTGGTCCTCAACAAACTCTCTACCTACCAGGAACCTTTCTCAATAGCGGAATTAACCAGGTAAAAGAGTACAGCTGGGTTAATGAGTACTAAAGATGTCACCATTGTATTTTTGTCATTATTAACTGGAAGTATAGCCTCCACTGTTTGCATGAGTCACACTAAAGTCAATCCCCTCTTGTGTGTTTACTGATCAGGTGATAGTGTTTGAGGAGCAAGAGGCTGAATACAAGATCATATTTGAGGAGACCCCTGATCTTGGCATGGCTGTGGACATCCAATGACTTGATCATCATTTGATGGACAATTACATAAACGGTCAATTTACTGTGACAAAAGCTCACCAAAAGAGCAAGCACCCATACCTAAAGATGCCTACAGCAATGTCTATTTATATTGGTGTTAAGAACATCAATAGATATGGAAAATACTTTTATTACGTTCATTGCATTTTTGTACATTGGAGTTGCAATCAAAGGGAGATTAACTTAATAAATGTAATTTCAGAAGTTTAGAAGCAACGGAGCAAGTTAAACAAAAGAAACATCAAGGAAAACAAATATATTAATGTATTACAGTGACTGTGCTGTGGGCTATTATTGTGGGTGTGAAATAATATTACTTTGAAAAGTTTGATTGACACTGGTGGAGTTATTCTCGTGCTGCATATTTCAAAGATGTACCATGTAGATTTGAGACCCTGATCCCGACATGAAAGTGCAGAAAGAATTGTAGTTTAACTTATTGGATTAGAACAATCACTGCTCCTTTTTATGTGACAGTACAGATGCTTGATTGTGTGTCTGTGTGAAGCTAACTGCCTTCTACGAAATGCTGAGCTTGGGGTTGTTATTGAGTAGCTCAGTGCTGTACTGTAGGCCCGGGGAAGCCTCATGTCCTCTTAGAACAGTCTGTCAATATTGACTTGCTTCACACAAATGCCCCATTATCCTTCTGTGCTGCTCTGTGCCCAGACAATGGTCTCGGTCCAGGACGATAGGAGCCAGTACCTCATATTCAACGGATGGCTGGATTGGGTTTGCTTGATTTGAAGGTGCTTCCAAATGGCTGTTTGCCAACTCAGAATGACCTGACGTCCTTTTCTGGGTCTTTAGTGAAGTCTTCTTTGCAGGTTCAACTTAGTTGTCATATCGGTCAGAGCTCCCAGCAGAATATTGCCTCTTTGTTTTTGTAATTGTGCTTAAATCAATATTTTTTTGAATTTTTTTTTTTTTGCATGTTCACAAACATTATATTCTGCCTATAGTGTAAAGACTCACTTTATTCAACTAGTGGAGAGTTTAGCTGTAGTGCAGATTATCCACTATACCCTGATCATTCCTTTATGGATCCCCAGGCTTTATTCAGTTCGTTTGAAATCCAAGTGACCTGAAATAATAATCAAAAAGTTAATCTTACGAACCTAATTTGTTACGCAATTGCAAATTTAGTACATTTCATTTTAATTTACAATTTATAACCACTTTATTAATACATTAAATATGAATGTTTTTGCAGTCAGTACCTGTGTTGAAGAAAGAATTATATCTCTACATGGGAATCTGTAAATCCTTTCTCGCCTTCGTGTACCAGCACAGGCTTTTCTGTCCTTGTGTGCCATACAAGCACCTGGCAGTAACAAGAGTAATATTCAACCAGTGTCAACACTGCAACATAAAGCTAATTCAACAATCGGCTGTTCTGACAAGCCAAATGAACTGGGTAAAGCATTCCTCACCTGAGTGCAGTTAGCCGCCTTGGGCTCCAGGTCATTGACAGTGACCAGTTCCCTCAGCAGGCTGCTCTCCTGGTACCCTCCCTTTACTCCGCGCAGCTTGAAGTAGGCCTGAGGCCTCGCGAGGATCAAACGCAGATTCACGGCAAACCCGGCCATGTCGATAGCAAAGGGCCGGTGGGGGTCAAACACTGTCTTCCAGCCGTACACCTTGCCTAAGGCGTTGACCTTTGGGCTTTCGTAGCGTAAGCCCCCTACAAAGGCCACGGGCCAGACCGATACCTTCTTGGTTGAACGCATCTGGGGTGAGAAAGGTACCTTGTTTTTCAAATACAGAAATCTGGAGCAGATAATACACACACACACACACACACACACACACACACACACACACACACACACACACACACACACACACACACACACACACACACACACACACAATTTTTTTCCTGTACTACAAAACATTTGTGGTGCAGGGAAGCAGCAGCCATGCTTTTGCCCCCTCACCTCCTCAAACAGCTCCAAGCTGTAGGTGTTGTCATCGTCTGCAAAGTAGACCACCCCCGGCTGGCTGCTGTTAACACTCAAGGTCTCCCTGAGCCAGCCCAAGGCCAGGTTCCGCTGCAGGGTGCCCCGTGGAATCTTAGGGTTTCGTACGTTCCCACGCAACTTAAAGTTTTTCGGCGTCTCCACGTTGAGGTGGGTATAGTTGAGCCCTGTGTTTTGGAGTAGTCTGCTGACCAGTAGCGTGCGTCTGTGGGAGTCCTCCACCACCATCCAGTGCAGGTTGGGGACAAGGAGGAAGGTGTTGACCAGCCGCGTCAGCTCTGCCTTCTGCACCGGCCGCTGGTAAGTGGGGGTGATGACGTGGATGATGGGCAGCACGTTGGACCAGGCTGGGGACCGCGTGTAGACGTACTCGGTCCGCACCACTTCCACGACGTCCCTGCTGACCTCGGGGCAGGGCGCCTTGAGGGCCACGGTGCTCTTGGGGTGAGACCGACTCTCAAGTCTGTCATCTAGGATCAGAAGGGACAATAGCGATGGGCTATCATCGTAAATAAAAAGCTCACAGTACTCTGAACATCTAAGGTTAGACTAAGCCTCTAGTTGTATGCCTCTGTTGTTCTCTCATTCACATGTACTGTAGGGGAAACACCAACCAAAATATTTACAGTATAATAAAGAAAAATGTGTCCCATCCAGGTACGAAATAGGTCAATTCTAAAGTGCTCAGTCACTGGATATTGCTAAACCTGGTGTATGGTAGTGACTTTTACCCTTTGGGGTGACTAGTAGAGAGGTGATGGTGCTGTTGTGCCAAACAGTGATGAGTAGTGTCCAAGGCAACACAATCAACACAAGGGCGAGGATGTCCCGTCTCTTCAGCATCTCCTGGGTCAGTACTAAGCCACGTCATTCCCTGCATGAGAGCGTAAAATATATATAAACTAATCACCATGAGGAAAGCTTGTTTTGAAAAAAGTGTGTGTTACACGATATTCGTGAGTGACTCCAGAGGAGGACATCGTTTAGGACATCTGCCTCTCGTTTTAAATTCTTAATCTGTTCCAAAGAGGGTATTTTACCGCATAAAGATAAACCACCTGCTATATCAAGGAATATTTTGGACATTTAATTAGTGCTCTCAAATTAAGTTCCAATAAAGCCTCACCGGCTTAAAGTAGTACATTGAAGAGATCTCAACCTTTTCATAAAGCTATAACTAGACTCCTCTCTGCTATAACCACGCAAAATCTGCAGGGAAGCACTTGGGAAGAAAGAAATACAGAGCTAGAGCCCCGCTTAGAAAAATAATTTAATTTATTTAAATTTAATCAACAGACTCCAGCTTCAATTGTGACCCCGTTGAAACACGGTGGCATGATATGAATGTGCTTGCAAGTTAACTCCGAATAGCTGAGATGTCAAAGAAATGATGATGATTTCAGTAAATGCTTTACTCCATCACAGGTATCAAGAAATGCAATGGAAATATTAGGCACAGTGATCTTTTGGGTATGGCTATACCACAAAAAGAATGCAGGAAGATGCAGGCTGTGGCAACAGAAGTATCCACCTGGTTCTCCCCCATCACAGAGCTACATCTCTGGCCAAAATAGAGCTGATCAATAATGGGGGTGGGGGGTGGGGAGGGGGCACATTAGGAGCCACCCACAGTCCTTTCATTTGCCTCACCTCTGTGTATGAGCAAGGCATTTTGTTTGTTAATCACGTTTAGATGTAATTAATCCTTGATTAAAAGTTAATGAAAAAAAAGTTATGTAGATCAGAGACCAGGCTTCCTAATTACTGCACCAGTCCAGCCCTATTAGAGTGTCAGTGTTGATGAGATGTCATTGACATCGCATTCTAATTTACACCGCAAACTTCGGTTGGTAATCAAACAGCCGGCAACCGGCTTTATACAAGATGATGACTAAACAACGCTGACTTTAGGCTCAAGCTACATACATGGTGTAGAACAGAAGGCGTTTACCATTTCTTACCATAACAGAATCTACATTTCAAGACAAATACTTCTGCCACCTGTTTGGTCCGTTTTAAATCGAACCACGTGCGTTTCAACCGTTCGTTCGATACGTTTGGTTTGGTGTGAACATCGAACGTACCAAACAAGCGGACCGTGCTTCGCCTCGGAAAGGCAGGACTCGGTCCGCTTCCAAATGAACCATGGTCTGGTTACTTTCTGGTGAAAACGCAATCTGCACTACCAGCAAAAACCAAACCTAAATATTGTGCTTTGCTTTGTGGATTGGAAGCAGACATTCCGTGCGAAACGCAACGAGCCTGTCAACAAAAGGTCGGAGAGAAACCTGGAGCACTGACCACATTTCACAATTGCTGTCTGAAACCCACAAAAATATTGAGATTTTAATAATTTTCGGTGAAAGGCTAAAAGAAAGTGAAAGAATGTTGGGCGCACAGCTGATCAGTACCGGCTGAAGGTATAAAGTATAACATCTTGCCCATTGTTCAACTTGTATTGTTTGCCCTATAGTAGGCCTAATTAACACCCAAGGAAGCAAGGTAGCACTCACCCACTTTGTAAAAAACACAGCGACAATACCACAATTTCACCAGTTTTATTTGGCCATCAAAAACACTAACTTTCGGCCTAGTTGGCCTTCATCAGATCTTCAACCTTGTTTGCCAAATTGCTTTTCCTGGATTTCCAACCCGGCGTAGCATTAGAATTGCCCACCTGCCTGCGTTTAATGCCACTTGAAGGTGCATTAGTTGCAATACCAGAGGGAGGCAAAGCATCTTCTGCCTCAGCCAGTCTACTTTTTTAGTAAATAGGAAAGTTTGCCTACTGTTTTTAAAATTGTGTTTGACCTAACTTAGTAAACTTACTTACTAAATAATAGGAATTTTCACTTGTGATACTTAAGTATTTTTAAAAGCAGGTCCTTTTCTACTTTGACTCAAGTAGAAATGTTAATTGAATACTTCTACTTTTAGTAATATTTAGCAAGAGTATCTATACTTTCACTCAAGCACAGGATTTGTGTACTTCGTCCACCACTGGAAACGGGTAATTTAGTCAAAATCCCAGGAATCGTCCGAGGCGAAACAACCTAGTCAGCCGCACATGATGTAAGGTTGGGAAAATCTACTGCAGTAACTGCTTGTTGAACGAAAGCACTCCATCATGTAGCCACTGACGCATACAATTGTCTAAATTAGCCGAAGCATACAAAGTAGCCGTGTTCCTTGCAATTTGCGAACACACACAGCAGCAACTAATTAGGAACCCCATGGACCCAAGATAGTCAAATCACTTCAGGCGTTAACTAACTAATTTCTCACATGCATAACGAAGCAAGTAAGTTAAGCACCACAGAAGTTTCTATACTTACCCCGTCCTTGGTCCTTTCGGAAATGGCGGGCACAGCCGTTACTTAAGTCTAGTCTAGTCTGTTATCCAGTGGGCCAGAAAAGAGCAATCGTATGACAACTGTCACGTACCAGCGTTCCGGCGGTGCGTGATGAATTGTCTGCCGGAAGATGGCATGAGCAGATTGATTGCTGGTTGAAGTGTATTTATTTGTTGCCCAACCAAGACAGGTCATCCCAGGTCACACGTGACTTTGTTGATATTACGTTCGACTACGGAAATCCGAAATGTTCAATGTCAATCAAATCCTAGCTCAGGCTCTAGCACTCAGCGCTCAGAAAGTGCCAGTGGGCCACATTACGTGGCCGTTAGCTAATATTTTTTTAATTGATACATTCGGCGTCACGTCACAGTTGGGAAAAACAATCCTTTTCCCCAGCATAGAGACACTAGGAAACCGCGGTTTTTAAACTAGAAAGCTAACTGAATCAAGGTGTCATGTCTTATATAGAGTAATTACCATATAGATAGAACACTATCTCTATGGTCATTACTGCTAATTGAAAAAGAATGCAAAATAAAAAAATTATACCTTATCGCCTCGGATCGTTGCCATAGGGATTCCCTGGTTGCTAGATAAAATGTGATAAAATGTGAATATTACTATTGATAGGACAATCGTAATACATTTTCAAATCTTTGGCCAAGTGGGTGATACATGTTAGTTATATTAGTTAGTTAGTTAACCAATTAATTGTAGTATATGTCTTGAGCATCATGTTTAAATACATTCATATGTGGGACTGTGAAGGGTTTAGGTTTAATGCACCTGTCTTCTACACATTGCTATATCTTTGACGAAAAAGAGGGGATGAACAATGAAAAACTAGCAGCCATTCAAAGTCTGTTCATTATGTTTGATGTTATGAATCCAAGATTACAGTTTCTTTTACACTGCTTGATCTTAGTTGTGACCTCCCTTCTTCATGTTGTTGCTATGTTGTTGTGGTGTATACCAACCTATTTATACTCTTACTAAAATGTGAAATTAAATATAATTTATTTTTACAGTAGGATTGCAAAAGTAATGGCAGAAACCTGCACATAAGCCTGAAAACATTGTTTGGAACAATGGTACATGGGACCATGTGTCTTGTAATACATGCTGGTGTTGTCTCATTGTTTAAGTGGTTTCTAAAGCTTTTCTCATATATTGTCTGCTCAAATAAATATGCACTCACAGCCTATGACGTTGTATTGTAATTCAAAATGTATTTAGCATAGTTTCTGTTTTAGGACTGGTATCATCACAGAAAACAGATTGAGGGCAGTTCATTAGTGAACTCGATTGGTGACTAAGGGATTCTGAAATGAGCTAGTACACACACAGATACACACATACACATTGGTCGAACTGCACTGCACAGGAACCAAATCCTTAACCACTCTTTAGGATGCAGAACAATTTAATAATACATACCACTGGGAGTGGAGGGTTACATGTTAAAATCCCACCAATTAATCTCTTGGACATGCTTGGCTTTAAATCCTCAAAAACTCTTAGCCACTGAGAACACACAAATACAGTGTGCCGAATCAAAAATAAATTAGAATTAATCTACTAAGACAAATAAAAGCCACACAGAAAGGCTTCTTCCTCATCTACAGGCTTGCATACCACAGTAGCCAGTGTAATTTAGCAGCACCTGCTCCTTACAGGAAAATAACCCTCTTAGTCATTGACTTGGTCAATGCTGAATATAGCTACCGCATCAATAGGGAGGGTATGTACTGAACTACCTGGAAGGCTTTAATTTGGCTGGTTCGTTGCAGCTGTCCTTATGTGTGAAGTGACATTCTACTGGACAATGTTTGCATAACTTCTATTGCCATTGACATCAAGCTGTAAGCATTATGTAATCACTCTGAATTTGAGTAAGTAGTGTCATATCGTTTTGGTAAAATATTTAAATGTTTTAATAACATAACCCCTTAACACCAACAGAGGTCTCTGCTGATTGTGGGGTTTATCTATTAATTTATCTTGACACTACACATTTATGCTATTCATCTGAAAGTTGCCTAACACTTCTTAAATATATCAACAGGCAAAGAAATCATACAAACTAAATGCAACGACTCTATCTATTTAGAGGAGAAGTACACCGGTCTATCGGACTAATGATGTGATAAAGTGTACAGCCTATCCACTCTTTGTCCATACTACTAGCCCGTGGCTAACTAACGGTCAACGCTGGCTAGATCAAAGCACCAGAAGGGAAGGAGAAAGGAGAAAAAACAGTCAACCTGGTTCAGCAAGTCAAAAGATCAAAAGCTCTTTAGCCTTTATTCAATAAAGGCAACGGCTTACCAAATTATAAATAGACATCACTGAATATCAAACCTACCAAGTGGGGTCTTTTAAATCATGTCTCTGTAGGGAAATTCAGACTAATGCGGTATGTTCTAATCACACTTATGTGGAAGGCTTCAATTGAGCAGACTTGCCTCCCAGACTGAGGAGACTTCTACACTCTAAATTGTCAACAAAACAATAAGACAGAGTAGTTTAGTTGAAGTCCAATTATCCCCTACTTTTTTGATGAAAAATGTAAACATAGTAGTGTGCATCCACTGGGCATGGTTAATCTGGCCTTTAAACATAGGCTATCTTGTCTATGGGGTAAGACACTGCTGCATTTGCAATATAACAACCGTAATACATGTTCTAAAATCTATTGTTTATATATTCCTTTCAACCAAAATCTTCTTGTCTGTGTTTGTCTGTAATTCTTTCAATTATTGTTGTGAGATTTGTATCTACCGAGGCAAGACAGATGCTACATTCTTTCATGTCTTTTCCCAGATACTTCTGCCTCTTTGATCGACTGGAGCTACCTGAAATCAGTACATTTTATTGCGCATTGTTAGAAAAGAGAGCCAGAAATATGCTCGGAAAATGAACTGTAAACGAAAAGTACAAAATCATAACGTGCAAATTGTGAAAAGGAAAACCTGTTTGAAACTTTGCGACTGCTACATCATCGTAGTGTTACACTAGTGAGACCGGCTCAGCCGGCTGTCAAACAGCTGTTGGCCCTGTGGCTCTTGCTGGAGGATTTAGACATTTTTTGGCTGGCAGTAATCAAACGAAAAGGTAGGTATGTGATTTATACTCACAGGGACATAAGATGATCCACTATTTCCGTGCAGTAGAGTCCACTTCTACAGTGCTAATGACAACGCTGAGTGTGGTGGTGATAAGGATTGAGCTTGATGTGATCAGTTGTTATGATCAGAGGGAGCCATAGTGTGCCTCCTCTTCTTGGTGGAGGGGACAGAGTGTTTCGCCCTCTGACGAGCTGTCCCAGGAAGGAGGGCTGTTGTCTGACCGGACCCCAGCAGCAGGCGCAATCCAATCCCAGGGCTAGGATGCGGCCTCAGTGACAGCCCCTGTGGAGACATAGGAGGTCATCCCGCTGGAAGAATGCTGCTTCTCATTCCTAAAACAAAGGCTGGGATTGTCGGAGAAGGGACGGAGCTGAGGGGGAGGCTTGGCAGAACATGGACAATAGAATGAATCACATCAAAAAATTCCACTGGCCCTGCAAGTGGAATGTCTGATTAAGGATGAATCTGTTTTCGATTAATCGAGAGAGACTTGCATACTGTTTGTGTCGTTTATGTGCGACATAAAGAGAAGTCACATGGTCATTTAGTCAGCTAGTGTGGCCATTTCTTTTCATTTTGCTCTAATTTCCTGACTGGCGTTATGAAAGGACGGCATTCTGTACAGACTTCCTGATACCTCTGAGCATTCACTCAGCTCCATTGGATTGTGCCGAAAATATTACTCTAATCTGAGGAATTTCACAGATGGAAGAAAGCTGAAGTGAAAAAGGAGGTATAGTGTGCCACCTTCCACTTGATAAAGGGACCGCTTGTTAATTTGTACCTCAATTGGGAATGCACGGGTGGTTATGTCTCTGAATGGTGCTTACAGCAGGTGCTATGGATGAGGGAGTGCCTGTGACCTCTCTGACTTGTGAAAGATTAGACAGGTAGAGATCAAAGGTACAGTATTGGGGTGTGAGAGAAATGTGGAACTGAGCCAGTGATACAGTCAAAGGTTTGCCAAAACAAAACAAGGTTTGCATAGGCTTTTAAAACAATAGGTGACTTCTTACAAAGTTACTGAAAAAACAAGAACATGTTTTTACAGTGTCTTCATGAAAGGCCATCTGAATTCATCACATCTAATTCCTAGGTAAACTTGTAACACCACGGCCAATATCTCTTTATAAATAATTTTTTGCACTCGTCAAAATGTACCAAAGTGTTTATTTTGAAAGCTCACAAAATGTGTAATGTTTTGGCAATAACTCCCGCATTGCTCAGGGAAAATAACTCTTGCACAAAAGTAAAACACTAGAGACCCATGCTATCAACTTCGGCCTTCTTTCTCTCCCCCTAATTAATTACAAATGTTTTCTCACAGTATTTCTGCTACCCATAATATTGATGGGGTCATAGGTTAACTCGACTCCTGGGCTCTCGGAATGTTGAACGGATCGATGCAGAACACCCACAGTTTGCCTAGGAAGAGCAGCATCTACTCCGGCTTCTCTTTCACAGGAACTTGCCATCAATGTTTTTGCCCTTGCTCTTGCCCTTAGACCACTAGACATCTGCTTTAGAGGTTACTCTATTTCAAGGTGAGCTAGCAAAGGTGTTACAATCAAACCAAGAAACCATATTTTGCTCTTTGTCTGAAAATCTGTGTTGTGATGTCCCATCCCCTGGTCTCGTTCATGATAAGATAACGTTTAAATGAGCGTTGCTATGGCAACAGGAGAGCCAGACTCCAGGTATCTAGATGGAGTGGAGGTTCTGGGGACTGACATGCTGTCATTTCGGGTTTTTTCCCCTCAGTACTGCCCTTCACATTGTTTTTGTAGATGTAGAAAAAAGAAGTATAACGTAATCAGATTCAATTCGATTTAACCAGTTCTTTCTCCACCCCAATCCTTTAAGGCAAACAGCAGAGTAGTGTGTACATAATGAAATATGGACATGGCCTTCAGTTCAAATGGAGGAAATTCATTAACAAAGGTGATAACATTGTGTTGAAGCACATTTTAACTATAATTGATCACATTCTTTAGAAAAGAAGGCTATAATTCCGAAACAAACGCAATTTTCCTAAGCAAACATTTATTTAGCTAGCACAATGGAACGCTGGTGATGCACCTCAAACACACACACACACACACACACACACACACACACAGCATTGACAGCTAAAGAGGGAATCAACACAAATGTATGTTTTTGCAATGAAATTCATAAATGTTTAATGTGGTTGGTAAGATCGGGAAAGGAGCCAGGCAGAACAGTGACAGCAAACAAATGCTTAATATTCAATGTAACACTTCACTACTATGGTGGGGATGCGTGCTGTAAAGTCGCCATATGTCTAAATGTCAAGGGGAATGGAAAAATAATGGTATTGCTCTAACAGTTGAAGAAAATCTATTTGGATTTCATATAACTTATAAAGACACGTTGGTTTTTTCAATATTTCAAAACTATGCAAAGATCAAAACAGACTAAATTAATTACATACTGTTGGTATACTTGCGTCTTCTATGGCAGACCAAGAAATGGAAAAGTGACAGCATCTTCCTCTTTATATGTGATAGCCGGAACTCAGAATTCATCTATTCATTGAGCCTCCACTGTTTTTAAATGGGGAGCTACTAGTTTTCATACCCACAGTTCTGAATACGGGTAGAGGAAATAACTTCCTTAGATTGTGGAAGGTGTAATATTAGAATGTAGGCATATTAGAACGCTCGGAGAATAAAATGTATAAAGGAGGTCTAAAAGTGGTTTAACAGAGATTAAACCCTTAGCAAGGCAATGGCATGAATTCAATTCAGTGCAGGTATTCGGTTACTAACAAAAGTTGATATCTGTCGACGACAATGAACAAAACATTCCTGTGTATTGGCACTTCAGAGAAGTCGAAGTCGCAGGCATAAACTGTATATCCAGCAGCGTGACCTGCAGACCATACTTTTTTACAGTAAGTCTTGTTGACAGGGTGGTAGCCTTCAGCTAATAACCTTAGGGGGGTTCCTGTGGGAGGACAATGTCTCCAATTTAGATGTGTACATCTCTGGAGGACTTTGAGCAGCTTGATTAGCCTAGTACCTGCCAAGACAGCAGGGAAACACTGGCATTGGCAGTAGACAAGATGCTTGTTAATGATATGCTCTTTTTATTTTATTTTTCATATTATGACTGATCTTTCAATTTAGGATTCGCAAACTGTTGAGACATAAAGAAAACCTCACTATGTGCTTCCACTCAATACAGTTTCCTAAGGAACACACATATCCACTTGTTCATTTCTGTGGTGCAAACTTCTTCCCAGAAAAAGTGTCCTTTGCAACAGGACCAGATTAATGAAACAAAAGGTGTTCTTCATTGGTCAGACATAATCAGCAAAGTGAATTTAACATTCAAAAACAGAAATCGCAGCAGAAACTATTCGTTTCAAACCTTTGGTTTGGTATACCTTTATTGTAGTCTCTTGATGCCAGCTTCTCCAATTAAAACTTGCAGACTTCTGTGCAGTCCAGGAAATCCTCTCAGATCTTCCGAGCTTGCCTCGTTCCTCAAAGCAGACCTGGCACACTTAGTTAATCTCACTGCTAAGGTTGATTAAGTTAATGTTAGAGCTGACATTTGGTGCCTCAGAAGAAATGTGCGTGCGGATGAATTACTTTCATTCACACCGTTGTTTCAGTGCACATGCACTGAATGTGGGAACAGAGAAGGCAGCATTCTGTAGGTCAGATTCATCTTGTACGCTTAGTTCGTCTCCTACTCTATTATCTCATTCCATCTCTCTCTCTCTTGCTCTCTCACTCCCTCTCTTAACATACAGGTCTTTCTTTCTTCCGTTGTATTTTTTTTTTCTTTTTTTTTTTAAATGCTGTCCTCAAGCGCTGTATTCCCCATGCTCTTTCTCAATCATTCTCTGAATCAGTTTCGTCACTGGTGCTGATGATAAGCTGAATCTTACAGAGAGAGAGGCGGACAGCACTTGCTTAGAGCGAGGCATCTGTGAATGTTTTTATCTGGGACTGAGGGACTCGCTACTCTTAGAAGCAAGGACCAACCCCCACCCCTGCAGAACCTGACTGGCTTATGGCATGAACCACTCTCTCACACAAAATGGGGTGGGGGGCCTGGTACCGGAGACAGAGAGGGAGAGTTAGAGGGCAAGGCAGTGCAATACAAAAAGAAAATCAACTTTGATTATATCATTTTGAAGATGAACATTGTAAGGATATGATGATGAAATATCAAAACTTTGGTACCTGCCATACATCTTTGTTCCACAACATTCTTTATGGAAAATTCCATAAAGTTCCACTAAAATTGATTTGAAATATATTATACCCAAAACGTCTTGATCATGACATAAATGCTTTTGTCCTTTCAAAATTTAAATCGACAATTTTTCATAACACAGCTGATGCGATCACACAATTTGAAGGACTAAATTAGTTTGTATGTTAAAAACAAACCTAAATTACTTTGCATTGTGCACAATTTTATAATTTGATCTATTTACTGAAAGATTAAAAGATAACTTTAGATTAAAAAAAAACATGGTCGCGAGTTCATAGTATTCAGATTATCCTGTTTGTTTGTTAGCTAGATTTCTAAGCTGGCATTGATACCAAACATATGCCAGGGTTGGCACTAAATCCCAAGTTCACATTTTCATAAAATAGTAACTCACATACTCAAATTTTTTATATTTCAATTCAATTCAAACTTTATTCCAGACTCACAAGAGTCCAGTCCATACAAGACAATACCAAAATACAATTCATATGTAGGCTATATCGCCAGTGTTTTCTGAGCCTGGATGAGTACCCATAGCTCCTTTTCCTCGGGCTGTTTAAAGCCTCTATGATGCTGTTCTCCGACTCATCCAATAGGTTGATAATGTTAAAAAAAAGAAAAAAAACTCTTACTTTTGTTGAACATTTTCAGCTTTTTGTTGAGATCACTTTAAAATCAGTCTATAGTTCCTGCTTTGCTCAAAGCATACCTTGGTCAAGTCAATATACCAGCAGCTTGTCTCGCCTGAAGCACAAGTAGGCCATAATGCTTGGGAATTTTTAAAGCAGTTTCTGCCAATAATTGGATTTCAACGTGCTATATCTTTTATTTATTTTTATTATGTATCTACCTTACTTCAAAAACTTTAGCAGTTATTGCCTTAAGCTATTGTGCACCATGTCAGGTCACTGATACTGCAGGAGAGAGAAAAACAAATATTTTCACATATAGAGAAAGAACAGGGGATCAAGATCAAGGTGGAGAAAGTTGCATGATAAAAAATAAGTAGTAAAGCCAACCAAATGCCAGTCTAGTTTGTCTCTTGGGGTGCCAGGAGGCAGCCTGAAGTTTGTGTTAATTCATTCTTTACAAAGGGCCTTGAAGCAAGGCTCTCCCCAACCAGAAAACAGATTGCATGTTTAGCTCAATTGATATTCTAAGAGTGTGACTAGCTACCCTTGATAGGTTGTAAACCAAAAGGACAACAACTCAAACAAAGCAAAGAAAAAAGCTCAAATAAAACCATTTCTTGGTCAGAATGATCATTTTTCAAAACTTTGACAAAACACACTATACTATACATCCTTAAACTCTGCCAAAGTTATTCTAAATTGCAACAACTGAAGTGACAAATGTGATGTCATCTTTATTGATTTGATATATAATAAAAATAGAAAATCATTGCCTAAAATAGCAGGTTTTTTTTTCTTTTCAAATTTTGAAGCTTGTTAGCTCATTTAAAAAAGGAATTCAAATTGTATATTTCACGTCTTTAAAATGAGCAGTCTAACCACAATATGAGAATATCAGTTGTAATATTATTTTTTTTACAGTCACGGCGTTCATACAAAAATAATTTGTAGCGGTTATAAATTATTGACAAAAATGGCCTTCCTTCATTATTCAATGATTGTTGGCAGCAGGGAAAAACAGTTTGGTCAATGTTTCAGAGGTTATAGGGGTCCAGTAGAGCCCCCTCTGGGATCCATGTATATTTAATGTATATGACATTATATGTACATTATATTATTGTACATTCTATGTATAATGTGTGAAACCGCACATTATTACGATATTCGGCCCAATCAGAACACCCAGAGTTTATAACACTGACGACACAAGTCATCTCACTGTTACAAAACAGAGGCTGATCAGACACTCTTAGGTGTGTTTTTTTAACAAAGGAATTTTCATCACCTTCAAGGAGTGACACCATAATATTTGCCTTAGACAGAGGGGGATTTTAGCCATACAACAGTGTGCGCAGAGGAGTTTTCTGGAATGCTGGTTGAACCTTCCAACTAGCCTACCTAGTAGCTCCCTGCTGCGTTCCGTCAGTTTGCTGCCCTTAACTGCTCGCTTTTAGACTCAGTATATTGTTCATAAATACCCACAACAACAGTTAATCTATTAAAATGTAAAGTTTTGTTTTGGCTCTAGATATTTTGAAGAGCATATTCCCTTTGCTGCAAAGAAACAGTGAAATCCTGTCTTCCAGGTCATTTGGGAGGGTTTCTCTATTATTGTTGCAGGAACAGCTCTCCTGAACGCTTTGCTTTGATGAGGCTAGACAGAGTTTTTTGTTGACTATAGGCATCACATAAAAGTATAAGAAAATGTAAGGAATATTTGACCAAGAACATTTTATCTCCAGTTTGAAGCGTTTCGTAAGATATACCTCAAGGCCTCCTTCAGAAGTATCGTTGTATTCCCATTACAGCTATCTCTCAGTAGGTGAAATGTTTGAAGCCCCACATAAACCTTACTTGGACTTGGATTTTTCAAAAAAGAGCTGAGAGGTTATAAAAAAAAAACTAGCAACGGATTTGCGTTAACGGATTTGTGCTTTTTGTGCTTTTTGTTGCAAACAAATTAACATAAAAGCCTTTTAAAGTATGATATGCTTGAAAAAAGCAGTATTAGCGGTCTGACATGAGCTGTATGTTGAATTGACAGTAAATAATTCACTGTTCAGATTGTGTGATTTTTCTATGCAGTGGTTTTTACTTTAATTACTTTATTTTAGTCCGTTTTACTCAGTTCTGTGTAGCTTAATGGCATTGGCTTTGGTGCCTTTTGCATTATATGTTTGATTCTGCTCTGTTAAGTACTTTGTAACTTAGTTTTGAAAGCACCATACAAATAAAACGTATTGTTATTATTATTACTTATTATTTTCATGGTCGGTATTGTACCATATGCCACCATCGTGTTGCATTAAGAGATTATTTCATCCAAACAAAAATGATGGAACGCGTTATTGTAACTGATGTCTCTATATTATACTGGACACTTCTACACGATCTTCTTTGACCCTTTAACCAGAGCCATGTTGTTGTTCCAAAACATTGAGTGCTTGTATGAGAAGAAAACAGTTTGGTGTTTTCAATGTCCTCCCAGAACCGTAGTGCCAGAAAGATGCAGGTCCCAGAATCCTCATGTGAAGGCTGGGGAAATAATCAGAGTAATTAACCAAGCGCATCTCCTCAGCCAGACCCCCTGAGACCCCCATAGTCATTATGAGTCCTGCCTAGGCCACAATTTCCTCTCCTCCCCTGCTTAAATTGACACCACTGTCTAGGCTTGCTAGGGGTTTTTCACATACAGTGCACAAAGCAGTGGACCTGTCACAACAAGGACTTGTGGCGCCTGCTATTGAAATGCTTTCTCTACATAATATATGTTTTACATTCTGTATATGGTATTCTTTAACCCTATTTCATGTTATCTGTCAACCAAAAGGTGACTCTGCCACATTTCTTTCATAGGGTGTGCCATAACTTCAGTTTATAGCATAGAGATCAACATTTGTTGTTCAGAAACCTGCCCAATCTTCTATAGGTCACTGCAGCTGCAGCATACCTTGATACAATTGCAGGTTGTTTCAACTCTTTTTATTTGGCATGGCATTTTGACTGAAATATTCATTTGTCCTGCTTTAATGCATAACCAATCAAGGTTGGTTGTTAGGCAGAATTCCAGACTTTCTTCCTCTCTATCTATATAATTACACCTGACTGTGATGAGTCCATAGAGACGGAGGCATGTGCAGGATACAGGGTATTTAATCAATACACAAAGCAATAGTCAACGTGAGGCAGTCTCCCGTTGACATACAACATATTACACACAGACACTAGTAATACCTACAATCACGCCCAACTGAGTCTAGGCACACAGGGCTTAAATACCAGACTAACTATGCACAGGTGTACAGCATGAGTTAATCAGTAAATAGGTGACAAGGAACGCTGCAGTGCGGGCGTGGGCGTGACAGGACCCCCCCCCCCTGACGCGCGGCGTCCGCCGCCAGAGGACCCCGGACAGGGGGGCGACCCCTAGGACGAGGAGCGGGACAATCCGGACGCGCCCGGTGGAAGGCCCTGATGAGGGTAGGGTCGAGGATATCCGCCGTGAAGACCCAGGACCGCTCCTCCGGCCCATACCCCTCCCAGTCCACTAGGTACTGCAGACGGCCCCCCCGGCGTCGAGAATCCAGCAAGGCTTGAACCGCGTACGCCGGAGAGCCCCGTACATCCAGTGGCGGAGGTGGGTCAGCTCGAGGAGCAGCACTAGCCAGGGGTCCCGGCTCCATGGGTCTGAGGAGAGAGACATGAAATGAAGGTGAGATACGATATCCGGCAGGCAATAGGAGAGTGTATGTCACCTCGTTGACCTGCCCCACAATTCGGAAGGGGCCGATGAACCTTGGGCTCAGTTTGCGGCAGGGCAGATGCAGTCTCAGGTCTCGGGTGGACAGCCACACCCGATCGCCCACTTTGTATGCGGGGGGTTCACTCCGATGCCGATCCGCCTTCGTCTTCTGTAGCTGGACGGCCCGTTGGAGCTGGACACGGGCGGAGTCCCACACCTCCTTGGCGGTCCGCATCCAGTGGTCCACTGCCGGTACCTCGGCGGTACTGGGATGCCACGGAGCCAAGGGAGGCTGATACCCCAGCACCACCTGAAAAGGGGTGAGGCCGGTCGAGGAGTGACGGAGAGAGTTCTGGGCGTACTCCGCCCACGGTAGATACCGAGCCCAATCGTGCTGATGGTCGTGGCAGTAGCTCCGGAGATACCTCCCTAGGTCCTGGTTGGTCCTCTCGACCTGGCCGTTCGCCTGGGGATGGTACCCCGACGTGAGACTAACGGCAACCCCCAGGCGTGCCATAAACGCCCGCCACACCCTCGAGGTGAACTGGGAACCCCGGTCCGATACAATGTCCTCCGGAATTCCAAAAAACCGGAAGACCTGCTCGAAGATCACCTCAGCCAATCGGAGCGCCGTGGGCAGACCGCCGAGGGGAATGAAACGGCAGGACTTCGAGAATCGGTCGACCACCACGCAGATGGTGGCAAAGCCCTTAGAAGCCGGTAGGTCGGTGATGAAGTCAATAGCAAGGTGCGACCACGGTCGCTGCGGAACCGGCAGCGGCATCAGCTTCCCCGCCGGAGCTTGGCGAGGCACCTTCGTTTGTGCGCACACCGCATAAGACCTGACGTAGCGGGCGACATCCCGCGGAAGCCCCGCCCACCAGTACTTCTCCGTCAGGACCTCGGTGGTACGTGTAATACCGGGATGTCCGGTAGCCTGGGAAGTGTGGGCCCAGGTGAGCAGCCGGTCCCTCACCCCTGTGGGCACAAACAGCCTACCAGGAGGACAGTCCGGCGGAGCCGGCTCCATCCGTTGAGCCCTTCGGATGTCTCTGTCACAATCCCACAATATGGGAGCCACAATGCGTCCCGGTGGGATGATTGGTCCATAATCCACTGGGCGCTCCTCCGTGTCGTAAATCCGGGATAGGGCGTCAGCTTTGACATTTTTGGAGCCGGGTCGATATGAGAGGGTGAAGTTGAAGCGCGTGAAGAATAACAACCACCTCGCTTGGCGTGGATTGAGCCGTCTAGCTCTCTGGAGGTATTCCAAGTTCCGGTGGTCCGTGAGAACCAGAAACGGTTCGTTAGCCCCCTCCAGCCAATGTCTCCACTCCTCCAACGCTAATTTGACCGCCAAGAGCTCCCGATCTCCGATGTCGTAGTTCATCTCGGCCGCCGATAGTTTCCGGGAGAAGTACGCACATGGAAACATGCGTTGCGGACTGCCGTGCCGTTGCGATAGGACCGCTCCCACTCCGGTCTCCGACGCGTCCACCTCCACAACGAACTGCCTCGCTGGATCCGGGTGTCGTAACACCGGCGCGGACGTGAACTGCCTCTTGAGGCGTGCGAATGCCTCTGTCGCTGCCCTCGTCCACTCCAGTCTCCGGGGAGCCCCCTTGAGCAACGAGGTGAGGGGCGCGGCGATCGCGCTGAAGCCCCTGATGAAACGCCAGTAAAAGTTGGCGAATCCCAGGAAGCGCTGTAGGTCCTTAATTGACTTAGGCTTGGGCCATGCGCATACGGCCTCAACCTTGGAGGTCTCCATGTTCACCCCTCCGGGGCCAATGACATAGCCAAGGAATGACGTAGAGGTCTGGTGAAAGCTGCACTTCTCCCCCTTTACGTAGAGGCGGTGGTCCAGCAAACGGCGGAGTACAGCCCGGACATGGAGGATGTGCTGATCCAGGGTCGGAGAGTGAATCAGGATGTCGTCCAGGTATACGACCACGAACCGACCCAGCATATCCCTGAGTACCTCGTTCATGAAAGCCTGAAACACGGATGGCGCGTTAGCCAGGCCAAACGGCATTACCGAGTATTCGTAATGTCCGGAAGCGGTGCTGAAAGCCGTCTTCCACTCGTCCCCCTTCCGTATCCGTATCAGGTTGTATGCGCTCCGTAAATCCAGCTTTGTAAAGAAGCGGGAATCGCGGAGCTGCTCGATGGCCGCTGGTACCAGCGGCAGCGGGTAGGGATATTTTACCGTCACTGCATTCAGCCCACGGAAGTCAATACAGGGATGAAGTCCCTCCAGCCGTTTGGGGACGAAAAAGAAGCCCGCTGCCGCCGGGGACGTGGAAGGTCGAATGAAGCCCTGTGCCAAGGCCTCTTCGATGTAGACCTCCATTGCTCGTGTCTCCGCCACTGACAGCGGGAATATCCGACTGCGGGGAGGGGCAGCCCCCGGAAGCAGGTCTATGGCGCAATCCCAGGAACAGTGAGCTGGCAGACGAGAGGCCCCCTCTTTAGAAAACACCTCCTTCAGACTCTGGTATTCCACCGGAACGTCGGGCAGGAGGGAAGCCGAGGGACTCTCCACCGATGTGGTGCGGATGTCCAGGGGAAGGCACGTCCTCTGGCACCGTGGGCTCCAGTCCGTAATCCGCCCTGTGACCCACGACACCGTGGGACCGTGCAGCCGCAACCAAGGGAGGCCGAGCACCACCTTGTGCCCGGGGGACTGGGTCACCAACAACGGAAGCCGCTCGCGATGCAGGCTCCCCACCGTGATATCCAGGGGTTCGGTGCACTCCGTCACCCGCCCCTGTCCTAACGGTCGGCCATCCAGGGCCTGTAGTGGTATGGGGTCTTCCAGACGCCGGAGAGGGAGATGTAGGGACCGAGCAAACTCGCCGTCAAAGAAGTTACCCGCCGCTCCACAGTCCACCAACGCTGGGAAGGACACTGTGGGAAAACAACCACGGAGAGAAACAGAAATCTGCAACGGGTCAGTCGAGATGGGAGGAAACGGTGAACTCACCCCTGGTGGCGGAGGTGGACCACGCCGTCCAGTGCCTCCACTGTTATCGGGTAGGTGTTCCGGGCACTCACGCACCTGGTGCCCAGCCGCCCCGCAGTACAAGCAGAGCCCCTGGTGGATTCGCCGCTGACGTTCCGCTCTGGGGAGACGTGCGCTGCCCAACTCCATGGGTTCCGGATCCGAATACGCTCCCCTCTGACAGGGGACCTGGGGTCGGCGCCGACGCTGTCGGAGCAGGCCATCCAACCTGATAGCCGTAGCAATCAGCGCGTCCAGACTCAGGTTGTCATCCCGGCAGGCCAGCTCCGTCTGCACCTCCTCGTTGAGCCCCCTGCGGAACAGGGTTAACAGCGCCGCCTCATTCCATCCACTCGCGGCCGTGGTGGTGCGGAAGGTCAGGGCCAACTCCGCCACCGTCTGCGCGCCCTGCCTGAGCTCCAGCAGACGGTCACCCCCTCGTCTCCCCTCCGGAGGGTGATCGAAAACGGCGCGGAACCGAGCGAGGAAGTCTTGGTATCTCGTGCCGTCTTGACTCACGCTCTCCCACGTGGCGGCGGCCCACTCCAGGGCCCGGCCCGTGAGGAGCGAGACGACGGTCGCGATTCGAGAGTGGTCTGAGGTCTGTTCCCCTGCGCACTGCGCAAAGTACAGTCCTACCTGGAGGAGGAAGCCCCCACAGCGGGCGGGCGTCCCGTCAAATCTCTCCGGGAGAGCAACTCAGGGTAATCCATGCCCTACCGCTAGGGCGGTCGGAACCGTATACCGGCGTCTCCTGCTGCCGCCTGTTTGGGGGCGTGATTCTGTGATGACATAGAGACGGAGGCATGTGCAGGATACAGGGTATTTAATCAATACACAAAGCAATAGTCAACGTGAGGCAGTCTCCCGTTGACATACAACATATTACACACAGACACTAGTAATACCTACAATCACGCCCAACTGAGTCTAGGCACACAGGGCTTAAATACCAGACTAACTATGCACAGGTGTACAGCATGAGTTAATCAGTAAATAGGTGACAAGGAACACTGCAGTGCGGCGTGGGCGTGACACTGACTGTCATTAGGTTTACTTATATGGTTACTGGGTTGGTTTAAAACTTTCAGAAAATGTAAAATTGATCAACCTTGATTTTCGGATCTAAATCATGCATTCTTTATTTGGGTGGGTACATTTTGGTTTTATGTTTTCACGATGTTGTGTCACATTATCTCGTTAAGGAATGTTTTCATATGGTTTATTCACACATATTGTGGTGTAATTGTCTAGACTGTTTCTTTGTTTTACATGGAAGTTCTGGATTCCAGGCCAACCATTTAACTAATTTATACACAGACATGCATCCTTAGTCATCAACTGAGTCACCATTTCTTTCACATTACCCCTCCGACAATTATCAAGAAAAGCTCACAGTTATGTAATAATTAGGCAGACAGTTGTACTACAAGACAAACATAGCTTGTACCTATTGTTATGACCTTCTCTGGAATTTGAGTCAATCCTTGCATGACAGTGATGATTTAAACAGAATGGCTGATTTCATCTGCAATGTTTAATTTTTTGTTTGAATAATAATAATAATAATATTTTAAGCGTCAACTTCACAGTAATGTAAGGGATTAACTAAAAGACAGATACACCAAGGATATCAGACAAACACAATTAGAAATGCAAATAAACACTGGATACTGCAGAAAAGAGAAGATTTAGCTTGAACGACATAGGTAGAAAACAGGACCAATAAATCATGAAATTGCATTGATTTTCACAGCTGTATTGAACCCAGAGACATTCCCAGAAGATTTGCTTGAAGGGTGAACGTGCAATGAATTACCTTATGCTAGTTTAATGGTTTAATAGTTTAAATTATATCTTAGTATTGATGCACTTTCCGGACAAAATTATATCGAAGGGAATTATGCGTCTTCTATGCCTTCTGCTTATTATTTCATGAATTATTCTTCCATTGCTGGGGAAAATCACCTTTAGCATCCACTTGCCATTTATCTTTAAGTTTTGGTTCCCACTACTTGGTTCCTTGACAGACTGAAAATGTGATCTATATACAATCTATGCAAACATTAATATTGGGAACTAGAAGCTGCTCCAGTTGAGCAAAACATACCCTTGAAAAGTTAAAGTGTCTAACTCTGCTCCTCTTGCATTTGTAGTGTTTACACTCAAACACTTTTTATTGCCCACACATCATCTCGAGATTACGGAATGCTCCAGTTTTTTATCACCAATTGTAACAGTACATCCAGGCCAACTATTTTTAAAGTTTCTGGATTCCCTTGATTCTGCCTCCCCTGCATAGGAGGTTCTAGGAGAACCCTCTTTTTGAGAAAATGTAAAAGCACAACGCAGACTTGACTGATCAGTCAACAATGAACTAAAGGATCAAGGAATCATATCCTGACAAGCTCGGTGTCAGGGATCATGTTGGTGATGGCCCAAGTGCAGACATAAAACTAGAAATGAACTATTTGCAACCAATATGAAACTTAGAAAGCAAAACTCTTGCGACAAAGTAATCAAAATGTTCCTAAATGGAGTCCTGCACTTTACTCAAATTAGACAGGCAAGGGATGAGCAAAACAATGACTGAACATAGAGCAAAGCAAAACAGGAACTTGAATACCTTGGTAGAAGGCACAGGTGAAATCAATTTAACTAGATAGGGAAGTGCACTTATATGGTTACTGGGTTGGTTTAAAACTTTCAGAAAATGTAAAATTGATCAACCTTGATTTTCGGATCTAAATCATGCATTCTTTATTTGGGTGGGTACATTTTGGTTTTATGTTTTCACGATGTTGTGTCACATTATCTCGTTAAGGAATGTTTTCATATGGTCAAGACACAGGTGCAAAATATTCATTTTAATGGGCACAAACATGCTAAAGTCAATTAGAGCATTGTCTTCTTCTGAACCACGCCCTTGACATTCAGCTGCTATTTGAGTGGTTACACATCTCTGGCGCAAAAGAAGTAAGTATATATTTATCCGTGGCTTATCAGAAATCTACATCAGAGATTCGTTGGCAATTTACAGAAACCAATCTGGACTCGGTGACACTGTAAGCGTGCAATTTAAAAGAGAAGTGCCCTGCCAAAAAGGAAAAGCAATAATCTCCCAAACTAACACCTTTACTAAAGTGACTTAATAATAATAATAACTTCAATTTATATAGCGCCTTTCTTATACCCAAGGTCGCTTTACAGGGAAAATACACAGGACAGCACAAAACAGACAAGGAACAGAAGGCAAATAAGGAGATGAATGACTGTGTGTGTGTGTGTGTGTGTGGGGGGGGGGTGAGGAGAATTAGTGATTGAAGGCTATGTTGAACAGATGAGTTTTCAGGGTTGAGTTGAAGTTGTCCAGAGAAGGGGCGTTGCGGATTTCAGCAGGGAGGGAGTTCCAGAGGGTGGGGGCAGCGACACTGAAGGCACAGTCCCCAAAGGTGCGGAGGCGTGAACAGGGAATGGAGAGCAGGCCGGAGTCTGTGGATCGGAGAGTGTGGGATGTGATGTAAGGGTGGAGGAGATCTTTGAGGTACTGTGGGGACAGTGCATGGAGGGATTTGTAGGTGATGAGGAGGAGTTTATAAGTAATGCGTGACTTGACCGGGAGCCAGTGGAGTTTGCAGAGAGTGGGGGTGATGTGCTGCCGGGGCTTGGTGCAGGTGAGCACTCTGGCAGCAGAGTTCTGAATATACTGGAGCCTGTCCAGGGTTTTGCTGGGAACCCCAGACAGGACTCCGTTACAATAGTCCAGACGGGAGGTGATGAAACAGTGAATGAGTTTTTCTGCAATGGAGTCGGAGAGTGATGGCCGGAGTCTGGAGATATTTCTAAGATGAAAGAAGGCTGATTTTGTGACTGACTTGATGTGGTTCTGGAATGAAAGGGTGGAGTCCAAAAGGATGCCAAGGTTGCGGACCTGAGGGGATGGTGTGATGGTTGAGCCGTCGATGGTGAGGAGTAGATCTCCAACCTTCCTGAGCAGTGCTTTGGGGGCCACAACCATGAGCTCAGTTTTATTGCTGTTGAGTTTGAGTAGGTTGGTAGTCATCCAGGTTTTTATTTCCAAAAGGCAGTTGGTTAGTGACTGAGGGGGGAGATGGGCAGAGGGCTTTGTGCTGATGTAGAGTTGAGTATCATCGGTGTAGGAGTGGAAACAGAGACCATGGCGGCGAATGATTTTACCAATTGGGAGTATATATATTAACTATACTCTCCGACTTACATTTTTAAGTGCTGGGTTTGCACAGTTCTTGTTTGTCACAATGGGATTTTCCATGTCTTAGTCCACACAGAGCTACAAGAAACAAACCATATTACTGCTGTGGATTCCTCTAGCCTTGAGGACTTTCCCAGTATGGCTGGCAAAAGCGAACCCATGCATTTGGACAAGCTCTGGTGTGAGCATCTGCAGGGCAAAGAGGACATTCACTTGTTTTCAGCTCTCACACATGAGATCCATTCCTCTTTGCTTGTCAGCCACGTCGCACATGACAAATACTACTGACTACTTTCATTTGAAGGGTTAAAGGCCAATATGGGAGAGTAATGGGTTATCAAAAACACGTCTTCCTTAAAAAAGCATTTTGCGAGTGGTTGCCAAGGAGTCATACAAATATTTCATCATGACGGCTGCCAGAACAGTAAATGACATGCACCTTAAATCCAGGCTTGTATGTATGATAATGTATCCAAGATTCTCTTGAAGGAATACACAGACACGTATTTGTAATGGTGTTGGCGGACCAATTGGGAAGTTGGATACTGTTAAGTCCGTGGCCCAATGGTAGACAACTCTGGGAATAGGGTTAAATGTCAAACCCACAATGAATTTTACATGTGCACATGTACTAGTGGAGTAAAATATGGGCTAAAAATCAAGTATCAATAATACATGCTAGGTTGGGGTTGTTATAGGTTATTATTATATTTTATTACATAGGTAATTTTCTATGTGTGTTTATAGGGAGGAAGCGGAATCTTCTCAGGAGGGAGCATGAAAACGATGCCGTGTCTGTAAGATAAATAACTCCGGGATCAGCTTTGAAATGTTACATAAGGTCTCCCAAGAACATACTTTCACTGTAAACTGGACAGATAATGTATGTTTTTTGGATTGTGGTTGACACTTCAATTAAAATATTCTCCAAAAATATTCTTCTAAATGCTATACATTTTTGGGGGGAATTAAAATCATCAGCTTTCGTGATTGACAGAAGCCCTAATAAGACAAGTCCACAATGAATGATTCATGGGGTTCTGTTGTCATCCGTGCTGACATCTAATCGTTTTCTGTCATCATTTCAAAGCGCCTTGCTGTGTTCTCACTGCTCTCCTCTTCTTATTCTGTTGCCAGCATTATTGTATGACTGGCTCTGTCACCTTGTGCCGGGGAACATTGCATTCATGCTGCACCAAACAATAGGTGTCCAGATTACCATCCAGCTGACGTGGCAGAGATGTCCTCTGCCAATGTTCAAATTTCTAAATGATTTGTAACGCCTAAAAGATAGTAATCTGTTATATTTGTGCAACAATGGCACAGTACACACACAGGGTGGAATGGTGGTATACAGTTTATTTAAAAAAAAAACTTAGAGGTGAAGCTTAATTGACACATTTCCAACCATGTGTAAGCACTGTTCATTCATGATATAATTTAGGTATAAGCAGCTGATCATGTTCTGAGACCTGTATAGAAAGCTAAGCAGGCCCAGTTGTCCTACTGTCATCCTGATAATAAATGGAGGTCTAGATCGAGCTAACTTTAAAGGTTGGTTTGTTAATAGGGCATGAATGGCAGGAGTTTCGTTACAAAGACTTCCTAACAGGCTAGCATTTAATTACTCGACTGGGATTCTTTAGCTGCTTTTCCACCAAGGACAGTCTCTGGATGGCTCCGATAGTCTGTTCAGGACCATGGAGAGGGCAATTAAGGCAGTCAGCTGCAGAAGAGTTTCAAAAGCCAACGCCTGAACTGCTTTACAATTGAAAATATAGAATATTAGGAAATAAAAACAATTTTATTTCTCAGAAACGACACACTTTGCTCCTTACTGTACTTGCTAATTCTGTACATTGATCTTTGAACTCTAAACATCACTGAAGCAACTTACTGATGTAATTAATATACAAATTTAGTTAAAGTGCGTTAGAGCACAAACCTGTAGCTGGACCAAGCAAATGCTTTATGTGTTTGACAATCCTTATCTGGCTCATTTAATAAAATCTGTCTTATCTGGATGACTGGCTGCCCTTCGGTAATACTTATCAGTAAAATAATTATTGATATCAATATCAACACCAAACTACACGGGCATTGTCATAAGCATGTCAGCAGAGCAGAGTGTAGTAGCTGTGGACCCTAAGGGCGATTCAACAATTCCTACAATTTCAATTCTACAAATGATTCACATAACACCATCTTTCTGACAAACATTTTGATTGGGGAAAAGGTTTTGATTGCGATTACAATATTTTATGGTATAGCCTTTTGTTTAATGGGCTCTCTTTCTCTCTCTCTCATTACTTACCTCTCTCTTTCTCACATTTGTTCTCTCTCATTACTTACCTCTCTCTTTCTCACATTTGTTCTCTCTCATTACTTATCTTTCTCTCTCTCTTTCACTCACTCTTGCGCGCGCACGCACAAACACACACACACACATATATACACACGCTTTGTTGAGTTTGTACACGTAGGTTTATATGTCATATTGTCAAACACCCTGTGCTTATGAGGACTGAAACACAAGTATCAGCTATCAATCATCAAAGCAGGTGATTAAGAGTGAGCAGGCCAGGGAAAAAAACAGGTGGCATTTCCCTGACAGCATGACACAGTGCTCCACACAGGTGAAATTGGATCCGCAGAAAATCTGTCTTCAAAGCCCCAAAGCCATTCACTCATTCCAAGAGAGAATGCCACAGAAAATGGGAGGTGGAATGGCCTGCCAGCTAAGGGTTGAGTTTGAGGTATTAATTGCAATGTAGAGTTAATTCCACTGTGCCTTGCCTTCCCTGTTGCAGGGTAACTAACTTACTAACCCAACAGCCGGTGATTATCTTTGGTGTTTAACCTCAACAGATATGTTACTCCATGCCTCATCATTTCTCTCCTCCTTTGACTGTCCCATCTATTATTGGGCATGCCAGCGTGGAGATGGGATGTAATGATGAATGGACTTCAGCTTAGCTGCGAGACCGCACATTGGCCTCGCAAATCGAAGTCTTTATATGAAGAGGTCTCTGCATCCAAGTTAGTCAAAATCTAAGGCAAGATGTCTTACATAAGTCCAAATGCGTGGTATTGCGATTTCCTGTTATTGAGTTACTAAATGCAAGTTCTGCATTGTATTGTATGTTCTTCAACCTGTCTGTAATTTCCTTTGATATCTCGTCATGTTAGGATGTTACCATTCATTTGTACTCTTTCTCCGTTTCATGTTGCATTCAACTCAATAATTGGGAATTGTAGTGCCGAGCAGTGGAGTAGTTGCGGGAGCCAGTGTGGTGAGTGACTGGTCTAAAAAGATCACGTCAAATTAATGAGTGTACGTAAATGGTTGATTGGTGGGACGGGGAGAATAGCTGTTGTCCGAGTGTCCGCCTGAACTAGCTCTGCCAAGGCGTCGCCTCATTAGTGTTGTCTGATTATCTTCCAGCCACTGACCTTTAATTTAGAATGCAATCATGTCAAAGATTTCTGTCTTGTCGTTTCTCCTGAGGTTCTGTTAGTAAAAACAAAATCATTGAGTTAACTCTGTGATTAGAAACAAAATATATCCAAACAATCATTGACTTAGACACAGAGAGATTCAATAAAAATGTGCCCTAGAAGAGACTACAGGAAATCAAAGAAAAATGTAACAGTTCTTTTGTAAAAACACCGGGGTCAATGGCTGGAAGAAGGAAAATTACGTGCCAGCTTTTTTTTGCAGGGTA
The DNA here is from genome assembly GCA_017639675.1 of Aplochiton taeniatus. Lineage (NCBI taxonomy): Eukaryota > Metazoa > Chordata > Actinopteri > Galaxiiformes > Galaxiidae > Aplochiton > Aplochiton taeniatus. The sequence continues at coordinate 5,689,938 of CM030177.1, forward strand.
CAATTTGTGATGGCAACGTAATTATTACCAACTGGCATTATTAACAACACACCGTATGTTTTCACAGGCAAGGTTAATTCATCCTGTGTGCTGTGGTTTGTTGCAGTTGGTTTCACTGAATACGGCCTAATAATCCACCTGCTACTACCTGCTGCTCGGCTTCCACCTCTTCTCTCCCGCTCCCTAAAGCCAAAACGTTGCCTGGCAGCAGAACTTAAAGTAACTGGGAAGAAAATATATATTTTTTCAAACTTTTTGTATAGCCAATAACTAACCTACTCTTTGTGACAGACTTGACGAGCAAAACAATCATTTATCACTCAAGTCCAGAGCGGGCTCCACCCAATGCATAACTCGAATTTTCAATATTTCCAATTTGCTTACTGACTCTCTCAATCTTTTGACAGTGAAGGTGCTAATGCTAGTGCTAATGTTAACATGTAGACCTAATATTTCATGCTGGTTTAGGCATAAAAATGATTAATGTATGTTGGTAAAATGAAAGCTAACAGCGAGTGTAGGGTTGAAATGGAGAGGTTTAGTTAAAGGGTTAGATTAGTTAGGTATTGGGATTTGGAACGATTTGGACCTGGCTCCAGCCAGCAACTATATAATAAATTAAAACTATTTTCTTTCTGATGGTTGCTTGTTTTAAAACATAGACATTGCTCCCTCTTTCTGTGATTTGGGACTGTATCCACAAAGATTCTTCAGAATCAGAACCTCAGAAATTGCAAGTAGCTGTATGAATGTAGCAACAACATGACACCTCGTACTGCCAAGTTTCAGATGCACGCTTTAACTGACGTTACAAAAGTGACAGTACACAGCAAAATCCGTGGGTCAAAGATCCATCCCACAAAGTCCCAATTTTGTGGGAATTGAATCCCTGCTAGATTTAAACAGTCTTTCTCAGCAATCAAGTACATATCGTTGACCTCTTTGGTCCTTGTTATCCCTGAGACAGAACTCCACCTCTATGGTTAGCACCTAAGCTACTTTCTCCCGCTGGCTCCTATTCTCTTTTCCCCCTCTTTTGTATGAGACTTTTCTCTAGACTGCTTCTTGACTGGGTCTCACCAGGATGTATAACCATCCACACATGCACATTTCATTCTTTATGAAAGTTCTTTGTTTTGTAAAACACATTTTATATATACATTTGTCTTAATTTTCATAATTATTGTTAGCTCAATTATGCCGCTCATAGCTAATTAGTTCATTCAAGTATAAAATGTAATTTATTTGCATGATTCATTGAAAAACGAACTGTTTGATTATTTCAAACGCAATTTGCAGCTCAAAGTCTAATTTCTGGAACTACTCAAGTAGCTGTTTTGCTGTCCCATGTGTGGATGGAAGCCATATTCTCACAGACTTTCAGTGACATTTAACAGTAGGCCTATAGTTGTGAAAGGGCAATATCGTTTGGATTAGCACATATTTAGTAAAATAACAACTTTGCAACGTAAACTGTGCCGTGTAATTGCACCTGTGAAATAGACCAATTGCAAATCGTCAGGGTATACAGAGAGGAACAGAGGACTTTCATTGTTATTTAGCTCCATCTATCGGAAAGACCAGAGCAGTATTTAGCCTACAACACAATGGCTTTTCAAGAAGCCGAGTTCAGTCTCTGACAGCGGATAATGAACATTCCCGCCGTGTACACAACTTGTACAGAGGCCATTTCAGAAAGTTTGATGACAAAAAATAGAAGCTGCGCACTGACTGGCCAAAAATATACCATACAGCCAGATTAAATTGACAGCAGAAAAAAAAGTCACCTTGAACTTGATACGTACGGCCAGAATCAAAGCAGATGAAACGCCTACTCAGCACTGTGGTTCCTTTATGAACGACAGCCCAGCTGTCCAATGACAGCGCAGGTCAATACGGGAGTTCCTGTTGGCGCAGCAACACTAAGAAAAAAAGATTCGGACGAAAGGTAACCATTTAGAATATATTTGAATACAATTTAGGTATACAAACATTATTTTGCGCAGAGGTATGTATCACATTGTATAATTCGTTACCAGTAGACTAGCAATGCTGTTAAGTAAACACTTGAATGACATTTGTCTACATTGATGCCCTGCTCTTGTTCTAATCACTTCACCGTTGATAGGCTTTGGAATGCGAAATGTGATGTCCGAGTGTAATGTGTTTAAAATGAATTATCCGGGATATATGATTTATTGTAGGCTAGCTGATGCCTTTGTGCCGTTTGTTTTGTTTTATTTAATTGCCTGTCTGCCTAATATTATCTAATACAATTTGTGCCCTCGTTTTTGACAATTAATGCTAAAGTAATGATAACTGTCATTGTGTAATTTAGGCTATAAGATTACCACCAAAATGCTAAAATTAGATTCTTAAATTGCAATGTACTTTTAAAGACCCCTATGTACCACTATTTTGGTCTGTCTCTCAAGTCTGAGTATGGTCATCACTCAAGTAACACCTAGTCAACTCTCTCGGGTTAGAGGTTGCTCATGGGTGCAACCACCACATGTCCATGTCCAACAAGTTAGCCTTTGCCTGCTGTAGGCTAACTGTGCCTGTGATGGTCTTAGAACATTGACCCAGTTCTTTCTGCTGTGCCTGTAATCATCATTGCTTAGTTTTGTGAGACAGTTTCCAAACACAGTGAGACAATGTTGTAACGGTTTCAAGGAACTAATGTTATATTTGTTTTGTTTCTGTGGCTTGACATCCTAGGTCTTTCTGTTTCCCAGACCCAACGTGGAGCTAGACAGATCTAAGGAAACTCCACATGCAGGAGTCCTTCCAGTCCTGCATAATACAATTGATCCTCCGTCCACTTTCAAGGCAGCAAGATTGAACCCGTGTTATCAAACCCATGCTCTGCCTTGCTCCATCTCCTTTGTTCCAGTGTAAACAAGAAGCTGGGTGTATTTGCTCTCGCCAAGACGGCCAATAATTACACCAGCTCCAAGTGAATTGCAAAATGACCTACAAAGCAGTTGGCCTCAAACAGATTGTGAAATTAATATAATTTGAAGAGGGACTTCTTTTTGCCCTAGCTGTCTGGACTTAATATCTCTGGAGTGATGGGGACCACAGGCTATGGGTACTACCGCACAGTCATCTTCTTTTCCATGTTTATTGGCTACTCCCTGTACTTCTTCAACAGAAAAACGTTCTCCTTTGTAATGCCCTCTGTAATGGAGGAGATAAAACTGGACAAAGATGACCTGGGTAAGACAGCTTTAGACCGATTTCCTATTAAATAGCGTGGGACTCCTTGCTGTTAGTTAACCAGTTTTGTGAACAAGCATGCTGATATCAGCTTGAATACTATTTTTCAGGATCTGATGCCAATGTCGTGCCTGTCTTTCTCCGTCTCTGCAGGTCTGATCACCAGCAGTCAGACCATGGCCTATGCCATCAGTAAGTTCATTAGTGGAGTGTTGTCAGACCAGATCAGTGCCCGCTGGCTGTTCTCCATAGGCCTGTTTGTGGTGGGAGGCATCAACGTGGCCTTCTCCTGGTCTTCCACTGTGGCCATGTTCTCCATACTGTGGTTCATCAATGGCTTGGGCCAGGGCCTGGGCTGGCCACCATGCGGAAAGGTTTTGCGCAAGGTAATACTCAGAAAGGAGCTGAAAGTGAGATTCCTTCACCATCGGGCCAAAGAACTGTAGCCGTTTAGCGCACACAAATGTTATATACTTGTGGCCTCACAATAGCCACCTATTCATTCGGGGAAGGTGCAGAAAACTCAGCAGCTCATTGTGCTCTTTAAAGGCTGGCTCTCACTACCCCCCACCATGTAAAAGGTCTCCCATTTATGTGATTTGCCCTTTGCCATTAAAGAGATGCAGTGCACCTGTCATTTACCAGTTGGCGCGGTTATAAGTGGTCTTGTGAATCCCAACCTTTGCCCTCCCAAGCTCTGACCTTTAGGACAAGAAAAGGCCCCTCTCAGGATTTCAGCTGCACTTAGAGAAAAACACGTTATTCTGTCAGTTCCAAGGGCCACTAGCTGAGGACCCAGCTGATTTAGAGCTCAATAATACTTTTTTTAATATTATTTTTATAGAATTTTTCCATGATCTGTTAGAAAGCACATTGAGACAACCAGAGCCCATAAAAAGCCGAGTTCAAAGGTAGGGGTAACAAATGGGCTTTGGCATTTGCGTGTCCCAAGAGAGAGTGAGAGAGGGAGATTAGGTTGCAAGAGACAGTATTTATAGTCTCCTTTTCACAGCTTTCCCACAACAGTTGCACACCATTAAGTATTTCCTCGACTTGCATGAGAACAATAGCTAGTGCCTTAGCCTGTATTACCACATTGTAGGAGCTACTTAAGAACCAGTGGTTCTGTGCTTAGCACCCACTTGCTGTGAAGCTTAGGATTTTGTGAGTGCCTAGGCCCTAGGGTGAATTCTCCTGGTCAGTTTCAGCAGGGGCTTATAATGTAGACAGTTTTAAGACCTGATGACGGTCGGCATGTCATCAGGAAAGCACATAGTCTTTGGGGTTTTACTGACAGCTGAAAAGTTATTTCAGTTATTCGTATGTGGTATCATAATGACCTTTTATAATTTGACCAAAAATTTGCTTCCAAAATCGTTTCCCTGTTCTGCAACTACCCTGTATGATGCTGTACGGTATAAACCGATTGATTATACTTATAGGTCTTCATTTGCCAAATTTCTCTACAGCTTTAAACATAATTTGCAAAATAGAGTTTCACAAAACTGAAGTAAATACCTTTGAGTGTTAGTTTTGAGCTTTCGGTGGTAACACTGACTTCTGTCTGTTCCTCCTTTTCTCTGTGTGTGTTCTCAGTGGTTTGAGCCTTCCCAGTTTGGGACATGGTGGGCTGTGCTCTCTTGCAGTATGAACCTGGCTGGGAGTCTGGGTCCTCTCCTAGCTACGGTGCTGCTTCAACACTATGACTGGAGGACCATCCTGTCCATGTCAGGAATCCTATGTGCGTCCTTCTCCTTTGTCTGTGTGCTGTTTGTAAAGAATGAGCCTAAAGACGTCGGCCTTCCTAGCATTGAGGCCGGGGCCAAGAAGGGAACCAAGGGTGGTGAGTTGACAGGGAGGCATTGTTCAATTCATATTGTGGTTTAAGATCGTGGAGTAACATTGGAATCCATTGTGCGTACTTCAGCGAACCGTGAGAGCACCCTGCGTGAGTTTCTCCTCTCGCCTTACCTGTGGGTCCTTTCCCTGGGCTACCTGGTGGTGTTCGGTGTGAAGACTGCCTGTACTGACTGGGGCCAGCTTTACCTCCTCCAAGAGAAAGGCCAGACCATCCTCATGGGTAAGGCATACCTGTGAAGCCACGTGCCAACCATAAAAAGGACCAGTTGTGATTGTTTGTAGAAATTCCTCGCCAATTAGTCCTAGACAGCTTCATCGTTGTGTTTCATACCATTTTATCCTAGGGAGCTCTTACATGAGTGCCCTAGAGGTGGGAGGTCTGATGGGCAGCCTTGCAGCAGGCTTCCTCACTGACAGAGCTGTTGCTAGGGTGAGTGTTATAATGTTTAAGAGCTGTTAAGTATTGGGAACTCTTCAACATTGTTATTATTGTTATTTGTTAATCCTTCAACTTCTAAATTGGTGTGTTTTGTTGTTGAAGGTGTTTTTTATAAGAACTTGACTCATCTGGAACTCGATCCATTTCTACATATTACACACTGAACAAATAAGGGCTTTCAACTCCTATATTTACAGTACCCCTGTATCCTTACATGCTAATGATTTGTGTCATGTTTCACAGAAAGGCTTGGGTAGCCATGGAAATCCTCGCCATGGCCTGCTTCTATTGATGATGGGTGGGATGTGTGTGTCAATGTACCTCTTTAGGGTCACCGTCACGACCGAGGTCGCCACGGTAATAATAGCAAATCATTTCAATTCCTAGTCATAAGTTTATTGGTGCACAGACCGTGAAGCGATTTGTGGTTCAAATGTTTTGATCAAATGTGTAGGTGAATAACGTGTAGGATGAAGATCAGGCTATGTCATTGCTCCTCCAAGATGTGAAAATGCTTTGGAAACATAATATAAATATTACATTATTTGATTTCCACAGGAAGCAGTTTGGGTCAAGGCTCTTCATCCTGTATCAGTTGTCATTGGCCTTTCAGAGAAAGAGGTGGGTAATTTCATGTTTTGCAATTGAACCTGCTATTTGAATGAATTATGTTTGCATGTTATTGTATAGTAATTCAAAGTATAGGTTAAAAATTACTTTCTGAACATAGTCCTTTATTCACGCATTTAGATTTGGATCCTCTGTCTCGGAGCCATGTTTGGGTTCTCTTCCTACGGACCAATTGCCTTGTTTGGAGTAATAGCCAATGAGAGTGCTCCGTCAAACTATTGTGGGACCTCCCATGCAATTGTAGCCCTAATGGCTAACGGTAAGACCATAGGCTGATATGATTGCAAGGACAGTGCTGTGCTAGATTAAAAGCTCCACTGTCTGCTCATAATGTAGGTAAAGTATGCTGTTTTTCCAACAGGTTGACCATGGTGGATATGGGATTTGTAGTCATTAGATTAGTTTATACTCGGTAGAGAAAGTTAACAGTCAAACTGGTCCCAGTAGATCTTGTGAAATAGTCTGACTTGCGGTTCATGTTTAGATTTGTGCAAACAACACGGAACAGCATGTGTTGTCCTCTATTGACTACAACCTTTAAAACATTCAAACTACTTCTCTAGCTCAACAGATGGCAATCATTAGACCTTTATATTTCACCCCAATTACTACACAAATAAAGAAGAAATCCGTTGATATTGTACTTTTAAGTTTTTAGTTTTAGTGCTCATGCGGTTTTTATAGCACTGACCAGCGATAGACACGTAATCAAAGACAATAAGGGCAATGTATTCATGCAAAAGACAATAAGGTTCACAAATACAGTTTGTTCTAACTTCTATTGGTAAGACTTAGAGGCTGCTAGTTTTCTATCTTTCTTATTTGTTTTTCCATGGCTGTGATGAGTAATATGCTTGTGTTAATGTTGGTTGTCTGTGTCTTTGTTGGCCATAGTTGGAGCTTTTATGGCCGGGCTTCCGTTCAGCACCGTTGCCAAACACTACAGCTGGGACATGGCATTTTGGATAGCTGAGGTGACATGTGCAGTGTGGACCGTCTGCTTCTTCCTTTTGCGCAACATGCGCACCAAAATGGGCCCAATCTATGAGAAGATGGACTAAATAAACGAATTCACGGTCCAAGGATCTGCGACTGTATTGTTAGTTCACTTACCACACGTTGGTACACCACGCCACAAAACACTGTCAATAAGTATATGCTTTTAACTTGAATGTAACCAACAGAGATTTAGTTTCACATTAATAACGGTAAGGTGACAGAAAAAAGGAGCACCCATATTTCTCAAATCAGATTACTGTAATGGAATGCATGAGCTTCTCAAACTGTGAAGAGTCTTGTTGTAGTGCCAGATGAATTCCCTTTCAGCCTTGTGCTTGTGACCTCACATCTAAAACTGGCATTGGTTACCTTTAAGATTTTAGCACTGGATTTATGTCTGGTTTCAACTGGAAGGAGATAACTTCATATATTTAACTACTGTGTCGGTTGTCTCATGGGTTTATAGTTTGATGCACCTTGACTATAGAGGGGCACCACACAGTTAACCAATTTGTGTTAAAAACTAATACTGCCCATAACACAATCTGCCTTCAGTGGAGGCTATCTTGAAGTTATTGGTTGTTTTAATAATGGGTTGGCATACCCTGACTACAATGTATTTATATTTGCACAAATATGACGCTGTATCTTGTTGAACACAGTGATTTACAAATTTGTATATACCTCAACCATGATTATTAACTGAGGAATAATATTTTTGTTTAATGACATAAACCAATATCCAGTCATATTTTTTGTACACCATACTAGACTCAACAATGCAATATGTTGAATTACTGTATTAGTATTTTTTCATGTTGACCAGAACATAGGCATACTAGGGGAATGCAAAGCTTTAGTCGGCTGTTAGAAACTGAACACTATTTTGTCACTACCACTTTGAGCCTCAATTTGACCGAGGTATTAGTCCATTACAACAAAATAACAAATAACCAAAATTACTATTTGGGGACATTTTTGCTTGTTTGCGCTCTCTAAATATTTTGAGATTTTGGGTAGTAATAAATAGCAAAATACCTCTGTTTTTGTGTTTGTTTCTATTTGCTTACGTTAAGCAATTTGTACTTGTAGGCTTTACATTTAGGGCGTTAGGAAGCCATTCAATAAATGTCAAAATCAGAGTAGATTTCCATATTTGTATGCTGATCTTTGAGAACTCAATATCCCAGACTCGACTCAACTTACTGTTTCCGGAAACAGTACATCATGCTTGGGTAGACTGAACTGACAAAAACGCGAGGGCGAGTGCTCTCAATATGGTAAGAGCATTTATCAAATACTCTTACATTGTTAAGAAATGTAGGACTTCTTATTGAAGGTTGGCAAAAGCATTATTTATATCCATCAAGTAGGGGCACAATCACGAAGAACCTAGGTTACTAAGCTAGCACACTAGCGCGCTGAGTCTGGTTAACCAGCGACACTTTCATTAACGTTTGACCGCAAAATAATGCTATCTAATCTGTGTTTGTATTATGCATAAAGCCTCCTAAAACCGATAAGAAGAAGGATACAGGGAAACCCAAAAAGGACAAGGACCCCGCTAACAAATCTGGAGGCAAAGCCAAAAAGAAGGTACTCAGACTTTAAACTGACGTCACTGACACTGTTCATGCTTGCCATTTCTCTGAAAAAATATTAGCAGGGCATGCTTTGTGTCTTTCTATAACCGTCGTTAACTTTTTAACCTATGTCACAAAAATAATCTGCATGCCAGTCCAAGACCATGACGACTGAGTGGAAAAGGCAAGTCATTTAGTGTGTTCTTTCAATGTGTGATGTTGTTTGTCTTGAGCAGAAGTGGTCCAAGGGAAAAGTACGAGATAAGCTCAACAACCTGATCCTTTTCGACAAGGCTACCTATGACAAGCTGTTAAAAGAAGTCCCAAACTACAAGCTCATCACACCCGCTGTTGTCTCGGAGAGGCTAAAAATTAGAGGCTCATTGGCTAGAGCGGCCCTCCATGAGCTTCTAAGCAAAGGTAGATGTACTGGTCTGCGTCCACTTTGTTATGCATTCCTGACAAAATAGTCATAGGATGGGGGTCAGTTTGTTTTCCTAATGATGTTAAAGAAAATGGCATTAAAGAAAATGATTTACTTGCATTCAAACTAAGTGATTAACTAAAGTGAGGACGCTAGGATTTACAAATACTTTAAAAGTTGCCCCTCAAATGTCTTGTACCAATTGATGCTAATTGGCAAAGAGCATTTCATTCACACTCAATCGACCTGCAGAGAATTGTTTATTATTTATATTCAACCAGGGTTTATCAGGTGAAATGCTCGTCAGCCAAAAAGTCATCAGGGTCAGGATTGAAGTTTAGTGAAGTAGCTCATTCCTAATGTATCTCCGTAGTCATGAATAGTGCATCACATCTAGACTAACCAAGGATATTCTCAAATCCACTGTCAACAGGCATGATTAAGTTGGTGTCAAAACACAGAGCACAGTTAATCTACACACGGAACACCAAGGGCACTGAGGAGGGAGCAACAGAGGAAAAGGAAAAGGAGAAAGAGAAGGAGAAATCTTGAGGTGAGTCTTTAACGTATCTATCAAATTACAAGTGAAAACGTATGGGGTTACATGTTTCTACGTTATGCGTATGGAATTTCAGGGTCCCATACTACATTTTAACAATCGGATAAGTCTGAAAATTCAAGAAAATGGTCTACGAAATTATCTTTATGGGGTTTATTACAAACAGCAACCACATTGTAATTTTATTCTCATTGTTTTCTTTTTCAGGTATCACTTTTCATCTGAATGAAGATATGTTTGCATAGGAAAATAAACAACAACAAAACCATGTTTATGTACACATCCACAAAAATAAAAACGGAACACATTTTGAAGTATAGTCTCTGGGATGGATGACCTATTATGAATGTTTACATTTGGGAATTTAACAACCTACAAAATGTAAATATGTTTATGATAATGTTTATTTTTGAGTTGGAGTTTGACTTCTTTTGTTATTCTCTGATATAAGTTCCACGAAGAGCATAGGAAAACACTGCGATTTCACAGGGCGTTGCTGTTTTCTGCTGAGGGTGAGCAGGTAGTTGTTGGAACCTAGAAGCGGACAGTTACAGGTATTGTGAATCAAATCTTGATTTCGTAGCTGTTCTGTGTATGCTGCACAGTACTTTTCTGCTGGTGTCTGGTGGTACAGAACGTGAACATACCATAGAGACCACCCTGGTTATGAAAGTAGGCTCTGAAGACCTGATGGTACAGGTATGGGCTATATATGTTATTTTATAAGTCAAACCTTAACTTATGCTGTCTTCTGTTAAAGATAACCCATCATCAGTATGACATACATGAAGTAGCTTGCTGATTAGCACGGGTGATCAGATCAATCTGTATCACAAACAGCAGTAGCAAGGCACCATTAACTGGATGCTCCAGAACACAGAGAGCTATTTGGGAGCTGTTGAGTGACCCGGGGCCTTTCTGCAGTTTATGTACGTACACATTGGTCAAAGTGTCTGTGGAAGACCGCACATTTCCCCAAGGTTCCAAGGGGTAGGGTAAACCGGGGGCAATTGTAACAGTTTTTGCTTTTTACCCTGTAACTTAAAAACCGCTTCAGTTATACAAGTACGTTTTGTATGTGAGCAACTTGTATCTGTCTACTAACTGTTAACAGCATTCAGAGGTTTCTAGGAACAACGTGTGGAGTAATGTTCATTTGAAGACAAGGAGTCCGGTGTTACATTTGCCCCCTTGCCAGGGGGCAATTGTAACAATTTCTTAAAGACCTACTACCTAGGCCCCTACGTACTTCTTCTGCTGCTATCTCCATCAAGGACTGGGGCACTCCCATGTCTGTTTTTCTGGCCCTGAACCTCTGCATTCTGTAATCAAACAACTTGTTCTCAGATATTTTAAGGCAAACGGCCTTAAAAACTATATTCTTATGAAATGGTTGCTGGTGGATAGGTAGACGAGTCTTATGACAAATGTTTTGGATGATGCCCGGGAGGAGGGTGCCAGCTTCTGGCCACAACCAATCACAGTTTGCATTTAGGTTCATCTTTACTAATCATCAGCTAATCTATGTTAGGTCTCGGACGCTGCAGAATTCCTTAGTTCTCAAAAGCTAAATTTGTTTGATTGAGCATATTTGGACCACAGACGGGCTGGTGCCAGAGGAAACATGCTGTCAATGTAAGACATCACTTATGCAAAATGTGAAAAGCCTTCATATGTGTAATAAAAGTGCAGGTAATCTTGTCTTATTAAAGAAATTATTGAATTTAATGTGGACCACGGTGCTCTTGAGCTTTGCACACATTTACGCCCTATTGTCACTACTATGACAACCGCCTATTCCCATTTTAAGCCTTGACACCTCGCCTTTTACTGGGCTCCTGGCCCAACCCCCCCAAGGACTGTGGTTGTGGTTTTGGAGAAGGTGCCAACTGTGTGCCATACAGACCTGGTTGTTGCTTCAAAGAGGATGTGGGCATGCATACATCTAAGCCCTGTCTAATGTATTCCACTGTCAGCCACGTTATGAGGGCCGATTCTACTGCGGTCAGCGATGCCTAGTGCAGTGAATGTCTGCCTGCATGGGTGAAAGTCTACCTGTTGTTGACACAGAAGAATTAAACACTGTGATAGGTGGGATGCATAAATTAATATTCAAAAAATGATTTTGAACATTGTTTCTATTTGTAATATTCCATGGAACTACCAAGCTAAATGGGTTTCAGGCTGTGAAGTGCAGACCATGTGGAGACAGACGATGCTCTACTGCATGAGCCTCACTGCAAGTTATTTGATCTCAACTGCATACCGAAACTGCGCTATTAAATCTGTTTTAGTTGAAATCCATTTAAGATGTGCCCTTACAGAATACCTGTCGGATAAAATCAAGGCCTCAACTGTTTTTCGTAATAGATTGCCCTCTAGCTGACAGACTGCCACTTGAACCGAATTACTCTTTCAGTCTGGCTGTCACTGTAAATTATTTGAGGGGCGGGTAAATCTCAACCTTGCAACATTTTATGAGGTATGTGAATGTTCTCTACAACAAAAGACAGAACTAAAAAGAAATGGTACTCAGGAAGTTTCTGACTTCAGTTTGAAACAGTCAAAGATATGTATTTCTGCAAAATTGTTATTCTCAAGAGTTCTTGCACATACTGTACATTGGAACTTTTTTTCAAATTGGTGGGCGACAACACATTGCATGTCTCTCGCAGATTTTTGGTAAATTGCCTAGTCCATCGTACAGCTTTAATGTAAAGTTTCATTGAAGAAATGGGTTGTTAATGTAGTGTGGAGGTGCCCTCCAAATATAGTTTAGCCACCGCTCACTACATACCGGAAAACATTTGATGGAATTCATTGGATAATGGGACCACGACATGTCTTCATTCTGGGAATTCTATTCTTTAGGCCAATCTTTCTGAAGACTTTGGAAATGTGATCAGCATCATAGGTTAAGGTTTTATTATTTTGAACTGACATTGAAAGGACACCTGCCCTTCTGTTTATTCAAGCCAGACTATCATGCAGTATAGAAACCTGACTTGTAATAAACTTTGAAGGCGGGTTACAGCTGTACCTCAGTGAAAGGAGATATACGGTATACACATAAATGGAGAGTGGCATTTGGGCTATCATGCAACAACTCCAAAAAGCATTTATGACATTTTTCCTGCTAGCCCAGTTGTCTATTCCACTGTCTATTATTGTCTATTATCTGCAGGTAGCAGTAGGGGTAGAGTGGATTTGGTCCCCATGTTTACACTGGCATCAGCCCATATATACTGTATGTCACTTGTCCAAGAAACAAAGCTCTGGCTGTTGTCATCGGCAGCGCCCTGGCTTGCGTCCCGCTACTGTAGCGGACCAAAATGAGACGAGTGCCAAATAAATTACAAAACATTTTACAACACTTTATTCTAAAATGGCAAAGAGGGTGCTTCACAAGTTTTTGAATACAGAGTGACCCCCACAAAACATTCCTTCATTTGAGGTTAACAGTTTACTTTTGTTCTGGTATAGTGTAATCTCATTATTTCAAGTCTGGCACACATTATTCACTACACTTAATATTGCATGTAAATATACAGTCAACACTTGTTCGATCCATTTAGCATTTTGCACAGCAGTACAGTGGTTCCCTGAAGTCATCCCCAATCAATAGTCCCTGGAGCTAGAGTAGCAAAGAAGTTTCATAAGTTGTCCACACTTAAAAGGGCACTGAAGAGTTTTGGGGTTTGTGTGTTTCATCTTTGTGATGGGGGTTGTGGGGATTGATTTCCAGTCAGAGTAAGGCCTCTCTTTCCCCTGGAGATAGGATTTGGCAGCTCATCATGAGCTTTCTGCGCCTCCAGTGGAGTCTGTGTCCAAGTCAGCCACCAGAGCATCCACCAAGTCCTCAATGGTAGGAGACCTCTGGAGCATGCCTAGTTGTATGGGAGGAGGCAAAGGCCATGCTATGAGAGACATCAAATCCCATATATCAACGTTTTTATGATATGTTAAAAACACATTATTGTAAAACTTTTGTAGTTCCTAAACGTCCTCCAAATCCCCATCCGAAAACGTGCCATCTAAACTGAATCTTAGGGACTGATTAGACCGTTTTTTGCCGCTTTTCGACTGCTGAAACTTTCCCCGGGAACTACGAACCTTTTGAGGAACTTAGTGCGTTTTGACCGCAGGGACCAGGGTCTAAATTTAGTTCCAGCGACAATATTTCACCCCCAAAGTCCCCGCTCGGGCGGTAGTACTTTTCAAAAGTACAGGAACTTTGGGGGTGGGGCTTGCCGCACTGAATATTTCTGATTGCTCAAGTACTCAGATCCTTTTATTTCAGGCATCATTTTTAAAAAACCTACTTTGCATTATCTTCGCGGGGCTTGAGACTGCGGTGGAAACGCAGGCAACAAGGGCCTGAAGGAACCTTCTAGTTCCTCGAAAAGCAGTTCCTGGGACTAAAAGTTCTGGGTACTTTAGGTCAAAATGCGTCTTTTGCCCCTCGTCCATTGGTTTCAGGTGGTGCTCAGTTCTAATGTGATTACAATAATAACAACGACAAGCTAATTCCCAGCAATGCAAGTCAAAAGTCTTAATAGCTGGAAAAGCAATTAGAATTGTAAAAGGCCATGTGATAGAGCTCTGTGGGAGCTCTGTACCAGAGGGATAGTGCTGGCTTGTGTTTGATTTTCAAAGATCATGAATGGTAGCCAATCTTGTTTGAGTGCAATACTAGGGACCACTCCCGCAGCATTAACAGGAAACCGTAGTCTCTGCCAAAGAAACCTGCCCAGTGATTTGCCAGAATGTTATTGAGGGTGGATTAAAAAAGGTTACCTGACTGGACAGAGTTACTATATGTATTAAAATTGTAACATATTAAACTTAGAAGATTAAGAAATGCATCATTCCGATGTTTTAGATCCCTTAAGTTCAACAGAGGATTGACTTTGTACTGCTGCTGTGGCTGCATCAGGTCAGCATCAGGTCAACCGGCGACCCCAGGCAGCGTGTTCTACCACAGCCTGTGCCCGAACTAAGAACCGCTCAGGTCACATCAACTACCACCACAGCCCACATTAAGCCATTGAGGCAAAACCAACGGTTCGACGGTTCGACCGTTCCCGACCCGAACCCGCTCCCTTCCCATTTGCAACACAACAAAGCAGATGCAGAATTGAGCATTTGTTGGTTACCTTGCACCATGAGCATCGGCTCTTTGCTGCCTCCGTGAGCCAGCATTTCCCTGCGGTAGCGCTCTCCCATTTCTCTGTGAAGACACAAGGGGAGTACAAGTTGGTTAAGATACAGAAGGAAAGACTTTGTTAAACCTTTCTCTAAGCCAGGCAGTCATAGCGTATGCCCCGTTTCTTCAGGCGTTATGTACAAAACCGAGATGAATCATGGATGTCATTCTAATCTGGAGGGCAACCCCCTTCATGAATAGTTTCCATAAATATGGTTTCCAGCCTCACCTGTTGAAGGGGTCCTTGAGGAAGCACTGCCTCCACACCATGGAGGCCACGGCACGCGACATGAGGTAGGAGTAGTATTTAGCGCCGTAGCCAATAAGGTGGCTGAATCGCAGCTGCCAGGCCTGGATAGGGAAAAGCCACAGGTAACACGAGTAGAATCCCTGTTTTGCTCAAGAACGCCGAGCCTGGCCATTAATGGAATATTATCGGAGCTTATTTTGATTGGACAATGGTGTTACCCAACTTCCAATTCTTCTTCGAGCTGTTACAATTAATGAGATAATAAAGAGCTTAGGTGTTTTTGTCGGATTGGTTGTGTGTGACACACATGGTCATAACACTAAAAACTAAAAGCACTGTTTTTGTGGGCTAGACATACTTTAGTATGTATGCAAAAATCGTATTCTTAAAATACATGTGCTTGTAAATGATGGTGCACACACACACACACACACACACACACACACACACACACACACACACACACACACACACACACACACACAGGAATATGGAGAAGTATTTATTGGCAGTTATTGCAGTAGAGTAGAAATGTAGTCCTCTGGCGATCATTTCAGAGAGCAAAACAGTCCATTTTCATTTTTTTCTGTACTAAACAGTAATTATTGCTGACAATGAATAGCTTTAAAAAGATATTCTGGGATAGCTACTTGTCAGACTAAACATGTACTTGTCTGCAATAACAGACAGATTGTTAGGCCATTAGGGAAAACAATTAGTTATCTTCCCCATTTCATAGGCACTATTCCCAGTATGTCTTTAGAGTAGGTGTAGTCTGCTCTAATTCGAACATCTACTATTGAACTCTTCAGAGAACATATGCTGTCCCGGAGGGATGTAGACTGTCAGTCAACAAACCCTCTTACTATACAGAGTCTGAGGCTCTGTATAGTAAGTATTACATAGTACTATATAGTATTACAGACAATACTATACAAAAGAAAGACAGCCACTTAGTCACTTCCTGTCCTATCAAGTTCCTTTGGACCGATGCTGCCACTTCTGAGATGGCTGATTTCTAGTCAAAATCTAGCCTTCATTAAAAAGGTTTATTTTCACAGATACTATACCAGTACTATGAAAAATATCACTGTCTGTTCAATTATCTCAATTCTGTGATTTAAACAATATTAGACAAAGCTGATCTGTAAACATACGCTTACAATAACTTACCGTGTTTGGAACATAGGGAAGTCCGTAGAATTTCTCTTGCATTTCCTTCAGGATTTCTGTAGTGGACTGTTGTTTTGGCTTGCCATGATAAACCTGGTCCAAGGCAGCGTAGAAAACCTGCACACATAACACAACCGATTACATACTGAGGAAAGCACTTGTGTCACTAAGCGAACTTGTGTTGAGAATTACCTGGAGTTGTGCGTCCGCGGCACCACACACCCTCTTGGACTCGCACAGACGGGACACCATGCTTTTGGGCAGAGGCTGAAACAGATCACACCCAAAACAGGTTTCACTTGACTGTGCAATAACAACATTGTCAGACGTCAAATTCATTTGTCCAATGTGAAACCTATAGGTCAAAACATTCAACATCAGCATAAGATTTGAGTGCAAATGCCACTGAACAACAAATCTTTGTTGTCTTTGAAATCCAGGTTTTTCAGAACTTTTCCTAACCAGAGGGCCACACAAGAATTGTACATCTGGGCTGAATTTATTTTAATTCAACATACAGAGAGTCGGTAAATTGATTTCATGTAATTTGCCTCGCTTCTCTTGATAGTGGCTCCTTTTAAATAAAAAACTAGAAAGTAAATTAGCCAAGCGTTACTTTGGCCGAATGACCATATATGTGACCTAAAAGAAAATGCAGAAGGGCAGAAAGAAAATGGATGGCTTTTAAACTGAAGTTTTTTACATTCATTAATAGTTCAATGGAAGGATGTAATGATCAATTACATTTATGCTATTGGAAGAATCCAGATCAAAATACTTGTCTAAATTAATATCGAAGAACTTTCATGATCCAAGAATAGTTTTTAGGGACTAATGACAAACTTGTAAACACTAGACTGCGATTTTTAAAAAGAATTTACTACAGTGACAATTGATAGTAAAAGAGCTCTAATTTACCTACTTGTTAATGAACAGACTTTGTGTTATCATTTAAGTGAAACCTTAAGTGATTTCAATTCAGTTTCACCTCAAACTGTTATTGACACTACTGGGGTAGTGCCATCTTATTTTAGACGGGCAATTGTTCAGCTTCTTCTCAAAAAGGCTCAACTGAGTATTCCAAGTCGGGATCTTGGATTTTGGAACAATCTTCTTGACGACAGATGACTGGCTAATTCAGTTACTTCTGTTAAATCATCAAAATGATTACATTTTAAATAGGTGTGTTTTCAATAATGTAACTACATATTTTCATGAATTCATTGTATACGCTTTGGTTCTAACTTATTGTAATCAATAAATCAATAATCCTCCTGCATATTTTTATCCTATTCATAATATAATTGTTAAGGTATGTTTCATTCTTAATATATTTATTTAAGCGTTTTACACACGCACAGCCCTTTAACAGTTGTTTTGAAAAGTGCTATATAAAGAAGGATCTAAGGATGTCTACAGCATATGTATCAGTTAAGCGGCCTCCACAAAAACAACCCAATCCTTGCTAGGAGCGTGTGGGAGTAGGAGACTCAAAGGGCAAGAGAAAATGTTTGTCTCCCACCTTTCCGGTCTGATAGTGACGTGCAAACTGATTCACCACCCGATAGTCGGTGGCAAAGAACTCCATAAGGATGGAAGGAACCTCAGCAAAATCTGTTGAGCATCTCGTTCCTGGACACAGAAACAGAATTCAAATCAGCCAGCATAAATCCTTTGTATATCTACGCACTTGTTAACATGTACGGTGTTGTGCTCCAACATTCCTTAGACCCACTGAAATACATTTTTCATGTTCAATGTTCCAAATCTTTTCATCCAGTGACATGGAAAAACATTCATACATTAAGACTGTATTTAAAAAAAGCAAAAAAAAATCCTAAGCCATTCCAACCTAAACCATCACCAAAACTACCTGTTGAAGATCCAATGAAAATCAATGTATCAATGAATGTTCAACAAACAACTAAATGAACCGTTATGTTTAGATCATGTTGGGCTATAAGCCTTGCTTCCGCGGGCTTATCTAACCTGTGACGTGCTGGTAGCGGGTGCGGCCCAGCATGGAGTGCATGGCGTGGCCCATCTCGTGGAACAGGTTCTCCATCATCCCCGGAGTGAGCAGGGTGGGGGTGCGGCGGCTGGGTGGGGGCAAGCTCAGTATCAGAACCACCACCGGCAGCTGGTACTGGCCGTCCTCCTTCAACCTCCCCCCGCGTATAGTGAAGTGGCAGTCCTGCACAGGATGGCGAAAGAGCAGGCCAAACGGGGCGCGGTGAGGGGGGCCAAAATGGCAAGGGCCAGCACACGGTAGAGGGACATGCAGATGCAGAAGTTGAAGGCGGGGCAGAATGAAACGACCCCTTTGCGTGTGATACGGTTGATTTTGCCCAGCAGAGCCCACTTGTGTGGCGCTTTACCTGATGAGGTTTCTCGGGCCTCCTGAAGAAGTCACAGTAGATGTATCCCAGAAGGCCCTCGGTCTCATGAACCACGGCCTGTGAGGAGAGGCGGCAGCAGTCATACCATGCAATCAATCTCCT
Source organism: Aplochiton taeniatus (assembly GCA_017639675.1). NCBI lineage: Eukaryota > Metazoa > Chordata > Actinopteri > Galaxiiformes > Galaxiidae > Aplochiton > Aplochiton taeniatus. The sequence goes on from CM030177.1 coordinate 5,708,784, forward strand.
TCCACCCTCCGTTCATTACACGGCGTGGATACAGAAGTGACACTACAGGTGCAAAAGAACAATGGTACTATAAGTCCGTTTCCTTGACGGCTGTACTGCTGTGGATCCATGGAAGGGACCGGGGGGCTCGACTTACCAGCTTGCGGACATCGTCACTCCAAACCTCTCCTGTCCGGGGTTCCTCTGCCTGAAAGGAGACCCCCAGGAGCTGGCTGAACAGGTTGTTGAGACCCTCCATGCAGGCCCCAAGGGAGAAATACGGGCTGTATTGACTGGGCTCAATCTTATACCTGCAAACAGCCAGACATTTCAAATCCTAGGTTTATGGAATCCTCAGGTGCAAGCAGCGGTATTGCTCAATGCAGAATCCTCCTCTAGAGGGGTTTCCGTTTAATGACAGGCATTGTGTTCCAAAGTCAAAGAGTCATATTGGGCTTTTAGTACAGGGATGGCATGATATACTTCATACTGATACTGCACAACTACAGAAAAGACACAGGAGGTTTCCTAGTTCTACGGTCCAATTGATGCTTACTTCTCAGCTCGCAAAGCCCCACTGAAGTAGGGGTGGTCCCATGGCATCAGCACCTAAAATGGACACCACCGTTATCCAACTGCATAGACCAAAGAGATTGGTTGGCGCACCAAGACCACTCACCGTACTTCGGGAGTTCAATTCAATCTTCATTTCCCTCATCATGTTGAAGTCCTTGGCAGTTCTACACAGACAGAAAATAACCGGTAGTGTCGTGGATAAGGGTATGCTGGTTTGTACATTTTGAAGATGATTTTTTGCCTATGACAGTGACGGTTGACATACCGGTTTGCTAGTCTTTCCGTCAGCAGTTCCAGGAATTTCATCACTGTCTCTGCAAACCAACACACATGGACCAACAAAGAAACTTACAAACGGAAATCAATCTAGAGCATCTGACCAATTTCACCAAACAAGTCAATGAGAAACATGCACACATCAAAACTTCCCAAAAGCTAATGTTATTCTACCTGGGTTCTCGGCCATGGTCCCCTTTAAAGCCCTATGTGCAAAGGATTCATAGCCCACCAGCTTGGCAAGCTCATTCCGACAAGCTAGCAGCTCATCCAGGCAAAGCAGGAGACTTGAACTGGGATACAGAAAGATTTTATATGCAGCTTCTCGCACCTAGGAGAAAGGGACAGGCGAGCACAGAGAAATCAAGCAGCTGTTGATTGATGCCAGGCAGCAGACAGCCACCATGTGGGTGCATGAACACACACACGCACAATTGGCGAGAGTAATTTTTCCAATACATAGGATACAGTATTATAATTCAAAATTATCTTTTTGGAAACCAGTATTTGGGGATATGGGTTGAGAGGAGATATGTCATTTGGGTTTTTCAAAAGGATTCCTTCCCAGAGGTCACGTTGAATGGAGCCCACAATTTTTCTACAAGGCTCAGCGGGGAGCTTTGATGTCTATTGCCGCTCTTGGCACGGCCAGGTATTTAATGGGGAGAAAAAGAGTCTTTATTAAGCTGTGACATATCCCTTCTCTATCCCTGCATGTTGGTAATAGCAAACTCTGCCTTTCATGTGCACCTCTTGTCCTGAGATGAGTCATATGTTATTCCTGCTGGTTCTTAAACCAGCAGGAAACGTACCTTTGAATTGCTGTCCTTCCACACTCAATTCCTGATGGCTTGTAACAGCTCGCTCAGTAGGAAACTTTCTTTGGTTTCTCAACATGAAGTTATTTACTTAAGTGCCCAAATTGGATCCTACCCTTTTAGACAGCCACCAACTACATCTTTCTGCAATGTCTGACACTATTCATCTGTAGTTTAGTTGTTGATATTGCCACAAAGCCACAGCATCAAACTTTCACAAGACAGATCTTCATTCTCCAGCTTTGCTGATCTGCCACAATCGCTAATTCGCTGTAACAGGCTTTCGTTCTTTTGTGTACCTCGTTCAACGCTTCTTCCCATGTGACTTTTAGCTCTGCAAAGTACACCTTTTGATATGTGTTGGACCAGAGTAAAAGGTCTGTTCTTAAGATTGTCAAAATCTCTGATGTGATTCAATTGTTGGCCGATATCTGCTAGCGTTTTAAAATCACAAGATTTCCTCAGTTGTCCTGTGCTGTGTGTTGGCCTGTAACCCTTCCCTGGACCTACACTTGACAGATCTACACCTACTCTCTGTCTAAGATGTTGAGGTTGTGGCATTACATTGTAAATTACCCTAGCAACACAATACTATAAAATCTGATTTCATTGCCCACAAAGACCTTCCAGGTAATCTTTCTCTGCTCTACACTTTCTTTGACATTAAGAAATGGGGATTGTTATCAAGTTTTTCCAGATTAATTGGGGGGCTTTAACAAGTTATATGTACTATTGTACAATCAAATCTAGGCACCAAAAGAGAGAACTAATAATACTTATAGTATAGTATAAATGTATAATTCATCCATCGCCCTTGTGTGGCTTCCGAGACAGTGTGTGGGCTCCTTGGAGCTTCCTCCTGTTAACATATCTGATGTACCACTGATTTGCGTCGTTCCTAAGTAGTGGATTATTACCATCTCTTTGCTTGTACAGTTATACTCGGATTACCATTCCTGTGTTCCAGTTTTGCTTTGCCTGCAGTACTGCTCATTTTTTTTATTCCATTTCCGTCAAATACCTAAATGAGCCTCCAAGCAATGGGAACAAGAGACACACAAAAAGCATTCAAAGCTACAGCCAACTTACAGACCATGAACAATGAATGGAGGAGAACTTGCCAGTTCATTAGAAGATTCAGCATGGAGGCCGCCTATCTGGATAGAATTTCCATCTATGGAGAAACAGTGGCGGATGTGCTCTGGTAGGGCTCTCTTCTCTATCCTGTTGGGCATTTGGGAGCCATTCAGAAACTCATTGTTAAGGTCCAGTAGATTGACGTTGAGACGGACCGCTTTCCCTCTCTGTGCAAGGTGGAGTCGCACATCAGGTTCCACACATTAAATTCAAGCACCTTATGACGGTCAAAGTCTTTCAAATGTAATCACAAAAGATGAGATTTCTTGCAGCATCTTTTTTTTTCTTCTGCTGTCACAAAGTGATAGCAGCAATTTATATTTTAATGGAAATCGTTCAATTGTGGATTGACAACGGTGTTAAAAATCTAAATTGATTGAGGTCTTGATCTAGGGTTCTAAGTGTCCAGCAGGTAAAAATTGTCATTTTAAAAGCACCAATTCAAAAACACTTCTGTTCAATCCACAAATGTAATTAGTGCATAGTTACAGTCTGTTTCAATGTATAAAAGATAAACACAGGTCTCAAATATGGCTGGTCTAGAACCATGGACCATGGTCTACTGTCAGGGAACTTTAGAAGCAAGAAGCAAGTGTGAATGAAGAATAGTGAATGAGCTTGTGATGCAGTGATTTCTTACCTTTGATTCATCCAGATGAATTCCACTGATCTCAAAATCAAACATGAACAGCTCTGCTACCCTCCTATGCAACATAAAAAGCAAAAACCACATATTACAACAGATCAGTTAATTAATGTAAAAGAAGCTAATGACTGGGCTTAGTTTAAAGATAAATGTTCAATCTGGTAAACTACACGTTACGTGCCTTGTATCTGGATCCAGTGAGTCCAGTACTGCTTTGTCATCCAAAAGGTTCTTGAGACTTCTACACAGTTCAACATTAGTGTTTAATCTACCAGGAACAAAAAAGGAGTGAATGTTACAACACCACACATATTGGTTACATGTCATTCAATGAGGTAGTGCTGGATTTCACTCAATATTGGCAATCCACTGGTGGCTAATTAGACGTGACAAATAGAATCCATACTTTTCTACTGCTGTGCCAATGACTATGCATGCTTTCTCAGCAGCTTCTCGAAATGCTTTATCTGGATGTCCGACTTTTATAAAATCTGCCTGGAAGAAACAAATAAAGAATCAAATAAATGTCCTTGTCACTCAAGTCCATGCTTATATTTTACATGTACACACACACACACACACACACACACACACACACACACACACACACACACACACACACACACACACACACACATTTGGCAGAAAATGTAACCATGCTGGAAACACCAGGAAAGTCTATTGTGTAGTGATTAGAGGCCATACATTACTCAAGTACTGCTTGGTTTTACACTGAGGATATGTATGCAAAATGTTCTTGACAAAACAGATCCCACCAAGAAGACCTCTTTACCAAATCTGCAACTTTGCAAAGGCTGTCAGACAGTTGGTCGAAGGTCTCTACGGTTAGAGCCCCAGGTGGGTTGGTGCAGACTTGCTGTACTAGCTTCTCCGTTTCCCTGAGGGCTCTCTTCTGTGCCACATCGAAGCCTGCCGGGGTACTCAACTCTGGTACCCCAAACAATCCCTGTAAGAATAACAATGCATTCAATGGTTTGTGTTTCCTCCGCATCTAGCTAACACTTTTTACTAGCTGACAAGTATTTACCAAAGACGCAAATATTTGCTTTGCGTACCACATTCTTCTGAAACACATCCACTCTTCGTTGCTGTGCATTGAAAGCAGCTCCAACAGGAGACCACGTTGTGACATGTCGAGACAACGTCAACTTGACTTTCCCTCTGTTGCTCCAGACGACTCTTCCATAGCGTTGAAATACCGACATAGTAAACTTGATACAAAACGTTGCGTTACAAAAGCTAGTTGGAGATGTATTGCAGTAGTCTAAAAGGTAGCTAGCCAACTATCGTTACTTGGGGTGACAATAGCAAACGTTTGTTTTGTTTGCTGACATCAGGGAAGCTCGTTCTACAACTTAGTCTAAAACTACTTTGCTACAATGCGAGCACGTTCGCTAACTACGAATTGTCACAGCTTGCCCAGAGTAAGCATACGTAGGCCTAAGTGATAACTGTAACGTTATTTCCTCCATTTCAAATTTCATGAAATGCAGTTTGATTTTATTTTTCAGACAAACTAGTCTAAACTACTGTTCTTCATTTTACGTGACAGCTAATGCTAGAGAGTTTGCTCATCTGACAGTACACGGGTCACTCAGTCCTTCGAAACAGCGACCATATTTTAGGGGGTTGTACTTTCGCCACAATATCGGTTACAAAATGAGGTCATTCCATTTATAATGATCTAAATTAAATATTCCAACATGTTATAACAAACGTTTATGTATTAATTATGATACAGATATAGATTTTATGTTTTTCATCTGGAGTAAAATGTATTCTGTATAAAATGGCGAAACTGCTTTGAGATGTAAATTTAGAAACCCTTCAGATTCACAGCGATCACGGCTAATTTTTGTCAAATTACAGAAATCAATAGGCCTATATAATCAAGATGTTTACAAATTCTAAATTACACATTCTTTGTGTGTATGCTTAATTCAGTATGTGACCCTTAAATAATTCACGGACTATAACGCTAAATATTACTGGAAGGAAGTCAGGGTGAAGAGGAGCTCTCCATGGTACTGATATCCTGATGTCCTTGAAAGGCGTTAGAGATGTTAGTGTATTAACTGTACGTGCATAACTGAAATAACTAGGGGATATAATGTATTAGTTATCATAAATACATTCTTGTCTCTTCTTTATTGAAAATAGAATGTGGAGAATTTGTATGTGGATTCATGATTAACTACTACAACAATCTTAAATGTCATACATTAGTTTTTCTTGTTGGTACGGAACTTGTAACACTTGAAACCTTTCAGTCTTTTTATTTACAGGACAAACATCAGCCAGAAGGTCAACAAGTTATTGTTATTGACACACAAAATCAACACATTCCATTACAATCAAGTTTTTATTGGTTTATTTATACCAATCATTACACAGAAATACATCTATAAACAAATAAAAGAAACTGTACATTTGATACTTGATACCTAAACCCACACATATTGCTGCTGGTACGTGTATTTGACAGCGGAAGTTAATATACAGTGTTTCTTGATATTTGAGGAACCATGATCAATTGTGTGCTTCATATGGTTATGCAAGTGATCAACTTCGCTAAGAAAACAAATATTCCATTTTAATCATCCTTAAAATGTACCATTTAACAGCATACATAAAGTTTGAAACTTGTTTTCACAGTAGCTATACAAATGTATTGCAATGCTATCACAGAACAAATAGACAACCATTACACGCAATGCACAGGCCTGAAAGGGAAAACTAAAAGATTTTAGCTTCAAGCAGAAAGATTAAGAAAAACTGTGAGTACAAGAGATAACATTTAGGAAAACAGCTTACAAACATTCTAGAACTTGTTTTCCTCAATATAAACAATGAAACCAATGTGTTGCCAGGTCTATATTATATTCCAACCCAAACAGGTTGAATGCTGTCCCTCATTATGCCTATGGAATGTTAGTCTCTTAGGCAAGCCTTCTCAGTTGTTGGACCGGCTCCTGCGTGGTTTGCATGATCTTGATACCGGAATCTGCCAAATGATTTGCCACATGCACGTTGAAAATAAAAACCATTGACATGAACAATGACCACATTTGTTCCAGAAATGTCAAAATGTGGGATTCAGAGAAATCCCCATCTTCAAATGTACTTTTTGTTTCATAAAAAAATGTGTTTCTACAATCAAACTACTAAAAAACTTGCATTTAGAAAATAGTCAATAAAAATATTCCCCTGAATTGTACAAGAAAAAGAGGTACAGGGAGCTGATAAAAGATGTGGTATTAGAAATGTTATTCTGCTGCCTCCTCTTGATCATCTTTCTGTTCAGTTTCTTTCGTTTCTGCTGGTGCCTGAAATGCAACATGAGAAGAATGATGCAGCTACACGTCATGAAAGCAATGATTAGATTCACGGTGCCACTTGCATATATTTACATTTTTTGCAAGGTCCAACCAACAACTTTACTGTCAAACTGTTAAGTTTGCACAAGAGAACATACAAGACTACACATCGCATGAACCCATTACCTCTTCATCATCTGCTTTGGCCTCTCCATTTTCAGCGGGAGCCTCCTCCTTCTTCTCCTCAGGCTTTGCCTTCACCGCTTCCTTCGCTTTCTTAGGCTTGGGAGGAACCTTCTGCTAATATATCGTATTTAACACTCAATTTAACATTGAAATGTTTTTATGAAACGCAATTCAGTTTAAAACCAGAAAATAAACAAACAATAACCTTTGGCTTGGGCTCCGCTTTTGCAGGTGCAGGTCTCTGTAATTAAAACATTCATCCGATTAGAAAGCATAATACAGCGATTTCATATGTGTGTTTTAAAGTTATGAAAATGTCTGAGAGAATTGGATGTGATATACTTACATCCTTCAGTCTATCAGATCTCCTCTTGGGCTGCAGAATGAATATTTGATTACACCAGAAAATTAAATACATTATCAAAAGTGGAACATTTTGTATCACTTGTGGGTTGTGCTGACCTCTAGTGGAGGAGCAGTTAAATACTTTCATAAAATGACTAGATTACTTGTCCTACATCCAACCCAACAAATCCATAAAATAATACATTTACCAGTAAATGCTTATGCTTACCTCTTCTGTCTCTGCTTCCACAGCCTGTGAGAAAAATGAACAGAATTGTTAGGATCATGCAAACAGTTACGCTAATATGATTGGTTAACTGCTGGAGGAGGGAAACTGTGTGAGCCTGGCTCAGTGAACCTAGTGGGCCATTGTATATAGGCGGATCATATTCTTATTGTGATCTTTCATTATTCTAGTTTGAAAAAACTGATTTGACATCTACATTGTTTTAAATTGAGGGCAAGTCACGTTTCAATTTATAACACTTTCAGTTCTGAAAAGGAGGGGAATAAGGCTGTGGACTCCGCCCCTTTCCAACGAATTCATTCGCTGATGATTAATGGGATTTGCTTTAATCTCGAAGAGAGAATACTCCCCTGGAACAAGCAGAGTAGTACGAGTTCCCGCCAATAATTCGAATTTTGACTCCGAGATCCTCAGCGATTCTCGGAATGGTTTCAGAATCTACTAAAATCCCCAGCAACAAGAGTGCGGCTGTGATGTCGGAGAATCGCCATTACATAACACAGGACTGGCACGACCCAACCACAAATATTGACACATGAATGCAAGTGATAGCAAACGAACTATATGGAACTAATTCACTTCTGAATATTACATTTCAGTATGTTTTCTGTTCAAGAAAACTACCTAAATATGCCTAAATATTAGTACGTGTTTAGAGCTGAAAGAGGAAGCCATGACACGCCAAGACTTGGTGCCCTTTTCGAAAAGCCCTTGCAGTATTTTGAAGCCTACTTGCTACACCGCCCAACCCACAGATAATTGTGTGCTTTACATAGCAGTGAGGGACGGTAGATTTTCACATTTTAACTTCACATTTTGGTACACCACCTAGCCCCGCCAAAAAGCTACCAACTTTCGCTGTAGATTTCAGTCTCACGACGCTGCCGATAAACCTAAACCTCTTTGTTTCGTTCAATAAATCAATACAATTATAGTAGCTATGCAAGGCAAGACACACCTAGCTAAAATGGATATGCAATATCCCTTTTGCATTTAGTTACAATACCTAAACATGATATACAAACAAAATCTCCCATGGAATAAATAACGACTCGCGCGCCAGTTCCAAAACCAAAACACAGCGATAGCCTACATTCGTAACTCCTGGCTGCAAAGTGCAACGATGTTGCAACGCGCGGACCTCACTGTAATGGCTACATTTCAACAACTTGATGTGCAAAAGGGTTACAATGTCATGCAACTGAGTTTAAAGAGGCTATAGTATTAAGTGCATTAAAAATATTATTCTACTCACTTTGCTTCTTTTAGGCATGGTTGGCTTGTGTTTTTGTTAGGTCTATACGAAAAATAGACACGTTCTTAAAAGGAGAAGAAATTTTTCTGCACTGTATGCTATTCTGTTTTAAGATTCTAACAGTAGCCTACGTTCTTTTACAGCGTACCAAGACGTTAATGTTCCATTGGAACAAAAACTAGCTCAAACCGGATTGGATTCTCCCCCTCCCTCCCTATTCAATTCATTATAGAAGAACCCTGATGGACAGGCCACTCTCCGCCCCCGTTAGCCACTGATTGGCCTAAGGAGGCATCAACAACACACTTTCAAATCCTTGTGCTATACCTGTGTAACCTGTCGCTAAAATGTCACGTTTGTTCCTATCATCTAAACAATGTTATGGAGTCAAATACATTTTTTTATATTATCATAGGCTAGATACTAATCTACTCTTTATGTTAGTGTAAATATACATCCCTTCATACCAAGTCCTATTTGTCTTGATCTGGTAGCAGTTTTCTAACAAGTCTTGTGGTTTGGTGATACAGACACAAAATGAAGATTTACTTCCTTCGAATAAATTGTTATATGCGTTGACCCTGTAGATAAAAAAAAGGGGAAGAAAAGGGGAAGTGCCTGATGAAACCATATCGACAGCTGCTGAAAGCAACATAATGTGGAGAAAATGGCGACCGTGGTCTGGTTGCTTGTGTTGGTATCTGTGCTTTTGTGCAATCTGGTCAAAATGTTCTTGCCGTCTATTTCCTGTTATGTGAGTAACAGTTTGTTCTATTTCAAAGATGACATTTCAACACATTGATAATTTGTTTGTCTACTATTTTGTAAGGTTAGACCCATAGGGAGCGCCCGTTGTCCGTGTGTTCCGATGTAACAGCTTTTCCTCGTTCACCTCAAACAACAGTACAACAGTCCGTGTAGACCCGTGGGGTCTAGGAGAACCGATGCACATTGTAGCTTTGAATAGATAGATTATGTCTACTGAATGCAACGTTATGCCTCCCGTTTAGATTGGGAATCCCTACGACATTGTCCTGTTTACTCCAGTGTCGGCACACCGTCACTTCCAGTTTAATATGCTGTTGTGTAGTCTACCCAAATAAATAAATAATAATATCATTAACCAAGTGGAACACAAATTCCTGATTTGTATTTGTTTTAAATAGCTGTTCAAACTCGTCCAGAAGAATGAGGAGCACGAGGTGGAGATGAGAGTGGAGATACAGTGCATGAAAAAGGAACTCTCCTCGATCAGCATACAGGATGAGTTTGCGAGATATGCAAGACTTGAGCGCAAGATCAACAAAACGACAGACAAGTTAAAGACTTACGGTAAGAAGCGAATTTTGTTCCCCACTCTTAAACCAATGAAAACCATAAACTTGTAAAACTTAGATATGGATTTACACAACGTACTATAAACTTACTTTTTATCAGCAACAATGCATCCCCACTCAATGATATTTATAAATTCTGATTCATAATTTATGATGACTAAAACAGTCGCAGTGTTTGGATAAGAAAAAGTATGCTGCTGCCTTTAAACACATTTTCTGAAACATTGCCATGTAAGATGGTATTTAGCTTTTTTTTTCTTATTATTAACTGCATATAGAAATGGCCCAATGATGAACTCTGGACAAGTATCCATCTTTTTATGAATATGGCACTTGTAATTTACAGTACAATTAAGTAAAGGTGGACAGCTTGCTGATGACTTCTGAGTTTTGAATTTGAGGGCACAGCTGCAGGCTCTTGCCATCCCTCTTTCACTCTGTCACTTAAGTGTGTGTTACCTGCTCATTCTCTTAAAAGTCCTAACAGTACAGCAGGAGGAGAGAAAGGTCTCCATTACAGGTTGAATGCATTCAGCCTGTGAATGCCCTATTAAAAACATTACCATAAACCAGAATAGGAATCAAGTGACTATATGTTGTACTGTAGGGTACAGTTGTTATTCTGTATGCATTCCTCCAGGGTAATAAATGAAAGACCTTCCATAGTCCTTGAGCAGAGCATCAGGAGCGTGAAGGTAAAGGTTACCTCTACGAGAGGTTTCATGGTGCTCCACTCAGCCAAATCATTTTTCTCATGTTTTCGAAGAGTTCTTTTTTATTACTCTCACTCTTTTCTTTCTCTCTCTTTCTGTCTCGTACTCAAATGTTCTTTATAGCTATGTGTTTTTACATATTGTATGCAGTCCAAGTGTACTTTTGGGTTTTCAACTGTGCTTTCTTACTTTTCATTCCGCAGTGAAATCCAGAACGGCACAGCAGGCGAAAATAAAATGGGTGGTCAACATATTGTATTACGTTGTACAGGTATGTGACTCACCTGAGAATAGGGATAATGGTGCTGATAGGCTAAGGGGAGAATAGGAGTCTGAGTCTGTTTTTGCTTCTTTTTAGGCTACCTTAATGATCTCGCTGATCTGGAAGTATTATGCTGACCCAGTGACAGAGCTTCCCAGTAAGTGGATTTCTCCTCTGGAGCGAATGGTAGCCTTCCCATCTGGAGTGTCAGGTAAGCCTGATTACACTGCTTGGCTGAGAAGGGCTTGCGCACAACCAGGTCCACGAGGGGTCGTGACCTGAGGAAAGACATAAGGACACTCACTACCTGTCATATATAATCTGTTAATCGCTATACTCTATGACTATGGAAATAGCCACTATGTAAACAGACGTTTAAGCTTTCTGTATAACGGAAGGGGCATCTTTCTTGAAACCCTTTGTTGTTTTCGCAACACCAGTCAACTATTTCTTTCTAATCTAGGAATCTGAGGTCAAGTTAAGGTCAACCTTTGCTTAAAAGCACCAGAACAGATAGAAATGGGATGAATTGGATTTTAAAGCTCACATTTTCAGGGTTTTAATACACCAAACGATGTGTTTAGTGTGGAAGCGTTAGATGTATATAGTGTTGACGCTAGTGTCAGATGCTATCATTTGGTTTTAGCCTAAGTACTATTTAAGCTGACACTGGTTTAGAGATCTTTCTTTGCTTTAGTGGGTTTTTTTTCAGATATTTGCTGGTTTGTGTAACCTTTTGTTTGAGAGACTGACATTCAAATAATAATGCAGAATAATTAATGCATCTCATTGTCTCTGTTTCAGGTGGTGTAGGAATCACCAGCTGGCTTATTGTGTGTAATAAGGTGGTGGCTATATTGGTTCAAGCTGCAAGTTAATAACTATAATGATCAGTTGCTCTAGAATTACATTAAGAGAAAGTAACACTGCTTTCTAATAAGCAATTCAATTCATGTGCATTTGTTTTCTGGAAAGGATTTTATTTCTGTTCATATTTATCATACAAACTGCACAGTTTGTAAATGTATTTATTAAATAAACACTCAATGTGTTTGCTTTTGTATTTATTTCTTCCAAAAGGAAGTTTTGAAAGAGTTTCTTTTTCATTATTACCCAAATTATATTATGTGATTGCAGCCCAATGATAGTTTTTTATGTTGTTCAACAATGTGTTTTGCATCAATTAAAGTATTCAAATTCTTGATGGCATTTGAGTAAATTTTCAATATTCAACATAACTGCTTCATTACAAATGCTTTAATGAGTGGCCTTAAGTAACCATTTACTTAAAATTATTTAATTTCATCTGAAGGGTTTTTCTAAATATCTTAAAAACAAAACATTCAGCACCAGTTGTATTTTGTGACTGCAGCATTTACTGTTTATAAATCTATCAAAGCATTTTCAATGTAATGTTATGAAACATAACAATAACAGTAAGTGTCATATAAAAAAAACCTCATGCAGTATAGGTTGCTTTTATGACCGGCAGAGCTTGTGGTTTTCATGATCATTCAAACATGCACCAAGTTATTCATACTGCACTGAATGCCAAACAGTAAAACATTTACAGAGTAGGAAAAGTCTGTTGGTTTATAAAGGTGTGAGCAATGTATATTTTGTAATCAATTCAGCTTTAGTAAAACATTTATTTATTTGTGATATTTATCTTCATGTAAAAATTAGATTACAAACAATAAGAACCTATACAACAATTACAAACTTCACTAAGGCCGCAACAGACGTAGGTTCTTTCAAAGACCCTAATTAAGTGAAATCTTAAACTTCTAGAACCAGCAGATTGAGTCAACAAGGGCTTGGTTCAGATACAATCTAATTAGCCCAACTGATTAGCCCACTAAATGATATAAACAAATCAATTCACATAAGCTCACAAAGCATTACTGCTTTACTCGATTGACTTCTATTTGTTATGTAAAACATTGTTTTGGGGGGCCACAACTTAAGCCCTTGACCTCGTTATCCCATGAATGCTGGTCGATTGTGTCAAACAGATCTATAACAACACAGGCCTTAAAAAAAGGCACCAGAAAGGTAATCCAAAGAAGAGAGGTGAAGCAGTTGAAACACTAGCAGTGTGTTGGGGCTTGTAATATATGGTATTTATGACATAAAGACTCAAATGGTGGAAATAACTCATTATTCACGGAGAGTAGGCAATATTAAGGGGACTCCCGGAGTCACCCCTCCCCCACTATCTATTTCCTGTTTTTCATGGCTGTCTGCTTTCCTCTCCCTATACAATACCAGCTGTGTCTGGAGACATTCCAGCTACTGCTATACACTGCCCCGCCTTGGTACGCTCTTTCTATAGGCCTCGCCCTGGTCCCCGTGTCAAACTGGTGCAAAACACTGGCGCTCAATACGTTGATATGAATTCTCGCAGGGTTTGTTGCTGTCTACAGAGACATAGTGAATGTTTAAAGAAGGGGAAGCAATTACAGGATGCTTGAAAACAATTTGTCTTGCTTGGATCAAGCCTAGTGGTAGTACACTATATAGCCATCATATGCACAGATTTCTCGTGCATACAAGACTACATTTTCATATATTTTTTTAAAGATTAGTGTGTTAATCAGATATAAATAAAGTATTGCCACGGAACAATAATACTGTTGAGTGAAAGGATTTATTTATATTTCAAAGCAAAACAAAGGCCTACACTACAGGATGTCGTATATCATGATCTTAGAGGGCCCTCTGGTGGTCATGTAAGGTTGTGCAAAGGGTTAAACCCATACCAAGAGTGTTTACTTACTAGTTTAACCCACTTGTTTATTTTTTTTACTGCTGTTTTAAACGGTTCATATTTGGCCACTCTTCAGAATATGGAGGGGGTAACTACACCTCTTCTGAATCCTCATTAGCACCTCCACAGTAGGTTGATGCAAGTGAACAATCTAGGACCATGTTGAGGCCCGCCCAACGACTTTCATCAGATGTGCGTCACAGCTCTGCATGCCATTGCACAGTAAGAGTGTGGACACTCTTGACGGACAGCTCTAGTGATGATCACTCCGGAACTGTGACCACACCTGCCCACAGCAATAGCTCTGGCCTCAGAAACTCCCTCTTGTTATTTACTTTGGTGACTGTCAAATACAAAGATTCACATGTAATTTTATTGCACACATAACACAGGTTAGGTTCAGGGATATTCTTTAGGAAATTATCTCTAAACATAGTGAGATCCCCATGGCCAGTCAAAAGAAATGTACAATGGAAATGTTCTCTTGCCATTAAATATTAGCGGACAAAAATGTATTCATCTTAGGCTTTAGGTGTCCGCCCTTAGCTCACTATAAAATGCACAATTACAAATACAATAACATTAAAATAGAGGAACACCCACAAATTATCAGTTCTGTTGGTTTAATTAAAGCTAGGAAATTATTGCACCCTCAAAAATGCTGACTCAAAGCATATATTTAAGAAGGAATGATATTTATTTTATTTAATTAAAGAAAAACATTGAAATTAATGTAAGCTGTATGCTCTCTCCAGTTCTCTTGAAATAATATGTCATCCATTTAGAGCTTTACAGCTTGCCACCTAGTGGTTCAAACAAAGGGCGGACGTTCAGGTATCTGTGAAACAGGGCCACAACGCCCATGTATATCCTTTTCCATATCTGTCCCACGAACAATGTTGGGAGTAATTACACACCTGCAGACATCAAAGGATCGCCGCCCAAACGTAATATTATTGTGAGATAGACAGAAACTATCCCTACCCATGACTCGTCATCATTCTTCACTGATAGGAGCAACAATGCCATAAGGTTGGACCTTGCTCTTACCTGCCAGAGGAGCACAGTAATGCTCTGTGACTGTTACAGCCACAGGTGGACGAGTTGTCAACTGGTATATTCACAGGAAATGAAGGTCTGAAATCCATTTTGTATAACACTGGGAGAGCCTTCTTACAGTACGTGAGTTATAGTGTTACACATATTAAATTAGTAAAAACTTTACAGTGTTTAGTAGTTAGAACAGAAAGAAGAAGTTTGGAGAGAGGCAATGTGTTATGGTTAGATTGTCCTGCGGTGTTGTAGATGTGTTGCTCAAATGAACATACTTATACTTTCAGTGGATAGCACTTGTTTGAACAGTATAACATATTATTTAGAAATTGGTGCTCAGTTAACTTATTATTCACTAGAAAGCGTGCCTTATTTCAACAAATAATGTCATATAAAATTGAAATTGATGGGACTCAATTAAGCAATGTTCTGTGTACATATATATCACATAATGGTTATGAAAACATCGGCATGTTTCTGTCTTTCAGTCTGGTTCCGCTTTCATGTCTGTTATCTGGAAAACATGCCCAGTCTTTTCTTTTCATTTCTCTTACTCTATGCGACAAGAGTGGGTAAGTAAATCTGCATCTGAATTAAGATCAACGACAATTACCATCTGCAACATGTAAACTTAGTACTTGTTACAGTCTTACAAAATGTTTCTCTGCTTAGTTGGGAGAGAGAGGGTTCATTCCATTTCTGGCCATTCTGTCGTTCACATTTCTGTCACATTCGAACATTTTAGAGTAAAATTTCAACATGTTACAGACTGACAGTTTGAAACACACTTTACACAGAAAACTCACGCATATTGCTTTCAATCTGTTGCTATATTCATATTGTTTTCTATCTGCTGAGACTATAATACTGCTTTTTTCTCAGAACAATACTGTCATGTGTGGGCATAAAAAGGTTTTACTTATATATATCCTCTGAAATCACTGTGAAAAGGGGACAGATCCTTCAGTTCTCATACTGTCCAACAAAAATGGAGTGTGGCAATACAATCTTTCATTGGCGTGTAAACAAACGTTTCATTTCAAACACCTGTGACTGTTTGAGGCATGCGGTGGCCAGCGCCACACTGAGCAGACAGATTACCATTTTTACTCCATCTGAAGGTGTGTCATGGGAAGCAAATAACACTTGACTCTCATAAGAAAAATGTTGAGAAACCAATTCATAGGTTAAGGTGGGGGCTTTGTTTGAGTTTCATAAATAGTTGTACTATTCGTTGATTTATTTTCATCCTTTGTAACCTATACTCACCCTGCAGAAAATGACTTTTGAAATACGCAAGTCACAGTTGGTTCAATAGAACTATTCCAAAAGCTTTTTTTTTAATACCAATATGCATTTTAAGGAAGGTACTGTTTGTACTTTACAGCCTCCTGTAATCCTCCTCCTGCCCTTTAACACTTTACCAAAACCTCAGGCAATTGTCTTTGTGTATAACTCCACCGCTTTGTGTCCTCAGGGGTGTCAGCACAGTTCCAGCTAGAACCCCAGGATGTTGCGGTGCTGCAAGGAACTGACGCCCGCTTCAACGCCAGCCTAAAAGGCCAGTGGGAGATCATGACCTGGATGGTGCAGAATTTCCTGGTCTTGACCATTAATGCGGTCACCGGCCCCACATCATCGCCCGGACGCTTCTCTGCTCAGAACTACTCTAGTGGGGATACCAGCCGCTGGGAGTTCACCATCCGCAATGTCAGTCGGAACGACTCTGGCCCGGTCACCTGTTACGTTCAGGGGGACTACGGGGGGAAAACTGCCCAGCTCTCAGTACAAGGTAGGGGCCAAACCGTTGTCAACATCCTTCTATCTCGTCTGTTATTGAATTTCGTGCTTGTTTCAAGTTCTGCTGGCCACTGTGTCTGCCTGCCTGAAGGATTCTGGTGCAGATAAATAATAACAATAATAATAATTATGACTTTATTAATCCTGTGAGGGGGCGATTTCTTCTCTGCATTTAGCCTATCCTATCCTACTAGTACTAGGAGCAGTTGGCAGCCGCAGCACAGCACCCGGGAACCCAGTTTTATGCCAGTTCCTTGGTCAGGGGACTGACAGGTGTACTAACCCTCTGACCCTCTCTATCCAAATTCCTATGGCCTTTGGATTTAGTTTTGTTAGCTTCTGCTGAGATAACTGTATGAGGTGCAATTACTGGGACTGTGCTCTGGAGAGCAGTAGTACACGCTGTAATAACTGAAACTGGAGGGGGATAAGGCCTGTTTCCCAAGCAACCACTGGTAGACCTCTTATCATACAAAAAAAAAAAAAGCAATAACTTACAAGGCAAACAGCAAACTCCCATCATGCCTGATAAATTGGATTAGAGATCAGATGCATCCCTAAAGGACAGAAGTACTCTGGAAGAGAAAACGTAATTTATCAAGGCTATCCACGTATATGACAGGCAAACATTCTTTGATATCACACACCCTATCCATCTTTTAAAAGTAAAATTTACATCTGATCTTTTTTTTAGTCACCAATTGCTTGCTTTGCTCATTACACGAGGGCTTGTAATAAATACCGTGACTGAGCAGTGTTTAAGGGTTATTCAAAGCATTTCTAATCCCAGTCAGACAGGACACAAAAATGTCCGTTCCAATATTTGCTTTACCAGTGCTGGTTGACATTCCAATACAGTGATTTTGTCTTGCCCTCTATTAGTGGAGGAGATTCAGACCATGCGTGGCCAACAAACCAACCTAGCCATTCATAACCCACACTCTAATATTAGCCATGTAGTTATTTCTTTGCCACACACCTCCAACCAATGTGAACCAAGTCTCAGCCAGAAAGGCACACTTCTTTCAAATTACGTTAACGTTCTCTGATTACTTAGTTAGTGACTGAAGTTTTTAGTTTCAATGTCACTCTATGAGTGCACTGGCATTGCTAATTTGCCACAGCTGCCATGCGCTGTCATTTAATAATTGAATACTGAACTGAATATGATGTTTTTTCTATAACAACAGACCTTCAAGGTCCTTCAGATCCAATAGGCAAGAATGCACCGGTTCACAGATTGCAGGAACTTTCTGCACATGCAGACGTTTTAAACGAATTACGTTCTGGCATCCATTGTCCATAATCAGCAAGAATTCTTGGGCACTGAGACAAGGGGAATGCCAAACATACAAGTGGATGAGGCCTGCAATTGCATTCTGTCTTTTTTTTCTCTACACATGATAGTGGAATGTGATGCACTAAATGCATGTGGATGCACACACACACACGCACGCACGCACGCACGCACGCACGCACGCACGCACACACACACACACACACACACACACTCACACACACACACACACACACACACACAGTTATAAACAAACACACTGGACAATTGTGTTCATTTTCATTTATTTTTGTCCACTGGCACTCACTGTCCTACCTGAACCAGCGTAAGCAGCAAATTGCCGTACAAATCTATGTCAAGCACTTCCTACCGCATGGAACCAAACTAACCGTTCCTTTCATATTTTATCACAGTCCTGCAGGGTTGTGTTTTTTAGTTCAAAATAGTTTTTTATTTCAGCACAGAATGTGTTGTGAATTGTATTGACTCGACAGAGAGCTAAAACATGCTGTTGGGGCAGATAAAGTGAAGTATCAGAGAGCATATGGAAAACACACTGTAGATATGCAAATTCCCTGTAGGGCTCAGCAGTTGCAGACTATCTTGAGAAGTTGTGCATACATATGCATGAGGATGAGACGCTCATTGATTTACAAAACCAAGTGTTACAAGCCCCGTGGAGAGTCATAAAGTAGAGTTTGACATCAAAAGTGCAGAAACTGAGACATAGGCCTAAATACAAAATGCCACTGATATGTTAGATTTGATAGGAAATGTTCTCTTTGGAGATAATCCTCTTCGCTGTCGTGTTCCCTCTCCGTCGTATCCGGTGTCATCCTCAAACTCTTCCCCGGGTTCACGGAACTGGATTGGTTCCATCCTATTGGTTGGATGGTGTGTCTTTGCCTATCGACCCCCCTAGGGAAACATAGACAATAAATGCCCTCCACCGACCGATTAAGCCATTGCAAATCAATCCCCACAGGCTCCAAATGAGCTGATGTAATCCACACAGCCCAACCTGGGTCCCTCGTACACTGTTCTGTGCATATAGTCCACCATGCATCTCACCTCGAGCCAGAGTATAAGGGGCTGAATTTAACCGTAATTTGCTTGTAATCTCAAAATGAGACAGCCAACTCCTTAACTTTGATTAGATATTGATTGGGTCTTGTTCCTTAGACGCGGTAGCCCGATCTTATTCAACTGATTTGGACCTCCTTGATTACAAACATATTCCCCTACCTGTATCAATACACCTAGGCGAGGGTAATGTGTCGACTGAATGAACCTAGAAGAGATTACATTGATCGTTTGAACTGCTGCCCCAAGAAAGGCAATGTTGAGTTATGACATTGGTGTTCCTATTGACAGTTCCTAGCTGACATATGCTTGGACTTTCACCCAAAACTTGTAAAAGGTTTGACTTCCAATAAGCTCTGATGTCTTTGCTTCTCTCTCTACACTCTTTGCTCTGGCCCTCTTGTATTATCCAAGAGAGTGGCTCCGTGGCCATCCTGGGGGGGAATTTGACCGTGGTGCCCCAGGGCCAGCAGACGGAGTTCCAGTGTGTGGCCATGAACTGGTTCCCTGAGCCGAAAATTAGCTGGCTAATGTACGGGGTTGAGGTGAACACCAGCTTGTACAACACCACCAGCCAGGCCCAGGGTGGTCACTTTAACTCCATCAGCATCCTGAGGGTCCGAGCTGCCAGCAACACCACCGTGGAGTGCCAGGCTTCAATCCAGGCCCTGAACACCCCACGGTCCAGCATCATCTACCTGCTAGTTGGTAAGAGCATCCGAGCCTCTCAGCTCAGCATTCCAGATACTTCTTATGTGATAATAGTAATAATAGTAACAGCAATAACAACAATGAAAATAAAAAGTCTTACTATGTCTGAAATAAAAGCTGTCTGTCCTCTAAGTGTAACACATTTATGGTTAGTTCTGTCCCAAGTAAAATATGTTCTTATGCAGGTGGGTATTTATTTAAGACGCAAGTTTAATATCTTGCTCAAGGGCACATAATGCATTGTATAATGTTCTTGAGATGTTTGTTTGAGAACTGAGCACATCACACACCCACTGTGCACTTGTAGATTGAAATGAGCCAAGGAAATATAAATAATTCTAAAAGAGTAATATAGATTGACTTGTAGGATCTTAGTACACTGTCTAATGGAGACCTCCTTCCTTCTTTCTTTCTTTCTTATTTATTACTTTCTTTCTTTCTTATCTATAACTTTCTTTCTTTCTTTCTTATTTCTTTCTTTCTTCTTTCTTTCTTTCTTTCTTTCTCTCTTTCTTTCTTTCTTTCTTTCTTTCTTTCTTTCTTTCTTTCTTTCTTTCTTTCTTTCTTTCTTTCTTTCTTTCTTTCTTTCTTTCTTTCTTTCTTTCTTTCTTTCTTTCTTTCTTTTTCACAGAGATTCAGGCTATTACGCCCACGGATTGGACGGTTTTGATAGCAGTGGTCACGTCCATCGGAGGGTTTGCTCTGCTGGTGCTGCTCATCCTCGGGATCATTTTCTGCTGGAAACGCCGGGAGGAGAAGAGTAAGATGCTACCTTTATGCCCAATACCATTCACCTGCAAAGGCAAAATTAAAAATCACAAGTTGTGGCCCGCTGGCCTGTGGCTTGAATCAAGACTTGTGGTGCTAGTCTTAATGAGGAGTCCGAACCAGACAGGTTTCACTCAGGACATTTCTAGGGACGGTGCCTGGGACCTCATCTACATACATGCCACTCAGTAGAAATAATGACTTCAGCACCACCAGGGTTCCGACTGTCCCTCAACAGCCTGGTGCATGCGAGATGACCGGGAAAGCAAGCAGATTTGCAGGGGGATGTCAAGTTGACTTGCAGTTGCTGTTTGTCATGCAAAATTAGCTTAAAGGTCAATGTATGGTCATTTGTGGCTGTAGATTATTCACTGACAGTGTCCTAAGAGGTGGACTTGAGGTCTTAATAAGACCAAACCGATGGTCGAATAGTATCTGCCCGTATGAAGAGACCATAGTTGTGACATTATCAGGCATTCAATTGGATCGGAATTAGAAAACCACACTAAGGTCATTGATAATACATTGTAGCACAATTGTTGCTGTGTCCTATTCCTGTATATACACCTTTCATTTCAATAAGAACACACACATTTTTACTGTAATGACAAGGCCATAATAGGCTATGCTTTTGTTCAAACAATACACTTTTCTGCTGTAATTTCCAGAATCTAGCTACCAGGAGGAATTGAGGTACGTTTACCACTTCATCCAGAATCTGCTTGTTATTTCATACAACATCCTTTATGTTCATTTTTGGTCAAATATATGTCATGCTTTTAATGTGCTTAAATGTTGATTGTTGTGTTGCAGAAGAGCAAGGACACAAAGTTCAATAAATACGGTTAACGTTGGCTCAAGACAAGGAAGTGTTAATCTGGGATATGTCACAGATGGTCAAACAAGTAAGAATTAGGAACTTTACAAAGGCCTACAGTACACACTGACATTTTTCATTTCCACAATTTTTTTATTCAAACCAAAGTAAAAATGTTTGCCACTTTATCATTTACAGGAATCCTGTTCCCATGTTTATTGCGTCTAAGGTAAACATTTGATCAGTCTTGATACAACTAAGTTGAACTTTTTTAATTGCAGGGGTAACCCAAAGTGAATTTAATGACAGCGGATACAGCCAGACAAGACATTCTACCAGATTTAAGGTAATACAGCACTCAATATTGTATTCGCTACCATACTATCTATACTATAGTACCTTACTCTACTAGTACTATACTATCCAAATATCTAAACATCAATTTTCTAAGAGACAGTTTTCTGTATAATTTATGAACATACATTTTATGGTTATTTAAATAGTGTGGGATGTACCTCATGAAAGATAAGTAATTTAACATTTTTAAGGTTATGGTAATGGTTACTCAAAAAAGGATTGGGTTTGGTGGATTATTCCATTGTCTTCTTTATGTTTCATCTTCTAATCTTCATGAGGACTTTCCGAAATGTAACTACTAATTCAAACATTCAATGAAACATGGAATTTTCAATGCAATCTACTTCATTTATTTTTCTTCTGTTTTTCTTAGATGCCTGATGTGGCAAACATCAACCAGACAGCCAACTACCAGACAAGTGCTGACAACACTGGCCTCAGAAAGCAGAGACAGGCCACAATTGTCTGACGAGACTGCATAAACCCAGAGAGGATAATCAAGCATCAAATTAGAATGTCAAATTCCAGAGCGACCCTTAACATTCACTTTGCTACTCAAACTCCGCTACCGCTAAAACATGTCTCCATTTTGGATTGTGCTTGTAGGGAAACCTACCAAGCGGAAGCCTGTCAAATAGAATTTCTATCTAGCCAGCCCAAAGGGACTGAGGGCATTTGATGCCAACCATACAACCTCAAAGTTCCCCTTAGTTTTGACCCAATACTTTTGAGTAAAAGTCAAATCAGACTCACAAAACCTTTCAGTGGTGTTGTAAAATGTAGGTACTCCTGATGTTTGACGTCTTACATTTCACGATATATCCATATTTGTTTTTATATTTGCTCCTCTGCATGCACTAATCTAATCATCCTCACGTCCCAACATATTTGAATCCAATCCAGCCACTTCAATGGAAAACGAGATCACGGACATTGAACCTTTTTGTCATGACTGAACGTCTTGAGACCAAGTGACTGATGCGTCTGGACCCTCCTCTGGACAGTCTGGTGTGAGCACTCCCAGAGGTTAAACGCTTGTCCACCCACGGCCAATATTTCTCTCTGCGCTAGCAGCGCTATGGTGGGCCTCATAAAGTCCACGTGATTGAATAAGGGCTTTGTGACAGAGAAGTGCTTCAGGCCATAAAGCAGTGTCTGGCTCCACAGGAAACCCCTGTCTCAGTCTGGCTGCTTGGTTACTTGAGGTGGTAGCATCACAGGACACAGACCACATTTGTCAGGAGCAGTTACTACGTCGACCTACCACAGCTACTTCATGGATTTTTCATGAATTTCTTTCGTTATGCTCCAAATGGATTCTGCATGATGATATGTTATTGACTATGCTTTGTTTTTGAAATGTTCAGATAAAGGTTCTTTGCACAAAACCCATTCAAAGGTTGCCATTATTGCATTGTGTTCTGATTCTAAAGTACCTCACCAAGTGCTGTTGAGGAATAGTAATTGAAATAGGAGGGACTGTTTTGAGCTTATTGTAATATTTGTGTTTATTTATTAATAAAATGATGGCTGATAGTATGTATGACCTTCCTGTGTTTGAATAATGTAATGATCATGTAAGTATACGAACTTAACTTGAGAAGTTTTCATCAATACACTTCTTCTCTTGAAGCTCTATGGGCAGCGGGCAGACTACTAGCAGTTGCAAAATAAATCTGCCTAGACTAGAGTACTACATGTGTAACACATACATCTATGTTTCATTTTTATAGTATTTACATGCAAGAATGGTTCTGCTTGTCAACTTCTAAATGAACAACGTGTTAAGGCTAACGGAAAGTACATTAACAGACAATGTAAATTCACACACTGGCTTGACAGACTGTTTCATGCTAAATATGTTTTCATGCCTAATAAAGGATTTATTAACCTTGACCACACAATGTTCTCGCATTAGATCCGATAGCTGCAAAAAAAAAGCACAGTTAACTGTTAATAAGTGCATAATAAAGGATTTATTAACCTTAAAAAGGATTTTTTCTTGCATTAGATCTAATGGCTGCAAAAAGCATAGCTAACTGTTAACAGCTATTAAATTATTGCCTTTTTTATCTTAATAAAGTAACTGTGCTTAAACATGTCTTATAATCTAACAATAAACGTGTCTATAATGTTATATACACATATAGTCTTATTAACACATAATAATGTTAATAAGCATCTTATTATGACTTATATGGGCATTTTTAACGCTTATTAAAGGGACCTTAATATAAAACGTAACCAAAGATTTTAAAAGACAGAACGCACAGCTAACTGTTCAATCAGCCGATCTGCTTTGAAGGAGGTTTTTGTCCAATCAAAAATGGCCTTATCAATGCAGAAGGTCCCTGTGAAGCAGTATGGAATATAACTTCAAGAGGTCGTAAGCTAACGAGCCAATTAAGAAGGACGCTCGAATATAAAAGTATTCGACCCTAACTATATATTCCATTTAACTGTATGAGGCCATTTGTAAAGCATATTGAAGAATGTGCATTCTCTAAACAAAACACCAGTGCAGGAATATTCCAGGACATTTTACAAGCCTTTGAAGAGAAGACAAGCTGACGAGAATCAATGGAAGTGAAACTAATGGCTTCCCTTGGGATGGACTGAAATGGTGGACTAACTAAGGGCCTAGAAACATGTGTTGTCCGTCTCCAGGGATACGCTGACATGGATAGAAGGCTTCACCGGGATGTAATTAAACTTGCAGTAAACAGAAGCTCCTGGGCTTGGTCCCAGCCCCTTTGCGAAGTATATTGTTTAAAAAAATGCACTGGTTGATGATCTACAGTATCAGCTTAAGCACCATGATTGTGTTCTCCTGAGGTCCCGAAGGGAAGGACTTCAACTTTCCTTAATGTACCGTAGCTACAAAAGAACAATAAGGATCAACGTTAAGCCAAGCTATTCATGGTGGTATTGTGTACTAGGCCTTTGTCAATTTCAAGATGTTCCTTAATGTGATAATGTATTCCGACATAATTCAGTTTTTTATTGCTTGTTTTGTGAAGACACACCACCTTTTTATTCGTCTGCTAATCCTTCCTTCAAAGAACTCACATGCCTTCTGGCTAATGAGTAGGAACATAATACCTCTTCTAAAACCCCCCAAAATAATATAGAGTACAACTTTGACACTGGCTCACATCTCTTTCCCAATGGAAGGGAATGAAGTAAGGGCACTGACTGCATCTGCTTTTTCTGTTATTAAAACCCATTTGTTCCAATTTCTTGAAAAACCTTCATCTAGGTTTGCAAGTACCCCACAAGTACCTTGTGAAACAGATTTAGTTTGACCATGCAGTCAGCATGGCATTGCTGCTTTATAACAGAGCCTGAACCGAGGTGACCTTGGCATCCTTGTAGCGCCAGCCAAACAATTAAGCTGCGTCCGAGGTTCACAAAGTGTCAGCAGGGAGTAACTCACCCTGTCTGACAGAGGATCGAACGGAAGGAGCTTCTCTGTTGTTGGCACTCATAGCTGCAGCACTTGCATGCGTGTGCGCACACACACACACACACACACACACACACACACACACACACACACACACACACACACACACGCACACAAACAAAAAACACTCAATAGAATGAAATCAACCACCTTTGGTAATTCCACATGTAACAGAAACACACCATCGACATACAAATCTTTATGTCTTCAAAGATCTTGGTGCTCTTGCATCAGCTGTGAAATAACATGTTCACAGTGAAATGGCGGAGAAGAATATTATTAACATGGCAATGCTTGCTAATTAGGGTCGTCGTTTAATTAGTTTTGGATGACTGGGCCCTGGGCAGACAGCTATAGCATAATGAAGATTTGGAAGGTCAGCCAGCCAATGAAGTTTAGCCATCCATTTTATAGTGCATGTCATTTGCCAGGGGACATTATGAACAAGTGCGTCTTTACTGGGGATTTTAGGTTTTACTGTAATAAAATATTCTTTATTGCAATGGCTTTTGCCAACTATGGTAATTTAGGGTGAGAGGAACAGATTGAAAATCAACTATTTACACAGGCTAGATGTAAGTTAGATTAGACAGAATCAAGTACGATAGGGTACTAATAACGAAAAACTGACTGACATGGTTTATTTTAATGGCAGTGATATCCTGTAGCTCTGCGCTCATCTACAGATCAGATTCTGAGATCGCATTAATGATAATGCAAATTAATTCATATCTGAAACACAACTCATTACATCCGTTATGCACCAATAAACATATCATCCTTCAAAAACCTTCTAGACCATGATTATGTTGGCTAGGCTCATGTGATTTCCATCAAGAGCGTTAATCTGCACTTTGGCCTGATAAATCACCAATACATTTGTTTTGTATGAACGAATTAACGATAAATTATGGATATCTTGTTTTGCTCAATATCTATCATCCACATAATTCTAAGATGCACTCAGTCTGAGGCACTGTCAGAAATTATGGGCCCTTATTAAAACTAAAGTTTCACTTAAAGCCACTATTTGTAACTTTCTGTGTGAGGTGATTTTGGTGACCCCTACCGTTTGCTTGGTGTAATTTCTTTCCCTAACTGTCGCAAAGGAGACGTGCATTTGTACTCTTTGCATTCGCTATCACGATCAACGTCGAAAGCCACCAAAATGAATCTCTTCCTGATTTAGTGACGCACTTCCTTGTGCCGTGAAGCAATAGGTCACAGTTTTGCGGGAGATCGTTCCCAGTGACAGACAAAATGACAATTAAATACTGAGACTTCAAGAGGACTTATCTGTACCGTGATTTTGTTCATACTCCCATAGACATTACAATGTGCAGTCGGAAGAAATGAATTGATAATACATTAATACATAAATGTTACCTAGAGTGGCTTTAACTAGTAATAGCAAACAATGTGCCTAGTCAGTTTGGGACACACATTCCACCCTGGGCACCCTAAATCCCTTTCTGCTACATAACCTGGCTGATGGACTAGGTTCCCTTACCCAGTGCAAACTGTAGTACACCGATGGAATAATATGAGATGGTAAGCAGAAAGAGCATTTACAGGTCAGCTTCCTGTCTGTGGTCTGCCTGGTTGGAGAGGTTTCCCCAGGCCAGCAGAGAAATGATGGACAGCAGGGCACTTTAGTGCCTCGTCAGCGTGACATATGTGGAAATCTGCCAGGGCCTCTTGACAGGGCTGACAGCGAGAAGCCTCTGAATCCATGAAGCGTCCGACAAAATCCTGTAACTCACTATGTTGCAGGGAGCACCAAAAGCCTTGTGCTACTTTTAGTAATGTGTACCCTTGGTGCATCTTACATGTGCCATACTTTTACCATTATGATTGGACCGAACAACGAAAGTGAAAGGAACCCCAAGAGACATCGCGGTGCAGTTTACGAACAACCTAAAACAGGAAACTGGGAGAAGGCTGGATTCGGCACAACCTTCTCTGTGCCCTCACCTTCTTCTGCTGCAGAGGCAATTACTTGGTCAGCGGTCGGGGGTGGAAGGTGGGGGGTTGAATGAGCAAAATAATGAATAGCATAGTAATGGCTATTGATAGGCCATCTGTAATGTGGCTCCTCTCCACTCATCGAGGCATTCAGAGCCCTGCCTGCCTGTCCGCTTCCCTAAGCAGTTCCACCCTGGCATAAGGAAGGGCTTTCTGAGTAATCTCCCAAAGCCAAGCTCTAATCATGATATTGGCTTCTTGGAGCTCGGCAGATCACGGGGCCTGCAGAGTGGTGTTGGGGGAGATAATAGAACAACCCATGTTTGAATGCCTCCGAAAGTACTGATAAGAGATATTCCCATGCATTGGACTGTTGGACTGGGAACTTCTTTTTTTAGCATCACTGAGCCGTACTTCACTTCACATTATTCCTTTTTGGGAGGAAAAGATGCAGGGGGAGGGTGGCCTCACATCTCCAATTGCTGCAAATTTTGACAGGGATTACGGTTTTATGCAACCAACTGTACTGAATAACTGTTGACAGAACCTTTTACTTGGGCAACGTTAACATAGGAGCATTGTCAACAGACATTGTACATGCGAGAGAAAGTGATGGAACGGTTGAGAATGCCACTAATATTTATGAGAAAATTTTTCGACAGTCTGATTCAGACTGATTGGGATTGTAGGCAACATGAGACATGTCTGTTGCTTATTTATGGATACAATGTGTCTTCAGTTTTAGCTGTAAGAACAATCAAGGATGTGCAAATTTGAGTTGTTACACAATTACAAGCAAGACACAGAAATTAGGCTATTTAATATTTAGCTTAATATATTGCTGTATTTGTGTTGTTGGGAATTAACAAATGTTCCAAGCTGAGACTGTAAATGCTATGAATAGGCTACCATGTACTAGTGCACTTTCATAAATGTAATGTAATGTCTATGGATATATTCACATAATGACTGATAACTAAGTCTTTGCTGGCACGTAGAAATACACATTATAACGTAACATGTGCTATTTTATGTTCCTTTAATGAATGATCAAGACTTCAACATAAATGGATTGAAGTACCTTAGTAGTAAAGTCTTTTTTTTTATTTTTTAAAGTAGATGGAATGGAATGAATGGAATAAAAAATTGCCAATCTGGCCCTTTATCTATCATGGCCACCTAATCATCCCCTCAGCTCCCAATTGGCTAATCGATCCCCTACCCTGCCCCTTGGGGCTCTTCAGTTGGTCTTAAAACCGATGTGTGGTGAACAAGTCTGGCTCAAATTAGCTGCCGTGGCATCACCCAGGTGGGTGCTATACATCGGCGACTGCCAGTAACTGTGAGTCTCCCCCTATAGTGTAAAGCACTTTGGGTGTCTAGAAAAGCGCAATATCAAGTACAATCATTTATTTTTCATGAATTATTAAAGTGGTCAAGTTTGTGCTTAGCAGTTAACCAGGGAAAGCTGGAAATAGGAGTGTGTCATTCTGTGCCATGCCATGCCATTCCCAAGCCTCAGCGGGCACACCGCAGTGACAGGCTGCAGGACTTTTCCGAGTCAGTCAAGCAGACAGGCAGGCAAACAGCTGAGTAGGCAGCTGTCTCGGCACACCGGCAGAGGAGACACTCCCAGGATTAGATAGCGCTGCCGAAAACACAGAAACTGTCTGCTAGATCGGCTAGACTCTCCACATGAAAAGACAGAAACAGTCAGCTAGATCGGCTAGACTCTCCACATGAAAACACAGAAACAGTCTGCTAGATCGGCTAGACTCTCCACATGAAAACACAGAAACAGTCAGCTAGATCTGCTAGGCTCTCCACATGAAAACACAGAAAGTCAGCTAGATCGGCTAGACTCTCCACATGGAAACACAGAAACAGTCAGGTAGATCTGCTAGACTCTCCACACGAAAACACAGAAACAGTCAGCTAGATCTGCTAGGCTCTCCAAATGAAAACACAGAAACAGCTACCTAGATCTGCTAGACTCTCCACATGAAAACACAGACACAGCCACCTAGATCTGCTAGACTCTCCCCATGAAAACACAGAAACAGTCACCTAGATCTGCTAGACTCTCCACATGAAAACACAGAAACAGTCAGCTAGATCTGCTAGACTCCACATAAAAACACAGAAACAGCTAGATCTACTAGGCTCTCCACATGAAAACAGAAACCGTCAGCTAGGTCTGCTAGACTCTCCAAATGGGGAGAAGTAGATGATCTCTGATGCAAAGGAACCATAGGTCCCGCATTGCAAACCTAGGTTTTCCTTGGGGTATTTGAGGATGATGCTTCGGCCAGTTGGTATTGTTTATAAGATCTGGAAGTATTTAACCAATGTCTGGCCCTCTTCATACAGCCAGCTTTGACATTCTGCATTTAGGTTGGTTACAACTGTCTGCTTTCTAAATACCTAACCTTAATTAAGACACCTCTATTGAAAGACATAATGTAACATGGAAAAGTAGTGCAGCGAGTCTTGTTAGTGGTCCGTGTGCCAGACTGCCAGTTACGTATATGAGTGGCCACAATGGAACCACAGCTAAAACCCCCTCAATGTTTACACCACCACTTTAGGCTGCCATTTTAATTGCCTGTTTTGTCTGTGCGCTAGTTAAAATATACAAAACAAACACACTTTATAGTGTCCATGCACAGCCATCACAGTCAAGTAGTTCAGTCTGCAAAGATCCATGCAATCCCTTTGCTTCTTTGTGCAAATCCATAGCAGGCATTTCATTTGTGCTTAGTCGGATTATTATTACAATTTTCGATATTCTGTTAATCAGTTTTGTAGTGTAATTACTTCCTCACTACCAAAACGGCAAACCATTTTTTGGGTGGATATTGATAAGGCAATGATACTTTACCATGTGTCATATTTTTCGTGTCAGAAATAATCTTTGTGCTTGTGTTGTTATGTTCAGTTTCATTCTGACCTCTAAAACTAGCAGTTACATCAAACAATACCAGGCGCAAAATCTCCGAGCAGCTTTTAATGGTATTCCAAAGCAGGATAAATGTAATTTGGGAAAAATGTAAAACATTTAAGTACCACTGCTCTAGTGAGAGGCGATAAATATACATTTAAGTGTTCTGCTGTGTGAGCATACCGCCTAGAGTATACTCAGAATGCTTGCTGGTTTTCCTCCTGTGCTAGATCTAGGCTGCTCATTCATTCCAAACTTAAATAGCAAATTGTAACATTCATTCATTGATATTGATCGGTAGTCAACTGCATTCCAAGTTTAAGTGGCTTATGAGTAATTAGAAACTGTTTATGCAAATAATGTTTTAATTAAATGTTGACAGAGGATAACAATTTGATGTGATTAAATATCAGAAGTAATATTCCGTAATACCGCTTTGATTGTAAAAAATGTAAGCACCACAGTGATAAATGATGTGACGTGTTTAGACCATGCAGTTAGTAGACTGTAGAGGGTGGTTAACCCTTTGGTTAGGTGTGCTCTGTCTATAGGCAGTCCAGTGATGAGTGACACTCAAAGGTGCAAACAGAGAGACGGCAGACATGCACAGGAACCTTGTGCAAAGGCCCAATCACTTGTATTGGTGGTGCTCCACACAATCACCTTACTGTAACTGTCTGTTTTAAATGTAAGTCCACTGAGAGATGAGGGCCGATAGGACTGAATAAGAGGACTCTTAATGGAGAAAAAGTAGAACAAGCAATAAAGTATTTTCTTCACTAGATGTTGCCCACAAGGATTCATGGAGACAATTAAAAGAATATAGCCATGAGATAGGGCATGATGGAAGAAAGACATATGTCTTATGGCTCCTTTATATATCCAGGGACAAAAAAAAAAAAAGCCTACATCTAATTATGAACATGATCTATAGGAAACATCTCCATACAATTTAAGCCATATGACGGACAAAACCTGAAAAAACATGTACAAACTAATCAGATTCCAAAACGACTCAGGGAATAATTTAGGTAGTTTGGTGCGTGAAATGAGATAGACATTATAAAACCGTGTTCCCATTGGTTTAATGAAAATGTGATGACATGAAAGGGTTCCTCGTGGTATAAAACCTCCCTTTAACCGAGCCGAGGTAAGAGAAGGGAGGACTTCTTACAAACGAACAGACTAGTGCGAATCAAGAGCTGGAATCGACTGACGTGCCACGCAAACACACTTCGCAGTCATGAGTGAGGTAGGTGCTTCCAGCTGCCTTCTTTATCTCTAATAGCTTCTATTTGTAATGAATGATGCGACTTCATTCGAGATACATTTTTGGTCGTTGTCGCGACTCATCCCCACTCAACACATGTTTTACTGCACGTGAATTGTGAAACTATGCAATGTAACAGTTTATATTACAGTGATGCTTAGTATTCGTTCAGCAACTTGAGATTATTTCATTATCGTTACTTAAATAATTTTGAATGAGTTTTACCTTTTCATCAAAAAGGGAAACATAAGAAAATCTACGCAAATATGACGGAGAGTTTTTGAATTGCAGCTAAACAGCCCCAAGTTACAATTTGTATAGTCAGAGAATCCATACGATATTAATGCGTATAAAATACTATGTTGATGCTTCTGATGTCTTGACGGGGGATTAACCGGCAGTTTACAATCCTTCCTCGTAGGGTTAAAGCTGCAAAATCAAAAAAAGTAAAGAAAAATAATGATGATTAAAAAACTCTCCAAGGGTCTCGTGCGTTATGGAAAAGCACAATTTTATGTTTGAGCCATGTATACCCGCAAGAGGTAGTCATTACAAGATCAGACATTTTTTATGTTGTAATCAATAAACCATGAAATTATTACATTTGTATAACTATCCCAATGCTTGAATTAAATAGCGTCAGTGTAACGTGGTCATTATTAGGAATAATGTGTATTTAAGTGACTTGATTTGGGTGTAAAAAATGATCAAACTCCAAAAGTCAGACTTGTAGGCTACATGAAGGAAAACGTATCTTGCTTTAATTCCGCAGACTTTTGTAAAAAAAAAAAAAAAAAGTTTTGTTAGAACAATGGCATATGAAATGAAAGCTTATGAAGCTATGGTAGAGGAAGCGGCGGCACTATTGACCTATACTCAAATATCTGCCAATCAACCAACCAAGCACATACGCAAGTCAGCTTCACAGTAAGCTAGAAAACTATGTATATTCAATGTGGGGAATTGGCCTGTACTGAAAAACTGTATGGCACCAGCATCATTCTGCCACATAAACGCAGCACAGGCAAAGAGAACATCGCACGGCCACTGAATTATTCATGGCATGCTGGTGACCCATAGAAATAACACATTCTGTCTGTGCACATCAGGGAATGGAAATAAGTGAGGCCCCAATCTAAGCTTACCACTGTCTCATTCTCTCGGAACAATGGGGCAATTCGAGAAACAATTGCGGGGTATATATCCTTGGGTCGGACGGCAGCGTGCACACAGTTGGCCTCCGTCACGCGACACAATTGCCTTCTGTCAAAGTAAATGGAATCCTGCAGGCTGGCACGCGGGGAGGGAGAGAGAGAGAGAGAGAGAGAGATAGAGAGAGACTGAGAGAGAGAGAGAGAGAGAGAGAGAGAGAGAGAGAGAGAGAGAGAGAGAGAGAGAGAGAGAGGTAGAGGTAGAGGGGAAAAGAGAGTGAAAAGACTGTCATAGAGAGTCAAGCAGGCCCTGATGGGGGCCGCCCCTAATGTTACAGCAACACTAGAGTCTCCCCCAGCTGCTCCTGTACAGGTGAAGAATAGGTTAGGTTAGTCAACCCAAAAGGTACTTGAGGTTATCAGTGAGTTGTTAAAAACTGCCTTTTATAAATGATGACTGATTCATGGGTTGGACTAACTGTTTTTTTCTCCTCAGCCCCTACTTTGTGGCAAACAGAGTCAGTCTTACAGTAATAAATTGGGCATTTCACACAGGAAATCTAGCTTTCAGGTGTTCCACTAGCTTCTCATCTCAGCGATGGATTTATATGCCCATAAAGTATCAAGGCTGAGACTTGAGGATGGTGTGAATGAATAATTAAATGGAAATCAATGGCAAGAGACAAGTCCCCACCCACCTCACAGTACCTGTTTATCCTGAAAGTCCCTGCAGTGGCAGTAGGCCTGCTCACCAGCACGTTGTGTGCCCTTCACGGGAACGATGGTTCATGGAAACGGCATTGTAATGCAAAAAAAAAAATGCGGTCAAGACAGTAGTCTGATCATTTTAGCATTCGGAATCGTGTCCGGCAACATACATGTCACAGTAATAGGAAAGTCAAGAGAGCCCCTATCTCTCTCTCTCTCTCTCTCTCTCTCTCTCTCTCTCTCTCTCTCTCTCTCTCTCTCAAAACCCACACATGCATTCACACAAACTTAGGAAGCTTTAGGAATTGATTGGTTTCCCTGTCCTTTAAGCACATGGCAACCGCTGCCTCCTGGGGCTTTAGGATGGTCGTATTGAAAAGCTGATTCTGTAATCTCTTAAGTGTGTGTTCTGTGTATTATTGGTGTACACATCTGTACATACACTATAGCAATGTGTCAGGGGGACTGCTTCAGAAATGGCCACTAGATTCACATCCCTCCACATTAGGCCACAGAGATAGAAAACACCATTGTTTCTGTTGGTAGATTTGTCTAATACATCTGTTATCGGCCATGATTGCGGTATGTTACCATTCAAAATATTTTTTTTTACGCATTGGTATTACTGTAACATTAAATGCCTGAACGGATTTGCCTTGCACCTAATAGATTCAGCCATTTTCTGTTTCCAATGCATAGAATTCAAAAACAAGTGCAATACCATAATGAAACCTGATGTCATACAGTAGTTGTATAGTTGCGGTGTAACAGCGTACATTTTGACCCAGAACATTTCATCCCTCTCAGCGCAAGCCTTGGGCAGTCATAAAAAAAACAAAGCTTTGCCTTGAGTGGTTTTATATTTTTCATGGGTAGGTCAAACAGATAAAGTATTGTAGATGCACTGTAAGAAGAATAAACAACAGAATGATTGAATGATGAAAGATGGATGTATGGATGGATAGATAGATAGATAGATAGATAGATAGATAGATAGATAGATAGATAGATAGATAGATAGATAGATAGATAGATAGATAGATAGATAGATAGATAGATAGATAGATAGATAGATAGATAGATAGATAGATAGATAGATAGATAGATACATAGATAGAGTGCTTCAAAGCACAGTGTAGCCTCAAGGGCTAAAATCTGGGTGCGTTCAGCCCTTAATGATAAGATATCTTAGATTCATGGTCCAGTTGCTTGGTGTTTTCCATGTGGAGAGACTGTCAAATTTCATCACATGGAAGTCCTCTTTACGCATGAAAACACAATTAAACAAACAATGTTAACAAGTCAGTTTAAGTCCCTGTAAAAAGTCTCATTACCAGCAGCTTAAATTAGTTGAAGTCTCCTTGAACATTCTCATCCGACAGATCTGGAGCAATAATGAGGTAATATGCTGCAGTCACTTTTTAGCACGCTGCTTTTTGTATGTAGTTGCAAAGAGTATTTAAAACTTTTACTGCGTTGTATGAAATATAATTAACACCTGCAATTTTTCTTCATCTTTGTTCGGCTGGTGGTAGGCTACACAGCCCAATTTTTGTGACTAGTAAAGTACCCCATAAAGAGCTACTATAATCGCCTTTTACAACCAGAAGAGATTACTGTCAAATAATCTGTAATCCATCTAAATTGTGGGCACATTTGATCCATACCCTCTGCGTAACCTGGCCCTATAGGTTAATCCTCGCCGCTGGCTGGCTTAACAGTGAGGAAAGGATGAACGGTTGATGAACGGGTTATATGGGAGTGTGTATGGGAGTGTGTATGGGAGTGGCATGCAGTGTGCGGAATACACGGGGGGTCTAGGGGGTCTCGACCCTCCAATTAAGAGCCCCCCCCCCCCGATTGACCTGGTATAATTCGCACCCAAGGGGGATGTGAATGATGGGACATAGAAGAGAAGGGAAGATACGATAAAATCCCCTTTAGATAGAATGAGACAG
This sequence comes from Aplochiton taeniatus, assembly GCA_017639675.1. Lineage (NCBI taxonomy): Eukaryota > Metazoa > Chordata > Actinopteri > Galaxiiformes > Galaxiidae > Aplochiton > Aplochiton taeniatus. Next base: position 5,744,014 of record CM030177.1, read on the forward strand.
AGCTCTCAGAATAAGGTTTGCCAGGAAGCTGGAGAGAGAGAGAGAGAGAGAGAGAGAGAGAGAGAGAGAGAGAGAGAGAGAGAGAGAGAGAAAGGGACACAATAACAAGGAAACTATATTGCAGTAGTCTTAATTTCCCCTCGTCACTCCACAGAGATTTAGGAACTCAGTACTACTGGGAGTTCCGTAACCAACAATGCAAGTCTAGAGATGTCTTTAAGAAATAGCTAAATGTTACAGCCTATATTGTTTTTCACACCATTGAGTCTTCGCTTCAGGAACAGGGTTTCTTGTAGACAGGTGGCTCAGATTGATTGCTCATCATCCCAATATGCCACGACGGACAGCAGTTCCGTCCTGCAAGGCTGTGCAAAAAAAAAATATGCTGTACGCTTAGATTTGTGCTAAGTGCCGTCAAGTCTGCCTAATGCGTGTTAATGCTTCATGAAGAAACCACGCTGTTGTGTCATTAGCTTTGCTTGGATTGTTCCAGCAGGAGGACAAAATGAATATTCCCCACCCAGGTTGCCATGAACAGTGCTACACAATCGAAAGAAGTGAAGGAAGAGGTGGTGTACATTGTTGTCAGCAGACACAAACCACATATGTAAGGAACAGGCATGCAGGAGTCATTTGTGAGACCTAGCGGGAATGTATTACTTACTGTAATGGGTTTTTGTAAGCAGTGAGGTGAGACTTTCTGAGATTCAGCTATTTTGGCCATATATCGGGATGTTACCGTAACAGTAGAAGAATGTGAAAAAATGTAACGATTTCCCGTGTTACTGTATTCATCAGTTGCAGTACACCAACTGCTACAAAATCTTTTTTAGTAGATCGTTGGCAAAGTACCCCCCGTTGACATGCATATGCTCTTAACAAACAGACAAATTGGGCCCTGGAGAGTATAAACTCAGGTTAGTGAGAACAATTGTTGCTAAAGTGCCATCACGAGTCCACATGACAACCTGGCAGTCCCACCCACACCAGTGCCGGGATAAAAAAAATGACTAAGGTTATTGCTAACATAGTTGCTCTCAAGGCAGGCCTGTCAGCTTCAGCTCATGGAGGGATGGAGAAGTCAAGCCAACTTAACTGCCCTTTTTTTTTTGTCCTCTGACCTAACAACATTTACACACGAAGAGGAACTTTCATATACGCCAGTACTTTGAGGACATTGCGTGCAACCCCTTTGTCAAGATGGATATACATTTGAAAACACTATCAGTGCGGGCAGTTGTCTCTTGGTGCAAGTGTTATACATTTAAAAATGTGACCACCATAGCCAAGTGTGGAATTCTTGAGGTAACTTCCATGGTAACTAGAACAGCCATGAGGTCCTGCCATGATTGCATTAATCATAGGAGACATACAATATATTTGATGTTGTTATACACCTACAACCATGTCAGCTAAAGCTATATTAAAGTTATAAACTCTGGTCTAACATCAGTTCTCAAACGGTGTGCAAGGAAATCAATTGAGTGTTTACTTAAAGTTATACAAGTTGGTACAAATGTTTTCCTAAATTTGTGAATACACTAACAAATGATCTCACTGTCTGCTATTAAGTCCCCTGCAAAGCAACAAATGGCTGCTGCAATTCTTTTTTTGGAGAAGAATATATATGTATTTTTTAATACAAAGTTCTAGCTAGAATTACAAATCCTATCTGTAAGTCTTTCTGATATCTTTATCTTCATCCTAGCACATGGCTGTTTGTTTGTGTGGAATAAAAAATATTTACGGGTAAAAACCGTCTTTGGTGTAGGTTGCAATAATCACACACTTATTGTATTTCTTTAGACATTTGGCTTGTGGATTGAGATCAAAATGCAAAGGCCATCCGACCTTTACGTGAGTTGAATGTAGACTTTCCTTCAACAACGTTGCTGGCCCAGAGCACCCTCAAAAACTCTGATTGGTTTGTATGGCCTAGCACCTTTACCTGCTGGTTTTGCCTAGGCGCTGAGTCATCCTGTATCACTGGCCACATCCTCCTAGCACGCCAGACGTTCAGTCAATCAGTCTTCCACCCTGTCACTCCTGTATCCGGCCTCGCGGGTTAGCTCACTGCTGGGGCGTCTCAACCGTGTTGGGCTGAGACGTCTGTGGCCTAGTTCCGCCGTCTACTCGTTGAATTGTTAATGGATAGTGAGTGCAGCATGGAGTCCCTATGGAGAGCCCAAGCTGCCAGAAAGACCCAAAAATAGCCTCTCAAACGTCCGAGGCAGAAGGATAATTTATTTATTTGACTAATTCTCCAGCAGCCTTGCCACCCTTTGTCAGTTCCACGCCATTCTGTTTTATCCTGATCTTGTTGGCAGAACAAGACAGACATGGCAGGCTTCAACATTTCGTGTGTTGACTTCTTTCATTTCGAAAGACGATATTTTTTAGGGCCAGTTCTTTTTCCTTCTCGTTTTGTTTCCCTTGGTGCTGGTTGTGTTAAGTGAGCGTCTCTACTAGAGATACTTTTTAAATCTAATGCTTTAGAGCATAAATGGCCTGTGACAAATGGAGGGGTTAACCGGTGAAGCTAGCCAGCGGCTTGCCGTGACATTGGGTGGTGGTGCCAGCAGAGTCATGCTGCAAGGCTCTAGAGTGCTGAGTTCAGACCTCTGGGTGGCGTCGGGTTAAACGCAGTGCGCTACCCAGCATGCCAAACTCTGCAGACAGCGCTGTCCTGGACGCACCCTAAGCATCGGCACTCATCCATTTACATCTTCCGGCAGGTACATGGCAAGGGGTTATTTCTTTGTCCAGATTGATTTTTGAATGCCTCTGTGTGTGACTGCACAGCGGACAGGATATTGAAGGGCTACAGACAAACAGACCTTAAAGATCCTCGAAAAAGAAGAATGTTTGTTGTTTGTTTTAAACTGTTTTGTTTCCTCTTTGTCCGGTGTCGCACCGTGGAATAGAAAGCGAAATACGCTTAACACATAGACGTACATATAGTCTGTCCGTTGTGTACATCCTTTTCTCCACCATCGTCAGGAAGAAGCCCTCTGTTCCCTAAAAATATCAAGAACATCATCATCATCATCGCCATCAATTTAAGCAACACGATAGGCCATTCGTCAAGCTCCGTCTCCGCTTCTGTCGTTTGGGACAGCCCTCCTTGACTGATGAGCGTGGTCGTCGGTCCGGGCCCAAACTCTTCCCCGACAGGAGCCACACATCGTGCCGTGTGCTCCTCCATTATTCAGCGTCACCACTCGGGGCTTGGTGTGGACACAGGGAGGGGGGGTGCATTCAGCAGGAGGACGGGACAGACCCACACCCTCCCTCGGTCCAACTCACCAGGCTTTGCTTGCAAAACGTCTTGCTGACGGCCCGGGGTGTGTGTTTTGTCGTTGCCGTTTGTTTGTTTGCGCAGTCGACGGCTAGGTGAAACGCAGATTGAGCATGTCCCGTGACACAACGCTTTTGACTGTGTCACAACGGCTGTCCTGGCTGACCATCAACACCTCACCCTATTAGCATGGCTCATAACTGCAAGCATGTGATGTTGGCAACCCATCAGAAAAGCTCAGGGTTTCTGTGCAGAAATGGACTGCACCGTCATTTATGACTTGGGGCAAAAGTCAGATGGATGCCTAGGCAACATTTCAACATTTCTGTGAGGTTTCCACATGTATGAATTTCCCTGCGTTAACTTACAAGGTTCTACGGATTTGATGAACATTCAAATTACCAACAAAAAGATGAAAGTTTGCACAGAGGTTGAATAGGCTCAAGATTCTTAGCACTTGTGTGCTTTACTTTTCTTATGACGATATACAGATTATAAACTATAGCCACTATAGGGAATTTGGATATTGGTATTAAAATCTGTATGGCTCAAATGTCAAGCACGGTCCTAGGTGTGTATGAGTGGAAGTTTAATGTTGTTAAAGAGAGGTCTTTGGTGCTGGAGAGAGAGAGAGAGATCGGATGTGCTGGGTGGAGCAGCCCTGGTGTGACAGCCCTTTAGCATGGCAGAGGGGCAGTAGTCTGAGTCATAAGGGAGTCTGCCAGGTATCAGTCCACACACACACACACACACACACACACACACACACACACACACACACACACACACACACACACACACGTGTAGCTCCCTTATGAACACGATTCTATGGTATGAATATACCCTCTCATTTTCATACCCACAGTTCCTGTAATAAAGACACTTTCTTTTTTTAGACAGACGCAGCCATACCCAGATGGTTTTTATGGTCACTCACTAATTCCAGTTGACAGCCTGCTCGCTGTTCACGGGACACTAACAGGTTTTCTGTCCGGCGAGAAATCTCCTGTCTGTTTTCTCAAAGACTCAGTGTGCAGACAACAGGCGGGCTCCGAGTTCGAGGCTGTTTTTAGGTCTGGCATGAGCTGGGCTCACAGGGGCGCATCCTCATGCTTACACACACACACACACACACGCACACATGCACACACACATGCACACACACATGCACGCACACGCACACACACGCATGCACGCATGCACGCACACACACGCACACACACACACCCACACACGTACACACACACATACACACTCAAATGCATACACATGATACCTTTGCAGTCTGCTCCAAATGAGCATTCAACATTGCGGAGCCATCTGTTTTGGCATCTCTCAATGGTCCACTTAGAGGAGAGTTTTCCTTGGCGGTGTTTTGGGCTCGGCCAGGCTGAACAGAACTAAGCTGAGCCAAGACGCGCCACTGACCTGCTGTACTGGGGACAGTCAGTGGAGCACTCCATACTTTCTCCAACAACTATTCAAGATTTTCTACCCGACACAATTCAACTTCAGCTACTCCGCATTGCTTCGTTACAGAAGCATTTTCATTATCCGGAAGGTCTCAGCAGTGGGCCGTTACCATAGACTGCAGTAGGGCTTTGTAGCACGGTAAAGCCACGCAAATGGAACCATAAATAAAGCACTGTGCGCCCGCTGCCCTAAAGAGATAAGGGGTTTGCCCCAATAATGCATGAGAGGTAGTGCAGGGAGATAAGAGAGAGGGGGAAAGATCTACATTATTAACTGTGAGGCGGTCGAGGAGTGGGAGAGAGGAAGCCTGCGAGGGCTTTGCTTGGGGTCTACTCTGGGATCTGCATGTGCGTGACCAAGCTGCTGGCCTCTCCGTTACTTCAGTCAGCAGACCCTCCTCCCTTCAGCAGATCCGTGTTACACACCACCTCATGAGGGAGTGCATTCAGGCTCCACGCTAACCTTAGGCAAGGCACTTGGCTTTCTCCTCTTGAATTACGGCAACTCCTTTGACATGTTGGAATTTCAAATCCTTGAGTTGGCTGGGCTGCTTCAGTTCCTTGTCCAGCATCTTGTTACAAACCAATGTAGCATCTACACATGTTATCAACTATTATCTCTTACATGACGTCTGAGTGTAAGATAAGTGTTAAGCATTTGGAAAACTGCAATAAAATCCGCCAACTGTTGTTATGCTTTTGAGATCAAAGTAGGACTGATTAAAGAGAGGGGAGGGATCTACTCATGTTTGTTTTATCTGTTTGTCTGATCCAACCATGAATCCCATTGGAAGTTCCTTGATTTAGTCACAGATTTGAAAGGACTTCTTGCTCTCAACACAGCCTCCTGTTACCTGCTATTTAAAACCTTCATCTCTCCAACCATCATTGGGGAAAAAGTGCTGATAGCACAGAAAGATAGGCTGAAACATTGAAACTAAAGCCAGGTCTCTTAACTGTGACGATACGTCACCTATGTGTACTGTGTAGCGTGGGCTATGCAGAATTGTTAATGAGGATTTGAGTCCTTTGTTGAGGATGCTGCTGGCAGGTACTTTGACAGTAGCCCCTCGACTGGCAGAAGTGAGCGTGCGATACGGATCAAGGAGAGCCAAGCCTTCGCGAAGAACCGAGGAACGGAAGACTCAGACAGGCCGTGATGAATGCTTCGTTTGAAACTCACTCACGGATTCAAAAGCCTCATGAATTCTCATGCAAATTGTTTTCACTCTGCACTTTTTTTTCCCCCTGCACATTTATTAGGCAGTGTAAAACAAAGATAAAGCTGAAAGGAGAGAGATAAAAGCCTCAGGGCGGGGGAAGCTAAAAATGTGTCGGGGAAAATGTGCCAGTGTGTGGAGAGTAATCCTGCCGCAAATTATAACCCAGTGTGGTTACATAACGGCGAACCGTATCCAGGCAGGGTTGGCGGGATCACAGAAGGAGAGGGAGCGATGAGCGGAGAATAGGAGTGGATGTATCGGGGGTGCGTCCCCCAAGCTAATGCTCTGCACAACGTACTCTCAGTCCCAGCTGCCCTACCCCTCCCAGCTGTTGACCCGGTGTGTTGTTGGTTAGGACAGAAAACACCGAAGTGCTACGGGGCCGCAAATGACATAAAGCAACAACACAGGGATTAGCACGGATTAGACAGCATTGGTTTGTTTTCCATTAACCCTGGGTCGCTACACTCTGCGTGGCCGGTTGTACTACCAGACAAAGCAATTGGATCAGACATCCGGGTATAATGTATCCTGTTAGAAAAACGAAATACTACACTGTGTTTTCCTTCATCTTTTCGGTCCAGAAAGCGATATTTGCTCAGCGTTATTGTATTTGAATTGGCATGGGAGTCTTGCTTTTGAGGATTCAGAGCGATTGTAGTCGGGGTAATGTGGTGTAGCTGGGTCTATTTGGAGACTACTCTTTACTATTCTAGTGTGACTCGGCGGTGTGTCTCCGCTCTTTGAACTTGGACGTGTCTCTCTCGTCTCTCTGTTGGCCCTCCAAGGTCGCCAAGGAGACACCGTGTGGGGGCAGGGGTAGAGGAGGCTGACTTACGGGAAGGCAGTTCGAGGTGGAGACATTCAAACTTAAAGGAATGGAGGGAATGAAAAGGGCAGGGAGAGTGGACCATTAACCACACCATGATTATAACATCCATTTCGTTGGTTCTTTTCTATGCTCCCAAGAGTGGGGTAACCCATGAAGGTGGTTGCCTGGTGGGGGTGGGGGTGGGGGAGGCGGGGGTGAGCTATGCCACCCTCCACTACCGCTGTACCAGGGCACAATGCAAGCTGATGAGAGTCAACATGGCGTCTGGCACCCCACTGGCATGGATTACTTTTGATTTGCCTCTGTAAGCAGAGAAACAGATGGCAACGCTGCAAAATCAGTTCCTCTTCCATTTGGCTTCCACAGAGGCACAGAAGAAATGGAGGAGCACATTGGTATCTTTTTTGTTTTGTTAAGGTTTTTGTTCTTTTTGGCTCAGTGGCATCAAAGCAGAGCTCCGGTGTTTGAAATGCATTGAAAGCGCCGGATAAATAATTCAGGTTGAACTATTCTGGAGCGGAGAGGCTGGACGTGGAGTGGTCTTCTCTGCCGCTCAGCTGCTTCTCTCAAACACACACGGCCGCCATTCGAAAAACAGACCCTCAAATTGGTAAACAGCCTCTGTCCTTCGAATTGAGCATCTGTGGAGGGGATTACACGAAATAAAATGGAAGCAAGTCAAGATTATGCTCAACTGTCTCTCGGCTTGAAAATGATGGAAATTCTGCCTTGAAAAGCTTGACTTGCACGGCGGCGACAAAACTCAAAAGCTATGCACGGTTCCTGAAATCCATGATAGTGTTAAAAAAAGCGGAGATATTTCAGGGTAATTCCGGGCGTCCTTAGCTGTTGGCTGTTGGCAAGCAGCAACCTGCTGTGAGGGTGCAGGCGGGATGTAGGGAGGCTGGAGCCAAGCATGCCAATGGGGCCAAAACAGGGACGATAGATCAGCCCATACGAGGCGCGACGAGTCCCTAGAGCCACACACGCCAACTCTAGATGTCCTGCCACATACACATCTAGGCTGTGTGTGACCTCTGCTGTAGGCATGCAGTGGGTGTGTGCAGGAAAGCCGTTTCGAACTGGTTTTCGTTCTGGTCAGTCATCACGGCTACCGTAGCAAAACGCAGCCTCCAGTGAGACTTATCTGACCATTCTGTGGTTATGTTATCTGAGGAGTACTTTGACTGTGTTATTGTGACAGTATGCCATCTCTTAATGATTCAAGGGATTTTTTTTTTCTTTGCAGAGACAAGGCCCTGGACCAATGACCGGAAACAGCAAACCATCCGCTGGACAAGGTACGTTTTAACTCACACGTTGGGTCAAGTTATCAAATACCACACAGAATGCCTGTATGACTAACATCCGGTCGCTCCTCTCTCCCAGCTGGAATGACGCGTAGAGTGCCTCTAAATTAAATCAACAAATAGGAACTAAATTGTGCAATTGCATTAAGTTAAAGCATAATATGCATGAAGTATTAGAGCTTTTACAGATGATTTGTTTTAACTACAACTACACAGTTTTTTTCTGAGAAAGAAAAAAGGCTACAGTAGTGATGATGCCAGTATATTTCTACCTGCTGCAGACACAATTCATGCCTGGAATTCACAAAAAGAGACTTTCTTTCCAAAGTGGGGCACGGTATTGTTGTGATGATAATGTAATTCAAATCCCTTAAGTTACAGATGGAAAATGTAGGATCACAGCATTACTAAAGATCCTTTAATATCCTTAAACATTGCCAAGCGCATACTTGAGAATGAGTCCTATACCAAGCGAATATTTTTTTTAAATTATTCCAGCAAAGATGAGATCAGTGGGAAGCATTGCATCCTCTGTGTATTTGTATCTATACGGAAACAGTATATATAGTATATAGTATTTAAACCTTACATAAAAGTCAACATTCTTTCTAAATAGATTTATCAAGCAGTGGACTTCTAATTTGCAGGGCTAACCAGACTACTGTATCTACAGTACAGGTTGTATTTTTAAGAAATTCTGTCTATATCGTTAAATATGTATTTAGTCCTATATCTGAAACAATATATACAGTGGCGTCGGAACATGTAGGCTAATATCGGCCTTTCATCTCTGTTAAATTAGCTTTGTGTCCCTCCTGGACTTTAAATCTCCACGTAGCAAGACAATTTACTATCACCGTCATGCAGCCTAACCCTTAGGGAAATACCAAGCAAAGAGGAAGCCTCTTATCCCAGGTAATTGAATTCGATAGGGCTGTGAATCACATTCTTTTTTACATTCGGCCATTTTCACGGTCTTATTTCCGTCTTTTTCTCTTTTTGTCAACTTCCAAACCCTTCAGTGAAGGGGAAGAACACCTGCTTCCATAATATTTGCATTTCATTTCAATGTTCAAGACGGATACATTTGATTTAAGTGTTTTGCATGAACCCACTGAACAATAAACTGTAGAGAAAAGAGAAACACCACTTTATGACACTGTGTAGTGTGGATACATTATAATATTGTTCTGATTGTAGCTCGGCTTCTTTATACCAAGGCCTTGGCTCTCAAATTCCCTCATCAATCATACTCCCTGTGTCTCTGAACAGCAGGAATCTCATAGACACCAATTTGACTTCGACCTTTTATAACCTTGCAAGAAAATGAGGCCATTATCCACTGTCACAAACCGACACGTTCACAAACCAATATAAATCTGAACTGCATTTTAGTTTGTGAAAGCCAACACTGGGTTGGAATCCCCAAGGATCACTGACCACTGAAGCACTGAAGCAAGGTGTCTAATATGAGGTGTGTGAGTGCGTGTGCTATTGGGCGGCGGGGGGGGGGGGGGGGCAATTGTGCAATTGTGTCGAGGTTTGAAGATGACATGGGTGTGTTCCGCTGTTCCCCAGATGAGGCACTCTGTCTGATTTGGAGCAACATACATTAACAGACATCCATTTGTCATCCTTTGTAAGAAAAAAAACAACAACACAGCCAGTGACTGCAATCTTGTTGAATACTGGAATAGAATGTCCCTGTACCTCTGTATGTGCCCCGTGTGGGCTGTTTGGAGAATGGCTTTCCGTAGCTTTAGTAATCATGAAATGTACACGCATTTTTATTATACAATGCAGTTTCCCAAGGGCGTCACGAGAAACGGCAAATTTCATCTAAAAGTATGTTCCATTTTGACATAAATGTTACATGTCACGTTTATGTTGGCTAATACACATGCTCATTCTATAGGTTCTACACAACTTCTATGGTATAATGCACTGTGTATAGCATTTATTGTGCCAAACAAATAAAAATGTAGCATGAGGAGAACGACTGTGAAAATGCACCCTCTTATTTCTACACCCTATCTAGGATTTGAATCAAACCATTGCTTGTTCAATCCACTCCACACATGACAGTTTGAAGTTTGTTTTATCACCTCTTCTACAATATTGCAGTCGGCAAAGGATCTTCAATTTCACTGAATGCTCACCCATGAGGCTTTGGGGATTGACTGACAAGCCACATCCCTTGTCGTAATTTTTTTGGCACTTTTTACCTTTCACACTGAATAAAAATCTTCTTTTTTTAATATACTGTCACTGCAAACCTTTGTATTCTAATTCTCACACTTCCAGATTAAAGAAAAAGGTATTTCGATAATGAAAGGCGAGTAGGACAAAGACTTGTATGCTACAACTGCATGCATCTGGATGGGAGATTAGAGGCTCCAATCACATAGGATCGTTGGTCCACAGATTTAAATCCTTTGATTTCACTAAGCGTCTTTCTGCTTCAGGCTTGCAAAAAGACCTCAATGCTGTCTTTTGAATAGAATTCAAATTTAATTATTATCACTAGACTATGGAAGGCGCCTAGCTGATAAGAGAATATATAAAGTATGAGGATAAAGACTGGTTGAGGTAAAGAAAATAAGCCCTAGAGGATTGGGCCTTAATTAGGACCTATTTTTTAATATACTTATCTAGTTTTTTCCCCTAATCATTATTCATATGTACAGCTATCGCTATCAGGCATGACGGATGTAATCTACCTAGATTTGAAAGAACCAGACGGAAACTACACTGTTGTAATTTTAGTTGATTGACAGATGGGGATTGAGAGTTGTTTCGTGGGAATAGGTACATAGGCAGTGTCAGATGATGCTCCCATGCTGATGGTGCTGTTACTTTCTTATCTCTAAAAAGGAATGTTTTTCCCTCTTTCCAGATGAGAAGAAGGACGTCCAAGCAGAGGACTTCGACATCGACATGGGGGCCGCAGAGACAGAGAAGGCGGCCGTGGCCATCCAATCTCAATTCAGGAAGTTCCAGAAAAAGAAGCAAGAAGTGAAGTCTTAGAGTGGAGGAGCCCGGGCTGAGCTGCTCTATCTATTGTTGGCTGGTCTGCACCAGTCGGGGGCTTGGTCGTGCATGTCAATCAAACTGAACCGTCATGGACTCAACAGAGGGGTAGAATTTTGGGGGGTGGGGGTGGGGTCAAAAGGTTTTAAAAGTTTGAAAGGTTTGGGGCTCACTGATATCTTCGTGAAATGAAATATGTAACTTATGAATTGATTGCTGTACCCATTTATTCCAAATCACCAAGTTCTTGGATATATCTTTCCAAAGGCTTTTGCCATTTCCATTTTTTTTTATTGAAAACTGTGATAATGCTCTCTACTTTGTCGTCTCAAACCTTAGTATTTCTTCCTGAGTAGATCATATTCAATGTAGCCATCTCAAAAACAAAACATGTTGGTATATTAGTGAGAGTAATCATGAAGTAATTGTGACCACTCTATTATCAACTTTAGATAGCAATATAGCTCAATGTGTCGGTAAAATAGATTGACGTATTTACACCATGATTGCAATGGCATTTTTTTTCAGCTGGTCATCATGAATCCTAAGATTACCATTTTCAAAGATAGTAATAACATTTCCATCCAGTTGGAAAATAGACCCAGGTATTACAGTCTGTCTGTTTGTTGCTTAGTGTTTCCATAATGACGTATGCATACAGTTTAATCCATCTCTCTGCAGCTGACTTATAGGGCTTAATGCATCTTTCATGTTAACATTGAACATAAAGTATTCTGATTTGATGTTATTTTCGGATGCAAATTATTTGTATCTGTATTTTGATTTTGATCGATAGATGTTGTGGTTTGTGAATTGATCCCAATTGTTTCCTTGTAGGCCATTGTAGAACCCATTTCCCTGAAACACACACACACACACACACACACACACAAATATATAAATATATATAATAAATATATTGGGAAGAGGTCAGAAATTGAGTCAAAGCTTGTTTATTCCCTCAATTACTTGTTGCCTTTGGAATATGACATCCTTTACCACAAAATGTGAATAATCCTTAATGTTTTAGGTTACGTTTGAGGTGAAAGAGACAGGTTGCCCTATGCAATATGAAACACCTTGTTTTGGACTTACAGGATTATATGCAGCTTAGGCTTTCATTGCCATATGTTATTTTAACATATTAAATAAAAGCTGAGGTTCTGTAGGTTGAAAAGATAAACATTAATGTGAGCTTTTGGAAGGTCTTTATCACTATCCAGCTTAAAGACTTTGGGATCACACAAACTCCCATTTTACCCTGAGCTTGCAGTGAACTCTGAACTTGACTCCATTTATTGATCCCTGTGATTTACTAGATGGCTCTTAAAGCCAATAACGATGCTCCAGCCATTCCAGGGCTTTTTTTTTTTTTATCTCCCTGCTCTAAAAACTTGCTGATCAAGTCCCTGAGAATCCAGCAAGTGCATTACAGAATTATCAGACCATGCTTACACACCTTGATATCCCTTACTCCTTATTTTTTCAACCTACAATACATGCCCGGTTTGCACTAATAAACAATGACATCGATCTACAAACCGAACACGGACAGATCAGGTCAGCAACAAATAAGCATATTTTATGGAAGTAAACAACAATGGAAGCCAAATCATACAACAGATTCTACCCACTATTTTTTATATCGGCTAGTTGGGTTGTCGGTTGGAGTGCCTTAGGCGGCACTTTCTGTCATGGGTCCATAATTCCCTGGGATGGGGGGCCTGATGAGGTGAAGCGGTTTCCTTTGTTTTATTTCCAATACAGTGATCTCCAGGGCTAAAAAGGCTCAGAATAGGGTAGAAGTGCATGTGAGTCCAGAGAGCGAGTGACCGACTGTGACAAATGCAGGTGAGGGGAAGGTCACGGACACACGACAGAAAGAGTTCTGTAGACGCCAGACCATGCAGATAGAGGACTTGCCAGGGGGTTTTGCAGGATTTTGTTCCGTGTCGGATATCCTTGGGGCTAGGGGCAAATAGTGTTGTTTCGATGGTCAAAGGGACATTGACAAATACGCCAGCGGTGCCAACAATAGTTTACCAGTTAGTAATAGTACTAGTCAATCGTTTAGTGAGGGGATTCAATGAAGGTCTTCTTAACATTAAACACCATGATGTTGTGTTTGCATCCCCTAAGATGGCGTCCTCCATCCTATGACCTTCGGGTCACATTCGCTGAGATAAGATGCAGATATAGCACAGATTGCATATAGATTATGATTAACTGATTACGACCTCTTTGAAATGTCAATCTGTAATCTTGTCCTACTTGATTTGTCAATAATCCTGCAGTCTTTGTTAATCCCTTCCTTAATGCCAAAGGTCACTGTGTTTGATAGGGGATAGTACATCCACTCATAATCTAGCAACCAGCTTTGTTGAAAAGACTTAAAATAGTAGTCGTTGTACTTCCTTGTCCACGTGGGAGGGGGCTGCTATGGAGTGGAATACTCTACTGTGCCGAGCAGATCAAAAACATTTTGGTGTTGCAAAATTATGTGTTTCGATGATCCGACTCAGGCCATTAGTGAAACGCAATGATGCTTTATCTATTGATTTATGAGCTAAGCTATCATGAGGAATGTACTTCCCTTGTAAAGTATCACTAATTAATATATGACTAGATAAAACTTCTCAGACCAGGATGTATACCTTTTGAGGTCAGAACTGGCATACAGCCAGCGTTTTCAAACGAAGACATGGTATGGGAGTTGAGAACAAGGAGTGGGTTTTCGCTCATTGCACGCGCAATCAGACTTAGGGGGGCGACCGAGATGGAGGCGTCATGACTTCAACATAGCTATTGCAGTAATGCCTCATCGTAGATTCTCAAGTCTGATCCTCTGAATGGAGGCCATTGACGTAAGACTACCTGCCTTCCCTTTGGCATCACGTGGGCTGTCTCCTTTCTGACTTTTCCGTTAGGTAGGTCACACCAGATGTCCGCCCCATGCCGCCCCTGCTGATCATGGGATTGCGTGTTACACGTCCTAATTAAAGCACATCAAACAGGCTAACAGTCCACTCCCAGATGCAATCAACTTCCAGCTGGCGACAGCTCCATATTTCTTGGGCCGATCTCAGGGAAGAATTCCGCAGGCCGGCCCTTATTTATGACAGCCGTTAATAACCGCGGAGCGTGGCAGCGAGTAAATCTCTGTCACCCCGCTTAATTTGTTGTGTACTTCAGAAGCGGATGGCGAACCTAGTTGTCATGCTGAGTAATACGGCTACCCATTAGCCCACGGTCTGGGATATAGGACCGTGGAACCAATTTTCAACTAAGGCGTTGGAGAGCCCGGGCGAATTCTCCAGAGTGACAGGCTGGAAGGCACCCCAATCAATAGACCAATTTAGGAGAAAGAAACTCCTCAGTCTCACTCACACAGAGGCCTGCCCACATTCAAACTCTGGAGGGAATTCAGAATGAGGACCCTTCACATAGATATCACGTGTTATTGTCATATGGTAGGCCTATAGGTTCACCCCATGATAAATAACTGATGGTTAGTGTTGGATAGATAGCCCAAGCTGTAGCTGTAGCTGTAATAATAGGCGTAAGTGAAACTTGGCTTTTGCCTCACATAATAGTATTCTTCTCTTTTTATAGGAGGTGGTGGTTCAATGTATGATAAGCCACCCCACAGGTCGAATGCCGAGACACTTATTTTTTAACCGGAACATACAGTAAGAATGGTTATTAGTGCAATCTATCCTGTTACATTCTATTTTCCCCCACTTTCAAGTCCACCACTCTGGGAGCTGTAGTATTACATGGCATGCATTATACACTGCTTTGGCAAAATGTATGTTCAACTTTCGGCGTAGGCTACGTTGAAGTTCAAAGCATACAAGTGTGAGAAGCTTTGATTGACCTGTGGTATAGGGTAGAGAGGAAGAAATTGCATGAGATTAAAAATGGAGTTCATGGAAACTTTGCAACACTGCCATCTTCAGGCAAGTATTATACAAAGACAATGAATGATTCAATCAATCAGCCATGACCACTGAAAACCATGAATGCCTTTGGTACAAACAATATTTTAATTTGGAAATGTTTGATTTTGGTGTGATGCATGAGTGCTGTTACACAAGAGTAATGTGACCATTGATGAGTGTGGTTTAAATACACGTCACATAAGAGCCATATACCTCAGCCACAGAGGAACGGACACCAACTCACCCAGACAAGAGTGATGCTATGAGAGGGCATCCGCCTCTGAGTACGCATCTCAAGACCCCCACCAGTCAATCATTTGATCCATGTCAAACTTGTGGAGGACATTTGGGGGAACAGCCATTTATTCATCAAATGTTTTGACCTCTGTGTTAGTTTCTCTTTATTTCAGTGCCACCATTGTGAACACTTATGTTAAAAAAAAAATGAAAAGCAACAATTTGTTAAAACGAATATCATGATGAAGAACTAATCATATGAACTGGCATAAGGACCTCACAGCAATCTCATCAAACCCTCCCTCCCGGGCTAAATCAACAACAATGACATAAAACTGTAAAGAGAATGGGCCAGGGCCGACAGGAACAAAAACTCTTTAGATCCACTCTTTTAGATCTTTTCCCATATACTTTTTCTCTGTTTGGTTTGGAGGGGCGTTCTGTTGGATTGTCTCAAGGTTTCCCTGTAGCGGAGCGTCACTGCAATGCAGCAATAGTAAATCTACTGAGGTGGGGGGAGAGCGAGAGTCCTGAAGACTCTACCTAGTGCACTGAGAATATAGGGGTGGGGGGGGGCTCATTCTGGACAACACGTTTTGGGTGTCGTGAAGTGCAAACCGTTAACTCTTCCTGTTCTAGCCAACATCATTCACCACCCTGGCACAAAGCAGTGGCAAACTACACCTGAATACATAGCTGGAGTTGGTCCGGCCCTGTAAGTATACACAACATAGTTTTTCTTTTTTTCAATACAGTACAGTATAGAGCAATAGTGTTCATATAACTTTCATATTTTTTCATATTGCACCATCAGCGAATGGGACACAGAGAAAGATCAGCCGAGACTCCATTTCCTAATTAAAACGAGATATGTGCAAACATGACTAAGGACTTTATTAACCAAATCAGTTCTTCCCTGTAATATCCACAAATAAAAGTGATTTCTCTTTTTATATATATATTTATAGTAATAAGAATAATAAATCTTCACATTGGATCATTTCATAGTGTGACAAAATGCTCAACTGGGCTGTCCAGTCGTGATCATAATCCTCATTGTCTTATAGTTGGTCAGTCCCCATGCATCCATAGGAAATAGATTTTTTTTTCTTTCAAAAAAGTAACAATTTGAGAGCAGCTGACAAGTTTAGACTGGTGTTGATTGCTTTCATTCCCAGATTTCTCCCAAGTTTCATTCGGTGACAATTATTCCATAGAAAAAAAATGACTGGCTCCAAATCATTGACTTACACTCCAGAAAAAAGTTTTCCAGGTTCTTACGAAAACATTGTAGGTATGGTAGTAATTGATCATTTGTAATCAATAATTAATAATCATTAATAATTGACAACTAACAATTAATAATCACTGATTAATTATTAACAATTAACAATAATCAAGAATAAATAATGCTCCCATGTAACTTAATTAGTTTGGCAGGCTCCGCCCGGAGTCACTTCAGATGAGTGAATTTGTCTCACAAGTTAAAAAACAAACAAGAGTTTAAAGAAGGTCCAAAATAAATTAAAGGAGATTAGTAAAAGTGACCCGCCTCCTTGAAAGGGGACTTATATACAGGACTGCGTGGTGAGAGTCAGTTTACTGCACTTGAGTGTTATGTCCAGTGTTAGTGTGAGTTCTAGTCCGGCCCCGTGGCCCTGGTGCTATACCAGCGTGTAGGACTTTGCGTATGGGTTGCTGCTTGGTTTGAGGTGTCCTCGCGTGTCCAGCAGAGATTCCTGGGAGATGCTGAGCTTGGCGGCCTGGGCCAGCTCGGACCCCTCCCTGTGGGGGAGCGTGGCCGCCGAGCCGGGCTGCCACTGGGCCACTGGGTCCCTGCTGGCCTGCGGGGCCTCCGTAGGGGTAGGGGGCGCCATGCGCGAGGGCCGCTTCAGGGAGCGACTCTTCTGGGGCTCTAGACAAGCCTGGCCCATGGCACCCTCCCCGCTGGCCGCCCCTCGGGACGTGCCTGAACAGGACATGCCGCGGTTAAGCAGGAAGTCCATGCGCAGGTATGGGGGAAGGTGCACCAGCTCGCCGCCTTCAAGACAAAGCAGAGAGAAAGTTAGTCTCCATGGAAAATACGTGGGATTGACAGACACTCAAATTGACAAATCAAGAGAATGTGTGAGGGTGAGGAAAAGATATGGTTGGCATTCAGCTCTTGGTTCAGTCTTGAAGCCTATGCTGTTACCAAAGCCTTGTCCCTCACAGCTGCTTTACCGAAGGGGAGAGGGCTCGCTTGTCTTTTGTCTGGTTTGTTAAAGTGATATACTGATATAGCCCTGTTTCCAATTCAATATTCTTAGACAACCTATGTCCTTGCTTTGCCATTGACCTTTAACAAAATCTAATTGAACTAGTTTCTTTTTACTATGTCATCTATTCCTGCTGACTCCATTACAATTATTGGAAAAGTGAATGACAGAGACTGAGGACTTTATACTTTACCACAGATAAAATCCATACAAGATTTATGTGAGATAGTTCCCTTCTTAAATGAGCTTTAATTCGACACATTGGCAATACAGTAATCTGTGATTAAAATTGACGGAACTATTCGGAAAAAAATGGAGTATCAGTTGACACTATACCAGCCTTCTAGTCACAGTGTTGAGTCAAAGTTAGAGTTGATTTAGTGTTGGGAAGTTGAATTAGAGTTGGGTGTAAGTGCTAGCAGAGTGTTAATGTCAAGGTTAGCGTAGCCCAGAGCTCAGACCCCACGAGGCAGCCAGCAGTGTGGCCTCACCCGGTCTGTGGGCCTTTGGCGCCGCCATGTTCATGACCCGGCTGACGTCCTGGGGCTTGGGTGGCGAGGCGGTGAACCTGCAGATGCCCGACTCGGACGGCGTGCTGGACGTCAAGCTGTCGGTGTAGTCGTTGGTGCCGGCCGTCATCTGCTCGGAGGACGTGTCCGAGATGAAGCACTCGGTGATGGTGAACTTGGCGTGCCGCAGGTGCTCCTCCATCTTGGCGTGTTCGTAGGCCCGCGCCAGCTCCTCGTAGGTGGACGAGGCGCTCTCGGTGGACACCATGCTGCTCCGCGCCCGGTCTGTACGTGGGGGAAGGGTTAGTGGAGGGGTTAGGGACGGTAGTGTTAAGGGCCGGCATTCTTAAAGCCGTACATTAGCTCTTACGGCGGCGGTTAGCGGTTAGTGTAAGTAGGAGCTGCTCCGCTGAAGGGGAAAGTGGTAGCACAGTTTGGCGGAGTCTGGGTCCTCGGTCTATTACCTGTGTCCTGGGAGGGGCTGACGCTGTAGCTGTCGCTCTCCTTGTCTACAGAGCCGGCCACTCGGGGAGTCGGCAGCCTCCAGTCGGTGCTCAGTGTGTGGGTGGAGAGAGGGGGATGGGGGCGGTTCAGGGTCCACTGGCTGGCGTAGCGGTTGCGGGCGGCAGGGCCGGCTTTGGCTGTGCGGCGGGCGGTGGGGTCTGAACGGAGGAAGGAGAGGCACACAGGAGGTTAGGTCCCAGCCAAGAGGCCTCATTATGGCATACCATGTTGGCAGGGGATAGAAAATTGTAATCAAATACACACACAGGCACGTGCACGTACACACACAACTTTGATGATGAATGGGAAATATCTGTATAAAATGCCTTTGTAAATACCTCTGTTATAATGGCTAGTTTGGTAGCCTTCAACAGCATGTGTCTTCTCTATTTTAGTTGAATACACAAAATACATACATGCTGTAATCATTCATGTTCAAATGTGAAGAAAGTGCAGTGCTGTAACGACTTATACAAATAACATTAACAGAAATTGTAATGGTGTTCCTATTTCCACTAAATCTCCTAAATACTAGGCCCCTTTAAAAATGTTTATATGTTACTGACATGATTACTGTTCAGAGGACTCTAATTACAGGAATAGGTAGACCAAGAACAGTTTAACCCAGTGATTCCCAACTGGTGGGTCGATGAAAGCTCTGGCATGGGTCGTCATGACAGTATTTTTCTTTAATACATATATATTTTTAAAGAAAATTTGTTTGCAATTAGTTAGCAATATTCTGAAGCACTAAAAATACCTAAATAGTTTTCCTGAAAAGAAAAATTAGAATACATTTTTTTTTAAAGAATCTAAAGAACCCAATAACTACAAATTGCATGTTTAGCGCTCCCGTGCGCGCCGGCAACGTTTTCTCACGTACACTGGGTGCCAGCGAGTTCCTCACAGCGAGCACCTTACTGGGGTTACTGTGGCAACACTGCTTTCACAATGGATCGTTTTCATCATGATTGTATGTAGAGGCTCTACACTAGAGCGTTACTAGTAGCAAACATTAACCACTTCGAAAAATGTATCAAACCTTATCAGCAAGCAACAGTAACGTTAGCCTAACTTAAGCCACCTAACGTTAACAAGGTAGCTAATGTTAGCCAACATTAGCAGACCAACATGCCAAGCTTGCGCATCAGCTTGACAGACCTTACCTTCGATTCTAAGCTAATTTAGCTCATTTGAAAACAAGCAATGCGCCCGTTCATTCGAGTTAAAGAAAGTACAGGCTGTTGCAATGTGCTGTAATTTAAAAGTAATTTGTCTTAGCATTAACAACATGCCAGTTAGCTGGGACAATTCGTTTTTTTTTTTTACAAAAAAGTTTGGGAACCACTGGAACCGATCTGTCTAGGAACCTCTTAGCACAAGTTAGTAAGTCTGACTAAAATACAACCAACTTGTAGCATCTTTGTAATATCTCCTGAGTTGAGTTTATCAACAGTAGAAGAGGGCCAGTCTAGTTATCATGTCTTTAACACACATCTTTGGCCCACTAAACAAACCTACGGCTGTACCTCTATGGAAATAAAAAGAATGTGTCCGTACTGGACTTACTGGTTCCTGGTCTGGCGTCGGACACGTCCACCAATGGGCCCGTGGCCGTGGACAGGGAGGGCTGGTAGTGGACCGTGTGCGTGACCGTCGACGACTTGGGCTTCTGAGTCTCCCCAAAGTCATTGTCGGTCAGCAGAACTGTGGACCTGTCGTCTGAGAGACAGAGAGAGACCAAACTCAAACAATTTGCCTGCGCCCAAAACAAAACATAAACCCGTTATATAGACTGTGATAAACGGCCCTGTTTAGTTGCATAATGGGCATAGGGGGGAGAGACATGTTTTCCGGTATGTCAGTAAATAGTAAGGCAGAATAGACTACACAGACTACCAATAATGTCTGCTGCAGACACCACTTACCGACTGTCTCTATGGTGTCTCTCTCCTCGATGAGGAGCTGGGCCCGGGGGATGTCAATGTGCATTCTCAGGGTCTGCTGCTGCTTGCTAATAGTGTCTGCTGGCCGCGTGTTTTTACTGAGAAACACAGGAAGTGGACTTGGTTACTGTAAGCTTTTACTGAAGTGCATCTCATTCGATGCTGTCGAAAGCCCATAATGCCGCGGGGGCACGGATGTTGGTAATAGCTTTGTAGTACAGGCCGTTCTTACCTCATGAGCATCTCGGCCAAACTCTTTGCGTCTGCAAATACAAAACATCAGTGAGCACCCCGAATATTGAGTTTTTATATTGAAAATCGGCCACTACAACCCATACATCGTCCTCTATTTGGTCCTGCCATGCTGCCGTCGCGAACACCCCCCCCCCCACCCACCCCCCCTCACCTCTGAGTCTTTTCAGCCTCTGTTCCCTCCTCCTCCTCCGCAGCACTAGCAGCAGGATGAAGACCAGCACAATGCCCACCAGCACACAGGATATCGTCACCATCATCTTTAGACCCTCGCCGCCTGAGGCGCTGCCCGGACTCACGTTGGGCGCCTTCACCAGAGGGGCGATGGTGCCTGCGGAGCGGAGGTCAGAGGGGAGGGTGTTAGCGGTAAGTGGGTGCTGGACTTTGTCCAGCTTTTTAAGATCAACAGCAGTGTGGAGATTAGCATAGCTGCCATGCACGGTATAAAACTGAAAAGCAACGGTTTAAGCTAGCCAGAGTGTCACTGCAACTTGCAACAAATACCTCCCACCTGCAATTGCACACTGTCTGGCCCAACAAGCTGCAGCACTATCATCAGCACCCAACCATTTGCTGATTTGGCAATAATGCCCAGTTGCCTAAGACGTGCACTACTTAAACGAGATGAACTCATCGCTCTGTTTCTTTTCCAGGCTGAGTGTGCGGGGCGTGGGCAGGGGGAGGAGAAGAACTGCGGCCGGTGGGACAAATGGTTCTTAAAAACGCGGGACTGGCCGAATGGCAGACAATTCCACTGGACTGCTGTGGATGTGCAGGTGTGTGGGAGGAGGTGGGGACGGTGTGCCAGCGCCCTGACAGGTTGTCGTTTATCTGCGGACCCCTCTCGTACCACCTGCCACGGTCGGCGGAGCCCAAAAAAATGATTTAGCTCATGCGGCGGCCGCTCAATGGGGGCCGTGATGCAGGCATCATAAAAAGCAGTAGACACTACGGCCGCGGCCCCCGGAGTCAGCATAAAATGGGGTGGGGGTGGGGGTGGGGGGGTTGCTTTACTGCCCCATACATCAGGGGGACTAGAGCGGTTTACGGCAGGGGGGAGACTGGCACGAGACAGCCACTCTACCGCCAGGAACAAGGGCTCCCAGCTCTGGAGATAGCACAAAAGGGATTTATTCTGCTCTGAAGCTGTGCATCTTAATAAAGCTAGGTAAAAGGTTTTTTGTCACGGGTTCTCCAGAGCAGAACTTTTTAAGTTCATCCTTTAACAGATCAAACAGGGTTGAATAATCCAACTATGTAAATGGCGGTCGATTCTGAATGTGGGTAAAGTAAGACCGTTCGGAAAGTAATATACAGTGGAGTCTTAAGGATTTGTTTCCATGTTCACGCGGGAACAAATGGGAAGAAAGGCGTCTGAAAAACATTACTAGCAGGCCCACATGGCCTGAAAGGGAACTCACTGCCGTCGTAGCTGAGCGTGGCGAACTTCACTCTCTTCTCGGCGAAGCCGGCGCTGTTGTAGACCTTCATCTGCAGCTCGTACCAGGTGGCCTCCTGCAGGTCGTACAGCACGTGGCTCTTGGTCAGGGAGGTGCGCTGGGCCGTGGTCCACGTGGGCGCCTCCACCGAGCGGTACTCCAGCGTGAAGGAGGTGATCGGACAGCCGCCGTTGTTCCAGCCGACCAGGTTGAGCTTGACGCGGGTGGCGTTGATGCTGGTGAAGAGCTCCTGCTCTTTGGAGTACTGAGGCTCTGTGGACGGAGAGGCGGAGCAAGGCACACACGAGTCACGTCGAGTGGCCGAGCGCGTGGCAACAGAAAACGAAAAACACGACAGCCTTGAGATGGACATGAGAGCAAAAACACAATTCGGCGGAATATGCGGTATTTGATTGCGTTTGGACATCCAACAGAAGCTGACTGGTCCTGACCTTTTCCGTGGGTCTTCGCTTCAATGATCTCACTGATGCGACCGGGCCCCACTGCATTCTGGGCGGTCAGCGTGAACTTGTACCAGGTGCCACACTTCAGGTTCTCCAGGCGATAGGAGCGCTCACTGGGACTGATAGCAAAGTTGCCCCACTGCTCACTGTTGTCCTCCGAGTACTGCAGGATGTAGCCTACAGTGCACACAGAGGCGCACAGACACAGCAAGAGGCATCCGGTAAACAAAAGCAAAGCAAAAACAAAGATTTTGTTGAAAGGTTATATTTGATGTGTTCCGTGTTGACGACGGCCGACGGCGAACGTGAGTGTTTGTTGCTAGTGGTCTGACCTCTGATGGAGCTGCCCCCGTTGTCCCCAGGTATCCAGGACAAGGTGATGGACGTGGTGGTTGTCTTGGTCACCGTAAGACGAGGCTGGTCTGGGGGAACTGGAGGTGGAAAGGCAAAGTAAGGTCCGAAGGTAAGTACCAGCCACTGAGATGCAAATCCTGCTTATACTGTTTGTCTTTAAATACATTGTTTTGGGAGCTTATTCAGAGAGATTTACAGTGGGATTCACTGAGCTGTCACTTTCAGGAGTGCAACAGGGTTCAGTTTTAATTTTGTCTGAACACAAATAGACCACTTATTGTATGATTATAGGCTAGGTTGATTGCTACAGTCTTGTTTATATTTGCTTGGATTTAGCCTATTAAGTGGATATACATTTCCAGAAAGAGGAAACATGATTTAGAATTGAAGATTAGTTTTCTTGTCCTTAACAGTCTTGTCAATATCCCAATTTTGTAAATAGCTCACAGGCTACAAGAAGAAGAAGCTACAAGCACAGGACAAACACAAATTAAAATGTATTTAGAAGATATTCCAGAGAAAAATGCATTCTTAATAATAAAATCCTGGGAAAATATAGTAATCAGTAAATCAAACTAGGGCAATGCGATCGTGTCAATAAGTGGAAAAAAGTATTCAACTATATAAAGGTATCGTCCCTCTGATTTTCTTACCTTGAACCTGTAGGTTGAGAATGATTTTGTCCGGCCCAAAACTATTGCTGGCCACGCAGGTATAGTTCCCTGAATCCTCTGCTTTCACTGTGCGGATGACAAGACTTCCGTTGCTATGGACACTGCGGCGACTATCAATCACAGCAGGGGCGGGGCTTCCATTGCTGAAACACAACACATTCAAAGTCATACATTTCCAAATTTTCAGAAATCCTTTTCCCACCAGAGTGTTCTTTTGCATTTTCAACGTTCCCCCGGCGAAGGGCTGGAACGCTGAGTCATCACTTCCGGCCTCCTTGCTTCTATCCTATGAGCCAGCTGGGGGGGTCGGGTCAGGCTGGCCGGTACTCACGTCTCCTTCAGCCATTTGACGGTGGGGGCTGGGTCGCCCACCGCCTTGCAGGGTAGCACGATGTCCCTCATCCAGGGGGTGGTCACTGTCCCGTTGAAGGTCAGGATCCGAGCCGGAGCTGCAACCAGACAGAAACACGCCATCAGACGCAGGGGGAACAAGTTGTGAACTGAAATCAAGCAGTTTGAACAAGATTTGCTCCAAGAAATAAAAAAAGAAAATTACACTCTACACTACACGCTATGGATGAGTGTAGTTTTTATCGGAATATGTCCTCTCCCTTATTTATCAATCTGTTTTAATACTGAGGTACTGCCTGGACTCCCTCTCTGATAGTTACAGCTGAGCTGGGCATGGAGGAGGAGAGAACATTTGTCAGGCCAGCCTCAGCCAGGATGTGGACGTCCCGATAAGAGCTCTGGGTCCCGACTCGGGACTACTCCGGCACCTATCAGCACCGTCAATCTGCTTATCACCTCTCAGCAAGGGCCCACAGTGCCGACAGGGACAAACCACCCCGTGCATTTGCATTCAGCTTGACTCTAGCGCCCACAACACACTCGCGTAAGGAGATACCGAGAATGCTTGAGTCCTCTGTGCTACAGGACCAGTAGGACAGAGGGAACAGATACAACTCTAGGTGGTTTACAATTTGCGGTGCGGCAACTAACGTCCTCAAACAACATAGGCCTTTTACAACAGCTCTTTTCTCCCCCAGGGTTTTAGAGAAGACACATGGAGCCAGGGTTCACTCACCCTCAGCCAGGGGTTTGACGGTGATGATCTCGCTGGCGTTGCCCCGGCCTGCGGCGGTGACGGCGACCACCCAGATGCTGTACTGCCGATTCCGGATCAGGTTGTGGATGCGGTAGAAAAAGACGTCCGGCGCCGCTTCGAACTCACTGCTCACCTGGAGGAGAGGACACACACGCAGGCGTTACATTGCTCACCGGGCGCTCCCGTCTGGAACCTATGACCTTTCCTGAGGCAAAACGTGGACGGTTTATGTCCAGGCGCTTACTGTGGGGTGCGGGTTGGAGCAGAAGACGGTGTATTTCCTGATGATGCCGTTGAGTTTCAGAGGGGGGAGCCATGACACAAACACCACGGAGTTCGACGCTGCAGCTGCTTTCACCCCCGCCGGAGGACCAGGGACTGATGGGACATGGAGTCAGGAAGAGTTTTATTACCTTTCTCGTTTGATATATACGCTTTTTTATTTTTATTAGTCAGTAACCAGCTAGATTATCTCTGCGCCTTTACAAAAGCCACTTTGTCCCGTGTGCAAAACATACAACTGCCAGAGGGTTGGACCAGCATGCATGAACAGCAGGTTTTCGTTCGCCAATATGAGGACCCAGCACTGAGGCTCTGCTCCTGTCACCATCATTTCAAACCCAATTCGAACTGAGTTGACGACGTCATTATTTCACTGTGGCAAAGAGCACGGTAATAGAAAAATCGAAGTCGAAGCATACATGGCTGACAAGCTACAGCTGACCTCTGACCCCTTTTGCCAGTAGAAACACTCCCTCTATTGGAGCAATGGACATTTAAAGCACAGCAAGGGGCTGACGTTCTCCCTTAGGTTGCATAAAAAAAAACGAATCCATCACACTCGCTCTATAAGAAACATTTGAGAAATGTTGCACCCTTGCTGAGTTTGGTTGTGCAGGTAGAATCAAAGAGGTGGCTGTGGGATTTTTTAGACAGTGGACTTTCTATCGGGCGCCTGGTCGTACCGTCCTCCTTGGTGCGTGTGTAGATCTGCTCGCTGCGGACGCCATCGCCGGCCCTGGTGAAGGCCAACACCTGGATGCTGTAGTTGGTGTACTTTTCCAGGCCATCCAGCTCCAGAGAGGGCTTGGAAGTGGTCACATTCCTGATGTCTCCCAATTCTAAAGGTACAGGGCACAGGAGAGGGAAGGGGGGAGTAAAACGTGGCAACCCGTACAGCGACAAAAGGGACGAGGGAGAGAGAGAGGTGTCGAGATGAACCAACATGCGGGAGGATAAACTCACAGCCAGAGCCCTTGTCAAATAAAAGCAAACCTTCAACTGTAAAGAAGTCACTCACACGCCATGTTGGCATTGGGCTGAACAGGTGAAATAATACGTTAGATAACGATACAGCACGTTAGAGAGATAAATCAAGAGCTTCTGTGGAAGGATGTCATCGCACAAGCCTTGGCCTGTCTGGCCCATGGTGAGTACCATTACGGGCAAGACAGGCAGAATGAAACTGCCCTGCATCCAGCCGAGGTCTGCTCTGGGCTCTCTCCTTCCCTCACAGGCCACGTCTATCTGCCGCTGGCTGCTCGCTCAATTATTCATGGGCCGCCCGGGCGAAGGCCCGTCCTCTTTCTTTCCGTATAAGTGCGAGAGTGTGTTTCCAGGGCCCCGTGTGTGCGTTGCCGTGAGCGCGCACCCGTCTCGGGAGCTCGTGTGCAGGTGCCAGGGTCCCTCGTAGAATGTTAATGAGGCGCGACATTTAAAACATGGAGCCCTGGAAAGCCGAACCGGCCCAGAGCAGCCATGGAACAGAACGAGCTCATGTGCCAATAAACGGCAGCACGTCCTCCATCTACCCACGGCCATGTAGTACATCTATCTCTGTCCCTGTGGCTGGGATGGAGCCGGAGCTTTAGGGCCTCGCCTGCAGCCATGTCGGTACGGTAGAGCACACCTGGCGCACACGACGAATATATTGCACCAGGTCAAGAAAACGTATTCACTGGGCCAAAGCTGGTATTATTAGTCAATGAGATTGGTTATTACTGTACTTGAGTCCCCGCACTGGTTATTTAAAAACAGTAGCAGTGTGGCTATGTAAGGGCTTGGAGCTTTACTGACATCTCCATACTCAATGCTCCAGCATATGTATTGAGAACTTACATCTCCCTCTGCTGGCCTACAATGAAACATCATTTTTTTTAGGGTTAATATTCAGATTAAAGGGGGTACTTTACATGCTAAACTATTTAATATTAACTAGCAAAGAGTCAAATGTATACGTTTATAAATATTATTAAGTACATTATCGCCCATTGTTAATTCAATCACATTCCACAATGGTGTGCTTAGTAAATGCTCTCCTCTCATGCTGCCACTGTATGTGGCAGATGTACGTGCCCAGACCACAGCATGCCTCCCCTTTAGTGGTACGGCCTGTTACCGTGCAAACTAGCTGGGGCTGTCAGCCCCGGAGCAGTGCTGCTCCGTGGGCGCGTACAGAGGACGTCAGGCCTATGTGATGTGACAGCCTGGAGGTCAAAGGTAGCCCCGCTGTCACATAGCATCGCGCTGACATGCTTTCCTCACGTGACGGGCTGCATGCCATGCTGTCTGGCCCTGGCCACACAGGCCGACCCAGAGAGCTGCTCTCCGTACGCCGCTGTAGGGGGAGGTAGGCCCATATGTTCTTGGCTGGGGCAGAATAATATTTACACTGTAGACGATGACAGAGGTTAGTGTACCCTTGCGTTTGGAAATTCCCATACAAATCATATGATCCTAAGTTTCCCGCGTTGGCTGTGGGAGCACAATTTACTCGGGGGGGGGGGGGGGTTGTTAGCGTGGAGTGAAAGGCAGCTCACCTCCATCGGGCAGGTTGGCCCAGTAGATGACCCTGAAGCCCAGCAGGTTGCCGTTGAGGGCCTCTTTGGGCGGGGTCAGCCAGGACAGAGAGATGACCTCCGGGGACGAGGCGATGGCCTGGACGTTCTCCGGGGGGCGACTGGGCACTGAGGAGACAACACACAGGAGGAAGGTCAGGAGCCTGCGTTTCATGTCTACTATTTCTCCACTAGGTGGCGATATGCCCTCACGTAAGTCTTAACACCATGCCCTTTTCAGGCGACTATTAATATTATTTAAGTGAGGACTCCTATGAAGGGTGAATCCCTTTAGATTTTACATGTTCAAACGCCTCCTCATTGTGCTCACCGTCCTCCAGGGTGGTGGAGGCCACCTCGGTGGACGAGGGCCCCGTTCCGGCGCTGTTGCTGGCCTGAACTACCACGCCATACTGGGTGAACTTCTTCAGGTTGTCCAGCACCAGGCTCTCCGTGTTGTCCCCGGTGGTCTCCATGCTGATCACGCTGAACTGGTAGTTGCCCCCCGAGCTGTACTCCCTGTAGCCCACCTGGTAGCCCTTGATGGCCCCGTTCTGAAGGTGCTTCTTGGGGCCCTGGAGGAGCAAGGGCCGGATGTTAGGGAGGGAAACCAAACGCTGCCAAGCACAGCACATAGTGTACACTCTTTCTCTCTATATATTTATATAAAAATATATATATTTTCTATTTTTTGGGAGGCATTTTAGCTTTATTTTAGACAGGACAGTGGATGGACAGGAAAGGTGGGAGAGAGAGGGGAAGACATAGCCCCCGGGCTGGAATATACCCCGGGCCGCTGCGTGAAGGACTAGCCTTTAAGCTCTGCGCCTTAACCCGATGAGCCATCGGGGCGGCCCAAATGGTGGACACTCTTGTATGTATACAGACGGTACGATACGGCATGCTTTTAGAGAACCAACACCAACAAACAGACGCAGACACACGCTGGGCTCTCACCCTCCACGTGACTCTGATGCTCTGGGAGGAGAACGCCTCCAGCTGGACGTCCTGCGGGGGTCCATCAGGCGCTGGAACAAAGCACACGTTAGAGTCCTCCGCTCGTTCACGTCCCGCCCCCGCCCCCGGCATCTCCCATTTCCTTCTCCTAGCATGCCCTGGCATGAGGGTGGAGGGCTAGTCCGAGAGCCTCACCCAAAGACAAAGGTGCACCTCGGAGGGACGGTCTAGCGGCAGTCCGTCAGTGGGACCCACTCCAACGAGATCTTCATGGGGGGTCAGGGGGGGAGGACGGTGTGGGGGGATGGGGGACGGAGGGACGGGAGGACAGGATGGAGTGGGGGATGGGGGGCAGAGGGGCGGGGGGTCAGGAGGACAGGAGGAGAGGATGGAGTGGGGGATGGGGGGCAGAGGGACGGGGGGTCGGGAGGACAGGGGGACAGGAGGAGAGGATGGAGTGGGGGATGGGGGACGGGCGGGGGTAATTTGTGAAGGGACCAGCTCTGCAGGCTATTGACTACGCTATGACATTTACTACTGTGGCCACTGATTGAAAAGTGCTGCTTTTAGTGCCGGGTCAGCTTGTGTTCAATAATGCAGCGGAGCCGGTGGGAGCTGATGTGGTGGGCAGTTAATGAATTGACTCCCCCCCCCCCTCCCACCCGGCCCTCTCCTGTTTTAGTGACTCCTCGCACACGTCTATCTCATTTTCTAAGACGGGTCTCCCCTGGTCGCATTGCGTCACCACGCTGACCTAGACTGTTTCGCCCGTTGTCTGTGTGTGTGTGTGTGTGTGTGTGTGTGTGTGTGTGTGTGTGTGTTCGTTCAGTGGGGTCGCGTGTGGGCGGGCTCACCTGCTTCGTCCGTGGTGATGGTGAGCTCGTTGCTGGCCTCGCTCTTGCCGATGAGGTTCTTGGCGAACATGCGAATGTTGTAGGTGGAGGAGGGGTGCAGGTCGATGATGGTGGCCTGGTTCAGCTGCGGCGACACGTCTTTGGTCTTCTGGGCCGTATCCCAAGAGGCTGTGGGGTGAGGGCGCGAGGCCGGCGTTACATTGGGGTTAGTGAGGGCACCCAGGAGAGTGGGGACGGGTCAAAGCCAGCTAAACGCATTAGGACATGTTGATTGTATTACAGCGCAAACACAGAGGGAATGCATACAAATGGATGTTTCGTTCTCTCAGAGCGGGGCGACCCGCTTTAAACGCGGTGCAGCCAGAGGACCGGTCACGGCCGTGTCCCCTCACCTGATTTGTTCTTGCTCTCGATGTCGAAGCCCGTGATTGGGCTGTTGCCGTCGAAGCCCATGGTCCAGCGGAGGGCGATGGTCCGGTCCTTCACCTCTCTGATCTCCACCTCTGGCGGGTCGGGGGGCTCTGGGGGGTGGGGGCGCAAAACCAAGACATAGTGATGCCATCGTGCCTATAATGTTAAGGTGAGGACATGACCCCAACTCGATGGGGGTGTCTGGTCAGTGTGTGAGGACGGACGGACATGGGGGGGTCCTCACCTTGCACAGTGAGCTGAATGATCCCTCTGTCTTCCCCAAAGGAGTTGATGGCATGGCAGGAGAAGAAACCCGAGTCCTCCCTCACTGTGGGCATGATCTGAGAAAACGTCAAGCAAGAAGAGAGACAATTACTGTGTAGTCCTATCTGGAACGAACAGGCCACTAGTTTGAGATGCCAAACCGTGATAGTATATTTACTCCTGGCTTAAGGGTTAGGGTTAGGGTTTAGGGTTTGTTTGATTATGTGAGGATATTTACATTCACTCTCCTAATCTTAAAAAAAAAACTCTTCAGAGGAAGCCTTTTTTGTCTCCACGACAACAACAGAGGCCCCTCTCCCCTGGTGGGCGGCGGGTGTACCTGCAGGGTGGAGATGACCTCGTCGGCCACCTCCTTGACGGTGACCACGTAGCGACTGGTCTCCGGGTTGATGATGCGCTCCTCCTTCTCCCAGCGCACCATGATGGGCTTCTCCCCGTGGGCCGTGCAGCTCATCCTCTTCTCCTCGCCCTGCGTGGCCAGCGTGGTGTTGGGGTAGGACGTGATCATGGCCGGGACTGGGTCGGGGGGGGGGGGGGGGGGGGGGGGGGGGGGGGGGGTTAGAGCGGGAGGAAGAATAAAAGAAAAAAAAGTAAGAAAGGGACGGAGGGACCTGAGATATTTATAGTGATAGCGGTGAGGCAGGGGAGCGTATGTTTGGGCTTGGCAAAGAAACAGCTCCGGCGTAGGGAGCGCGGCCGTAATCGGATTGTGCCGTTACATCACCGGGATACCTGCCACATGTAAGGCACAACCGACCAGACAACGGATCCAATTCCTCGCGCTCCAACGACACGTAATTGAGTTCAACTGTACGGCTGCCATAGATGGGGCTGCTTAGTGGGCTGGGGAGCATTAGGCAGACACGGCAGGTTTTAACGTCCCCCTTATGTAAGAACAAGCCCCCCTGCACTGCCGTCCGATGACAACAAGCAGCCCTGGCTCGTGTGGGAGGGTCCCCATTGGTGGGGCTCTGACAGCCCTCTGAAGACGGCACGCTAAACACACTAACGACGCACACGGCTCATTACACACACGGCAGAGTGCGGAACAACCCCTCCGCTCCCTGAAAGGAACGCGCACAGGCTACACACACACACACGTGCGCGCGCACATGCACACACACACACACACACACACACACACACACACACACGAGGCGCCACACACAGAAACAAGGCCGTACGCACATACAAACACGCACGCACACAGCAGCGCGCACACACACACACAGGAACGAGCTGATTCAGAAGCCAACAGAAGTGCGCACTTGCACACACACACACACACACACACACACACACACACACACACACACACACACACACACACACAACCCCATGCAAACACACTCAGCGTGGCTCCGGTGATGTGATGGAAAGTGTCAGCCGAGGGGTTGCAAACGTTTAAGCCTCATCTCTTATTCACTCCCCAGCCATTTTGAGCTCGGCTACAGGAGAGAACGTTGATTTATTTTGCATGACAACTATGAATTTTTAGTGAGACTCACTTGGGAAAGAGAGGGAAAAAATACCCCCCTCAGCCTTTTTTTCTTTTTTTTTTCTTTCTTTTTTTTTTGTAAATGTTATTATTTGCAGCAAAGGTACTCTCATCCTCCCCCTCCCCCCTCCGGAAAGGGGCTCAGAGGTGGTGGATAGCAAAGATGTTTACACTCTTGACAGGCGATGACAAGGTAGTAGGTGACAGAAGGCAGCCTGTGAAAAATGGATGCCCTTCCCATAAAGACGACGTTGTACACAAGATGTCCTCCGCACACCTCGGAGGCATTTCAGGCCCCAGGTTATTCCTCCGACGTTTTCAGCCCTCGTCACGGAGGCCTTCCTGTTCATGGCAGCCCTGCAGGGCCAATACGGGTCAAAATGCAAGTAAACAAATGGTGTTTCTGCAAATAAACCATTGGAGGGTCCCCGCGATTTCATCTGAGAAGCGTGTGTGTGTTTTCGTGTGTTTATTCTGTGTCGGTGTGTGTGTAAGCGGGAGAGTGTGTGAGAGCCACCCAGCTGAGCATACCCCGAGGCCCTGTAATTGCCCACAGTTGATGTATTCCTTTAATATCCAGTGGTATCGTGGGCAGAGGAACGGGATGCCTCCGTTGGGAAACAGTCTCAACGTTCAGACACTCTCCTTCCACGGCTTCCCTCTGAAACACACACTGCACACCCGTGCACATACACACCGAGGTACTGTTGCTGGGCAGACAAAGAAACCACTTTCAATCATTTACATCGTCCGTCTTTTCCAATCGTTTCAAAATCCCCGTTCATCTTGTTCGTTTTGTTACTCTGGCAACTCGAGGACGTATTAATCAGAGTATTTTATTTCAGCGGGTGTAGCCCTGCTTCAGATCGAATGGTGTTATCATTGAGAGCACACCGTATGCAAATGCTTCTGCCTTCAAGGCATTGGAGTCATGTCTATTAGACATATTGACATGTTTAAATGAAACATAAATAGATGGTTGAACAGAGCATTCTAGCACACACACACACACACACACGCGCACACGCACACACACACACACACACACACACACAAACACACACACAAACAGAGCCCACTGAGCCACTAATGATTTATTTCCTGTCCAATCGGGCGAGTAAGTTGAATTCTAAGCGGAGCCTCTTGAGCCTTCTCAAGAGCGTCCGGCTCCTCGTTAGGCAGCAATGAAACGTGATGCGCTAATGGACGCCTGCCGACGTCACCCTCTGACGGGGCTCCTGGAGGTGATGCCCACCCCATGCTCGTCGCCACGGCTACCCTAAAACCGGCCCCGCGACAGCGTCGAGACACGGCCCCCGAGCCGACCGAGTGTCAGTGGGCTGCAAGGCAGCGGTGGAGCAGCTGGAGGTACCGGTCCCAGCGTTCAGGAAGGGGCCGGCTCTGCGTAACGTACGCCCCTGTGTTTCTGAGGCAAGCAGGCAGCCAGGCAGGCAGGCAGCCAGGCAGGCAGGCAGGCAGGCAGGCAGGCAGGCAGGCGGAGGGAGCAGTGTTTCTCCAGCGGCCCAGAGGGCAGTGATGATACATGTCAGCCTGCAGGGGATTGTGGGGGATTGGCTGCTGCGGATAGGCTGCTCCCGCGAGACAAAGGCCCACACCCCCCCGTTCCCCGTCCCCCCCACCTTCCTCCCTGGTTCCCTTTCACCTGGCCAGGTTACCATGCCAACCAGCATCGGACAGTCTCTCCTCTCTGCCGTCTCTCCCCAGCCCCCCTCCCCACCCCTGCTCTTAGAAAGGGCCATTCCTAGTAGCCAGGAATAGAACATGGACCTGCCATTGATTTTCACAAGAGTATGATTACACAATCAGCCCTGAATGTCGCAATGCAGAGCAGAAAATAAAACAGGAGAAGTCTGCAATCGGCGCCTGGCTGAGATGTGGACCAAATCTCGATAAAAACGCGTTCCAAAAATATGCAGAGCTTTGTTTCAATACATTTCTTCCCAATTGTTAGAAATGAACCAACGCGGATCAGTAAACATGCATCTGTACTGTCGGTTTGACAAAGTGCTGCCTTGATAAGCAGCAAATCTGAATGTAAGGGACATATTGTTGAAAATAAACAGATACAGATAGGAATAGCACCAGTCCATATCTGAATCTCAGACTCACTCAGATACACTCAGAGTTCATCTATAAAACATAAGGATATCTGCATCTCCATAGCCTGGTCGTTAACCTCCACGGCCGGGTAATGGGCCTGCAACACGGCTGAAAGTTCCAGGTCGGTGGTCCCCGGGACATCATCCTCGATGTGGCCCACACAGAGCCCCCTGGCTGGCCGGGGCTAATGTAGGCCACAGGGTGCCATGGCTCAATGGCCCGTGGGGGCCAGACAAACAGACGAGATGAGATCTCTCCCAACAGGAGCGCCGTGCCCCCAGGCCACTGGAGGAGAGCCAGTCGGTCATGGGGGGAGGGGAGCGGAGGGACGGTGGGGGTGGGGGGAGGGGGGTAAGGGGGTTGCTGGCTGGCAGGGAGGGGACGCTCACGCCCGGGTTCTCTGGGCGCCCTCCGCACTGTACTGAAATAATTCCCCTTTAGCTGCACAATTGGCTTGGACATTGAGCGTGATGCTGAGTGTATGGCTACAGACAGGGCGGGCGGGCGGGCGGGCGGGCGGGCGGGCGGGCGGGCCGGCCAGCCCGGAAGGAGATGGGCGATAAGAGAGGAATAAAGACAGTGAAAGTAGGCTTGTTTGTCCTTCTTTTCCACGTTTGGGCGACTCTGGGATTGGAGCCTGCGTGGCGTCCATGCGAGGACGCCATTTCCCCCACCCCTAATTAGGTCTCGTTATGTGTCTGGCCCTTCTCATTGTGTCTGGCTGCATTGTGAGTCTGGTGGACTTAATTGGTCTTAATTGGCACTGATAAACATTGAGTGGCTGTTGACCCGCTCTGATAGCATCCAGTGGATGGGTGATGAATTGACTCCATTGCGTCGGTGGCGGTACAGCCCCACCTCGGCGGGGGAACGAATACAGATCTTTGTTTGTGCCCTCAGCTGCACCCAATAGACGGTTGATTGGGGGTACTCTCAACAGAGCTGTGGTGTGCACGCACACACACAGACACACACACACACACACACACACACACACAGACACACACACACACACACACACACACACACGCACACACACATCCGCACAGACACACACACACACAATTTCCATTTGCTCTCATCTCTCTCTCTCTCGCTCTCTCTCTCTCTCTCTCTCTCTCTCTCTCTCTCTTCACTCACACCCATACAATGCCGGTGCTACATAAGCAATTTCTGCTTGCTGTCTGCGCTGTGACAGTGTTTCATATGGGATGATGCATGGTGTATTCCAGAGAGGCATTAGCCTATGCACAGGCCCTAATAACAAGAAAAGTGCCGGGCTATAGTGGGACATCACAATAGATGTAATTCATTTCTCCACAATAGATGTAATTCGTGTCTTCCACAATAGCTTGGCTGAATGGGCTCTGTCTCAACCCCGAAATTAACAACCGCCCTGGCCATTATTCCTTTCTTATGGCCCCACTGTGTCTCTCTGTATCTGCACAGGATGTTCCACAATAGTGTAAAGGCTTGGACATGTGTGTGTGTGTGTGTGTTAATGTGTGTGTTAATGTGTGTGTGTGTGTGTGTGTGTGCATCTTGGTCTGTTTGACATTTGCTGACACATGTCCAGGTAAACATATGCAGCCAATAGCGAGCCGGGAATATCATGCTATGCATCACATGGCCACATGTCAGCCGCTCTAATTGGCTGCTAAGCCTCTTAGTGTAGGTGGCTGCTCCTGCAGGGGTGTGGCCTGGCCTGGCCTGGATCAACAGTAGCCCAGCGCGGTGTAGCACAGCCCAGCCCAGCTCCCCGGGCGTGTGCTTAGCGCCCCTGGCCCACCGTCTGGGACCGAGCAAACAGCGTAACCCGACACCTCGAGAGCAGCACCTGGGCTCCCAGGGTTAATGAGGATCTCGTGCGCCACAAACACAGTCCCAAAACACACACGAGAGGCTGCAAGGGCTCCCTGGGAGGCTCGGGTTACCATAGAGAGCCCAGATCAGACACAACACCGGACCGCACCGCCATCACAACAACAACCTGCCACCTGAGGAAGCGTCGACGAGGAGGGGCATGCATGCAATATGATGCAAGAAACAGACCCTTAACTACTAAAGACTCAAATACGAAACCAGGGGCTGGACTCATTCTCCCTGATATAAAGTCTGGATAAACCTTTTTCTTTTTATGTTTTCAAAGCAAGATGTTGTCTTGACCTCTAAAGGCAACATCCAGAATGACGAGCCGGTATAAATATAACCGTACCGCGAAATGTATGTTTCATGTAGCGGCTTGGGGGCTTAAAGTGTAATAAAGGGTGAAGGCAGGAGGAGGGCGCCTGGCCGGGATTTACCCGCGTATAAATCAAGCCAAGGTTAAGTCCGTCTGTGTTTATGTTCATTTAAATCTATTAGAACGGGCGCACGTCTGTGTAGGATGACGTGGTGTGCTGAGTGTGATTAGGAGAGCAAGTGTAGGGGACGGACGGACGGACGGACGGACGGGGGACGGGGGGGCGGGGGGGGTTAGAGAAAGGAGTGAGTCCCACGGAAAAGAAGCGTCAGGGAGTGGTGCAGGTGTGTGTGGGGCGTGCGGGGGAGGGGGGGGGGGGCACAGTCAGAGACACTCTGCAGGAGGCCCCCTGCTCTGGCTAGATAAGAGCTACCGGCACGGTAAGCCCCTAGCGAACGTGTCTCTGATCCAACGAGCCCTGGAGAGAGAGCGCATGCAAATCACGCACGTCCACAGACACACGTGGACGCTGGATTTTTGATAAAAACTCCCTCTTTCTAGTCCATGAGAGCTCTTATATAAGAACGATTCCAACGAAAGCGTGAGCCCGCGTCAGACTTGACAATAACAATAACTTTGCTAATGATTTCCAGTGTTCCTTCTCTAACGGAGGGGGGCACTGTTACGGTCCCACTAGATAAAACACATTTAGACATCAAAGAGTAGGACAGCAGGGAGTTATGTGGTTTAGTAAAAATTATAGCTGGATTTTTCTATAAATGTTTTTTTTTTTTTAAACAGAGTGCCGCCAAGGGGCATTGCAATGCACTCTCTTTTATTACCGAAATTATTTCGTTAAAGGAATATTGGAACTATCGAGGAAGACAAAACCCGTAGAAATGTTCCAGCTACAGCCAGTTGATTACTTTAGATGATTGAATTAAGGGACACCGTGTGTTTCTATTTTCTATTTTATGTGTGTGCATGCAAGTGTGTGTGTGTGTGTGGTGGTCTGTCTGAGAGTGTAGGAGATATGAAGGCACATGACTCAAGGGGCGTGCTAGCTTCAACCCCCATCCTGTCACAGGTTATTAGACCACAGTTTCTAGACAAGAACAGGCGCACAAACACACACACGCGCACACACACACACACACACACACACACACACACAGTAAGCATGGGGTGGCAGGGTAATGCACACACATTTTAAGAAAAGGCTAATATTAAACCAATAGTAACACAGGCAGTATGGTCTGAACACTAACAGTAACAAAGTCAAAGAGGACAAAAGGTTTCTCTGCACAAGAGGACACAAGCATCGACCATCGGATTAGTTTAAGTGGAGGGCCAACGGGAGAGCAGTCGGAGAAGAGAGCAGGAGAGGGGGGCACGAGCAAACCCTGGCGCCCCCCCATCCACCCCTCGGCCCTCATTTCCACGCGGCAGCCCCTGGCGCAGCAGAGTTCAGGGCTTAATGGAGGGGAGCTAAGTCTGAGGCCACTCGGTGGGTAAACGCCTGTGTTGTCTCTCCCTGCGAGAGCGGGGGCGGCTGTCGTGGAATGCACTCGGGCAGAAAGCACGGGGGCCGCGGTGGCACCGCACTGGTGGCCTCCCTGTCGCCAACGGGACAGAGAGGGCTCGACTCATTGAACCGCGCCACCTTCAACGTCACAAACACTACCGAGCAGCGAGCGTGCACACGCCCACAAATAGTGTCAAATAGGTCAATGTATAGTGACAAGTGTGACTGACAAGGAGCGAGTAAGCCATTTTGAAA
This sequence comes from Aplochiton taeniatus, assembly GCA_017639675.1. Classification (NCBI taxonomy): domain Eukaryota; kingdom Metazoa; phylum Chordata; class Actinopteri; order Galaxiiformes; family Galaxiidae; genus Aplochiton; species Aplochiton taeniatus. The sequence goes on from CM030177.1 coordinate 5,781,790, forward strand.
GACGCTTAGATGAAAGAGCCTGTCCATGTTTATAGAACCACATGGTCAATTTAGACTCATTTGTCTATTAAGTTAGCCTCTTTTACTATCACATTTTGTTATCAACCTCTATAGTGTTATTGGGCAGGAATGCAAGGACACCAAAAGCACCTATTGATGTCAGCCATGTTTATAAAGGAACGTGTCAAGGAGACCTCTGCGCAACAAAATGGCTGCCATGCCTAAGCATAGGGGCAACACCTGGCTCGTTATTTTACGTGGAGAACCACGCTCACAGGGATAGCGTGTGCTCGGCTTCGACTTACTTTTGACGTTGAGGTACATGGACTTGCTGACGTCGGCGCCCACGTCGTTGCTGACCTTGCACAGGTAGTAGCCGCTGTCCTCCTCCAGCACGTGCTTGATGAGCAGGGAGCCGTTCACCAGCACCTCCACGCGGAAGCCAGAGTTCAGGGCTATCGGCTGGAACTGAGGCACGCCGGCGCCTGGTAGCAGAGCGCACAGGGACAGACAGGCAGAACGCACAGGGGCACACGCATCAATACAGAGCAAGAACTCAGAAGCATATGAGGTGGTGCAGATTGGGTCATGGGGGGCAAAAAGACTCACTACCCAGCTACCCACATGGAATACCCGCATCTACGTTTTCCTGAGTGAACAGTGTTTTTGGGAGTTTGGATAATCGATAGTTCTACTTCTACGAAGGGTTAATATAGCGATCCAAAAAGACAGTTTTACAACATGCCCAACTCTCTTTTCTCCTGTTTGTTTGTTTGGAGTTTGAGAGCTGCATGTTCAGAATGGAACCTTGAGGCGGTGAACAGTGTGTTGGCTTTCATAAATCAATGCTCGCCCACTGAAACATAGCCATAGGACAACAACAACAATGCTATTTTGCAAGTCAGACGGAAGGGTAAAAAGGCAAGTCCATCCAACTGCATCTTTGTCTTAGTAAATAGGCTGCAGATATACGGTAGGCTTTAAGTAGACCCAAGGATTTCTTTTACATTCAATAACGTGGCGTAGTGTGGCTTGAGGGAGAGAGAAAACCTGCTCCTACCTTTGGAGTATTTCCACTGGATGGTGGGAACCGGGTAGCCCTCTGCGGAGCAGTTGAGGATCACAGCTTTCCCATAGATGCCATCCTGGTCCTTAGGCTGCACCACAAACTTGGGCGGGACTGAGGGAGGAAGAGAAAAATGTCATGGGCACGCCACGCTGGTAAGTTCCCTCAGATGCATTCAGAACTTTTTTCCCCGGTCCCCCGGCCCTGTCGACGGCCTCTGTGGCGCGGGCGGACGGGGGCGCTCCTCCTCGCTTCCCCCCCTCACCTCGGACGATGAGCTGGCTCTGGTGCTCCACGGCGGCGGCCTCGTTGCGGGCGATGCAGGTGTAGTTGCCGTTGTGGAGCAAGGACAGGTTGGAGATGCGCAGGGAGCTGGTGAAGTCGATGTTGTCGATGGTGACGCCCAGGCTGGCCGGGATGGGCCGGCCGTCCTTCTGCCAGGTGATGAAGACGGGCTGGTCGCCCGACATGACGACGCAGGGGATGAAGACGCGCTGGCCGATGGAGAAACGAGGGAACTCGAACGGCTGAATGGTCGGTGGGACTGGGGGGGGGGGGGGAGAACATTTCAGATCATGTCACGTCAAAGCTGAATGTATGTGTTTCTCAAGGCGCCCCCCCCCCCATCCCCACGCCACGTTGCAGCATTAAGTCACCCTTCCCAGTTTATTGCCGCGTTAGTAATGCCAAGGCTCTGAGACGCTGGTGTTACGAGTGTGTTACGAATACATTTAACACCTCTACACGTGTCGGGGAGGAGAACATTCTCACTCAGATCACACGCGCCAGCCTCACAGCGTTTCCCATTCACTTCCCATGCTGTCTCTCTCTCTCTCTCTCTTTCTCTCTCTCTGGGGACACTGTAGCCATCGTGAGAAGCAGATGCTTTGGAAAATTAATGATTTAAAACAACATTGGAATAAGCGGCACTTCAGTGGCTTATTTAATTCACAACAAAGTAGGCATAATGGGCTCCTGGGGATTCCCTCGGCAGCGGCGGAATGCTAAGCAGCCGATAGGCAAATTAGCCGGGGCGGAATGGCGGCGCGGCTTTGTCTGGGCGCCGTGATTTCCCCCTCGCACACTCGTTAGCGCCGCCGAGGCCCGCCGGAGAGGGGGGATTCTCCCGTCCGACGCTTCACATTATGCAGCGTCATTGGAGGGGGGTGGGGGGGGGGGAGAGCCATCTGAGGTTATCATCAGCGTCTGGCAGCTCCGCTCTGCATATTCAGATGAGGCCGGGATAGACTGGCTGGGGATGACGGAGACACAGCACCGGCATCAGTGATGGGGGAGACAGGGGAGACAGGGGAGACAGGGCCCAGCCCTATATCATCTGATGCTGGGGGCAGATTTGGCTATGCTAGCCAGCCTAATGTAATGAATATAGGTTTCCAGTAGATATGTGTCAGTGATGATGTATGTCTGTGGGACCTTTCCCTGGCCAGGACCTTGAGAGTGCAAAGATATGAAGTTAAGGTGGTATGTGAGGCCTTGTCTTTAGGCCATGACTCCATAGCTACAGAGAGGCAAAGATGATTACTATGACAGATAACACTGGCGAAGGGTTTTGGCATTCTCCCCATGGAAACATGAAAACTTTCCTAGTGATAAAAGTGGCCACTGTCCTGTGCATACCATACACCACGCACGCCATGTATGACTTAACTCTATTTATTCACAGTGCATGACGCTAGGCTTTTACAATGTTCCCTCGACCTGTATGATACATAGAAATCACATCTAGACTAGGCTTGATCATGAAGCCGGTGTCTCTAATAAACGGTTGGCATGCTTTAGCCGAGAATCGTGTTTTGGAAATGGAGGTCTACGTGCACGCGCAGGTTCGAGCGGGGCCGTACCTTTCACGCTGACGTGCACGCTCTGGTGCGTGGAGAGCTGCGGCTGCACCAGCACGTTGCAGGTGTACTCCCCCTCGTCCACGTCCTTCTGCACGTCGTACAGCTTCAGCGTGCCGTTGTTCTCGAACGCCCGCTGCCGGTGGTTGTAGGGCAGCAGGTTGGAGTCCTTGTACCACTTGATGGAGTAGTACGGGTAGCCAATGACGCGGCAGTGGATGTACATGTCCCGCCCGGCGATGGCGGTCAGGTTCTTCATTGGCCGTATGCTGGCAGGCCCTTCAGGGACACAAGGGAGAAACACCTCTCTTAAAATGGTTTTGAGGTGGGAGCGGCCGGTAATTGGTGGTGTGAAATCTCGAGCGTGTTCTTGAAAACACAAGTACTCAATGCCTTGATTGGTTCTGACATAATGAGAATTGAAGCAGGAATGTACTTCCCTCACGAGATCAAAATGTGGGACGTTCAGAGTGCTTGACTAAGATTGCCTGGACTCCGGACCGCAGCGGTCAGCAAACGGTTCACCTCATCGGAACAACAGCAAAGACATGCCGCTCGCTCAAGAGGGGATCTATGCTAAGACCTGCGGAGAGGAATCCGTCGAGTTCACTCCAGCCTTCTCTCACGCCTAGCCTCACGGAATTAGCGTGGTCCCTGCTGCCACTGGCGGCCGTATCCCTTGATTATTCTAGCAGAGGGTGCACCCTCCTGCTGGAGTGGGGAGTGAATATTACCCAGCGCTCCCAACCCCGGAGACACCGGCTGTGATTGCCTCAGACGAGACTCGGAGCGCAATGTTCCCGCTCTGCACTCACCAGGCTATTATCAAAACCATTACTCATGTTCTCCGCTCTCGCAGGCACTCCAGGAAAACTAACAGCTCGGCCGATGGGCTCCCTTTAAAGCGCCCGGGGTCTGACAGGGAGAGGGACTACGAGGACGTGGTGTTCCTGCACACCGCGGAGGGCAGTCTCGCTAGGCTCTCTAGTAGTGTACTTGTAGCGCGCGCGGGCGGGCGCACCTTCAGGTCGCCGCTCTCTTTAGCGCGATTAAGGGTGGCAGCCAGGCGAGCAACAGTCATTACCGCTGTCTCCACCGCGGCACCTGCGGAGATTTATCTTCCGCGCTCGGCTGCGTTCGTGGTGTCCGCAAACGCCGGGGTTCCGGCGAGCCGGCCCAACGCCATCGAGGCGCCATAATCCTCCCGTTCAGCGGCAGCGACGGCCACGCCAGACTGGACGCCATTACAGCGGCGCGATCGAGTGGCACAGAGAACGGCCCTTCCCTCTCGCGTCGCGCAGAAACGGGAATGACTCCGCGCCGAGCGGGGAGAGGGCTGGGAGGGGGGGGGGTAGATCTCCAGGTTCCATCTCTAGTTGACAATGGCTCTCCAACAGCCCCGCTCCCTGCAGAGGGCAGATAGCTCCTCCGTCATAGGCTCGCGCGGCGGTAAATCCCCCCTAACGGTCCCCCAATATAAAGCTATCAGCGGTGGTTAGGTAAGGAGTGGGGGACATTACAGAGGGAACCGCCGGCACCGCGTGAGTGATGGTGACAGGGCGATGGGCGGCCCTCCTCTGAATGGAGCGTTACGGCACCGCTGGTTAGCCTGGACCAACCAGAGGGTGGCTAGGGCAGAGGAACTCAAGACCATGGCTTAGTTCCCTCCCACATTTGTTGCACAGACCGACCATCCGTGAAAGGTAGGTAGTCACATTTGGGTGCTCTTTGGATCCGATAAAAAAGGCTTGTTTATGCCATTATTGAGAGCTTTAATTGGCGAAAGAAAGTCTTTCTATTAAATGTTAACAGAACAGTGGCTGGGTTGGCCTTTAAAGTAAGGAATCTGAAGATTGGGACTAGCTGCGACGGTAGCTCGTTTAATGCGCCGACGCCTACAGCCGCATAGACTAAAGGACAAACAACAGAGAAGGCTTCTGCACTGAGGAAAATTCTTAAAACAGAGAATCAGAGAAGAAAGGGACAGGAACACCTAGGTGCACGCAAACCGAACCACGACCTCAAAGCTACCTCCTTAGTCCGGCACTCTGGAAAGTCCGCGCCAGCCTCGCCACAGGGCGAGCGTCAGGAGTGGGCCAGAACAGAACAACCAAGGCCTGTGTGTGTGTGTATGTGATGGGTGGGGTTGGAGGAGCTGGTCTGACAAGCACCTCTTACGTTTATTCGCGCCTGGTAGGAGACCGCCCCGGCCGAATTGTTGCAGATGCAGCGGTAGACGCCCCCGTCGGGCACCTGGCTCTGGCTGATGTTCAGGTGGCTGACCACGTGGCCCTCGGCGTTGGCGTAGTGGGAGACGCGGTGGCGGCTGTCGCGGAGCACCGGCTCGTCGTCCAGCGTCCAGGTCACCCGGGGCTCCGGCGTGCCCTTCACCGTGCACGCCAGCGACACGAACTCGTTGACGTTGAACACCTTCTCGCTGAACGACGCCAGGATCTTGGGAGTGCCATCTAGCGCAGAAGGGGGGGGGGGGGGGGGGAGAGGAGGGGGGAGAGGAGGACAGCAGTTGAGGTGTGTGTGGGGGGTGTTGGTATTTGTGTGCGGCGGGCTAACCCTGCATTGCAGCGCACCGCAACACATCCGAAAGGTCTGTGAACGACGCACGTTTATCAGGTGAATATATACACATATGAGACTCCACAGTCGGGGAGGCTGAGGCGAGCTTCTTGGTCCCTGCCCCTCCTCCTCCTCCACATCATTATAGATTATCAATAGCCTCTTTATCCCGGTCCATGGCCACGGGAGACAGTTGCTGCAGCAACCCAGCTCCGGCTATGCCAGCTCTGCGCGCCTCCTTTTAGATAACCTAATAATAAGGGCTTGGCCAGGGCTCTGCTGCAGATCTCTGTAGCGCACACATGTGCCACCCACACAAGCACTCATGTGCATGTGCACATGGAACATCTAGGAACGATTACACAAATCAATGGTATGCCCAGATTCCCAGGGAACTAACATACTAACGTTGAATAGAATACTCACATTTGATATGCTAATATTGTTTATATACTTTACTATATATAGTGTGCCCTGTGTTACAACCAAGCCCAAACCCCCAGTTGTTATCACATAATGGCGCGAGCAGTGTAAACAACCGACCTTCTAGGATGACCTGAACGAAGTCCTGGGCGGACATCTTGCCGTGCCGGGCGAAGCACTGGTACGCTCCTCCGTCGCTCTTGGCCATGCCCGCCATCACCAGGTTCTCTCGGTTGCTGCCGGTCACGCGGACGTTGTTGCCGGGGTAGATGAGCTCGCCGTTGCGGTACCAGGAGAGCTCGTACTCCTCGGAGCCCGTCACGCTGCACGACAGGGACACCTGGCTCCCCACGCTTCCCTTCACCTTCCGCGGGCTCACCACCGCCTTCAGCGGCTCTGAGAGGAGGACGGGTAGGACGTTAATTGGCCGTTAGTAATGCCTTTTGGCTGCGTTTACGCTTCCCAGAGGCTAACATGATGCAACATTGGAAACTCAAACGACATATCGGAATTGACTTTCAGAGAGGGCAGATACATGACACGCGTTGTACAATCTTCGTAATTACTCGCGTATGGCATGGGAAGTTCACCCCGCTCGGGTTCGTTCGCGTCCGGCGGACTGACCTTTGACCTGTAGCCGGCCCACCACTTCCGCGTTGCCGTAGCCGTTCCAGACCTCGCAGACGTAGGTGCCCCGGTCGCTGGGCTGGGCCCTCTCGATCAGCAGGCCGGTGACGCTCTGGCGGAAGCGGGGGTCCGGCTCCAGCGGCCTGTTGTCCTTCAGCCAGCGGTACTTGGGGGTGGGGTGGCCGTTGGCCTTGCAGGGCAGCTCCACCCGGTGGGCGGCCATGACCTCGCGCCGCTCGAAGCCGTCCAGGATGTGGGGCGCCGAGTTGGTGGGGTCTGAGGGCGAGAGGTACACGAGGACACAGTGACTGTCAGAGCCCCCGGGCTGCCTGCTGGCGGCGTGTTGGGGGCCGGGGCCGGGGAGCCCAAGGCTAAGGCCGGCGCCTGCCCTTACCGGAGACGATGAGGCGGGCGCTGTTGCTCTGCCGCGTCTCTCCGGTGTAGCGGTGGCGCGTCATGCAGCGGTAGTTGTACAGCCCGTCCTCCATCTGCACGTCCAGGATGTACAGAGCTCCCGTCGCCGTGATGAGGAAGCGGGACACTGCAACGACACGAGCCAAACACCACCGTGTGAGCGGACGCCAGACGTGCCTCTCCAAAGTCAACTTACACGCGACTCATAACACCGAAGCAAAAAGAAATGCAAAGCTCCTGAGAAAATAAAATGTGATCTCATTTCTTTTTTCCCCCTCCCACATTCCTGGAAGAGACTGGAATACGAGGAGGAGAATACAAATACAAATCTAATAACCGTGTCGCTTTGCAAATATTTGCAAGTCTGTGTGTAGCCTTGTGCAATTGGAGTCACTAAACATCTGCTCCAGCCCATTTAGCTCAGCGGAGCTCTGAGCAACTGTGACAAGGCTGTGTGTTGTGAGGCCGTGTAACACAGCTCGTTATCGGGTTGCTCATTGCTCTCTTTCTCTCTCTGGGGGGACACTCTCTCTCTCTCTCCCTCTCTCTCTCTCTCCCTCTCTCTCTCTCTCCCTCTCTCCCTCTCTCTCTCTCTCTCTCTCTCTCTCTCTCTCTCTCGTTTTGCTACCTCCTCTCTCCTCTCTCTCTCTCTCTCTCTCTCTCTCTCTCTCTCTTCTTTTGCTACCTCTCTCTCCCTCTTTCTCTCTCTCTCTCTCTCTCTCTCTCTCTCTCTCTCTCTCTCTTTCGTTTCTGCTCCCTCTCTCTCTCTCTCTCTCTCCCTCTGTCTCACTCTCTTTTTTGTTCCATTGCTCTCTCTCTCTCTCTCTCTCTCTCTCTCTCCCCTCCGGACAAAAGCTGCGAGCCAAGGATCACAGGGAGCTTTGATAAGGCAACACTGCGCAGGTCGGATGTCTAAGATCATGCTAATATCATGCTAATTCGTGGGAATGAGGGGAGTCGGCAGCGAGCAGAGGTCATGGGCGTTTATGAAGAGTGACGTCTGCAGTGGCGCAGTGGCTGCCTGGCCATTCCTGAGCCTATTCCAGCTGACGGAGAAAGCATTTCGGGACCGAGCTGGAATGGGGCTTCAGTCTACGGGAATGGACCTTCTTACCTGCCATATCATGTTAGGAATTCTGAATGCATGCTTGTATACAACTACTCGCGCTGGTTGCCTTTAAAAGACAAACAAAGAGAGGTATGGCCCATGTGAGCCGGGGCTAGTGCTGCTGTCATGTTACACTCTGGGCCTCGTGTAGTAGACGGTGCCGTGTGCAACAGAAAACGGGTGGAAATTAACTCTTGATGACATTTATGGCTAATTAAAAAATATCGATTCAACCTTTTGGTACCTGCCTAGGATTGGACTACAAGAGCAGGAAAACAATGAGAGAGAGACACACAGAGAGAGAGTGGGAGAGAGTGGGAGAGAGAGAGGGGGTTAGAGGATGGAGCTACTGTGAGCGAGTGTTGACCTAGTTAGAAATGAGAAACCATGGATTTGATGTCCTGAAGGGGTTTTCAGCAAGTGGTCTAGATGCTGTTGTGTGTGACTGGCAGACACGGTGTGTGTGAATCCTCACACTCCGATGTGTGTGTGTCAGCGTGTGTGCGTGCGAGTGTGTTTAGAGAGGGCATTAAATCCACTAACCAAAGATGTCAACACCTTTTCTTTTCCACACTGACCTTTTTTTAAATATTTTTTTGTATATCTGGCATTGGAAAGTTAAATGTACAGCATCATTCAATCTCTGTACACTACCTTCAAGTTCAAAACAGCAAACAGCTGCTTCAAGTGAGACAACAATCAGGGTGCCAAATGCATTCTTTTTGAAAAAGAAAAAGCAGGGTAGAACATTCTCTATCTCTAATCTTCCCTCTCTCCTTTCTCTCTTCCCCCTTTCCCCTGAACCTTGCCTGGCACCCCGCGAGATGCACAGCGCTGACAAGATTTTGTTCCACGGGCTTATGAATGAGAGGCACTTTCATTAAAACAGACTGCCTGTCATCCGTAACAAAAGGCCAGGGAGGGGAGTGTGTGTGTGTGTGTGTGTGTGTGTGTGTGTGTGTGTGTGTGTGTACACTTCAAAAGCATTTTAAAACAGTACCAGCACTGGAAGACACTGACAAACACACACATACACACACACACACACACACACACACACACACACACACACACATACACACACACACACACACACACACACACACACACGATTCCCGCTCACTTGTGTGCACCATTACCCATCATACAGAGCCTCGAGATTGTTGTTTATTGAATTCCGCGCCACGTCTTTTTTGTGCCGCTGAAATCCGATTCCTGAAGCGTGCTTAGAGTAGGATCTCTCCCGAGTCCTCGATTACGTTTGCTTGCCATCGCTAACACAGCGCTAACGCTTGAACTCTGTTGAATTAGAAGAACCAAACGGTGTGGCGCCCCCCCCCCCCCCCCGAGGTTAAGCTGCACGCTCTCGACCCACCACAACATCAAACGCAGAAAATCCAATTTCATTGGGTGACCTTCCTGTCATTTCTTTTTCCCGCTTCTGGGAAACTTGCCGCCGACTTTTGTCGTGGCCTGCTGCGTATCGGTCCCCTGTGAATCACGAGGCCAGTTCAGGGCTTGGCATCTCTGACCTCCACTAAGTCTCCCTCAGTGCACGCCATGTTGCGCTCCACTGTATGTGGGAGAGAGGACCAGGAGGAGCCCCTGCACAGCACTGGGGCTCTGCTTTGAGAGGCCACGCACAGCCGTAGGAGCACTTTCACTGTAAAGTCTCATTAGAGACATCTGAGATGTTGCTGTGTGTGTGTGTGTGTGTGTGTGTGTGTGTGTGTGTGTGTGTGTGTGTGTGTGTGTGGTTGCATGTGAGCGAGTGTGAACGTTTCTCTGCGGCACAGCTCTGGTCAATAATAATGATCAAAGCTGCTCCACTACGCTCATCTACCCTGTGTCTCCCGCCAGTCAACCCACTGCATACTAACACTGATTCACTGTTTCAATGCTGAGCTCTGTGAGGGTGTGTTTCTGCATAATGTGTGTGTGTGTGTGTGTGTGTGTGTGTGTGTGTGTGTGCGTGGCACGCATTTGTAAGTAGGCATACAAGGCATGTGTACTATAATTCTGAGGGGATGGCATCCCTTTGGCCCAGGTGGCATGCCAGTCCCCCCCCCCCCCCCCCCCCCCCCAACTATCTATTCCTCGGCCCAGGTGCTTGGCATTGGCTAGTGCCAGGGACACAAGCCCCCTTGTGTGGGTCAACGCTCAATAGATTCAATTAATCCTGACACGAGCGGCAGGGAAATTTCAAACAGACGCTGCATTCACTCCACGTGAAGCCTTTGCTTTTTTTTGTTGCTGAGGCGGACATTTTTTCCCCTAGACAAAGCTACGAATAGTAACGGCAGCAAAAGAATGAAACCCCATCGTATTCTTGGACTTTTACGCTCCCAAAAAAGGGAGGAGTTTGGGACATTTTGTCCTAGATGAGTGTCGCCAATGTTCCGTTGTCGAGGCAACCTGGCAGCACGTGACAACGCCGGCGAGGAAGCAGACCCAGGCCCGCCGAGCAACCGTCTGCCCACAAGGTGCCCACTCCCCTGGCTAGAGATTCCATCAATGGCGGAGCCCTGGGAGATCCTCCGACCGACAGAGACCGGAGTGGAGCGAGGGAGGCAGGGAGGGAGGGTGAAGTGGGCAGAGAGAGACAGAGGGAGAGAGAGAGAGAGAGAGAGAGAGACAGAGAGAGAGAGAGAGAGAGAGAGAGAGAGAGAGAGAGAGAGAGAGAGAGAACGAGAGAGCGAGAGAGTGGGAAAAGAGAGAAGAAAGGGAAAGAGAGCACCTCTGGGATACAAGCACTCTCTGTCATCTGAAATGACTTACAAATTAGCATACATCTATGTAGTCCCAGTTCGAGGGGGGGGGGGGCATACCAACTTTCATATGCTAATTCAGATCACGGCTAGGCAGAGCAATTATCAAAAATATGTCAGCAGTGTCGGCTTGACAGATCCCCACAGAAGCCTGAAGACCCTGACCTCCCTGTACCTCTCTCTCTGTCTGTTCCTCTTTTTTTCCTCTCTCCTCCTTCCCTCTATTCTACGTCCCTCTCTCTGTCACCGTTTCGGAGAAAATCTCCCGCCTGCTGCGAGGAACGCACGGTGTCCGTCGCCGATCGCGGCCGATGGCCCGAGAGTCCCCTTAAGTAGCGCCGCACGCCACTGTGTATTCCTTTGTAAAAGCCCCGCAGTCGGCCAAGCGCGGCTGTATCGGCAGAATCTGCTTCCTCATCAGTCCGCCAGGCGAGCAGGGAGGGGGCCTGAGGAGAGTCCCCCCGCGCGGGGCTGGATCACGGCGTGTTAGTGAGGGGGGCTAGCGCTCCCCGGAGACCGCCGGCCTGCTGGACTGCCACCGTAACCTTGGCCACTCAAAGTCACACCGCCTGGGCCCACCTGCCGCCAACTGCATCCCTAATGAACGCATCCTCCCTGAACGCCGTGTGTGTGTGTGTGTGTGTGTGTGTGTGTGTGTGTGTGCGCGTGTGTGTGTGTGTGTGTGTGTGTGTGTGTGATTGTCTCCCCCCCCGCTGTGCAGCGACTTGAGCTGCCGTTGAAAAGACATGAACTGCATAATTATCATGTTTTCGTCCCACTTGTGACAGGCTCCCTTTAGAAAAGAAAAAAAAAAGCCTCTCTTAACGAGAAGACATGAAGGTCTTCTGCCTTCAACACAACAAGTGGCCTTCAGTCCGCTAGAAGAAATAAGCGGCGGTCCTCCATTTACATTTACGCGGAAAAGTCACTTTGCTAAGAACGTGCTAAGAACTGAGCTTTGAACCAGGAGACGCGAGCAATTACCCTGCGGACATCTCTGAATGGAGACTCGGCAACAACCGTCTATTGACCTACTATTATAAGTGAGACCGCGATATATATTCGTTCTATGGCATGTCTTTGCTACTGACTGCGTGAGCCCTCACAGTGTGCACAGAGGTCTGGGTCGCTGGGCAACAGCAGCTTGGAGGGGCAGGAGTGTCCTTAAAGGCGGAGGGGTGAGGCTTCTGTGACCGTCCTCGGGCTTGCCCTCGGACGGCCTCCCAGCCAGTTCAGATGCATGCTGGCTGAGGGGGAACGGAAAGGTGTCCCTGTAGCCAGAGCTCGCCTGTAGCCGAGGTCCTGCGCTCTAGGGAGGCTTGGCCAGAGTTATTAGCAGGCTCAGATCTGATCGGTTTAGGATAAAGTATCTCTATGGCATGGGGTGGGGGGGTCCCAGCACATTAAACCCCCGTAATAAGCCCTATTTGTCACTATCATAGGAAGCTGCTGACAGCTGCCACTGTTGTCACGGCAACGGGCACCACCACGGAGGCTGGTGTCACACGAAGTAACGCTGGCTACTGCACGTGGAGAACAGGTGGAGGTACACCGAGAGAGTAGTCTAAAACCCACCTCTATAGAAGGGATACAGACACAGACAGACACACACACACACATCGGCCCCAGTTATTTATCCATACCATTTAATGATGTATTTGAGAGCGGTCAGACAGTGGTTCCCTCTACAGAGACGTAGTCCGTCACTCACGCCGGGCAATACTAGGTGCTGCCGGAGGAGTTAATCAGAGCTAATCAGAGGCAGCATCCCTCTGCTCATTAACTAGCCCCCCAGTAGCCTAAGGCCAGTGGCTTCACACGCGCACAGCAGCCCGGGATGAAGACGTCCTCTCCTGCCTGACCGAGCACACGGCTAAGGAACCTAAGCGCTGCACGTGTGACGATATTAAAACGAGGAGAAAACAGAAAGCCCCAAACGAGGCCCTCAAGCCAGTTGCTTTGACCAACAGACTAGGGACTTCGTTCGACAAAACATTGGGAAATAGTGGTCTGTAGTCTGCCACCCCCCCCACACCCGAAAAAAAAACCTTTGTAAGACATACAAAATATTAGGCTTAGGATAAGCGGTTATTAAAGCTAGATAATAAATAGTTTTACGTCAATGCTCCATGTCTTCAACAAATGGCATGGAGATATAAGGATGTTTGGAAGCAGTGGGTCCAGGATTGAACAGCTGCAGGTTAGTCCTAATGAGCAATATTAGCACTGAGACACAGATCTGCCCAACACAATATCATCACATGCTAATAATGCCCTGGAGCTATGTGCGCGTGTGTATATATAGTATACGTGTGTATGTGTGTGTGTGTGTGTGTGTGTGTGTATCAGAGAGACAACGAGAGAGAGAGTGTGGGTGTGGGCGGGGGTGTGAGTGGAGGGGCCAGGATGGTGTGACCCCGTTCCAGTTATTCTTGAATCTAGCGAGGACTCTGGGGCATTTGAATTTGAGGCAGAACGTTGTTGCTTCTGAAGGGGGGGGGGGGGGCGTTTTTTTTCTGTCCCACCGCCGAAAAGGATGAACGCGCAGATATTTTGGGGCCACCTGTCGTTTCCCATTGTGCCTGCAGTGACACGAGAGCCTTCCATTTTGTGACGGCAAAGGTCGCTGCTTCGCTCAGCACACAGGGCTGCGCAAACACACTAATGGACCAATCGACAAAAGTCGTCTCGTTCAAAGAGCCGGTGTCGTCGCCAGCGCCGGGCGGCCTCGTCTGCACGGAGGCCGTTGGAGTGACACCCGATCCCTTTCCTCCAGCGCACACACACACACACACACGCACACACACACGCACACACATGCACACAGGCCACAAAGGGCACACAGCTGTGTAAGCACTTTCCCCCCTCAGACAAATGTCGGTCTGATGATGTCAAAGCCTCACACTCCACAGCCCTAGCGCCGGTGTGTGTGTGTGTGTGTGTGTGTGTGTGTGTAGGGGGGGAGGGCGTTGCCGACGCTGTCCTCCGTTAGTGCACGGTGCTCTCCTGCATGCGTGCTCTTTGGCCGCCGCTGGACTGGAGTCATTAAGCCACTGATGGCTGCGCGTTAACAATGTGATCATTGGCCCTCTCTCTGGCCGACGGTAAATGGCCCCAGTGTTGAGGCGCAGCCGGAGCCTCATGAATATTGAACACTACCCCCCCCCTCCGCCCTCCGCCCTCCGCCTCTCAGCTGCTCCTGTGTGGAAACCCTGTGTGGAAAGGAAGCTACCGCCACCGACCCCAGTCTCTACCCACGGACCTAATAGTCTAGATAATAACTCAAGTGGACAACGCCGCTACATCCCGCACAAAGGCAGCCATAGTTTTGTTTTGTCAGTAGGTTCCAGAATGGGAAGAGGGGGGGGGGGGGGGGGGGGGCGTGGGCCTCGCGGTTCCCTCATGTCGTTGGGAGTCGGCAGCCGCCGCCGCGCTGAGTGGCCCTCCTTTTATCTCTCCTGGAACTCTGGCTCGCTCGCGGCCGCCCGGCCCCAGATGAAACCAGCCCAATTGGACGGAGGCGTCCATCAAAGACAAAGAGCCAGGGACAGGGGAGAGCTGCATCTCCCCCCGCCAGGGTCACTGGCAGCCCGGACCACTCAGACACCGCGCCCCCCCCCCCCCCCCCCCTTTCATAGTCCCCCGCACGTCTCAGAAATAAGATGATCAAAGCGGGACAGAGCACTACCGACGAACAATGGCCGACTGTTTTCAGACCTGACGGGCCAGCAGGGCCGTGAGTACGTCCACGCCGCTTCCCGTGGCGGCGTAGGGGAAACCAAACCTGCCGGGACCAGCGTGCCGTCACGTTGTCCCGAGGGAGCGGGGTCTCTTTGACTTCCGGTGCCGAGCGGCCCGGCGATAGGGGGGCCGTGGAAGGAGCGTTTCCCCTCGGCCTTTCCACGCCGATTTGCCGCGGCAGGCGGAGTGAGCGCCCGCTCAGGAAGTAAAACTGAAGGGGCGAGGGGAGGATTAGATAATCAAACAGTGTGCCACTTTAAATAATCTCCGGCTCCTCTGGGAGAGGTGAGTCTCAAAGCCCGAGCCCCTCCGCTTTAATTGTCTGCTTTTCCCTTCATTACGGTTGAGGGCCTCGGTAATTCAGACCCATTAAATATTCAGGAGCCAGACTGGGGATAGGAGAGAGAGAGAGGGAGAGGGAGAGGGAGAGAGAGAGGGAGAGAGAGAGAGAGAGAGAGAGAGAGAGAGAGAAAGAGAGAGAGGCTAGGGAAGGGAAATGAGCAAGGGAGGCCAGGAGGAGAAGAGAGGCGGAAGGAGGCTGTGGTGATGCTCTCCCTGTCCCCCTATCTGGCTCCTAACCGGAGATTATCAGGCTTATAAAAGGCTGAGGATATTTTATATGAACAGCTGCCTGGCTAATCCAGATTATGATGTGTTTACCTAATGAATAATGAACAATAACAATTGTTTCGCCGTTCAATCAGAATGTTTTGAAATCGCACGCTTTGGACGTATTTTTCTCTAATTATAATAACAACACCAAACAAAAAAAAAAAAATACATCGCAGTGTAATTACAATCACAATAATTATAGTTAACCAAACCAATCTTCATTTTATAATATTTTAAACAGAATCCTTACTAAATACAGGACCAGTAAATGAAGCATGACGCTTTCAGCGTGATTGGTGTGGTTTAACTTTGAATCAATATGTGTGTTTGCGCGGCCATTTCTCTCATCACATCGCTATGGCTGACTACGCGTCAACGGCACCAGTGCGGAGCCCCTGTAGTCGTGGGTAAGGCTCCCCCTTTCAGCCAGGCCCGGTGGGCTCTCTGTTACCATAGTAACAGCTAGGACACAAGGTCAGGGCATGCTGGGGCCTCGCTCCATTCATTAGCCCTGCCACAGATTTATGGCCACACTCAGAGGTCACACACTCACACGCACACGCACGCACACGCACGCACGCACACACGCACACACACACACACGCGCAAACGCACACACACACACACACACACACACACACATACACACACACACACCCAAGCCTATTGTCATTACCTTTGATTAAAATGTTCCGTTGAACCCACCTTTTGCCTCCCTCCTTCCACCTCTTAAAAAGTGAGCCCCATCCCAGAGTGCGGTGCTCGCCTCCCGTATTCAGCCGCCAGCTCCCTTGACCTCCTCACCAGCTCCCCCCTGCACTCCTGACCAGCTCCCCCCTGCACTCCTCACCAGCTCCCCCCTGCACTCCTCACCACCTCCCTTCCACCACACAGGCTCAATGGACAGACGATAATGGTATCACATGTCTTTCCCCTTTCCATTTCAACACCTCTCTCTCTCTCTCTCTCTCCCTCTCTCGCTCTCTCTCTCTCTCTCTCTCTCTCTCTCTCTCTCTCTCTCTCTCTCTCTCTCTCTCTCTCTCTCTCTCTCTCTCTCTCTCTCTCTCTCTCTCTCTCTCTCTCTCTCTCTCTCTCTCTCTCTCTCTCTCACTCCCTCTCCATTTTCTCAGTGCTTCCCCAGTTCCGCGGTTTCTCTCGTTTTGTCCTCCGGAGCGCTTGCCGGCAGACCCATGTGGGTGCTGTGCGTTTCCCTCTGCAGGAGCGTCACATGGTTCTGGGCTGTGCCGTCTCCACGGACGGGGAGGCGAAATCAGACCGCAGGCTGTTTGTTTGTGTTTCGGTGCAACTCCAACGTTTCCAGTGTTCGTTCAACACCATCCATCATTAGCGTGTACCACGGCCTCTATAGCGAGCCACGCGTCGGTTTCGACTTTTGAACTGTGTTTCCTTTGGCAAGGGAGCCAGTTATGACAGGCTTAGGCACTTAGACAGATCTATTAGGGGGGGGGGGAATACTTTAGGTCTTGTGTTACAAATTACTTTGAAAGGGGGACTAATTAGGTGGCGGGTGACGACTCCGAGACGTCTCGCGCCGTCACTCCGGGTGAGCCGTGCAGACAGGCGTGGGGATAGAAATGTCCGCCACCTCTGACACGTGACATTCGGGCACCCCCCTCGACTGAGCGCGCCACCGCGCGCCACGCCGAAAATAGCGCCGGAGATGGCCGCGTGCCAATTAGTCCCAATCAGAGCAGGGTCAGCGCAGGCTGGGTATGAGCGGGCGGGCCGTGGAAACAGCTTCTCTGGGGCTCCGGCGTCGGACCAAACTCCTGCCCGTATAAGGGGCGCCAGGACACGGGAGCCGATCCCTTCTACAACCCCCCACCCCCCACCCGCACCCGGGGCGGCCGCTCAGCGTTGCGGCGACGGCCCTCCCCTGTTTGTGGTGCGCGCCAGTCAAATGAGTCCCTGCAGACCTGCCACCCGTGCCACTGGTGGCGGCCATGCCAGCTGAGGGTTAGGTAAACATTAGGGGAAGCAGCTGCTCCCGACGTCTGCCTGTGTTGCTGCTCGCTCCCGGGCTGCGATAAATCACACGCGGCAATTAGCGCTGCCAGTCCCTCTGCCCTCGTTAAAACCACACCGCCTGCGGAGGGAACCCCACAAACAACGGGGAAGGCCTCGCTTGTCGTGACTGTCTGTCTGCCTGTCTGTCTGTCTGTCTGTCTGTCTGTCTGTCTGTCTGTCTGTCTGTCTGTCTGTCTGTCTGTCTGTCTGTCTGTCTGTCTGTCTGCCTGTCTGTCTGTCTGCCTGTCTGTCTGTCTGCCTGTCTGCCTGTCTGTCTGTCTGTCTGTCTGTCTGTCTGTCTGTCTGTCTCATTTGGTCTGTGTGTATGTCTGCATATCTGTCTGTATGTCTGTCTGTATGACAGCCTTACTGTCTGTCTGTCTGTCTTTTTAACAGGCTTTCTGTTTTTTGTTTGGCTGTCTTATTTCCAGAAGTTTCCAGTCTGCCCACGGAACATCCCTAGTCCAAAAGTAGATGACCGGCCGCACGGAGCAATTTGTGACAAACTGCTTCATAAATCAAGCATCCTTTAGACATATTAGATGCATCAACATGGGAGACCAACAATGATGCCTGTTATGGAGATAGGGTTCACTACCCTTATGTCAACTGCCACGATCATCTTAGTAATACAGGATGCGTATAGCAAAGCATCATTCATCAATCAGATCCAATTTATGTTTAAAGTGGGGTTTAATGTGGTTTAATGATATCTATCGTTTAGGTAGAGATCTGAAAAGTCCAATTAACCCTTCAAAGGCACTTCCATCGCCACAGCAGATCAGCTTAGGGAAATAGCCATCACCACCCCTATTACCATATTGCTGTAAATAACCCCAATCTCCAGGGGAGCTGTTACCACACCAGCCTCCTACCCATTGAGAGAGAAAAAAAAAAAGCCTCTCGGAAATAATGCCAAAATGAATGTAATTGATTTATATTGCGTTTAATGTCTGAACGCCGGACCAGTCTTGTTAGCGTCCAAGGTAATTAGGAAGTAACGAGGGTGTAATTGGGGTCCGGGCAGGTGCAGTAGTGCGTCCGCGGGAGGCGTGGGGAGATCAGGTGCCAAAATGACGGCCTTCGTCTGAGGGAGAGAGAGCCCCGAGCGTTGCTCTCCACGACGGGCAGACAGCTAGACACCCCACCCCACCCCACATCAGGAGAGGAGGAGGAGGGAGGGGTGGGATGGAGGGGGAGGCAGGGAGCCGGGTGGGGGAAGGGATGGAGAGCCAGAGCAGGTGGAGAGTGGTTAGTAGTGGAGGGGAGAGAAAGGAGCGAGGGGAGGGGAGGGGAGGGGAGGGGAGGGGAGGGGGGTGTAAAATGGAGAAAAGAGCCAGGTTGTCATGCTAGGCCCACCTCCTTTCCCCACCACCCCATCCCGCCACCCTGTCTCTATCCCTCCCATTCTTTTGGTGTTCCATCTTTCCGTATCTGTTCTCCTCTCTTGCTCGCTCTGCCCACTGACAGCCATGTCTGTTCCAGGAGAATGCTGCAAAGAACCGGATCAAAAAAAGAAGAAGAAGAGAGACAGAAATGTGAAACAGCAATTTGCCCTTCCTTAAAAAATGTCTCCTCCCGCCTCCTTTTTTCGGTGTGTCTGCTCTCACTTCAACATCTCCCGCCTTCTATATCTCTGTCTCCCAAAATCCCTCCACGCCACAGACACATTCTGCTCTTTAGGTGCACTACCACTACGGAGAGAGAAAGGGAGAGAGAGAGAGAGAGAGAGAGAGAGAGAGAGAGAGAGAGAGAGAGAGAGAGAGAGAGAGAGAGAGGTGAGCTGGTTACTGTGGCAACCAGAAAACTGACTCTCAGGCGATGACATGAGCGTGGGGAGAGAGAGAGAGCGAGACAGAGAGAGAGCGAGAGAGAGAGAGAGAGAGAGAGAGAAAGAGAGAAGGGGGAGGGAGCGAGGGGGGGGGGGGGGGGAGGTGGAGGGGGGAGAGCAGGCGAAGGGGCCGGGGGAGGTGGGAGAGCAGGGAGAGGGAGGCCGAGGGAGGAACCAGGAGGCAGATCAGAGGGAGGTGTCAGTGGGCTACTGCACCCAGAGAGGCTCCCGCCAGCCTTTCCCCTCCCCGGCAGAGGAGAGGGGAGATGAAAACAAAAGCGGCTGTCTTTTGAATGGCTGCGCCGGATTGTACTGTCAGAGTGCCCTGCTTAACAACCTCACGAGAGCTGCACGCTCGCCCAGACACCGTCTCCTTCACACACACACACACGCACACACACACACACACATGCACAGTACAGGGTGCAGTGCAGACGAGGTTTTATTATAAATCTCAACACCGGCTATTTTAACCTGGGATCTTCCTCAGATGTTTCCGCAGTAAATCACGCACCGCAAGTAACAATACATTAGACTGGATTTAGACCTTGTCAGCAAAAAAAAAAAGGAATTTAAAAAGGAATCCTACGTTACTTTACCAATGACCAAATGTAGACTGTGAATGAACTTGTGTAGGTCACCGATGGCATATCCCCCCCCCCCCCCCCACCCCCCCGCCCAGCTCTATTTGTATTATTTATTGTCTCAGGCATGCCAGCGCCTTATGTTTAATAGAGAGAGGTATTGTGACAGTCCTGAACTTTTGTGAGCTCAGAGAGTATGGTGGTGCCAAGTCCCCTCTGACCTTAGAAAGGAAGCCCACTGAGACACAGACGGTCAGAGTCAAACAGCGCAGTGGGGTGGCTGTAATGAATATGCTGCCCCCTGTGGTGAGGATGACCTTAGAGAAAAAAAGCCGAAACCGTTGATATGGCGTTGCATGCTGGGAGCTGATCTCTGTCCAAGGGCAAACTGCCTTAAATAAACTCCCAACCACCCTCCTGTTTCAGGGCATGGCCCGACAGCCTACCCACCACCTGGACCGCTGTCACATTAACAACAGCCAATCACAGTGCGCCGTCCACTCTGCGGTTACCCTCTCAGCCAATCAGGGAAGTCACCGGAGCTCACGTCAGCCGGCGAAATCCGCCCGCGCCGGTCGGCTTCTCCCGACTCCATGACACTGCAGATAGTGGGAGGAGATTGACACGGCTTTGGCGTCTACACCTGTCGTGTTTGCCTTGTAGTAGCGGAGAGCGTCAGCCATTGGCACCGGTCGTGTGTCTACACTACTCCCCCCTAGACAGCGCAGCGCGAGGGTAGCGGAGCGCTCTCATTATGCAAGAGAGGCGGTGTGGCACGGGAGGGGGGGGGGGTTGGGGGTTGGGGGGTGGGGGGCGGGGGGTGCCCTGTGATCTCCGTAACACACAGTATCAAACGGGCAGCCAGCGCCAGACGACTGGTGACGGCGCCGCGTTCTTGTGTTTCAAGAGACAAGCTGGCGGCTTTCATGTCACCCCACTAAGGGAGCGGGAAACCAGGAGCAGAGGAGGAGGAGGAGGAGGAGGAGAGGTGTGTGCGTGGAGAGGTGGGGGATGTTGGGGAAGGGGGGGGGGGGGGGGGCGGGGTTGAGGGTAGGAAGTCGGAGCGAGGCATATGGCACCTTGAATTTTGGGAGATGACAAGTGACAGGTTAACTGTAGAGTGGAGGGGGGTGGGCGGAGCGAGTGGGGACAGAGCCAGCGGAGGAGCAGGGGGGGGGGCTGGAGCGGGGAGGGGGGGATAAGGTTGCTAAACGTTCCCATCTGTTCATATCCGGAGGGCGCTCGGTAGCTAGTTACTGTCTAATGCACATGAAGGATAGGAAGCAGGCAGGCAGGAGGTAGGTAGACAGACAGGTAGGCAGGTAGGTAGACAGGCAGGTAGACAGACAGGCAGGCAGACAGACCGACAGGCCGATCGGCAGGCAGGCATGCATGCAGGCAGACAGGCAGGCAGTGGGCCCTGAACTTAGACGGGTTCATCAGACCCGGATCAGACCAGGACATCAGAACAAGCGGATCAGAGGTGGAGACAGAGACCCGCTGGGGTCAAAGTGTCGGGGAGCTTTCTGCCCGCTGCATGTCTTGGGGATGGGGGCCGGTGGCCAGGGTGTAAAGGCTGCTCTCCCCCTTTAGGCCATGTCCTCCAGCGGGCGCCAGCCCTGTCCTGGAAGAGGGGTGGGCTTTAGTCACGGCGGCAGGCCAGGTTTCCGCCCCCATGCCAAGTCCATACATCACTGTTAGAGGCCGCTGGGTCTCTAATTCATCCGGTTAATAGCCAAGTCGTTCTTATCGCTGCTCATCATGTCTGCAATTCAACAGGTCACGGTGAACCGAGCACCATTTTGACCTGATCCCGTCCCGCAGAAAATATGATCATTTTCTAGGTATTAATAACATTCTGTTTCCTTTTGTTATTTTGTCTGTTGTGATTTCGCGTGCCTGAGTGACGAGTGGTGAGTGCCAGCTGTCTGTGCCAGGCATGTGGTCCGCACGGTGATGCCAGTCCAGGCAAGGGTGTTTTATTTATTTTTTTTGATCTCTCTCTCTCCGCTCAGCTGAACAAGGGAGATTAGTGGCGTCAGCTCCTAGATAGTACGATAATGTGCGTGCGTGCGTGTGTGTGTGTCGCCGCTAAACGATAGCATATTCAAATGAGGCTAAGGAGCTTTTGATGGAGGGAGGGAAAAGGAGGAGATGAGGAGGTAAAGCCTGGGGCCCATACAGTGGGATTAACCGTCAAATCCCTGGCAGTTATTTACAAGTCTAACCGGCATCTGCAACCCATCTGGACTCGATGGTGAAGACACAAACTTTATTAAGCTCAACGGGGGATTTGGGCAGAAGGCCTCCTTGCCCTTTCGAATTGCTGGCCCTGTTTCTGGAGAGAAAGGGAGGTCTCTGTGGGCACATCTCATCCGATTGGTCTGACGTCTACGTTTAGGCTCGCGTCGTATTGCCCCTGGCTGGCCTTGCTCAGCCCCATTCACCTGGAGGAGTGCAAAGGGGTTGGTCTTTCTACTCCATTTTGATTCCCATGCAAGCTCGCCAACTACATGGCAACGTTGAACAGCTCAGATAAGGAACTCATGTATGTTTGGCTTGCATGTAAGTCCAGCTGACGACACACATGGGCAAATGCGCATACGGACACGCGCGCGGGCAAACACACACACACACACACACACACACACACACACACACACACACACACACACACACACACACTTACACTTAAGAAGACACAGAGGGCAGTAGGCATCAAAGCAGCTAATTGGCTTGAGCCTGAGTGCCCTTCAACACCAGGCCACTCATTCGATCCCAATTAGGCATGAAACCCAGCGGCCCCCCCGCCCCCCCCCCACAGCGGAGCACGGGGGCTCTCCCCTGCTCTGCCACCGGACACAGGCCGTGGGGGAACGCAGGCTGTCCTGGCATTTGTTGTCCTTAGCAGCTTTTCGGAGACAGGCGACGGACGAAGCCCTGTCCGAGCCACTAAATGTCCGGTAGCCGGCGTAATCCTGTTTAGGAGGATCTGGGATGCACTGGGCCGGGCCTGGGCTGGGGTCACAGGAGGACCGCAGCCAGGTCAAGAGGTGGCCCTCCACAGTGTTGAGGCTCATCCCTCCCCTATGCCACGCCACAGGACCGTGGTGACTGCACCACACTCACCCCAGTTAGGAAGCACTACACCACTTCCTGAAGGACACTGGGATTGGATTGACAGCAGAGAGAAGCGTGTTAGAGAACATGGTGTCCTTGTCTTGCATTATTTTGTTGAAAGGATTCCAATTTATATAGACAGACAGACAGACAGACAGACAGACAGACAGACAGACAGACAGACAGACAGACAGACAGACAGACAGAAAGAGCAATGCTGTCGAGCCTCCCCCCTCGGAGGGCATCTATCCCAAGAAACTCACAGACGGGACGTCCAAGACCAAATATTGGCGTCCCTAAGCCGCTGGCCGCTTTAACTCATTTATTTTCTTCCGCTGCGCTAATTCCTTCCATCTCCATATGTTGAGGGGTGAGGAGGATTAGGGCAGGCTGTCTGGACATGGCCCTGTGTAATCACACTGGAAGGCTGGCCATTGTGAGGCCCGGCGTGGCTTTAATCCCAGAAGTGTGTCCGTCCGCCGGTCCACCACGGGCTCCCCTTTGTGCCGGCTTGTTTGTCCAAACACCCCTCCCCCTCCCTGGGCTAGGACAGGCCAGAGAGGCCCTGACGGACCGGCTCTCCGACGTGACCCGAGGACACGGCCACAGCCGCGTGATGGTGATCTGTTTGCAGCGCAAAACACGGGCACGGCAAGTTCAAAGAAACGTAAAAGGCCAAAAGAAATCCCTCTCCACCGGCCTGCCTCGAGTCAGTTCATCCACGAAGGGCTCCGGCCCCCCTCAACAGGCTGTTGTGGTGACCCAGGCCAGATAACGTCCCAGGGGTCGCACCGTGCCTCCCCGAGAGTGCCGGACGGTACCTTCTTCTACAAGGTCACGTCATAACTTCGATAACACTCCCTCCTCCTCCTGCGAGTATCGGCAACCATCCCCCTCCCCTCCCCACCTCTCCTCTCCTCTCCTCATTAGCAGGTATAATCCCTAAAGACCCATCTGCTAGACACACACACACAAGCACACACACACACACACACACACACACACACACACAACACACACAGGGCACAAAGCGCAGAGCAAACAAGGCTGAGGGAGCCGGCCATTAGAAGAGCCATTATGGGGCCCGCTTGAATGGCCGACCTGATGATTCACCTCTGCAGTGTGTTTACTTGGCTTCCACGGTCACACACAAGGGTGCCAACAGAACCCCTCTCTCTTTCACACACATAAGGAACCGATTGAGTCACAGGAAAATGTGAGGAATGAGCAAGACACCTGTTTGTATTTGTTCACAAGCATGTCTTCCTTGTCTCTCTGTCTCTCTGTCAAACCACTAATGATTTCACAATCTCTATTTTTATCGGTACCAAACTAAAAACGCATGCGATAACACGAGCCGTTATGATTCAATATCAGATTCCACGGCAAGTGTATCTACGGGTTACAGGTGTGCTTCGGAGTTGGACTTTGTTCATGATAGGCTGTATTGATACTAGACTACAAGTTACATTGCATTCTTTCAGTGCAGTAGGTGGCTCACATTAGAAAGGAATTGGTAAACTGGACGGTGCCAAGATATGCTCACAGTAACCCTTTGAACAAAATAAGCCCAAAAACATGCAATCAGGAACAGGTTTTTTTTCCCAAACCAAAAATGAAAACCTCTCAATTGTGCCCTTGCACTAAAATGGCAGATTTTGAGTATGTGGAAAAGGCTCTCAAGGCGGTTAGTTGATGGTTTATCCATGTATTACCCTTCAATAACAAGGGGACACCTGATCTAGCCCTAGCCCACTAACTCACAAGATTTCACTACCATTGTAAAATAATTATATTTTAAATTACTGTCTATACAATTTGAAAGTGGCCACTCACTTTTGATTAGTTTAAAATTGGTATCAGGATGCACACGCAATTTTCAACTGCTGTTTCATCCACTTCTAAAACAGTGCATCCATTTAATACACTACAGCTGTGTATATACATTCTTACATAAAATGGAACTACAATGTTCAGTAGTTGCACAAAACTAAACTGTAAAGCTAAAGGCTAGATACTTATTGAACAACTTGTACGTACATATATATGGACATATGTATTTATCTATTTATTTGTTTGTTTTATGAACACATAGCAAGAAGCACTGGTTTGACTAGAACTTGCATACAAAATGGCTGCCTCAGCTTAGAAGGAGTAAACATTTTACATGCCTCCTTGTGCCCCCTCTCTCTCTACCCCCCCCCCCCCCCCCCCCTCTCTCTCTCTCTCTCTCTCTCTCTCTCTCTCTCTCTCTCTCTTTTATCACCCTGATTTGGAGCAGATTAACAAGTCCGTTGTATAACACACTTGATTGCTTTTTCTTCAAGAGTGCCAGAGAATCACCATCATGCCAAGAAATCTTGGGTTGTGGCGTCCCAGGCTTTGTACAAGGTAATCCTGGTTTGGGGGCTAAACTGGGATCAAAGCACCAGAAGACCCAACATAATCAGAGACACGGCTGCACCCCAAGAATTAGATGCAGACGATAAATCCAAGCATGTTTATCCTATCCACAATGTCAACTTCAGCATATGCTGAAGAACAGTAATTGAGGAATCTGAGACGCATTTGCATCAGCCACATCCAGAAGCAAAGTGAATCTGCAATATAAATGCATCAAACGTTGTATGGTTGTGTTTTGCTTGAAGATTGAGAAGAGTCTTCTTTTTTTCCAAGGCTCTTTACATTTTATATACCTTATCTCAGAAATATTTCTGTTTAATGCCAGTCCGATCACTTTAAATTTGGAAAGTGTCAGTGTTTGTGTTGAATCAAGTGATAGTGGCTGTTATAAATACTGAGTGCTTAGATTTTTTAAAAGAAATTTCAGAAACAAAAATAAATACATTTTTCTTAAAGGAAAATAATTCGATTATTAGAAACAAGATACTTCCAATATATTATATTTCAATATAGTAGACCTCTATACATCTGAGACCCCATTGTACATACTGTATATGTGCCTGTGTGTGCCTGTGTGTGTGTGTGTGTGTGTGTGTGTGTGTGTGTGTGTGTGTGTGTGTGTGGGTGTGTGTGTGTGTGTGTGTGTGTGTGTGTGTGTGTGTGTGTGTGTAGGCACGTGCACGTGTGTGTGTACTACAGTGAGAGACAGAGAAAATGGCTGCACAAGGTCACATGATCTGGCCTCCATTTTGAAGTTTGCATAATGTTTCTCCAGGTTAACAGTTGCCTGTCATGTGACAAACACACAAGCGCACACACAGGCATACAAGATAAAACCTATGCCACAGTACTAAGGCTGAGTGCACAGAGGCAAAAGCTTTTAAAAACAAGCAGAATTTAAAAAGAAGGAATTCGCTAACCTACAGTGAGCTTAATAACTGTTGAGAGAGAACAGCTTATCTTCCCGCCACAGCTAATATGAGCTTCTCAATTAGATGAAAGGGACTCCCTGTATCTACATTTTTTGTTTAATTTCTCCAGGCAATTTATTTAGGGAAAATAAAGCGTAGACGCAGAGCAAATGTTACTGGTTAATCGCTATACGAGTCATACAGCGCTACCACCAATCAGGTGTCTCCAACAACATCAACGGAGAACGTCAGCAACCACCATTTTACTGTGTTTCACTGTAGATTCACCAGTGGTGCATGACTGAGAGTCAGGCATATATTTCATATATATTTAGATCAAAGCAAAAAATGTAATAAAATGACATAACTTTTGCAATAAAATCTTAACTTTAGTTAAACGTTGCCAATTGCTGTTCTTGGTAATAATCAAATTAGTACCTTTGAATACTGGGATGAGAATTTAATAAAAATAAAAACCTTATCATAATATGAAATGAGAATATTTTTATGTATAATTAGTATTTTAAAGTCGAATATCACATGTATTGAAATTCTACATGCTTACCCTGTTTTGAAGAATGTGTGCGTAATTTTAGACTACACAGTTTATTCCCTATTCTGTCTCACGGATTAAAATGGATTATGAAAAGGACCATTGACACACTTGCTTATCTGTTTAATTTCTTTGTCCTTGAATTATTTTGACACTGACTGTCAAGGGATTGTATCTTCCTTTACAGCTGCTAAGTGTAACTAAAGAACTATGATAGCAGCTCCCACAAAAATAGATTTTCTAACCTTCTATCTCACTGTCCATGTTCACTTAACATACGTGTATTTAATTCAGCATTAATGGCAGTTCAAAATAGCTTGATAAACAAATATTTATAAAAATATATGTATCAGTTTTTAAATAAAAATTGTTCTTGACATTTGTAGGAATATCAACTAATTTAGGAGATAGAAATGAGCATATATAATATAAATGTTTAACTTCTTGCTTATGCGTATGTTATTATTATTGTTCTTATTTTTATTATTATCGACCTTACTTCACATTTACATATTTATCACATTTTAATCTAAATTTAGCACTGAAAATGTTTGATAATAATTTTTTGGTGTAAAATAAAAATTATTCAAACATGTAAACATTGATCAGATACAGTAAAATAAATTAATACTTGTAATTTAGTGAACACCTACATACAAATCAGCTCAAATGTATTTGTGTTTATTCCTCAGAAAGTACAATTATATATTTTTTTTACTGTCTTTTACTGTCAATATCTGAATACTGAAGAAGCTGAATCTTAATCATCAGTTCACCATCTGCTCTCCAACACTTATTCGATTCAAGGTTACTTATCACAGCTTGAAAAACATTGGTCCAGGATTACATGACAGTGCACCTGGGCTGGTTGAAAAAAAGGGGAGGGGGGGGGGGTTGAAGGAAGGGTGTAGATTTCCCAGAATGCTCTATGCATGTAGTGCATGGTGCCTTGGGATGTCACATCCCCAGCTGCCCAAGATGTCTATCTATCAAGGTGATTACCCATGGTGTGTCTCCTTGGAAACCCTTTTCCTACAGGTCACTTTTATCCTGGCACCATCTCCCAGATGAATTAATTCACTTCATTATTTCTTGTTTTGATTAGCATCCTGGCCTTTGGCAAGTCTCTTTGTCACTGTTAGTTAGCGCCTTAGTTGAGGTAGGTGAAGATTTTTACAGAAATCAAAAAATTGACTGAGCATTTCCCCATTTCACAACATGAATGTTTGATATTTAATACATTTAAAATGTTATATAAAATAGTGTAGAGTAATTATGTTCACAATATTAGGTCAAACTCGGAATGTGTCTAATTAATACTAGTCAAAGTCTTTACCTCTCTTGAAGATAGGAGCAAATAAACTAGAATTGTTGGGTAGCAAATTACTATCTGATAAGGTCATAGTATAGACTGAAGCAACGGGGATTTACTGGAGAGCCTAAACGAACACGTCGAAACCAACATGCCCATGCGCACAAACAACAAAGGGGCAAGGCTCTGATGTAAAATGACGCTACACCACTTGTCTGTTTCTTAATATAAAAAATGTGAAAATGTGAAACCCATGGAAGTGTTCGCCGTGAGTCTGCATTAAAACTCAAGTCATGTTTTTCAGCGTTCTGTCCCACTTCCCTGACAGAGAACACAGCCCAGGCAAGCAGAAAGAGAGAGAGAGAGAGAGAGAGAGAGAGAGAGAGAGAGAGAGAGAGAGAGAGAGAGAGAGAGAGAGAGAGAGAGAGAGAGAGAGAGAGAGAGAGAGAGTCTTTGCTGTGAGTGACTGGCATGCACGGACAGCCCCTCTTTCTCTCAAAGACACTGCAGCAGCTGCACACACGCGATAAGAGCAGCCATTCATAGCCAACACCCCCCTCCTCCGCACAAACACCCACGCACACACGCACACACACAGGCACGCAGACACACACACTTAAAAACATACACACAAACACACACACACTCAAACACACACACACACTTCCAAACACACATACATCCCCCCTTTGCGGGTTCTTAGGCAGATGTGGAGATTGCGGGACACCATTGTCCCCAGTCAAAGGTCTGCCTCCTGGATCACCTTTTTAGGGCCGTCACAGTCATCGACAGCAAGACTTAACATGGGCGCCAGATCCAGGGATGGAGGCAGTAAGGGCAGAGCAGGAGCAGGAGAAACAGCCTTCCCTCTTTTATTTTTCCATGGCTGACAGAGAGGAAGGAGACAGTGCTAGGCAGACAGCAGCGCAGGCTTTTCACAGGCTGGGACTAACGCTGGCCTGTTTGTCCATCACCTCCACGCCACCACTCACTTCCTTTTTGATCTTTCTCCGTCTCCGTGTGTCCCTGTCGGTCTCTGCCTCGGATCTCTGGCTCTGTCTCTGTCGCTGCCTCGGATCTCTGTCTCTGCCTCTGTCTCTGGTCTCTGTCTCTGTCTCGGTCCAGGGTCTCTGTCTCTATCTCTGCCTTGGGTCTCTGCCTCTGCCTCTGTCTCTGGTCTCTGTCTCGGTCCAGGGTCTCTGTCTCTATCTCTGCCTTGGGTCTCTGCCTCTGCTTCGGGTCTCTGTCTCTGCCTCAGGTCTCTGTCTCTATCTCTGCCTTGGGTCTCAGGTCTCTATCTCTGCCTCGGGTCTCTGTCTCTGTCTCTGCCTCGGGTCTCTGTCTCTGCCTCGGGTCTCTGTCTCTGCCTCTATCGATCACTGGGTTTCCCATATTTCAAATCAGGATGGAGCATTGGCCTCCCCCTGCAAGGCCCCACATAGACGAGATTACCCATTAGCAATTCAGCCTCTATAAAACATTGAAGCAATGATAAATCAAAAATTCCTAACTCAAAATACAACTGTTTATCAGTTATGCTAACCATATTTTTGATTTGACAGACTATCCTTTTTAGAGGCTAAGCCAAAGCACAGAAGCTGTGGATCTGCTCTGATCAGACCGATGTAAACACATCCCGCCCACTAGCCAACAGTGATACAACCGGGCCCCAAAAAACAGACAGTGCACAACATTTCTAAGTGCTAATTAATTGGCGACTCCTTCCATGATTAGCTCATGTTGCGCTTCTAGCTAATCTGTATCTTGGCAGGGGGCCATGCGGAAGCTGGCGTGGGTCCAGATCTACTCCGAGCTGTGGTCTGGAAGGCAGCCTGCCTTGAGCCCAGCCCAGCCCGCCCAGGTTCAGCCCAGCACAGACCGGCCAGCCCCAGACCGGCTCTGACAAGACACTCCACCGCTAGAGCCTTCAGCGTTTCTCAAAGAGCAAGGTTAGCAAGCCCCCCCCCCCTCCCCATACACATACACACACACACACACACACACACACACACACACACACACACACACACACACACACACACACACACTCCCTTCACACACGCCAGCTCAAGCTCTAATCGTCTCCAGCCCTGAGAGATTAATAAGGAACAAATTGTGGTTATTGGTGAGCAAACAACACAGTATGGAGGTGCGAGCGTAATCACAGAAGCGCCAGTGCAGCAGAGAGAGAGGGGGGGGGGGGGGGCAGCGAGGGAGCACAGCAGCCAATTCAATTAATATCTCTGCCTGTCTCAAGCTCGGGCTGGAGCAGGGGGTGTGTGTGGCAGAGGCTATCCAGGCTAATCTATAAACTAACACAGACGTTAATCCGCCTTTGTTAACTTTTCCTCCGCAACGGAGGGCGCGTTGTTTCACCGCGCGCTTTCTTTGAGTAGCCACCTCTGTGTGATCCGAGAGGAGAGTGTGGGAAACAGGGAGGACATTTTGGCTCCATGCGGCTCAGCGGGTGCCTGGTTTCCCCCAGCCTCACGCTTGTGACGCTGTGTGCAGCGCGATAGTGCATCTACCTCGTCATGGTCCCACAATGCTTTGTGGCGGCCTCAGCCTGAATCATGCGCACAGGTATTGATTTTCTTGCCGCTGTCTTTTTTTTTTTTGTGCGCATGCCTTTATTTATCTGGCTAAGCCCCACCCCCCCCCCACCCCTGCCCCTGGGCTTGAAGCAGAGCAGAGCTGGTGGGAACCGAGTGCAAGACGGAAGAAAGGATTATCGTCATTTATCTTTTTGGTAGCGGGGAGTGCCCTGCTGAAAGGTAAGGCGCTCCATCTGAGGCTGGGCGTCGCACGTCCGCGTGTGTCGGCCATCCGTCCATCCGTCCGTCTGCACAAACACTCCATCCTCCGCAGGCCGCCTGACCCATTTTCCTTGCGAATAACAATACTCCAGCCAATCATGGGAAGACGGAATGACGAATGCTGGAAAAAGACTCCATCCAGCCTGTCACACGTCAGAGTCCCAACCCTGCCTGTCGACACAGAGAGAGAGAGAGAGAGAGAGAGAGAGAGAGAGAGAGAGAGAGAGAGAGAGAGAGAAATCCCCTCACCTCGCCCCGCCTTCCTCTTCCTCTGCCATGGCTACTGTTCAGAGAGACGCGGACGGCCATGTTCCTTATCCTCTCCCTCTCTTCTTCTATCCCTCCCTCCCTGCCTCCTTCTCTCTCTCCGTCTCTGACACACAGGGACCAGTTAAACCATTTTCCTCCTCTTGGGGATGGGCTGAATCCACCCATGCCTGCACTCTATACATATAATCTTACATAGGGCAAGGCAAATAAAAAAAAAGCTCTCTGCAAAGCAGTTTTTAGAAAATAAATATAATCGTCAAATGCTTGCAGTCCAAGTGAGCAGACAATACAAACATTGAAATGATTTTAGATCCTCAAAGCTGCAAATGTTTTTTTTTTGGTTTTTACATCAAGAGGCTCAACACAAGACCAACTGAATGCTGCCTAATCCATTCAAATTATACATTAAATACATTCAATACGTAAACGTAATACCTCACAAAACTGTTGCTACACAATATTGCAGACAACACGGGACATCCCCTTTACTTCCATTTACCAAAACAAAGGCGTTACAGTTCAGTCCGCTGAGCGGACGCCGGACAACATCACAGCTGCACTCTCCCTGTTAACGAGGCGCACATGCTTCTCCTATCTGGGCTTTGTGGCAAACTTCAAAACCTCAGGGGGAGAAAACACCAGACATCAAACCAAAGGTAGCGGTGGGCCTTTCGATATTTACTCTGAATGCACGTTAGGCAGTCCAATTAAAGCCAGCCGGTGGGGTTGACTTCTGTTCCTCACAGCAATGCTCAGGAAGGCAGATCCTTGAAGGACACGGCCGTGAAATGACAGCAAACAGCAAAACTCACAGTGCACTAGGAAAGCGTGCAATACACAAGGGGTCATGCTCTTGTTTACATAATCTACGTTTCATTGATCTACGTTTCTGTTTTTTTCTACAGAAGACGTTACGGCACTGGAATTCGCCGATTCTTGTATCTTGTCACGTAGGGTTGGTCTTCGACGCAGATTTTACGACCCTAACCACGACTATGTCTTCAATCTCGCGGTGGAATAATGCTAGCTGTTGAGAGGAGTACTGTGCTCCTGCGTTTGAGAAGAGGTAGAGAGGAGGGATGGGGCAGGCAGGCAGAGAAGGGCTATGTGATGGCCCATGGCCCTGGTGAGGATCTCGTGTGCTGAATAAAAAGAAGCTCCAATGTGTGTGTGTGCATGTGTGTGTGTGTCGTTGTGTGTCTTTCCACGGATGTGTTTGTGTGTGTGTCATTGTGTGTATTTCCACGGATGTGTTTGTGTGTGTGTCATTGTGCGTATTTCCACGGATGTGTGTGTGTGTCATTGTGCGTATTCGACCGTGCATTCTGTGTGTGTCTAGCGCCTCTGCAGTAGTGCTGGGAGGAGGAGGAGGAGGAGGGGGGGATGCTACTGGTGCTGAATGCATAGCAGGCCACATTGGGGCCAGGCAAAACGACTACATGGCCCTCCTCAGTGACTGCAGCACGGATCGCCTGCACTGGGGGGATTGCCCTACCAGGGAAGTGTGTCTGCACCACAGCAGAGGCAGAAGCAGCTCTCCTCCCCAGGAGCGCCCCACCTCCGTTCTTGGACCATAACAACTCGGACATTAGCGTGATCCACGGAGCAAGGAAACACTGTCATTTCAAACACATTGGTCTACGTTCAAGTAGAAACAGTCCCTCAGTGTAAAAATGCATCACACAAATAAGTCAGGGACGTTTTTCAAATAGGTCTGCCATGCAGGTTTATTGGGTGTAGAACCATTTCTGTATATAGAGAACACATGGTAAAGAGTCCACAATGAGTTATATTAGTGGAAAAGAAAGATGCCATATTCCTATTGGACAAATTCTGGGATAGGTAAAGTGAACCCCAAAAAATACAGATTGTAGATAGTAATAGAGTGCATCCTTATCACACTGATCAAATGACAGTAACGGCAATCCACCAGATGATGTATTTTTCTCTGATTGCTTATTGCTGGGACGAAACAAAAGTGTGGTTCAAGTACCCGGGCACAGAGCGTACGGGAAGGGAAAAAAACATCAATCGATTCTGTTAATGATACCGTATATTCACAGATTCATCATCGTAAGAGATGAAATCCTCTAGACCAATGTCACCCACACGTGCATGTCACGTACGTCGACAAACGGGTTTTGGACAGTGTTACAAGTCTTCAGGTCTCCTGGGCAGCGCCCGTCCCCGAGCTTAGCCACAGCGATACATCAACAAGTGCCCGTTGCCTGGTGCTTGAGTCGGGCGCCCAGTGAGCGAGGGGAAGAAGATGAATGTGTGGGTGTCACGGCCTCATCCTGGCTCATATCGCGCTGACAATCAGCTCCTTACCGGGCTTAAGGAGCTTGTAGCCGGAACACAAACGCATGGCCGTCGCATTCAAATAGCCACTGTTCCAGGCTTACGAAATGCACATCGGGCAATGATGGCAAGCAGTAAATGATGTTGTTGTTGTTGCCGATTTCTAACTGCACACAAGGCCCTTGATGGGACTGAGTTGGAGCAGGTCCCCGCCTATGAGTGTTTCGGGATCTGGATAGACGCTGCGGTGCGCGTCACTAAACTCCAAGCGATTATCAAGACCAGGCTTGTTTTTGTTGTACAGGTCTGCTTTCACTCAGTCTGCTAAACTTAGCCTGGCACAAATGACAGTCCTCCACTGCTTGATAATGGGGATGTGATTTACAGGACTTCATGTGAGGGAGCCCTGGGTAGGCGAGATGTCTTATATCACTCAGCCATCAGGATGGCCACCGGTGTCCCTTTACTCATCACATCACTGTAATCTAGATTTCGGTTAACTGCCCGTCGCTCTACATGAGGCGTAAATTGGCGTACATTTGCCGTAAATTCCACTGGGCTGTACTCGTCTGTAAAAACACGACCTCGTCTTACATCAGATTCCTGCTACAAACTTTCTCCCCAACAGACACTACCAGATCTGTCAATTACATCCAGCTTAAGGTCCCCAAAGCAACTTCTTCGATGGCTAATACCTCGTTGCAGCAGGCGACTGGAATGCCCTGCCAAAAACCTCACCATTGGATGGTTGTGTCTCTGTGGATGTTTATAAATCTTGGATCGCAATATTTTTGGTGAACCAGCGTAATTGTTTTACTTAATTTATTTTGATCCCCCCAACAAATGCCTGTTGTATGTTGTGGTTCTGTTTGGGATGTTTTCGTTTTTTCTACTGTGTCTTGCCTCTTGTAAATGAGAACATGTTCTCAACAGACTCGCCTGGTTAAGTAAAGGTGAAATCAAATATTAAATAACACCGGAGCAGGAGAGGCCGTCGATGGCCTCCGCCAAGCGCCGGCCCATTCCGTGGCCGTGAACAAAACCAAAACGGGTTTCCTTGAGCCGGACGGTGTCTCGCCAACCCCAGGATTCACTTCCCGGTAGAGTCTTAAGCATGTATTCTTTAAGGTCGTTTGTCTATTCCATATGGGTAGGCTGGCAGAAAGACACTATAGGGCTTTTAAAGTGCCGCATTGTCAGGCTCCACCTCTCCACGCTTCAGAGTGGGTCTAACTCCGCTGAGACTAACAATGGGCCGGTCGACAGAGGCCTGCACTCCGTGCAACACCTCTCCCCAACAGAAAGGCGGCCATCTATTATTCACGCCGGAGACAGAAAAGCTTTATTTCACAAAGTTTTCCAAGTTCAAGTGTTGATATTCTCCTGTTTATTTTTACTCATTAAACTTTAAGCAGCGTAACGCAGGAGGTGGGATTTGGCCGTCCTGACTAAAGCCACCAGCCAGAATGCGGAAACAAACACAAACGGGGCCGCACACCACTGACTCCGTAAATTGCATTTGATACGCGTGTGCAGTGGAGACTGAGGGGAATGGACGGTGCATCAGTAGGGCGCACGCACTGAGACGTGAATAAAGACCATTTGCTCATGGATTCATAGGCTTCTGTCATCCATTATTTAGCATGGAGGAGAGCCGTGGATCGGTGGCAGGTTGATTTTTTCTGACAACATTTACATGGCTGACAGATAGTAATGTAACGTCTTTAACGGTGCAAGATAAACACTTTGTTTTGACAGTTAAGTGTCGGATGTAAACAATAAGTGGGCCCCATCATCTGAGATACAATCACATAATTCTACACTTAAAATGTAACGTGGCTACCGAACGTTATAAAGCAATGTTCCTCCAGTAAGCAAAGAACAGGCCATGCCGTTTTGAAATCTATCAAATGAATGACCTATAAACCCGCACGGATCAAAAACACCCCCGCAGCAAATCCATTTATGGACAATTAAGAAATTGATATAGATTTCAACATGGCTGCTTTCGCCTGAGCAGACCTGAGTGACACGTCAACAAAAAAAAGGCAATCTCTGCGTTTGCCCTCTGTCCAGGCCAAAATGACATTAGCTTTTGTCTATTGAGTCTGTTAAATGCCCCACATAAAGTGAATTTGCCCCCCAGGGCTTGGAAACAATCGAGTAGACGAGCGCTCCATGTAAGCGATTTGAATGATCCGAGCGTGGCACGCGGCAGTGGCTCCTATCAGCCGCGGAACTGGGTCAATACACTGAGGCTAAGTGACACAAGTGGCAGGACACGGCCCCACAGAAGCCTCGCCCTGGCAGAGGAGGGCCTCTCTGTCATTGGGTCAGACAGACAAGGACACACACACACACACACACACACAGCGGGGCTGGTTGCATGGCTGGCGCATGGTCTCCGGTTCAGTAGTTCAGTCGCAAGTCAAAAAAGGTCCTTACAGATCAAACACAAACACACACACACACACACACACACACACACACACACACACACACTTGTTCTATATGTGTGTGTTGGGCCAGTATAGTATGCAATACAGTCTTGAATTAAAAACACTGTTTACTTCTAATTACAAAGTTGCAATGCATAAAGCTGTGGGTTAACCAGATTTAAATTGATCGGATTCCTTGTCAAATATGACTTACTGCATTGTCATAGATCTAGGACAACCTGATAGAAATAATAAACTAATGCCAATGGACCAAAGAAACATAAGCATAACTCAATATGCAACCCTTAGTTCTGGAGCAATCCTTTCACATCATGCTAACGTCATAGCCACTTATGGTCAAAATGTCTTTGGCGCTCTCACGCTGTACAGAGGAGTAATGTCACGAGAGAAAAAGAACAGGTAACTTACTTTCGGCGTTGATTGAGAGTGTGTCTTTCTCCCAGGACACAACAGTGATGTAGGCCTCCACGGAGGCAGGGATAATGCACTTGAAGACCGCCACATTGCCTCTCATTGCCTTCTGGTCCTCCACGCGGACCGTGTAGGGCTCTCGTAGCACTGAGGAGAGGGACAGCCCAGGGAGGTTAGCCACACAGAAACGTTACCGCTATTGTTGTATATGTGTGTATTCCGGGTTCACAATTGTGCCGAATTGGAGAAGAAAAAAAAATGGAATAGGAATTTTAGACATTTATACAAATGGTGATGCTTGACAGCGAGTGAAGTGACTGACCAGCCTTAATATGGACATCTTGGCTCCTGATTTTCCCTGAGGGGTTCTCCGCCGTGCAATAATAGGTGTTGTCGTGGATGAGCTTGCTGAAGCTGGAGGGGGGGATGTGGAAGATCTGGAGGGTGCCATTGGGGTGCACGTGGCGGATCCCGGGGACATCGTAGATCTCCTCGCCGGTGGCCAGGTACCAGCGCAGCGAGGCGGGGGGTATGCCCGCGGCGGGACAGGGCACCGAGGTCCCTGTGGTGCTGGCGAACACTACCTCTTGCACAGATGCATTGACAAAATATAAGCTGGAACGTAGATCTTCACTGAAAACTGCGAGACAAAACAGAGGAGAGGAGAGGAGAGGAGAGGAGAGGAGAGGAGAGGAGAGGAGATAGGGGATGTTAAAAAAGAGGAACAGGAAAAGTTCAATTCAGCATAAAATCAGTGATTGCCAACGTCTCACTGATGGAGATAATATCTGAAAAGCTTCAAAACGCACACCACACAGATTTGGCCATCGTCAACAGCAGGTAATTGGTAGGTCTAGAACTGCAGGCCTCTCTGAAGGGAATTTGTGCTTTGTTTTGAATCTGATGGTACACCGGTTGTGAACTGTGTGGATAGATTATTCTCCTGCAGAGTGTGTTGATTTGTGTGTGTCTGTGTTGTTAGGTTCCCTGCTCCTGGATACACATACACCCATTGTCCCCACCTTAGACTGCACCAATTCTTCAAGAGGCAAAAGGGTGTGCTGCGTAGGCAAGCAACTTCAAGGCTTCTGGGAAATCTAGCGTGCTATCCAAGCACTCCGGAATCTGCGCGCCTTATTGTCAACACGGGGCAAAAGTCCACCTTATTTTGGTTTAGAAATCATACGTGCACGTTATCGTTGAAATGCACTGACTATGATTTGGAAGTATATTTTTGAACAACTTAGCATCAGCATGTTTGTGTTTCATTAAGTGCCATATTTACTCTTACCCTGGACCATTCGAATTAGTAACTACCAATCAGCCAGGTAGGAGTAGCCTGCTGTGTTCCCCCTGAATGGGATGGAGTTAGCCCTGTCACTGTGCAGCTAGCAGCCCAGCCTCACTCGGTGACAGCTGCCAGTCTGGCTCCCCCAGGACCAAACATTTTAGCGCTTCATAAATTCCTAACGAGTTCTCAAATCGCCGCCTGTTCTCGCTGCCGGTTTTCTTTGGTCAACACGCCTTGACACCAGCCGCCTCCGTTTGTTTACAGCGCGCGGCCACGGGGCACATCACTGCCCTCACTTCCCGTGCGCTCTGGGAGAGGTTCTGGGAGGTGTCGACGGGGGAGGAAAGGTCCTCGGTCCGCAGCCAGGATCTCTTAGCTGCTCGTCAGGAGGGGGGGGGGGGGGGTAGTAAGAACAGCCAGGACAAGCTGTTTAGGAATCGGAGCCGGGGTTGTTTTAAGGAGTGGAGCAGTCATAGCCACCGACTCCACAGTACGGCAGACATGAAGCCTGTCAGACGAGAACGTGTGCTTAAGGAGAGGAATGCTGACCGATGCAGCACAACCAATATTACGCTGTGTGTGTGTGTGTGTGTGTGTGTGTGTGTGTCTGTCTCCGTCTTCCCTGTATGTGTGCTTTGTGGCTGACACACAGATCGATAACCCCTTAGCCTATATGTGGCTGCGGAGAGCGACCCAGGATACACCCGTGCTGAGAGGCAGCCCACCACTGAGGCTGCGCCAACGGCCGTGCGTGTGTTTACTTTGAGCCGCCCGAGCTCAGGGCTAACAAGGCCCGCAAGAGTCAGGGAAACATCGGGGGTATTTCTTTTTTTCTTCCAGTGCGCGTTCAGGGAATAGGGCAACCGCCACTGTACTTAGCGCTTTCCAAACGAGAACAAAGAGCCCTCACAAACCCTCCGGCCTGAGTGTGTTTGAGAGGTGCGGCGACGGCCTCTCCACGGCTTTTGTCTCGATCCGCTTACCACCACCTCATGAAAAATTGAGGAGCTGGTTTCTGGGCGGCTGACTCCTTAAGACGGAGGGGCTGTGATGGACTGGGAGGCTGCCAGAACCCAACGGCGCAGACAGACACCGTAGGAGAAGCGTTTGTTTTTTCAGTGCATTGTCCAGAAAAACAGTGCGCGGGAGGGTGGAGGGGAGAGCGAAGCCGCCTCTACTGGTAGACGTAGAGAGAGTGAGGAAAAAGCGAGCGGATCGTAAAAGACAAAGAGAGGGGCCACGAGGGAGGTCAAAGGCATTCTCCAACTCTCTGCGGCTCCTCAGCAAAATTCGTACTCGCCCCTTCCTCTTCCCTCCGTCCCCTCCCTCCCTTTTCCGCCTCCCCTGTTCCTGTTCTGTAACCTTCACGTCTCCTTCATGGTCCTCCGACCCCGCCTCGAAATAACACGACTTGCTCGACCTTTGCAATAGGACGCAGGTGCGGGAAAACAAACAGCGCTGCTCGTCTTGGGGAAAGAGAAAAAGAGGGAGAGAGAGAGCGAGAGAGAGAGAGAGAGAGAGAGAGAGAGAGAGAGAGAGAGAGAGAGAGAGAGAGAGAGAGAGAGAGAGAGAGTAAGAGAGAGACAGAGACAGACAGACAGACAGAGAAAGAGAGAGAGAGAGACGGACAGAGAGAGTAAGAGAGACAGAGAGTAAGAGAGAGACAGAGACAGAGAAAGGTAGAGAGAGATAGAGTAAGAGACAGAAACACATAATGTAGCCAAGCTCTACCCATTCATTGGGCCTGTCGCTCCCCGTGGCTAATCATGAATACCCACTAATAAATAATAATGCCACCAAAAAATGTAAGCTGTTATTGTGGGGACAGGGAACCTATTGTTTGCACAGAGCGCATGAGTCAATGAACGGTTGTATTTACGGCCTGATTGCATTCAGCTACAACAAAATGATCAAGCCTATTTGCTAAAGCGACTGTGAGGGAATGACTGGACTATTGTGTCATTGGACAAATTAAGGACAGCATACACATATATATATATATATCTAACAGTGGTTTGTTGTCGAAGCATTAAGTTGTAAATGAACGGCACAATCAAACTGTTCTTCCCCCCCCCCCCCCCCCCCCCCCATCTGTCCTGGCTAGTTTTTCGGTGAACAACACGCTAGACAATAATCTCATTACGGGATTAATGACAGACCTGAATAAAACCCACCAAACATAGACAACGTAGGCCTACACCGCGGAGGTATTCGACACGAGTTGTGTAGCCATACGAGTCGATGAGTCCAGCTCTCGGGATCCGTGGGCCGCGCAGCGAGGGCGCGAGGGGAACATCAAAACAGCGCTAGCTGGCTCTTAAAGCGGGAGATGAAAGATTCATGTGGATCCTATCGATACTCAGCTGACAGCCTGGATCAGAGATTATGTTGAGGCGAAACCTCGATGGCTTGATCCGCATTCTGTATCATACTTTTGCTATTATGTAGCATATTATGGGTGTTGCTTATATTGCCGTATCAATCTAATATCAAGCCATAAATATTATATGATGAATGCAATAACAAGATGCATTCAATTTAATTCAAACGTCAATATTTCGTTTTTCTTTGTTTTTATTTACAACCGTTTTATAGATGAAATAATACCTGTGCTACCAAATACATCATTTCTAAACTCTCTTTCATTAATGGAAGTCACAGGTTAATTGTTCTTAAATATTTTCATGCCATAATGTACGTAACAGTAGACAAAAAACAGTCTGTCTAGTCAGGCCTTTTCTACCGCGGACATTACTAGCAACAAGAAATGCCACCATAAAAATGGACCACAACTGTTATTAGGACGTGTGCAGGACTTGAAAAGAAGACAAACAGGATGGTTTGGTGATCCTGCTCCGTAGACTAGCCTCCCAGGGCCAACATCGCCACCCATGACTGAACAAACACTCTCAATCCCCCTGACCAACACTACAACACTGTCTACTAGGACAGGTCACCTGGGGATACAGCGGGTCCTCTTCA
Source organism: Aplochiton taeniatus (assembly GCA_017639675.1). Classification (NCBI taxonomy): domain Eukaryota; kingdom Metazoa; phylum Chordata; class Actinopteri; order Galaxiiformes; family Galaxiidae; genus Aplochiton; species Aplochiton taeniatus. The sequence continues at coordinate 5,822,254 of CM030177.1, forward strand.
CACACACACACACACACACACACACACACACACACACACACACACACACACACACACTCACACTTCACACATACACACGAACATGTAAGTATACACTCACACACACACGCACACACCTCTTTCTCTGTCTCTTAGACATGCATGTGAACACCTATAAGCCTAGAAACAAAACTCACACTTGCTTGCATGGACACACACAACCTGTCACAAGTACACATACACACAGACACAGACACACACACACGCACAGAACAGAACAGAAGCCTTGCCCGCACGCGTGGGTTTGCCTGCCATAGCCCTACGCTCTCTCTAAAAGGCACCAGGTGCCAAACGACCTGTGCCAGAGCCTCTAATCGACATCATTTTTCCATGAGCCAAACCACAAAGAATCAAAAAGTGATCCTGTTCAATTATGAATCCAACCCATTTATAATGAATAGCCCCTTTCTCTATTTGCCTCTTCCAGTGAAGCCAATGGGGGAGAGGCTGTGGTTGGTTGGGACGGCCCGCTTTTCTCACTGTGAAAGCGCAGTTTTAGTGTCAGTCCCTGTTGGTGGTCCCCATGTTGAGGGCTCTAATCCTGGATTGCCGGTGACTTCTAATGCACTCCTCCTGTCCTGTCCGCTCAGCTCTGGCTACCTGTCCTGTCCCCCCCCCCCCCCCCCCCCCCCCCTGTCTGGAGCACTGGGGCTTGACAGCTCAAGGCCATCCCACCTACCCCTGGTCAAGGTCAGAGTGTGTGCGAAAAAGGGCCTGAGAGGGTCTACTACCGACAGAGCCCCCCTGACGCGGGTCTGGATCTGAATCGTAATATCTTAATGTGAGCACTGGCAATGTCTACGAGGCAGAGCTATACCTGTTAAAACCTTTTCATCATGTTCTCTCTCTCTCTCTCTCTCTCTCTCTCTCTCTCTCTCTCTCTCTCTCTCTCTCTCTCTCTCTCTCTCTCTCTCTCTCTCTCTCCCCGCCCTCTCTCTCTCTCTCTCTCTCTCATGCTAGGCCTAGCGCTCGCCTATTTCTGGCCCAGTGCACTCCTTCCACTGACGGCGTTTAAACCGACAGGATCCAAACAAACTGTCGGCTTTCAAAGCGGCCCAGGCCTTTTATCTAAGTAAATGCATGATCAATACAGCCACACCAGCGGGCCCGTATATTTTCCCCTGGGCATTAGCCCACTGGTGCATGGGTGGCTCTCTCCGCGGTACGTGTGTTTACCTCGGCCAAACACTGTCCACCCGCCGGGCCGCTGCCGGGCGCGCTCCTACGTGACTTGCGTGCTCCACGGCGGAGGCTTCTGCGTTCTCCGTTGGAACGGTCCAGCAGGATCCTGTTCAGTCACGCTCCTCTGCTCATTTCACTTGACCTTCTCTCCCTCGGCTTGGCCAACGTTGACTTTGCCGTTAGTCATCGCGCTCCGGCCCCCGTGCCCGGCGGGGCCCCGGGAAACCGGTCCCGCACTGCCCGCCGCGGCGCAGTCCAGCTGGCTGTTTGCCGTGGCAGGGCTGTCCGCGCGCGCGCCGTGGGTCGGGCCACGAGGACGTTGTGGGGGAGCGGACGGGACAGGCGGCCTGGCGAGGCCCCGCGCTGGCAGGAGCTGCAGGTAATTAAGGCAGCGCTCGGCCCCCCCCCCCCAGTAGCCTCAGGGTGGGTGGAGGAGAGGAGGGGGTGGGACCCAGGGCTGAGCAGGAGCGAGACAGAACAGGCGCGTGACAGTGAGCGAGCAGCCGACCCCCCTCCGCCTCCTCCTCCTCCGCCCCCTGCCCTGGGGCCTTACATGGCGAGAGGCAGGGAGGAGTGTCATGCTTTGCCGGGACGAGGCCCCCCCCCCCTCCCCTCCTCGGCGAATCGCCGGCTCCCAATTTGCTCTCATGAATAATGTGGAGCACCGTGCTCGGGTGCCACGCGGCCACTGTGTAAAGCCAATGATATCTTCCTCTGATGTCGAGTCCCGCGAGGACCGGATGAGGGCCGGGGTGGAGTGGGTTAGATGATGCATTTGAATGCTCATTTACATGAGAGAGCACTAACAGGGGAGAGGACCTGAGGGGGAACGCCCGGGAGATCTTAATCAGCTGCCGCGCGGAGACGCTGACGTCTGAATTGGAGAGTGGCGGGGGGTGGGGGGGGACGCACAGAGCCAGAGAGGACGAGACGGAGAGAGGAGCGTGAGTGAAAGAGTGATGGGGAGTGGAGAGGAGAGCGAGAGCGAGAGAGAGAGAGAGAGAGAGAGAGAGAGAGAGAGAGAGAGAGATGCGCTAGATGGTTGGCACAAGGAGAAAAACAGAAGGTCTTTCTGCTAACGCTTCAGCGGGCTCCCTCTACCGCCGCTGAGGCTTCATGTGCGTCGGCAACACACACAAAAAGAAAACAGTGTTAGAATGCTCCATTAGCTTTAGCTGGCACAGCTTTGACACTCATCTGCCTTTTGCGCTGCCCAGATTCCCACTATTATTCGGCATCTGGATCAAAGCGTGATTCACCCGGTCGTGTCCTGCTGTCAACAGGGGTTTCATTCAAGGGACGGGGAGGCCTGGACCGCCGCAGTAAAAAACGCATCAGTTCCCCATCAAAGCCCCGAACGCAAACAAACAGGCCTCTGGTCGTCCTGACTTCACACTCCATCAGAGGACGGCCATTTGAATGGGAAGGGTTTACCGTGCAGGACAGGGGATGTGAGAGAGCGAGAGAGAGCGGGAGGGGGGAGAGAGGGGAGGGAGGGGGAGAGAGAAAGAGGGAGAAAGAGAGAGAGGATGAGAGAGAGAGAGAGAGAGAGAGAGAGAGAGAGAGAGAGAGAGAGAGAGAGAGAGAGAGAGGGGTAGAGAGAGAGAGGAAGAGAGAGATTGGATAACGGAGGAGAGATCAGGTGAGTTGTGCGAAGACGTTAAGCCCAGCTAGCAGGGATGAGCGGGGAGATTAGCCCAAGGAGGTAGGATGACAGCATTTAGAACTACCTTCGTCTACACACTGTACAGCACAGCAGAGGGCTAGGTGCCAAAACTTGTTCCAACCCCTAAATATGAGCTACCACCACAGTCTGGCTTTGTATTGGACAAGGGGTGGTCCATATAATGTACCGCATCTTTTTTTCATTTTGGATTGGGAATCGGAGGCAATACAGTCCATTTGACAAATCAAAGAACTGTGGCAGCCTGGCAGCTAACAGTGGAACAAGGCAAATGAAAGACCTTGGGGTTAAATAGGATTGTGGGTCAGATGACTAGACATCGCCGGCTTCCAGCTCACAGCCATTCTCTAGCGCCTCCGAAAAAAAACATGCCCTTCTCTCTCTCTCTCTCTCTCTCTCTCTCTCTCTTTCCTCTCCTGCCTCAATCCCTCTTCCCCCATCCCCCCTCCTCAACCCTCCTCCACTTGCCTCAGAGGCAAGGCTACTCCATCTTGAGTAAGCCTGTACTGCAGCGCAGTCGCCCCCCACCCCCACCACCTTCCCCTAATTCCACAGTGTGAGACAGAGCCAGGCAGCATGCTTAGTGTGTGTGCCTGCGTGTGTGCGTGTGTGCGTGCGTGTGTGTGTGTGTGTGTGTGTGTGTGGAGTGTGTGCTGTGTTTGAGACAGGGATGTGCGCATGTGCGTGCATGGTGTGTTTTCCTCCCTATCCAATGGGCTCCACACCACATAGGGGACACCCAGAGTCATGGTCCTCATCCCTCAGTCCCCTCATTCAGGGGACGTTCCACACAACACTAATATACATCACCCTGATGGACACACGGACCATTGGGGCTACAAGAGGCGAGTCCAACATTACCAGGAAATGGCAAACCGCGTAAAAACCACCCTTCCTCTTTAAACAGTCCACAAAGATTCAAAGAAATGCTTCTAAAACAACATCTTTTTTTCCACTCCGAAGTTTTACAATAAAACTAGTGCAGTGCGTGCGAATGCAACAGGACGGAGGGGCGAGCTCTTTTCCTGGGCTAGCTGGGTGGTGCTGCAGTCCGTCAGCGCGTGGTCACCTGTCTCTCACGTCTGCCTTCCTGGTGACGGCAAACGGGGGGCTCGCCAACGACCAGCCAGCCGAGCGCACACAAACGTATTCAGAGCGTTTAGTGGCCAGGATTAATCGAATTATAATTTAATCATCTGATCAAACAGCAATTAGCATAATCACTGCTGGGGAAGGCCTGATAGGGTGGAGACCGAAACAGAATGGTCCTGGGGGCTGGCTGCACTTTAATGAGACATTCGCCAGAGTCTTTGAAAATGTTGCACATTTCTGGCGAGAAGACTTTTTCGAATGCTAATCAGCACTTGGCGGTTATGCTACTTAAACTCATTCCGCAGTCTGGCAGGCTTATAATCTCACAACCCCACAAGACAATCGGACGGGAGACACACACGTTCACTGACCTCGTGCAATATGTTTTTTCTAGACGGAATGATCTAATCAGGAAATTACATTCATGAAGGGAAATGACAAAGGCGAGAGAAACATTAGTAAACTTTATTTGCTGACATTTCCAAGGCCTTAGATAAAACAATGGACTGCATTACACCTCAGAACTATTAGCTTGTTGGAGTGTTGAGGCGTCTTCAAGGGCTGTGTCCATCATAATGTCACATTGAAGGATTATGTGATTGTGTTTGGGGTATCATTTATGCATCTCTATCACCTACATATTTACAGTATATATATACATATATATATATATATATATATATATATATATATATATATATATATATATATATATATATATATATATATTTGCACACACACACACACACACACAGTATAATGGATGCATAAGGCCCCTTTTAACGTCAGCTTTGTCATCCTTTTAAAGGGGAAATATTGCCCATTGTCAAAATTGTCTGAACAGTGTGATGTGTGTTATGTGGGATGTGTGTGTGTGTGTGTTTGTTTGCGTGTTTGAGTATGCCTGTTTGAACGTGGAGAAACCTCCAGATCCAGTACATCTCTGCAGAGGTCCTCTGACGTCACTTCCATTACTCCAGGGACAGACTTTCAAATCGGCCCGTCCTAACCCTAACCGTGGAAGACTCTGCGACCTGAACAAAGTGTGTCAAGTGGCAGCCCCAGTACCCTGTCAATATATAGGCCCAGTGAACCTGGGCAGGCTGAGCATGCTTCTAAACGTGCAAAACCGTTGACCTAAATGATATGTGAAAATGGAAAAGGGAGAGTGGGTAGTAAGAGCCATTGCCTTGTGGTTTTTAACGTTTGAACCGCAGTCCAGAGGGGTGAGGGGGGTGGGCATCAGCCTACCGCTCCACTTTACAATGGAAACTCATGGAGCCCAGACCAGGAAGAAAACAAATCACCTAATCGGTAATTGCTCTCTTTTCGTTACGCCACCAAATTTACAGTCAACTGCCTGTGGATCCTAAAATGATAGCTCTACGGCCCAAAGACTGGCAGAACACGGGGACAACGTACCTCACCAATTTTGCTTTCTTCACTGTAATCTTGTCGCTTCCAGCAGCTGCTACACACCCTTGCTAAACGAGAAAACACCTCGAATCTATCGGTGTATCTGTAGTCATCGCGCAAAACAAACACACACACTCGGCTATCCCTGTCTGTGCTCCGCTTCCTCCGCTTCACTGCACACCATTATCTCCTTAAGCATTCTGGTCTGGGTTAAATGAAACCGTTAACATTTCAATGTGCAACCATTAACATATGGTTGAGTCTGTTCTCTGTTTAACAGCCAACCCAAAGCATGCTGGGGAGAGGTAATCGTTTTATTTTCATTGCCCATGTAATAAGAACTAAACTGCACCATACTCTGTTGACAAATGATAATTGAATAAGGGACTGCAAGGAACTATATTCATCTTCGTAAGGAGAAAGCCATTTTCTAAAGAAATAGAGGCCTGTACCGTTCAGGCATATAACAACCTCCACTTTAATGTGTAGAAACACAGTTGCTTCCAGAAAGTCAAAGTAATTCCATTAGTTTAGTAATTGCTCAAAAAGGTTGGTCAAAAAAATGTAGACAGCTCTTTATGCGGTTACTGCTGTGTGACCATATATTGCCGTGGTATGTCATTTCTTCTGGTGCTGACTTGTGTTCCCCTGAACGAAGCCAAGTGAAAGGCGTCTGATCTGAGGAGATGCTGATGTGTGTTGGAAGCTGGGCCTGTGTCACCTAGGCGGGCTCTATGTGAACTGACAGATGTATACCAAAGGACGCTGGCCTGCACAGACCCAGTTTCCCACTGGCCTGAGCATGACCTCCAAATAACCCATTTTTTTTTTTGTTGACACTGGTGCACATGGTAAGCAGCGCCATAGAGGATTTTTTTATAGACTGTCTCACTTACCAAGAGCATAAAATGGCTCCCAGTTGTGTTCATCTTAATTCCACCAAATCCACAAGGATGCAAGCAAACACATAACGAGGTGATTGAAAATAGAAGGGGAAAAAGTTACTCTTGGCATCCTTTCATACTGTTGATTATTTTTTACCCTCCTAGTCACGGTCAGTTTTGTAGCAAAAACTGTTCTACAGGTTGGTTTCAACCAATTATGACAATTGTCTGAGTCATTCAACAACGTACAGTACATATTGCAATGCTATTTACAGTTGCACTTAAAATGAAATGGTCCCTTTTGGTGAGTCAGTTAACATAGCAAAAACATGTCACCCAATTAAGTCAACATGTCTGTTATGATTATTCCGAACCTAAGTCTCATCTCTTAGCTAGGTTGATTAAAATATCTCTCCATGACAGCTTTATCCAGGTTAATCTCCTACCCTGGTTCCCTGGGCTATTCCTGTTCTAAATGAGCGGTCTAAGTAAGGTTGACAGGTATTCGGATGCCAGGCCCTAGAATCGTCTAAATACAGTCCTGCAGCCTGAAGGAGATCCGATGCTTTCATCACTCAAACTCGTAAAGGCCGAATGTTAATTTAACAAGAAAATAAACCTGTCTCCTTATTTTTTATTTTTTTTGTAACAATCACCTGTGTCAAATAAATTCCTACTAACATGACACGTGCTTTTATTATGTACTGTGACTGAGGTGGAAAAGAATGAAGCTGCCTTATCCATGTTCAATGTCTCCCCTATCCCCCACCCAGGGACATGCTAAGTGCCAATGTATATTTGCTCTGCTTATTAGTGTCCAATTGAGCATGTGTCAAAATTGCCCCTGGCTTGGCTGAGCAAAAACAACATTTTGCCATTTCTGTATTTGGCTCCTCTATAGATAGATTTAATGTTACGACTGCAGGAGCTCTCTGAAAGCATAAGTGCCATTGAAATCACCTCTCCACCTTTTTTCTCTCTAAAACGGCGGATCGTTGCTACCCACAGACAATTGCTGTTCGTTTCAAAAATAAATAAAAAACACACACATCAGAACAACATGGGGCAATGTCTGATCATTTCATAGTTATCTTTTGAAAAGTGGGGTGGGCTACAAACCGAACTTGATAAATACATTTTTCTCCATTTCAATAAGAATATAAAGGCATCATAAAGGTAAGTTAATACGTGTGCAGCTTAGCATTGGACAGTAAAAGATTTAAAGACGGCTAGTTTAACACCTTTATGTTCTGCCATCTGTGTATGAGTGCATCTCTCAAAACAAATCACCTTCACGTCCCCTCTGCAACGATATCAACAGGCTTTAATCTATGGGTAAGCACTTCCGGGGTCACCTGCAGACACTGTAGCCTTGCTTAAACCCAGCCCACACTGCACCAGCACTCATTATACAGGTTTCCATAGAGACTACCTCGGGAGCATGTGCTAGACCAGAACCCTAAAAGCCTTTATTTCTGAAATCGAATGTCTGCCTAAAAGTGGAAAACACTGTACTGTTCTAATGGATGCTGGCATTTATCATAATGACACTGATGGCCATTCAATAAATACAAAACCTTTCCAAAAATAGATGCTTTACCGGGACCAAAAATAAGCCCCTTAAAATGGCCCAAAATCTCCAGTACATGTTTATGAAGAATTCAAGTATGATTTGTCACAGTAAATGTTTATGCATATAACTGAAAGTAATCAAAGCTATAGCTAATGCCTGCCCATAAATTCAAAAAAATGTACCCTCAGTCAACAAAAGGTGACTGTTGAATGAGCCATGCCTAACAGACTAAAATATAAAGCATCAGCAACAACCTTACACCGCAAGCAGAGGCGATGTTGTTTCTATTGAAAGTTTCCATGCTAAAGCCTTAGGAGCAGCCATTTTACAACACCATAGCCCGGACCAAACATGCTGTGTGTGAAGCCATTCACAGGCAAAGAAATGCACCGTGCTCACACAGTAATACATTTGAACACACCATTGATTGGGATCAGCTATAGTACGGGCCATCCCTCATTTTGCCAACCAACATGCATCAATTCAAGGAAAGAGCCGGGCTGTGCATCCCCCACTGTCTTACTGTATTATTTCTTTGCAAATAACCTCTGCCTCCATTCAACCCTTTAGCACTGCCACAAAATGGTCTTCCTGTCATCTTTGGTTGACGCATCGCCCTCTCCCCTTGTCACCATCCATGTGTCCACTTTTCATTCTTAGCACCCCTTTATCTGTCCATCTTTCAAAAGATTCCCTAAATGCCCCAATTTTCTCCCTAGCTAATTTCTACCCCTACCCGAGCCCCCTAGCCCCCTACCCCCCCCCCCCCCCCCCCCCCCCCCCTCCAGTGCAACCCCCCCTTTCTCACACACCCTTATTTCATTCGCTCAGCGAACAGAAAGCCAAAATCCCAATTGCCCCTATATCAAATCCATTTGAAAGGATTAGAGGAGAAACACATCAATGCTTTTAGAAATAATATTGATAAATCATAAGGCTGAAACAATTTGGAGAGGGTGATAAGGGCTCGCCTACTATTTTTTCTAGCCCAGATGCCTCCATGTTTGTACTTCTAATATGGCGGGTGTACGCCATAAGAAAACAGACATCGCTCCTATTTATTCCTCTTTCCCAAAATTCATGTAACCAAAATATTTGGTCTTTTAGGGGTTAATGTAATTTTTATCTTTAAAAAGGTTCCGGAAATATGATCCTTATAAAAGCTGTATGCAAAATATGCATGAAAAATATGATTTTCTGGGTGCAAGCCTGGATTATTGTGGTTTAGAAATACCATAACAATTTATTTGTATGTAACCTAAACTTCTCATTCAAATACATATCATTCTGATGTAATATAAAACTGACTGTAAACTGTAGCAGGGGGAAATGTAAATTATAGTCAGTAACTGGTTAATTGGTCATATTAGTGATAAGTTAAACAAACTTGTTATCACAAAACTTGGTTATGTAAAATATATGTATATGCTCTATTTATAAAATATTGTATGAATGTAATCATTTATGAAGTCAATATAAAATGAAAAGATAAAGGAAGAAAATGCAGAAATGCAGGGTTTTGACTAAAGATGTGGCCAACATTAAGGAAAACATCTTGATTTAGCAAAAAATGTTTTGTATTCACGTAAGTATCATATTGATTTCTAATGTAACAATTTTATTTTTTGTAAGACGTGGAGAAAAATAGGTGTATTCTCTCATTAGCTAACGAACAGGCCTAAAGGCTAGGACGGGTATATGTACACGAAAAATAAAACAAAAAAAGCTGTACTGTTTAAAGAAAATATTCAAAATTTGATGACACAATCTTGACTATTTTAATTGTGCCTTGTTAGATCATTGTTTCCATAAAGTTGTAAGGTCAATTAACCTGGATGTGACTGAGCTAAGCCTTTTCAGTCCATGTCAGTTCTCCCTCCTTTCATCGCTTGGGTTAAAGGACATAGCAACAGAACTAAATTAAGGTTTTTATCTGAAGATATAATATATACTATGTTTTAAAAAAATACGTATACAGATTGAAATACAGCAAATGACCGTAGCCCTAATGTTTTTGTGTGAGGCAATTTCTCACGGGTTCTGAAATTACGACACACAACTGAAGTAAATGTGAGATGCACAACTCACCATTCAAGATGCACTGGAAAAAGATAATAGCCAATATCCACATGCCCCGGTCCGTTAAATATCCAAGCTATGCTTTTTCTGCTTTTCACTCCACACTCTTTTCTTCCTTGTTCTTCTTTTATATTTGTTCAAAATTGCAAAGGATGTTAGGTTGCACAGTGTTACCTCTCTCTTTCTCTTTCTCTCCCTTTCTCTCTCTCTCTTTCTCTCTCTCTATCCCGCGCTCTTTCTCTGTCACGTTGGGTAGAGGAGGTATGAGCTCCTGATGATTGTCTTATGGTAAGAGCTGAGATCCAACTGTAAGTGTCCTTTCAAGTGAAAACGCCGTGCCTCAGTGCAGCCTTCCCCGCTTGTCAATATGATGCTCTGCGGGGTACATGTGGCACTCGCCTCTTTGCGCTCCGGTCCAGGTGAGTGCTGCTGCTGAGTCAGAGCGGAGACAGGAGGCTGAAGACGCATACGCGGGACAAGCTGTGCACAGGTGAAATTCCAACATAAAACCAAAGAAAAAAAAAACAACGAAAGGTATCTTAAATTGAGTATACAAAAATAAATAGATTAAAATACTATGAATTAATAAGAGAAAAAAGTTCCCAGTGATAAAAATGCATTTAGTCAGATTTGAAAAATAGCATAAATTTCAAGCGGAGGCAATTGTTAGCTATTCTGAAAACTAATTCCCTCTTCACCGCCTCGCTCCATCCAGCAAGCAACAAGCACACGCATCTTCCCGCAGCCGTACAAATCACACTGGTCCCTGCGCTAACCTTCCCTGCCTCAGAGCATTATGGAATAACCCTCTCCTCCTCCTCCGCAGCCGCTTTTCTTCTTCATTGCCTTAAAGGCGCAGAGGCGCACAGCTCACCAGTCTGACCCATTCTTCGAACTGAGGAAGATTCAAAATCTTGTCCACACTCTTTGTTGAAAAGGAACAAGAGATGTTCATCCAGTGATACATCGAGAAGTGGTCATTAACATAATCATGCAATAATTGGCTAAAAGACTGTCATATATATTTTGTCAAGTTTTTACATAGATTCCAATGGCAAAAAACTTCATTCGAGAACAGGAGAATTGTGTCCTTTAGTGAGTTTTATGTGTAAGGTATGTCTCAGGAGCTTTTTTATGGACTTTTATTGACATTGCAGTCTCTACAATTAGCAAATATAGGCTTAATATATTTATTGCATCAAACACTGACCATATGGCCGAACTCATATCGTATTTGAGGGAATGAGGAAGTTTATACCCATGCCTAGTGTTAAACCAACTAGTATTAGATCATTATATATTATCAGGGAAATTACCATTGTCCCTTGCAACTGTTTTCCCTGCGTCTTTCCTCCACATGTGCACCAGAATTGGGTGGAGATCTCCAGGAAGAGAAACCAAACAGTTATAGTTTTACTCTTCATATGATACAAACTAGAGAAAAACGGCACTGTATGTTCAATATATCCAGGAATACAGAGTCAGGACTATTATTCGTACTATTTATTAATGTATTCTTTTTTTTGTTTTGTTGTTGTGGCTCTCGGCATGCCCCTACTGTATAAGGTCAGTCTGGTCCGCAAGGAAGGATCATTTAGCTTTTGGTTTTTCACTCCTACTGTACATCTTTATACAACAACCAATGATGAATCCTTCTTGGTTAACACTTTTGCAGGCACATGGACAGTCACCAGGTCAGCAGTGCCTTCCTCAGCCTTTATGGCGCCTGCATTTGTGCAAGCCCCCCAGCGATCCCATATTTAAATTGAGAGCTTGAACTTGATAATCCAAGTTCTCCAGTATCTCTCTGTCTTCCTCGTCCCTCCCCTAGAAAGAATGCTGTGTGATGTTCACCAAGTTATGGCACTGTGTTCTGGGAAATGCAGTTTTGCTCACAAGACTCATTTGGTGTTCTCAAACATTTGCACAGCACTCACATAAGTCATACAACTAGTCCACTGTTACATGTAATGTTATTTTCTGTTATGATTGGCTAAGAAACAGTACACACATCCTTTTGAAACGCAAAATATACATTTTACATAAAACATTTAATAATAATATAATAAGGATATAATGAAATAATATTACAGTAGGGTGTGTGTGTGTGTGTGGGGGGGGGGGGGGTCTGACCACTTCTTATAGTTCATATAGCATACAGTTTATTCTTATCTTTAACTATGATATTGTTTTAAATGCAGTTGATAATCCCAGTTGATGGTTCGGGTAAGAAGATCAGCTTTAAATCAATGTCTGCATGCTACTAAATCCCTGAATCTCTAATCCTTACTATTTCTTCCATGTTTTCCAATAGGGGGGTTATAATGAAATCAGAGGTATTATGGAAACAGATTGTAATTCATCAATAATCTCATAAACATAGATATCCACATGGCTATTCAACATCCAGCTCCTTTAAGGGAAGTAATCCACGCAAGTTCACAGCCGCTGCATACGTACAGACAGTACCTGCTTACCAACTTCCACCTGTTACAATGATGGAAATGTAAAATGACAAAACTGGATTTTAAAATGGGGTGTTTAGTTAACAAAATTCTAAATGTTAGCCTGAAAACTCTCCTCCCAGTGCACTTACGGGAAGGGTTGCTGCTACTCTGGGCCACCTTGTACTCCCTAAGACATTCCATGCAGAACACAGTCAAATGTTTTTCCCTTTTTGTCCCCCAAAGCCAAACGCTCTGAGTGATATACAGACAAGTTCTGATCATGAAAGAAAGTGGAAGATAGAGAGGAGGAGAGAGAAAAAAAGTAGATTGAGATTGAAGCAATACTGAAGCTAGTATTGTGCCCAAAAATGTTTAAATGCAACCCTTAACGAATCAAAACAAGGAGGCAAAAAGATCTTTTTAATATCCAAAAGAGCCGAATTTGTGATGTCTGTACATCAGGACTTAAGGTTGGAGTACATCAGGCTTCCATGATTTACTTAAAAACCCTGCAGTGAAATTGCATGAGGTTCCAGACAAAATGGGGTGACCCAAATTGCGTGAGACAACTGAGACAGTTCAGAGGTGGAGAAACCACCTGCATAACCATTCATCAATGAATTAATAAACAAATAAATAAACAGAGCGGAAATGTGACCAGGCCTCCACAAATCAGGAAATCAGCATTTTACCAGGCAATAGAGGTGGATATCGCCCATATATTGCCATTAATGAAATAACTAAACAATTTCAAAGACAAACCTTTTGCTCTGTAGTGCATTCAGACCCCTTCACCTTTTTTTTATGTTACAGCCTCATTCTAAAATGGATTAAATTCATTTTCCTCTCATCAATCTACACACAATACAGCATTATGACAAAGCAAAAACAAGTTGGCAGACATTTGTGCATATTTATTCAAAATAAAAAACTGAAATACCACATTTACATAGGTAATCAAACACTTCACAGTTGTTGAGGCACCTTTTGCAGAGTTTACAGCCTCAAGCCTTCTTGGGTATAATACTACAAGTTTGGCACACCTGTATTCACAGGAATATTGTAACGGTTCCATTGTAGCAACACAGGCACAGGTTCAATCAAAACCAAGTCTTTAATTAGAAAGGCAAAGTCATAACCTTGTGAGTCAAAGCATAGGGTCAAAAACCAAGTAACAAGTGGAAACGGCCGGGACCGTAGGTGTAGCATCTGCACTTCTGTCCATACCAAATAACACTGCCTGAAGGCTAGATGAAACAGAGGGGTTTAAATGCAGGTGAGCTAATGGAAAACAGGTGAGTACAATAAAGAGATGATGGTGATGGGAAACAGGTGGGGCTGATCAGTACTCCGGTGATGCTGATCTCAGGAGTGTGACAAATATCTCCTATTCTTCTCTGCAGATCCTCTCAAGCTCTGTCGGGTTGGATGGGAAGCGTCGATGCACAGCTATTTTCAGGTCTTTCCATAGATATTCGATCGGGTGCAAGTTTGGGTTTTGGCTGGGCCACTCATGGACATTCACAGATGTGATTTGGGAATCACTTGTTTTATTCTGTGCTGCTACCTGTCTTCGCCAGGACATCCTTGCAAAAGAGATTTTTAATCTCATTGGGTAATCTTTCCCGATTAAATAAATTAAATAAACTCCTCCCAAAGCCACTCCTGCGTTGTCTTGGCTGCGTGCTTGGGATTGTTGTTGAAAGGGGAACCTTCGCCCCAGTCTGAGGTCCAGAGCGCTCTGGAGCAGGTTTTCATCAAGGATCTCTGTACTTTGCTCAGCTCATCTTCGATTCTGACTCACGCAATTGCTCAGTGTGGCGGGGTGGCCAACTCTAGGAGGAGTTCTGGTGGTTCAGAACTACTTCCATTTAAGAATGTCTAAGGGGGTCTAAGGACAATTCCTTCAGCTTTATGGTTTGGTTTTTGCTCTGATGTGCACTGTCAACTGTGGGACTATATAGACAGGTGTGAGCCTTTCCAAATCATGTCCAATCAATTTAATTTACCACAGGCGGACTCAATCAAGTTGTAGAAACATCTCATGGATGACCAATGGGAACAGGATGCACCTAGTTCAACTTTGAGTGTCATAGCAAAGGGTCTGAGTACTTGTATAAATGGGCTATTTCAGTTTGTTTTTTTTTCACAAATTTGCACACGTTTCTCACACCTGTTTTCCGTTGTCATTATGGGGTATTGTGTTTAGATTGATGAGAAAACTAAAACTCGAATATTATCTATTTTAGAATAAGGCTGTAACGTGACAAAATGTGGGGAAAGTGAAGAGGTCTGAATACACTGTAAATGCATTCCTCTCTGCCAACAGATAATAGAGGGCTATTCACCATGAGCTCCATTTGAAACATGTAAGACAAAGGAGTGCTTGGGTGCCCGAATTTGACTGTTAAATAATTCAATTCACACTGTGAAAAGGGGATAGCAGTAGCCTAATGTACATCCTGAGACCCTGATTTCTTGGGAACCTCTTAGGACCCATTTCTGCCTATGAATCCCGCAAGAAATGTGAGATGAAATCCCAATTCAAGTTTAATGAGTGAGCATGTCTGCAGAATATAGAAATGGAGAAACCATGTTCGATTTGACAGTAACGCTCCACCATTAGGAGAGAAATGGGGCAAAAGCACCAGTCTAGTTTGAAATAGCCATGTTCTATGACGAGGTCTACGGTGGGTCATACAGAAAAACACATTCAACTGGACTATAGGAAAGATGACACTAGTATGCACAATAGAATCTATCTGGCTCTCCCTCGTGACTCAGAAGGAACAGTTTACCTTCAAATATTTTGGACAGCTATGTTTACTAGGCCCTGTAATGTAAGTAGACTTGGGTTTTATGTAACAATTGTGTGTCAAAATGTTTTGGATCTAGGAAAAAAAAAAAAAAACCTCTAATACAACATTGCCTTGGTAAACTAGGCTGAAAAACACTCGTTAGAGACAGGCAATCGAGGTGAAAGAGCTCACTGATGGCAAAGCCTGACAGATCCATAGATTGATTGTATTCATTGACTGCTTTGGGTCTCACGGCTCAATGCACTAGTGTCCAGGTCTGACTGATTGGAAAAGGTTGTCATAGTCAAGTCAACATCCACTTTTTGACAACAAGGGTTACTTTGGCTGAGGTTCCTTCCAGTTGGCCTCTGTCAGTCTGTATTAAGGATGGGTCCATGTTGATTCATATGGCTATGTGAGCTTAGTGAATGTTTATAACCTACTCATGTCAGGCTGATCAAGGGATTCTGCATATGGCTGCTGGTGTCGGTCAAGCAGTTATTGACTATATTCCTCACACAATGTAAAACCATGCATCGGTACAACTCAGACAAACAGTGTGCAGTACGTAACTGCAAACAGACCTTTAATGAAACGCAAGGCTAGAAGTGAAAGGCCGATAGTTGCCCCTTCTCCCAGCAGCAGTACACATCTTTTCGTTTGACTCCTCTGATTCACAACTGTCCAACATGGGGTGGCAGCGTTGCTTAGTAACCACAGGCAGCACATGGCTGACCTTATCGGTGCGGTCATAAAAATGTATGAAGTCCTTTTATTCATTTTTCCCCTTCTCAGCTGTGTCCTCTGTCTCACTCGCTATTACTTCCCCCTCCTTTCTATCTTTCCTCTCCCTCTCTCATTCCAGACAAACACGAGAAATCCACTACCATAAAAAAATAAATTGTAATGGGGGCTGTGTGCGCCGATCGTTTTCCTTTGCGTTGTAAATGTGTGTATAGAGCAGGATCTTTGGAAGCAGTGTTAGCATAAAGGGCTATCTGACACACGTCAGAGACTTTAACAAGCAGCCGAGAGTGGGGGTGGGGGATCACATTTATGGACGGACGCAGCCATGACAGGCCACACAGAAACAGAGCGCCATGGACAAAGAGATCAGATTCGTTACTAAACACTTCTGCTCTGTAATATTCAAAATCTCAAATAAGACAAGGAAATCTCTAGAGAAATATTCAAAGAGACAATCAAATTCACACAGGTCACTTGTAACGCTTAAGTTGGTGTGACAAAAGTAATCTGCCAATTTAAATCACCTACTCCCTTTAACGTGCCACAGATTCTCAACATTTGTTGCCCTAAATGCATACTGCAAGGCTATAAACGCACCATGATCGCTATGCGACATTGCGATGTCAAGGTGAACTTTATTACCCCTTAAGGGAAACTCACTACAGGTCAGCCTGTGTGTGGTATTACGCAAGGATCCAGACATGCCCAGGCCATCCTGATGCTTCCCAGGCACAGAGCCCCGCACTATGATTTGTCATGTTAAGTGCTGTTCCACCATGTCTGGCAATGGGTCGACGCGGGATCCCTGAGCATCACACCAGGCCAGGTTCCCTCGCAAAGTGCCTCTCTGTCGTTCCCACAGGGCGCACAGATGTTAGGCCTAGCTGTCCCTTCGTCTTGCCTGTTTAACCCGCCCCGTCCCTGGCGACGCCGCAATATCATGCACAGCTGCGTCACTGGTCGACCACACACTGCCAGGCACCCCCGCCTCCCCAGGCCACAGTCAACGGCAGGGCAGGTTGGTGCAGATGGTACTGGAGCGTGCGTGGGGAGTTGGGGGACTGGCATTGGGCTGGAGGGGACACTGAGGGCAGGCGGGCGGGGAGGGGAGGGGGGGGGGGCAAGCGGGGTGGCAGGTAGAGACCGGAGCTCCCATCTGGCCTCAGCGCTGGCACTCTGCCCCGGGCCATCTCCTCAGCTTACCCAGCACACAGCCTGTCAGAGCGGAAGTCACCTTGCGCAAAACGTTGTATTCTCCAGGTGGTTTCACCCGTCAAGAGGGAAGCGGAAGGGGAAATGCATGACCTCCGGCCTGTGTTAATGTCGTGAGGCAGCTGAGGGACGGGAATTGAATAAGAAGTAGTTACGCAAAGTGAATGTACGTTATGTGTCCTTTTATTGAAGTGGAATGTAAAATTGAAGACACTCAATCTAATGAAGAAAAAAGTCTGGTTTCGCTGATACATGAAAACCCAAAGGAACACGTGAATAGACAGCAATACATTTTAGATATCCTTATCTATGGCTCTGCGCTGTGTGTAGAGCCTCTCCGAGATAAGGTTGTGAACCAACCACCAGGGTGATTTAGGACTATTGGAGGGTAGATGCAAAGGTCTAAGATAGAGGGTGACACCATGGAGATCCTGTTTACTAGATGTCCAGGGATGTCTAACTCTGACCTGGAATGGCTGCACAGGGCAGAGCGCCAAAGGAAAAGAGCTTTACCAAAGGACCATGTGGTCAGGTCACCCCCCTCAGCCCTCCCCCAGCCTTCTTAATCCTAGCCTCTCCCTCCTCCTAGTCAGTAATTACTCTGTATCCAGTATCGTGAGGAAATGCCAACAGATGCCCAGCGTCTAAGACAGGCATTATGTTCTTAGGGGATGTCTTGGTAATGCTGGTTTTTGCCAGGCCACTGATTATTGTGTTGCGGCAGTCAAACGCGGTACCGTGGGCAACAGGTGGAGGTTGTTAAGATGAGTCACATCCCTGGATTCAAAACACAACAAGGCCACGCAAAGCAGGACATCTGTGCGAACGGCCTGAGGAACCGACAGGATTAACACTTTGGTTCTAGGAAATTTGAGGACTGATTTGCCATGCAATTGTACCTAACGTTTAATTGTTTCTTGTTTTGTGGGGACAAACATATTATCTTGTTACAGTATGATTGGAGTAATGTATAACATAACTGTTGAAATACATACAAACATGTACCAATAAAAAGTCTCTTGTTACTCATCAAGAATTCAAAACCTGAGAAGCCCAGGACTTCATTTGCTATCAGAAAACATGTCAATCACAGGAACTCCGGGAGAAAGTGGTTTGTCAGAGCCGGAGGGGGCCACACTGACCTAAATACACAAAATTGTCGACAGCAATACATTGACCAGCTAAATGAAGGAATTGAGAAAACATTAAACAAACAAAAATAGGTAGAAAAACTAAAGAAATCCCTTGCCTACTCAATTTTAGGTTATTGTGTTGATCTAACATTTTGTTTAGTAAAATTAAGTTACTAAAGCAATTACGTAAGTAATTACAAACTTTTCGCCTTAAATCTTAAATAAACAGTTGTCAAATAAAGAGCAAGACAAGAATTTATGCCCATAGGCCTACCCCGAATATATGGATAGTTGTTGATTTAAAGGGAGACTGAACAAATGTTAATTAGCAATATTATTTGTAAGCCTCTTGTGTTTTTCCTGTTTTTTTGTTTGTGGGTTTAAACAGATGTTTCCTTGTTATTGCTGACGATATGGTTTTGACATTGAGTTATTTAAGGAGAGATCCTAACGGATTAAGGCCTAACTCATTGGGTAAAGAGGATTTGGGGTTTTCTGTATCCACAGCCTCCACTCTTGATCCTATCCACTGTGTGTAAAGACATGCGCCATCACCTGGCCAGGGGTAGAATTGTTGCAAAATAAAAAGTGTAAGGTGAACGGATTTCCTGCTGTTTTGGATGGATTGTCCAATAATGTTATCAAACTTCATCGGCAGACAGACAGGCAGTTCTTTAGAACAAATCTATATTTTTTTAATGAAAGACACTTCTTTTTTTATTTGTATTAGTATTAAATTGGATGGAATATTTTGTGGGAACAAAACTTTCCCTCAAAATAAGTAAATGGTTTAGTGGCTTTTTGACTAGCTATGTTGGAGTGTCTGTGAGAGTATGATTATAAAAAATAAGCAATAAAAAGGAAGCAACACAATGCAGTTCAATGATTACCTACAAACCTGTCTTTAAGTAAATAAATGAATCGATTCGTGGTTCAAACGCCCTTGAATGAATTTTGCCATACCCCAGTTTTGTGTTAATGGGCTCCCCTCTCTGACCTTTGCTCTGTGGACATTATATAAAACCAGCTCCCACATGTCCATGTGGTTTGAGCAGAGCTCTACCCGTATAGCCCAATACTGGTTGACCTACAAAACCAGTAAGAGTGCTGATGCTCATCACAACTGCAGGACCCTGGTGTGTCGTAAAGACTCACGCTGCTCGGAGACTCTATGGGGCTTGACGCGTGACATCGACCTCACGGAAGAACCGGGGAGAAAAATAAGCTCATAACTGCCCAGTAACAAGCGCTGTCTCCCCATTGGCTGTGGAGGAATGTACGTTTGATCATACCCTTTGGACAAAATGACACATACAGTTTTGATCCGTGCACACAAAGGAAGGCTTACTCACGCACACTCACACAGGCTTGTACACACAAACACTCAGACTAAAACATGCACACACACATTTACTATACACACCGTGACACACACACACACACACACACACACACACACACACACACACACACACACACACACACACACATACACACACACACACACGCACATAAACAGACAAAAAATGCAAACACCAATATCAACACGAACACATTTGCACAAGCTTTAGATTCAGCACTCAAAGTGCTGGTGAGAACTGGGGCAGAATCCCACCCATGAGCCACTTTTTACTTAAATCTTTGCTGAGCTTTATTTTTATAGCTCCCAAGATTAGCACATGGACCATGGTAACAGCGTTTTCACACATCTCGCCAATTAGGGCTGCATCATACTCAATGTCAGCACTCATTTTATAATGGCTACTGTTTGGACTGTCCTTGAAGAAATCAGTGTCTTTGTTGTGGTATAGACTCTTCAATTTGGGAATTGGAAATCTTTTTATCTTTATTTTACAATCATACCAAAGATTACTGATGATCTTTTTCCAAAATTTGTCAAATGTTTTCTGAAACCTTTACAGGGTTCCGCCTCATCTCTGTAACTTCCTAGTCAGCGTGAATTGAAAATGACAGTCTCAAAATTGCCCCTATAAGCCATTCCTTCAACGGTATAGCTGCTACAGCTCTACAGGAACAGTGTCTCCGCCAAACTCTTCAGTCCTACGTCCTCGGTGTGCTCAGTCAGTTCCGTCAGTGACGTGCCACGGCTGTGCATCTCCTCTGTAACCTTCCAGATAAATGTAAACAGACACAGCTGAACATCAGTCCCAAATCGGCGCACGCGGTTCACATTTTCCAAAAGGCGTCGGCTCTTGTCAGCCCCCGGGAACGTGACGCCATGGCAGCGGATTTGTTTGTCAACACAGCGGGGCGTCCTCGCCTTCCCACGCCTCGTTTAAGAGGCACTGAAAAAGAAAAGCTCATAGATGAAAGGGGGTCCCCCCCCCCCGGCTTGGGTGATGCTACAAGGGCCCTCATCCTAAATGGGGCGCTATCCAAATAAGTGGCTAATTGCCGCATCTGTTAACCCATTGAAGAGGTGTCGGTGCAGTGTCATGGGTCTGTTAATTGGTACAAACAGGTAGCAGATGCACGCTCAGGGACTCAACATCTGCCAATTAGCAAGCAATGCCTCCATGAGCAGTGATTGGGAAGCCAAGCTGATGGAGGGAGTAGGCAGCATGGGAGAGTCCAGGAGAGAGGGAGGGGCTGGGGGTACCTGTGTGATGATGAGATGTAGGTAGACACGTACTATCGAGAGGATAGAGTGAGGACAGAGGATGGGGATTATTCTCAAACACGCTAACAATTCTTGCAAATAGAAGCGCAACCAGACACCATTTCGACTCTTTCCCATTTTATGTCTTGTTTCCATGCATCTCTCAGAATTAAAAACAAATACAAATATTATTATACTCTAGCCAAAGCAAATGTTACAGGACCCGAAGCTAGACTGCAAAGGTCTTAGATCACACTTTTCTGAGTGGAGTGAAGTGTGAATAGCTAAGACATGTCCAGTTAATGTCAAAAGAGAACAACGTAAGGATTTGCCAACTAACTTAGAGGGTTACAAGAAAAGTGTACTCACTATAAACGTACACACAACCACACACAAATGCAGACAGGCGCCCCCACAAACACACACACACACACACACACACACACACACACACAAACACACACACCGTAAATGCATTAACACATAAACACAAGGTGCTGCCAAAGACTTGGTGCACAGCCTTGTCGAGTAAAGGTTACAGCACCATCTTGAGGGGAAAATAGGACATCATAAGTACATTTCTTCATCTGCAATTCAGCTGCTTTCAGAAAAATGCGGAATATGCCTACATGCCTAAAAACCTGCTTAGAGTCTTCATTTAAAAAAAAATATTTAGACTTAATAAGCAGGGGACATTTTTTTTTTAAATAGAGTAAAAACAGACTCTTAATTCTCCTGACAAAATAAGCCTGGTTTGATATAGTTTTGCATCGCTAAAGACATTCAAAAGGCCCAGTAGCAGTTGGCAGATTGTATTTCCAGTGTAAGGAAATTCTGAAATAAATCTAGTCCATCTTTAGAAACAATTTACTGTAAACTCTTCATTCTATAAGTCCATAAAAGACATTGATCAGGTACAACATTTAAATCACCTGCCTAATATTGTGTAGGTCCCTCTTGGGCCGCCAAAACAGCTCTGATCCTTCGAGGAATGGACTCCACAAGACCTTTGAAGGTGTCCTGTAGTATTTGGCACCAAGAAGTTAGCAGCACATCCTTTAAGTCCAGTAAGTTGCGGGTGGGGCCTTCATGGATATGACTTATTGTTCCAGCACACCCCACAGATGCTCAATCGGATTGAGATCTGGGGGGATTTGGAGGCCAAGTCAACACTTTCAACTCTTTGTCATGTTCCTCAAACCTTTCCTGAACCATCTTTGCAGTGTGGCAGGGCTTATTATCCTGCTGACAGAGGCCACTGCCATACAGGGATACCGTTACCATGAAGGGGTGTACTTGGTCTGCGACAACGCTTAGGTAGGTGCTAGGTGGTACGTGTCAAAGTAACATCCACATGAATGCCAGGACCCAGGGACCGAGCAAAACATGGCCTAGAGCATGACACTGCCTCAGCCGGCTTGCTGTCTTCCCATTGTGCACCCTGGTGCCATCTCTTCCCCAGGTAAACAACGCACACGCACCCAGCCAGCCACATGATGCAAAAGAAAATGTGATTCATCAGACCAGACCATCTTGTTACGTTGCTCCATGATCCAGTTCTGACACTCACATGTCCGTTGTAGGAGCTTTCGGTGATTGACAGGGGTCAGCATGGGCATTCAAAAAGGTCTGTGGCAACACAGCCCCAACCACAGAATATCCTGATGCTCTGCGATGTACGATTGTGTGTTCTGACACCTTTCTATCACATCCAACATTCGTTGTTTCAGCAATTTGTCCTTTAGTAGCACTTCTGTGAGATCGGACCAGATGGGCCAGCCTTTCGCATCCCACGCGCATGAACCTGTTCCTGGTTCACCGGTTGCCCATCCTTGGATCACTGTTGGTAGGTGCTAACCACTGCATACCGGGAACACCCCCACAAGACCCGCTGCGGTGGAGATGCTCTGACCCAGTCATCTAGCCATCACAATTTGGCCCTTGTCAAAGTCGCTTAGCTCCTTACCCTTGCCCATTTCCCAGTTCCCACCACATCAACTAAAGAACTTCAAGACATCCCCGACATACACTCTAGTTAGGGTTGTCGATTGTCCCGTATTACCTGTGACGTCCCCATATATTGGGCTCAATTGGTTTGCCCCATAAGGGATCTCCCTAGTTGTACCGTATATTGACTGCCACTCTACTCTGGTCACCAGACAGCATTCTCACAGATCCCTGATCAGATACAACAGAAGTAGCCATTCACGTGCTTGTCACACCAAGGGTGAGATCACGTGTCATCCAATCACAGGCCCCCTCATGCACATCTGTACATATAGTGTAAATGCACCAATTCCCGCAACAACAAAAGAAAATCTGTAAGGTCCGGTGTTGCTTGGTCGGTTTGGCATGAAGAGACTACAACAAATAATGGGAAGAAAAAAGACATGGGTTACGGCCGTCAGCGGTGACTTGACGAAATCCTTCTTAATTTTTTTCCTTTCCAATGCCATAAGAATATGAATATACCGGCCATTAAAAACTCGCCATAATCAGTGTATATTGCATACGATCGCTTAATCGTGTGAAGAGGTACCTTTTCGCACGGTCGAGTTGTTAAGGACACTGACTCCCACGCTGGTGAGCCCGGCAGGCCTCTGGTTTGATCCCAGGTAGTGGCGAAGAGGGAAAGAAGCGTCAGTTCTTGCTAGCACTGGGGTCAAAAAGATGATGTCACCTGACACTGCTGCGTCCACTGGACTGGATCGGAAGCACCTCTACGGGAGAGATCAGTCAGGGGAAGGGCCAGCTTTAAAAAGCCCGGCACAAACTGCCGGTAAAAGCCAGCCAGCCCTAAGAACCCTCTCACCTCTTTTTTAGACTTGGGCTGTGGGGAAGCCGCAATCGCTGCAGTTTTCTCTGTCTGTGGCCGCACTTCCCCGTTACCCAATTGGTACCCCAGGTACCATATCTCTCTTCCACCAATCACACGCTTCTTAGGATTTAACGTGAGCCCCTAATCCTGCAGCGTCCCCAGGACGGCCGCAACCCTCTGCACATGCTCCGCCCAGGTGTCGCTGTAGATGACGATGTCGTCCAGGTAGGCGGCAGCATATGCAGCATGAGGGCGCAGCACCCGGTCCATCAGGCGCTGGAAGGTGACAGGGGCCCCAAACAACCCAAAACGAATCACAGTGAATTGGTACAAAGAAGGCTGCTTTATCACGGGCGTCATGCGACAAGGGAATCTGCCAGTAGCCTTTGGTACAATGCAGCGTGGAATAAAAATGTGCCGTGCCAAGCCGGTCCAGGGGTTTGTCGACCCCATTGGGTACGCATCAAATTTAGACCCCTCGTTCACCCTGCGGTAATCAACACAGAACCGAATAGACCCAACTTGCTTCCCACCAGCAAAATAGAGCTTTCCCACACACTGCATAACTCTTCTATAACCCCCCCCCCCTCTATAACCCCCCCTCGGTCTAATGATCCCCATGATATCCATGCCTATCCGCTCGGATGGCACTTCAATCAGCGGAAGAGGACACAGCGGTGCCTTTGGGAGTTCACTAACTGACACTACGGTCAGGACGCACACAACTTGCGTACCACTACCCGAATTCTGAGCCAACCACATCCGGCCAGCATCCCTCACCTGGTGTTGGAGGACCTGTCTGCGGGGTGGGGAAATGAGTTATGGGTGCCTGCTCCCCTCCCTCCCTCAGGGTGTGCCCCTGGCGTCCGCTCCGTGGCACTGGGCGCTCTGCCTGACGGCCGCCCTGGAATCTGTGGGGCGCTGGAACAGGCGGCGGCTGGGATAGCACTGCCAGCTGGTCCTATTTCATAATTATAGCCATAATAATGATTTGCTTGCCTTTTCCTTTCATCTTTTGAAATAAATGGGTATTTCAGTTTTTTGTATGGTTTTAGTTGTTTTTCTTTTGTTTTCAGGATTTTAAGATTATACTGTATTTTCTCCAAGTTTGGTGATATCTGTAGCAGCAGAGGCGCTCTCAGGAACTATGGTCTGGGGAAGAAGAACCTGGAACTTTCTATCCGACAGGAATGCCTTACTCTGAATGAAGCCTTAGCCAGTCAAATAGGTATTTGTTCTGTGTGTGAACAACACACTAAAACTATGGTCATGATAAAAATGCTACTGGAAGGAAACCCAAGTTTGTTATCTGTTTATCTTACTATGCGTGCTCTATGGAAAGCCGTTTCAGTGCTCAGTGGAATAATGCTGTGTCCAATATCATTTGTTGCCTGGTGTTTGGGGAACGTTAAAACTAAGAATATAAGAATTGTCAATCTCTACTGAGAGATATCAGGGAAATGTTTGAACTACAAGGAGGAGTGTGTGCACAGGTCAGACTCTCCACAAAACATATGGGACGATGAGGGTTTATTATTGAGTGAAGGTAGAGGGCATACTATATATCCGTATTCCGTGCTTATTGAAAAAAACATGCAACATGCTCCTATACAATTTATTCGGCTACAATTCAACTTCTTCTGGGCCTTCATTACAAACATTTGAACTCAGTGTTCATTCATATCTATATATTTCTATGTGGCTTATTTCATTTGCTTGGGTTTATCCTGGCACTAACAAAGTAACTGCACTAGTGACACAAACAGCCACATTTTTGCCCTCTGTTTACAGTGTTGCAGTACTTTGTGCATTACATTGTGTCCTGTCTACATGGTGGTAACTAAAATCTTTGTCTTGTTCTAACTATCGGATCATTATATTGTATTGCTCTTAGCCTTGTTTTCTCCTTTGTTGTTTGCATGCTGTGTAGCTGTACATGAGACCATGGCTAATGAGATGGCTGCCTGGAAGACCACACAAGAGAATCTTCTCTGACGGACACAATGTCTGCCTTTGTCAGGACCAAGATCAATATATCAATACGTTTATTTGAAATACCTAGTATGTGTCTTTATGTTCACCAAGTAAGCGTGTATGTCTGGGTGAGCAGCTGGCCAGGATGGAGCTGTTTCTCTTCTGATTTGGGTGAGTAAGACCAGCCTGTACATAATGTCTACCCTTTTTGCCAAAGCTGGGAAAACTGTTGAATGTCGATGGCTTCTGTTGGCCATAACTCTTTAGCCACGATGCCTTAGGAGTCCACTAGGGCTCTTGAGTGAGAAGCACTTTAAAAAAACTAGATTTTCTTATGGTTTTAAATAATACCATTCATAGAGCATGGTACTCTGGATAGTTAGGAATACAGTGTGATTGTGACTATCCCTGCTGAGATAGTATCATGTTAATGGTATGGGTGAAATGAAGAGTGCATTTGTAAAGTATGAGTTAAACGAGTCATAATGCATTTGGTTTCCATACATACATACATAAACATGTACTTTTTTGTTGTGAGATTTGATGAATTAATGTCACTTACTGTCATGAACCAGTAGAGGTCTGTGTTTTACTTGCATCGGCATTTGCGATGTTAAGCTTGGCCATGGGAAAGTAGAGGGCATGCACAAACAAGACTGAACAGAACCAGTCACAATGACTATGGAGGTAATAAAAGGTGTGCTTTTTTCTGTTGGATGCCAAACTATTTACAATGATTGACATTTATATAGATTTTTTACCGCACTAGCAAGTTCATGTAGATAACCTTCAACCCTGAAAAAACATGGTTGGCAAAAAATGAAATCAATACTGTTTTATAAGGGTGATTAGATTATGCAAGTCTGCAAATAGGCAACAAAGACAAACTGGCATTGAAACGAATTACTTCAGGACTGTGCTTCCTACCGGAGCCCACAAAGAGCCGTGCAGATGGACAGTTTCACTAAGGCACTTCAGCATGTCCTGGAAGTTGTGGTCGCTGTAGTCGAAGCATTTCAAAACCATTTGGCAAATGATGTTGGACACGGCACTGTTGAAGAAGTCTGCCGGGATGATAGGCACCACATGCCTTTAAGGGGCATATGTTCTTTTATGACAAATATAAAAAAATATCCTCACAATGCAACACTTACTGAGTGAAAGACCCACTGAGGGAGAAAAGGAGTTGACATTGTATAACACAATGCATTAGGTTGGAAGATGTTTAGCTGGAGCTAACCAAATAGTTAAACATGGCCTGTAATGAACAGCATGCAAGTTAGTAGGCCCTTTGTGCCAATTGTAAGTCAAATTAACTCTAGAAAATAAGTGTTGTGAGTCACCCGCTGACAATAAAAAGGAATTGTCCCTTGGAGTCAAGGAAGTCAAAGGTGTCTGGAGTTTCCCAATCATATTTGTCAAAAAGTACAGACGAGAGGTCAAATAGTTCAGACGATGGAAATTGTAGAATTTAAGGAGATAAAAAAGAACCCGCTTTAAGATATCCTTTTACAGGGGATTGCACTTTGAGTAATATGTAGCTCATTCATTCACGTAATGTAACTCAGCAATGCCTCTAAAGATAAGATGGAAGAGGGGAAGAAGGGGACGGTCAGCAAAGCTGTCCAGCTGGGTGACCAGAGCTTCCTTCACCATCTTCAATCCTGACACAAACATTACTCTGGTACTGCCCCTTCTCAGGCTGAACACATGCCTCTCTCTCTCTCTCTTTCTCAATCTGTCTTTCTCTCTAACTCTGTATCTCACACTCACGCCCACTTGGAACAATAAACTATTTGGCCAGTCCCCATTTGTCCCCAAAATACCTCTCTTTATCTGTTTCCTAGATCCCATATTCCTGCAAAGCCAGAAGACTACTAAATAGAGCATGTGAATTGTAAACACGTCTACTAATGGGTAAGCAACACACCTAACAGTCCTATATATTTATAAACTGTAAGGGTCAAATTTGGGCATCCTAACGGATGTCCAAGTCTGAGCTGTTGTTCAGATGTTAAGGGAAGGGTTAGAGTGAATGCCAAGAGATAACCTGTGCCTCTCTGAGAAACTGAAGGCTAATGTTGTCTGCTCGTAGCCGTCATATTACAAGTTGGCTTACGAGTCCTTTTCACTGGGAGGTAAAACGTGTTAACCCTTGACCAATGGAATGATTTGTTTAGTTTAGACCAATGTAATCGTTTCCACCTTGTGAACCAATCAGAACTTACTATGTTTTTGGAGTGAACTCACTGGAGTAAGTTCTCTGTGTACAGACTTGCTCTCATTAATTACTCACTAATGAAATTACACTTTGATGATCACCTGAAGTCTCACCTCCTTTGATGGGTTGTTTTCTGCATAAACCTGAACATTTCTATTACATATTGGCGACGAGGATGAGGATGGATACCTCCTTGACGTATCCCCACAGCACAGATTGGACACTGGCTAATTGTCAGGGGGAGACCCTTAACTCCTGTGCTGGCCTGTTGGGAGATGATCGGGGATACTGCATAAAACTAACTCAGAGGTGAGAGTCTGGCAAGAGACTAACAAAGATAGCCACTTTGCGTGGTGGCACTCAGCCAATTTAAAAAAACAACACTGTAGGCCTCTCCCCTTGCTCTAACAATGGAGGAACATGCCCCATCTCTCTGCTACCTGACAAAATATGGGCGATGGGTACTGTACGTATGATGTGTGCTCGACAAAAGTAGCACTTTGATCCAGTTTGTCGGAATGGTTATTAAATCTGTGGTAAAAATGAGGAGTCTTGGATACAAGGGCGGCTAAATCAAAACTCTAGCTGGTAAGACAAAAGGTCACATATCCCGGGAGGGGTGCAGTCTTAACTATTGATAGACTGTTGACTACTCAGCAAATTCCTAAACCTGTACCAAAAAAGCACATGCCAGATCTGGCAAGCTAGACTCTGAAGGGAGAACAGTCCTTGTGTACACCAAATCTTTGCTAGCATCTTTTTTCCTGTCTGGGATTACGTAACCATGACAAACCTTTTCTCTCTTGAGTCTCAGAGAGATGTCTGCGGTCCTGATTCAAGGACATGGAGGAAAGCAGAATCTGATGGGTAATTTCTCATAACACTTGGATGCTGTGGCATCAAGTCTTGTCCCATTTCTGCGTTCTGTGCTTTGCATGTCCCCACTTGTTTGCATTCCACACTTACATGCGCTACTTTTGCAAGCCAAAACGTCACATCTTCGCATCACCTGCCTGGACATCTTTCGCCACGAGGGCCTGAGTTGTGTGCGCTTACTCGAGCACGCCAACTCTCTTTGGGTAAAACACTTGTCGTTCATACCAAGTGACGCTACGCCTATGTTGGTTGGCCTTTGGACTGTCTGTAATGGCATGAACACTCCTATTGCTACGGCACTGATGATCGATGCTTGTCCAGCTAATGGACATTACTTTTTTTAAAAGCTCTTCTCTTCTGAATGAACACAAAGGCTGAGTAATGTTGGTTATTTTGCCAAATTCACAATTGTTTCCTGACATTTTTGAGTTTGATTGAATATTGTGTTTGAGGAACTCATATTGAAACAAATGGGGGGATACACTGTTCATGCCACATCAACCGTAGAAATTTGTCAAAGTAAATTAATCTGTATGCTTGTGCTAGGCACACCTTCTGTTGCGCTGTTAAAGCAGAGATTAGAGCCACTCCCCTTGTTTTGTGTTGCTGTATGTTTGGTCTTCTGTTCCTGATTAGGAGAAAAATTCCACAAACGGGACAAGGAAGTCAGACCCAAAGACATACAGTACAGGGGGGGGGGGGGTATGCCATGGATGAGACTATATTGAAATGTTGCATTGCCTACACCCCCACATGACTTTAGCCTGATGTTGACCCAACCATAATCACTGCGTAGTCACAAAACACACGCAGGGACCGTTCCAGCCACCATCAAGCGAAGGCCAGGACACGCACGGTTAAAGAGACAATCTCATGGCAACAGGTTCCTGTTGTAGATGGAGGGCATGTTCATCTTCTACAAGAAGGAATCGTGCCGTTGCAGTCTTTCTTCAAGATTTTTGTATTGTGTATTACAGTTTTTCCCAATTGTTTACACAGGTTTTATGAATCTTTGTCTAATTTTCTCAAAACTAACAGAAAACACAAAACCACAAGCACAACATGCAAAACTCAAAAAACGCAAATGCAAAACAGTAACATTTTTTTTTTTTTTTTACTGTATTTCAAAATGCATTATTTCAGAACACTTGTGTTTCCTATGTATCCCCTTCATGTAAATACCCAACAGGAGAAAACCAGGAAATGCATTTTGTAAGATTACTGTAAGGTTTTTCTGAAAAAATAAGTCTGTTTTTTTTGCTATTATCTTTGTATAGTGCTAAAGCTGATTTCTAAGTAAAGAATTAACAACTAGCGTGTACTACTGTGAGAAGTTGGTGTTGCCAATTGCTAAATAAAGCATGACATTGGATTGGAATTGTTTTTCAAAAGAACACAACAGATTTAAATTTTGAATGTTGTGCCTAATGTGGAGAACTGTGTGTAGGGTTAGGGTTCTTGCAAGAAATTGTGGTGAGTTGGTTTAGGGATTTGGTACATGAGTTTCAGCTTTCAGTTTCTTTTTTTTTTTACAATCGCTAACATACTATTGTCTAAACTGTAGTCACATTTTCGAAACTCTAAACGCAATTAGCACAACATGCCTCTGTTGTAGACCATACCATTGACACAATTCATGTTTTCACAGAATATGCAGTTAATTAACAGGTTTCTAAAATGCATACATTTTCTTTACATACAAGCTTACCCAATACCAAAATTATGGATCTTCTCTTATTTACAAATGCTTGCACACAGCATGCCAAAAATGAAAACCTAATGTTCAATACCTTAAACATAGCATAAAAGCGAGTGCTTCTGCTACAACAGCAGCTCAAAGCTATATTGAACCAGCTGATAAGATTTTTTGAATGAACAGATAATTGAAACATTGATGAATAGTTGATTTACTGTAAGTTGTGTAAAATAGACCAACCATAGCTGATGGCACTCTTACTGTAATCGCAGACATAGCCAGGAGTTGAAGTTCTTTCCATTACATACAACATACACAGTAAAAAGGGGACTTTTTTTTCATTTTTGTGTTTCTTCCCTTCTGTGACTTTTTCACTGTAATTGTGCATTTTATTTGTACACATTTGGAACGTGTGCTGGATCACTGGCAAAAATGTCATGTTATCAATCCCAATCTGTGGGTTGCAACCCTAGTGGGGTCATTAGATTTGATTTTTGCCTCAATTCTTTTTTAAGTGTCTTAATAAACCTGGTGGGTAATCTAATTGTGTCCCATTATGTGATTTACAGTTACAGTAATTATGACATTTTCAACAGGCATTTACTGTATGTGCTTGGGGGATTACGTGCACATGTGTGTTATGTGTTGTGGTAACGCAAATTTGTGAACATTAATTTGGGGTCACATTAGAAAAAAGTATTGGAACCCCTGCTGTAAAGCTTTTACTTACTTACTTATAATTTTTTTCTACTGTGCATTCTATAAAGTAAAGATGACTCATTACTGTAACATTTACATTGTAGGCCTATGTTGCCAAAAATGCACACATTCGACAATCAACTAACAATTGTAGAGGGGTTCACAGTAAAAGGAAACGTAATTGAAATGTAGAGTTGGTATTTAGTGAACAAAATGTGGTTTTGAGCAGAAAATGTACTATTTGGCTGATCGTGTAATGTAGGTGTGCTGCTATGTTAAGAGTTTAAGAAAAGTACAATTTTGATTTGGAATCTAGTTCTAGTGGAATCTAGTGGAAAAAAAAAACATATTTTATTAGTTTTGGTTATACCTTCCCTATTCTCAACACTTAAACTCAGAGTTGTTGTTGTTGTTGTTTTTTTTTACAATTTGTAGACACCTACCCTATTCCTCTTTGAAAGCATCACACAGGAAGGCACTCTCCAGTTCAATATAATTCTCTAAGGACTTCTTTCCCTCTCCAAAATAGCGCAGATGGGTGCTTGCAAACTTCCGTTGCATCTTCCATAGGTAACCATTGCTTAAAGCTATGCCTTTAACAATGGAACAAAGGAACAAAGCTTACATTTGGAAAATATTACGTATTTTGTAGTAGGGAGACCATAAATAAACCCTGGGTTGTTATCGCAGTGAATGAGGACAGTTCATGATAGTAAATATACTATATCAAAAATAAAGCCTACATCTGTAATGTGCATGCAGAGAGAAGGTATTTTTTTGTATCTCCCACAACGTGACTCACCGATGCCTTTAAAGACAACATGGAAGAGAGGAACCAGAGGCCGGTCAGCAAAGCTGTCCAGCTGGGTGACCAGAGCTTCCTTCACCATCTTGAATCCTGACACAAACACTACTCTGGCATTGCCCCTTCTCAGACTGAACACAGGACTATACTCCTCAGCCAACTGCATTATGAAGAACATTATTTAAGAAGCAAAATGTTAGGTAATTGCATTTAAATGATAACTTACAGTACAATAGCACTTAACTCTTTGTAACATGTTTTAAGGCAAATATATCAGCAAGCTTTAGCAGAATTTGATTAAGGTCGCCATGGAAAGAATCATACTATACAGCATCTGACATAACAAAATAAGAAGACTGTACCAAAGTACTGTAATCGTTAATCAACTCTTTGGATCTCCTAGAAACTGTTGCTGGAATAGACTGTTTTTGAAAACCGAAAAATAGTTTCATCATGTGTGGTTGACCTAAAGCATGGGATAACTCCTGACCTTGTCAATGGTTTTAAAGTCAACTCCAGTGAAGACATTCCCCACAAGGGCAAGGGTCCAGGAGGAAAGTTGTGCGGTGCACCATTTCTGACAATATCCACAACCAGCAGGAAAACAGAGATCAAAACCAGCCAGCTTGTCAGCGACAGTGACTGAAACAAGAAGAAAAGGTCTACACAATCACAGTATTAATCCTTTCTAAACAAATCACACAAACACTCAACTCTAGTTAAAATCGCCTAGATGTTTCCAAGCAGCAGCTTTACTGTTGATGAATAAATACAGACTGTTTGCATGCTGTGCAGTTCAGTTTGGGTAGTGGGGCCTCTTTGCTGTATACTCTCTTATTGATTGGTTGTTTTCAATTGTGTAAGAGGCAAATGCCCCACTGAGAAAGGTTGAAGTGGTATTATTCTTTTATTGTTATTATTCATTTATTTATTTTGTAGTGTATATTTTACAAAAGATCTTTCTTCCAAGACACCCTTATTAACTAACTTCATCTTATTCCATTGCCATTTGCTAGATTTGTTTTGTTATGTTGTTTTTGTTGTCCCCATCGAACTATAGCCTACAGTTTTCCCGTCTAGCCTATTCACTGTAGCTTACTATTAAGTGGCCTTAGGCAAATTCTAATTTACTTTCCATTGACTCACAATATTTCAAATAAAGTATTTTAAGATTAGGCTAGATCACACTGGAACACATTTGCCTGTATAGGCCTATACTGTAGGATCTAACAAAGCCCATTTATACAAATCTAATAAAACAGAAGAAAAAAAAATAACGAGGGAAATTGCTAGTGCCTAGAGGTTGAAAAAGTTAAGCTGGTGTTAGACCTATAATAAGCCTACACATTGTAATGGAGCGCTGCGTGCTGCGCTGCGTTGATCCACAAAAAAAACAATGCCATTTTGGATATAGACTACATTCTATAGGTTATTCGAATGAGACAATTCACTTTATTTGCGGAAGCACTTATTAAATATATTACATTATTACATTTCAAAGACCACTCATACAAATTATATTCAGAAACAGGGAACGATACTCCTATACATAGGGTCCGCGTGTGTTTCAACCAACGAACTACAAGGTTTCAACCATGCAACAACCCTTGGTATTTGATGCGACCTGGCTGCAGAGGGGGAAATGGGTAAAAAAATCCATCGGTAACTGCGCCAGTTGGAGTTGTTTTTGCGTGTTTTCTTTCTGTTTATCAATTTTCATTCTCCTAATGACTTCTCTTCTGGGCCGTGGTATCTGACTTTTCTATTAACAAATAGAAGAACATGATCATAACCACAATAAATCCTTTTTAGCCTTTTCCTTTCATCTTTAAAAATAAATATTTGGGTTTTTAGTATGGCTTCAGAAATCTGGTGGTTTTTCAGGAGTTTAAATGAGGCCTAAATTGTATTTTCTCCAGGTTTGGTGATTTCGAATGGCTATCCGTGGAAGCAGCAGAGGCGCTGTGCTCTCATCCTGTATATGTTTTTATTTTCGAAAAAATATACCCGTTCAACAAAGGTTAACACTTTTAGCTAATTTCTTTGATGGCTCAAATGTATGCTCTAGTCGAACTTGTGTTTTGATCATTTGTGAGCTGCGTTAAAATCTCATTTAGCCTACAATGCTTTGTGGGCGTGACTTTTTTGCCGTGTGATCATTCTTTATATCTATACAACCCACGTGCTTATGATGAAATTGTTTACTAAAGAACACAATTGTTTACAATAGCACAAAGTATCTTAATTTTGCTCTCGAAGTGCACCAGATTGATGCATTAAGCATTGAGATACCCCCGAACAAAGAGGGTCAGAGGTTCACCCACCACAGTCTCACAAAATCCTGTGGGAAACACTAAATATTGTAACTATTTTATATAGCAAATGTAATTTACCTTTAGTTCTTACAAATATAAGTGTAATACTGTATATTATACATACAGACTTGTTCAATATATATATATATATGTATGTATGTATGTATGTATATATATATATATATATATATATATATACATATATATATATATATATATATATATATATATATATATATATATATGTGTGTGTGTGTGTGTGTGTGTGTGTGATGCAATTTAGATGTTTAGGGAATCCATAAAGTGTGTGGGTATATATATATATATATATATATATATATATACAGTGGGGCCAAAAAGTATTTAGTCAGCCACTGATTGTGCAAGTTCTCCTAAAAATGAGAAAAAAAATCCAGGAAATCACATTGTAGGATTTTTAAAGAATTTATTTGTAAATGATGGTGGAAAATAAGTATTTGGTCACCCACAAACAAGCAAGATTTCTGGCTCTCACAGACCTGTAACTTCTTCTTTAAGAAGCTCTTCTGTCCTCACCTGTATTAATGGAACCTGTTTGACCTCGTCATCTGTATAAAAGACACCTGTCCACAGCCTCAAACAGTGAGACTCCAAACTCAACCATGGCCAAGACCAAAGAGCTGTCGAAGGACACCAGGAAGAAAATTGTAGACCTGCACCAGGCTGGGAAGAGTGAATCTGCAATAGGCAAGCAGGTTGGTGTGAATAGATCAACTGTGGGAGCAATTGTAAGAAAATGGAAGACATACAAGACCATTGATAATCTCCCTCGATCTGGGGCCCCACGCAAGATTTCATCCCGTGGGGTCAAAATGATCATGAGAACGGTGAGCAAAAATCCCAGAACTACACGGAGGGACCTGATGAATGACCTGCAGAGAGCTGGGACCAAAGTAACAAAGGCTACCATCAGTAACACACTACGCCGAGAGGGTCTCAAATCCTGCAGTGCCAGGCGTGTCCCCATGCTTAAGCCAGTACATGTCCAGGCCCGTCTGAAGTTTGCCAGAGAGCATATGGATGATCCAGAAGAGGATTGGGAGAATATCATGTGGTCAGATGAAACCAAAATAGAACTTTTTGGTAAAAACTCAACTCGTCGTGTTTGGAGGAAGAAGAATACTGAGTTGCATCCCAAGAACATCATACCTACTGTGAAGCATGGGGGTGGAAACATCATGCTTTGGGGCTGTTTTACTGCAAAGGGGACAGGATGACTGACCCGTGTTAAGGGAAGAATGAACGGGGCCATGTATCGTGAGATTTTAAGCCAAAACCTCCTTCCATCAGTGAGGGCATTGAAGATGGAACGTGGCTGGGTCTTCCAGCATGACAATGATCCCAAACACACCGCTCGGGCAACGAAGGAGTGGCTCCGTAAAAAGCATTTCAAGGTCCTGGAGTGTCCTAGCCTGTCTCCAGACCTCAACCCCATAGAAAATTTGTGGAGGGAGTTGAAAGTCCGTGTTGCCCAGTGACAGCCCCAAAACATCACTGCTCTAAAGGAGATCTGCATGGAGGAATGGGCCAAAATACCAGCTACAGTGTGTGCAAACCTGGTGAAGACTTACAGGAAACGTTTGACCTCTGTCATTGCCAACAAAGGTTATGTTACAAAGTATTGAGTTGAACTTTTGTTATTGACCAAATACTTATTTTCCACCATAATTTACAAATAAATTCTTTAAAAATCCTACAATGTGATTTCCTGGATTTTTTTTCTCATTTTTGTCTCTCATAGTTGAAGTGTACCTATGATGAAAATAACAGACCTCTCTCATCTTTCTAAGTAGGAGAACTTGCACAATCAGTGGCTGACTAAATACTTTTTGGCCCCACTGTATATTACATATTTTAGGTTCTGATTCTGTAGTTTCATTGTGTTAATACGGCTGATCATAAAAATTGTGGAAAGGCATTAAGAAAACATATAAAATCCAAAATCATCTTAGAATTCGAAGTCCTTTTGTGTTCCCTACTCGCCCTCTTATGCCATTTCAACAAAACATGATAAATTATGTTTTAATTTATGATTATCATAAATGATGCATAATAGCTTCCATTTTGCCCGAAAAATTAAAAACAGAGGAATACTAATCTCAGCAGCTGTGAAAACTGTTCTGCCAAGTAATGCATCCCCCTATTAAGTGTCTTTTCATTCACTTTAGGGTCAAACACTGTTACCAGTTCATTGTTTAGGCTAGTTTGACTTGGCATAGACATTTTCACATATGTGATGGTCCCCATGGTTGAAAAACAGGGGGATGCAAATCTCGGCAGCTGTAAAAACTGTTCTGCCGAATAATGCATCCACCTCCTAAGTGTCTATCAGTGGTGTATACAGTTCCTCAAAGCAATACCTATGTAAAAGTAGAGATATCTGATTAGAAAATGATTCTGGTAAAAGTAAATGTCATCTACTTGGATACAACTTGAGTAAAAGTCATAATGTATCTGATGTTAAACATACTTCAGTATTGAAAGTAATTTGTGGTATTGAATGTACTTGAGTATTGAAAGTATAAGTAAACACTGTTAGTTCTTCCTCACCCACTCAGATAAAACAGCCCCAATTTCTCAGTGAGCTTTTTCTGTGGATTTATTCTGTATGGTTCCGTATTACTGATGCAAATGTTCAAACTAAATGTGTTTTCTTCTACACAATATACTGTGTAAGCATACAGCAGTTAGTTAACATATATGTTAGTGTTATAAGCATAGCTATCACGCAAAAGCCACAAATATATGTTTATGTTTTGTGGTTTGTTTTGCATTTACTCAAATTGCTAGCAAACATTGGAGCCTAACCAAACAGGAAGTGGCCGGCTCAAACCTCCACCTAAATGGCCTATTTTTGATCACATTGGGATGGAAAAAATAGCAAGGCCACTGTTTTCACAACAACGTTGCTTGCAAAGCCTTGCATCGTAATCACATTTGCATTTTCTCGGAAATGCAAGTCTAGTTACTGTTTTGGTATCGCAGAGCATTTTTTTTCTTTTTCTTACAACAATAGTACCAATCGTACTTCTGTTTTGGGGTAGCACTTTTTTGTTTTGGTTACAAAAAATATTCAGCAATTTTAAATAAAAAGGTATTCCACTAGTTTGTTATGAAGTTACAGAATTATAGTATATTTTACGGTATACAGCCAGCAGATACTAGCCAGTAAAAGCAAAGGATGACATTATTTTGTCTCTTTATTAACCTTAAGATATATAAACTGTTAAATTCAACAACGTGTACATTTGCATAGTTCTGTACTTCATTCATTAAGTGAATTTGAATAAAGCCTCAGCAGTGCTAGTCATTTAGGGACACAATCTCAAGCGTTGGAGTTTGTTTGTTGTTTACTGGTCATCATGGTGTCATCAATTCAATTCACCTTCTTTAACACAGCTTTTGGAATGCTAACTGAACCGAATTGATTCAAGTCCTCTGATTCACTTTACCTGCGTTACTTGAAAATCGAAGCTTGCTCTACATACAAACTACCAGGAATATGACTGACTGCTACAATAATGGTATTTGAGACATAAGTTTATTGAAACATTTATATACATGATTGTGTTCTATTGTTGTTGTGAAATGTATCATCAAGTGGAACACATGATCTACCGTATAAAAAAAAGATGTGAATCAAAAGATCCAAAAGTTGTTCAGATAATTCCACTGAAGAAAAACCCCTGAGAAAACTCCTTAAATTTCTACTTCAAGTAAATAAGTGCAGGTAGAAGTTTACAGCACACATTGCGGTTAATGTACTGCAGAGCACAGTTTAGGATTAAGTCCGTCTTCCTCTATATCTCCATCAGTTTTTCTGAAAGGATGTGAAATAAATATTGGTAAACATTATTTTGCGCGTGAAACATGTTAGACGGAGGGCATTTGTCCCAGTGCTCGAATACAAACCTGCATCTGCTCGTACACCCAGTCAAGGAAGTAGGTTACATTGCCATAGACACCAGGCTTGTTCCTTAAGGCACACCCATAGCCCCAGCTAGTGTCCCCAAGTAGCCACCAAACTCCCGCTTCCTTGGTTACCAGAGGTCCACCACTGTCCCCCTGCCGGATAAGTGTTTGATTTCAGGTTAATGTGTGGTGTGTATGTGTAGACGAGACCGAGATAAAACGGGAGAGAAAGGAGACCGGGAGAGGGAGATGGAGAGAGGGGAGCAAAAGAGGTGTATGTCTGCAAAAGCAAAAGAGAGAAGCAGTCTAACCTGGCATGAATCCACTCCTCCCGCGAGTTTGCCAGCACAGATCATGGAAGGGGTGATGGCTCCGTTTAGGACCTCTGGTCTGTTACAACTGTCTCTGCTGTAGGTGGTCACCTGGGCCTGTATCAGCATGTCCGGGGAAGGCCCTGGAAATAATTTCAAAAAGACAGTCAGACTGAAAACGTTTAACACTGTGAATCTTAGTACGCTAAAATACCATCCATAGTCTGGTATACCTTGACTGTACAAGGTTCCCCACCCAGTGATCCAAGCTTGCCGTTCTGGATCCAGATTCACACCGACATTGGGCAGGCATATTGGCCTCACCGTGTCTACAATCACACAAAAACAGCAATGGATCACAAAAGACTGGAAAATATTGAATAGAATAGTACAGTGATTCCTCAAGTGTGGGCTGCTGCCTCCTGGTGGGCTGTGAAGATACTGCAGGTGGGACACAAAAGGCCATTTCCAATAAATAAATATAAAGTTATACATTTTCCGTTACGTAATTAAGTTTGAAATTACCATAACAAATTTATGACTCAATATTTTAAAAAGTAATCAAAACTAATAAAGCAAAGCCATGGGATTTAAATGGTGTGTATTTCTTCATTTATCTGAACTATTTTTTATCCTGAATCCTGAATGATCCTGAAATCATGCATCTCATTGCATTGCCGTAGGGCCACGTTCACATAGAATTATTCTGTTTATGAAATAAAAAATCTACAGGAAAATTCTTCGGCATGTTGATCAGAGCTGTGATTGAAGGTTTTGCAGAAGATTTTCAGATGTCAAATTGGGCCACGGCATTCTTAAGTTTGAGAATGGCTGGAATTGTACATTATTACTCAAAGTATGTCACTATCTATACATCATAATTTTTTTCAGATATGAGTTGCGGGACAAAACTCACTGGAAAATCGAAGAGGAGTTTGGAGTCTCATAAGGGCAATGTCGTTTTCATTGTTGTCACTTTTATATTTCTCATGAATGATGATTTTTGTGACAGAGTTCCCCACCACTGCTTGCATCTGGGACAGCCTCAGATAGCCAGAATACACCTCCCAATAAACAGGACTAGACATGCTGTAGAAACAAGGAAAGAATCAAAGGACAGTCCAGATCAGAGCCAACTCTATCAAATAAACAGTTAAGGCAGAAGAACACATCCCTCGGGGTTCTGATTCACAGACAGTCCACTTAGTACCATTTAACTGATTCAATTCACAGTTGAGCGTGCTGTCACGAATGGGGAAAAGATTTAAATATTTCACAAAGAAATTCTGGCGCCAGAGTGAGAAGAGTCGATGAGAGGCAAATGAGGGGAAACAGATACAAAATTCGTGACGCCAGCTTACTGGTCGGGGAAGCAGTGAGCCGCCGACAGGATCCAGTGGGGGCTGATGATGGAGCCACCGCAGACGTGCTCGCGGCCAATCTGCAGGCTGACCTGCCACGGCCAGGCACCGGCAGCTGCGGCGTCCCCCCCTACGATACGGGTGGCGGGGGCCGCGGCGCTCACGCCGCAGTCTAAAGTCGAGAGAAAACATCCCATTAAGATTTCACAGACCTGCTGGCCAGCTAACAGACCATGTGACAGATATTAGGTTTAGGCTCTACTATTTGTGTTATAGCTCCATTCAATACTACAAGATACCAAGTAGTGATACAGTTGGATATGTTTCCAGTTAGGTTATTGTTGCTTACCAATACAACGTAGAGCGACTGCATTGGTGGAGCAAGTTTTGCTGTGAGAGGGAAAACATGGCTTAGTTTGCAGCACCGAGTTTGTCAAACTGCACTTACGTCTGTATAGCAAATAGCATTTAGGTAGGTCCTGAACTATGCATCGGTGAAGGTATTTAGAAAGTGTTCTACCTGCTAGTAAGTAGTGCTTGCAGATATGGCCCAGAACTACTGCCAGGCATCAGTTTCATGTAGCCATCAGAGGCCAAGGGACCTGCGCTGGTTTGAGAGGAGGACATATAGCTGTCTCTAGGAAACAGAAACAGGGACAGAGTGTTGACCCTCCAAACAACGCTATTCCAAAATTAGTATTGATGCAGGCATACAGTCATTGTGCATGGGGAGGGCCATTAAACAGTGATTCAATGTTAGTAAAGATAATTGAAACCCTTGGGCAAGAAAAGATGTACACCCTCTCCTTTTTCTGAGTAGGCCTAACATTAGGCCCCAGTGGTTTGGAAAAATACCCCCAGGCTCTTGACCAGTTTCGACGGTGTCAAGGCTGCACGTTGCCACAGTAACGTACCCGCTGTAGCCTATCTGTCGACAGGAGTCTCTCCCGTAGGTGTTACTCCAACTTTCGGCGCACACTGGCTTCCATGTCTTGGTTTCTGAGGAGTAACTCTGCAGCATAGAGTCACTCCCGTACAGACGGACTGGATGGAGGAGAACAGATTAAGGTTGGTGTTCACCCTCAACCACTGCAGAAAACACTTTATACACTGTCCGGGTGTCTGAGTAGTGTTGATGATCAGACGGTATTGATCTGCTAGAGGATCGAGAGAAGTCTTACGGCACATGGATTCGTCTTCGCCTCCTGAACAGTGTTTGACACCGTCACACCACTGTGACTCACTCAGACACGCACCTCCAGGCCTGCACGATCTGCCCAGTGCACACTGGTAGTACACTGGAGAAGTAACACGCACACACACACACACACACACACACACACACACACACACACACACACACACACACACACACACACACACACACACACACACACACGCACACGCACAGGAGGAAGGGTCGTGAACGTCTCAAGCGCATGTTTTTCTTTTGCCCTTGGACATGGATGGACTATTTACTGACACTCCCACCAAGATACTTGAAATCATATAAATGTATTTCATGAAGACGTGTATATTTACAAATGAAAGGTAATGTATTTGTTGGTGAGCAGACATGAACTTACAAAAGTACCAAAGCAATATTGCGGCTATCCCAAGCACAAGTAAGACAGCAACGACTGTCAATGCAATACATTTACTCCGACTTTTCTTTACCCCTGAAAAATAACAGAGACAAAAGACAAAAAGCTAAACCTTTGGATCCAAGACAGTGAAGGATGAGGTCCTAGCCTTTTCTTCATAACCACTGGTCTTCCAAGAAATTTGCCATGCAAATGCAGTATTTCCATACTGTCTACAGCATGGCATGTAAACATTATTAGTGCTTTGATGGGCACTGTACAAACTATAATAATGCGTGGCACAAACGATTTAGAGTTTAGTTTAAAAATCAGTATGCACAGAGCCTTCATTATACATAGATAACGGGACGTTGGGACTTTGTGCGAACATTAAGGAGTAATGAGGAGTGTTCCGTACGCTTGTGTGTGGAATGGGATGGATGTCCTGTGGTCAAAGTCTGGTTGGTGGAGATGGGTTGGCTGGAGTTTTGGGGGACATTCGATGGCGCCTGGCCATTAGGCACTGGAGGGTATGTTCCTGGAGAAGGGGCATAAGCAGGGGGTCTTGACCTGCCCTCCTCAAGCTGAAAGCCCTGGTTCTCATACTGGCTTCCAGGCAGCTGCAGGCAAACATTCAATTCAACGTCGATTTCACGTTAGTACGAATGTTTTTTTCATGTCATGACCACTCACGAGCAAACAGAAATGCGAAAGCGTCTTACAGCGTGTGTCCTGCAGTTGACAGTCTATTCCAATAAGTGTTTGACAACCATCACTGAAAATCTTACCGGATTGTTGCGCATGCTGCCAATTCTTTTGCTGTCAAACCTGGAAAACATTTTTAATCAACCATTGATTAGATCAAGGCCATTCCTACCGTGTCCATTCTTAAAACTTGATGGTCAAACATGTCAATAATTCTGGGGGAATTAAGACAAAGGCAGAGTTAGAGCACATCTGCCAACAGCCTCACAACACAATCTTCATGTGATACTCCTAATTTCCGCACAGGAAATGCTGTCGACTATGTATGGAAATATAAGAAATTAGGTTCACACCTCTTTATCTAGCATAAGCAGGGGAAATAATAATATTGCTCTGAAAACAAACACCATACAGTGAGTACATATAATCATTTAAAATCTTGATTATTGGAAGAAAGTTACTTGCCTTGCCTTGCTAACCTTGAGGATCAATATCCCAGTTTTCTGTACCTCTCAGAGATTGCTTCTTTCCTTCCCCTCTGTCTCCTAGGCTGTGGCTCAGTCCATTCTCGGGCTATGCCAGGTAATCAACAGCCATGACCACACCTTCGCTTACGTGTGCACTGGATGTCCTGTGGGGCGGTTTAGGCATTCAAGCCGTTGAAGTGGCATAGGAGAACAACAACCATTGTTTGGTCAGAGCCGACACTGATAGCTACCCTAAAAAGCTGTATAACACTGTGGTAACAAAGTGGATCAAATGTATAGGAAAGAAAACTACTTTCCTGCAGCAGGAGTGCCCTTCCACTGTAGAGATTCATTAATCCCAGGTGATGTGTGTTATACCTTATTGCTGGCCTATCAAGCCAATTTGCCATGTGTACTTTATGATATGCATCCTGGATATTGTGTATAGTACATTACAACATACCTTGCCTAAGCAAGACATTCTAAAGCAAACCACACCCTCAGTATCTATACAACAGGCTGTATAAATAACTGGTTTGATCAATGGGTCATGGGTTTAAAGCGGCTAGTCTGTATAAAAAAAAACTTATGAGGCGTAATTTGCGACTTGAGTGTTCTCAATGTTCGGATCATATAGAATGCCATTTCGTCATAACTTCAAAGAAGAAAGTCACTATGGATCCAGTAAAGCTATAAAGCAATAAAACATGTTTACCGTATTAATACCTGTTAGAACTTCTGCTTATACCTATAAATAGACTGTTTACATATATATATACAGTGGGGCCAAAAAGTATTTAGTCAGCCACTGATTGTGCAAGTTCTCCTACTTAGAAAGATGAGAGAGGTCTGTAATTTTCATCATAGGTACACTTCAACTATGAGAGACAAAAATGAGAAAAAAAATCCAGGAAATCACATTGT
This sequence comes from Aplochiton taeniatus, assembly GCA_017639675.1. NCBI lineage: Eukaryota > Metazoa > Chordata > Actinopteri > Galaxiiformes > Galaxiidae > Aplochiton > Aplochiton taeniatus. Next base: position 5,865,866 of record CM030177.1, read on the forward strand.
AGGATTTTTAAAGAATTTATTTGTAAATTATGGTGGGAAATAAGTATTTGGTCAATAACAAAAGTTCAACTCAATACTTTGTAACATAACCTTTGTTGGCAATGACAGAGGTCAAACGTTCACCAGGTTTGCACACACTGTAGCTGGTATTTTGGCCCATTCCTCCATGCAGATCTCCTCTAGAGCAGTGATGTTTTGGGGCTGTCGCTCGGCAACACGGATTTCAACTCCCTCCACAAATTTTCTATGGGGTTGAGGTCTGGAGACTGGCTAGGCCACTCCAGGACCTAAAAATGCTTTTTACGGAGCCACTCCTTCGTTGCCCGAGCGGTGTGTTTGGGATCATTGTCATGCTGGAAGACCCAGCCACGTTCCAACTTCAATGCTCTCACTGATGGAAGGAGGTTTTGGCTTAAAATACATGTCCCCGTTCATTCTTCCCTTAATACGGATCAGTGGTCCTGTCCCCTTTGCAGTAAAACAGCCCCAAAGCATGATGTTTCCACCCCCATGCTTCACAGTAGGTATGGTTATCTTGGGATGCAACTCAGCATTCTTCTTCCTCCAAACACAACGAGTTGAGTTTTTACCAAAAAGTTCTATTTTGGTTTCATCTGATCACATGATATTCTCCCAATCCTCTTCTGGATCATCCATATGCTCTCTGGCAAACTTCAGACGGGCCTGGACATGTACTGGCTTAAGCAGGGGGACACGCCTGGCACTGCAGGATTTGAGTCCCTCTCGGCGTAGTGTGTTACTGATGGTTGCCTTTGTTACTTTGGTCCCAGCTCTCTGCAGGTCATTCATCAGGTCCCTCCGTGTAGTTCTGGGATTTTTGTTCACCGTTCTCATGATCATTTTGACCCCACGGGATGAGATCTTGCGTGGGGCCCCAGATCGAGGGAGATTATCAATGATCTTGTATGTCTTCCATTTTCTTACAATTGCTCCCACAGTTGATCTATTCACACCAACCTGCTTGCCTATTGCAGATTCACTCTTCCCAGCCTGGTGCAGGTCTACAATTTTCTTCCTGGTGTCCTTCGACGGCTCTTTGGTCTTGGCCATGGTTGAGTTTGGAGTCTGACTGTTTGAGGCTGTGGACAGGTGTCTTGTATACAGATGACGAGGTCAAACAGGTTCCATTAATACAAGTAACGAGTGGAGGACAGAAGAGCTTCTTAAAGAAGAAGTTACAGGTCTGTGAGAGCCAGAAATCTTGCTTGTTTGTGGGTGACCAAATACTTATTTTCCACCATAATTTACAAATAAATTCTTTAAAATTCCTACAATGTGATTTCCTGGATTTTGTTTCTCATTTTTGTCTCTCATAGTTGAAGTGTACCTATGGTGAAAATTACAGACCTCTCTCATCTTTCTAAGTAGGAGAACTTGCACAATCAGTGGCTGACTAAATACTTTTTGGCCCCACTGTATATATATATATATATATATATATATATATATATAAACTTAATTTCATTATTTAGACAAGCTAGCTTGAATCAAAATATTCATAACTAGACAATGTTTCAAAGATTGTTTTCTCAGCCTGTCCACTTTATATCCACAGTATATTAACATCCATTTATATGCCTTTGACTCAGGGTCTGAGTCATTGTGAATGGACAGTGTTAATATCTAACTGTTGCTATCCTAGTTTGTCCTCGGTGCATGGTATTAGAGTTAACCCATTTTGTTCGGAGACAGATTATGAGCAGAATATTGGACACTCCATATCTCCATATGCTCTTACAACGTATATTTCTATCATTCTGGTTCGTCATATTTGAAAGTTGGAGAACTTTAAACAATGCACCAATCTCAATCAGACTCGTTTGAGTTTGAAATGTAATCCTTTCATTACAATCATCTAACTTTAATCCATATCAATCAGGATATGGTTAACTTAAAGATCTTCAGAAAAATGTAATTCAAAATTGTATTAAAAGGGTTATGGTGATCAGTGTTTTTGTATTAAAATGCATTAATATCTATTGTCTATGGGTCTACCTTACATAATATAGGATAGCTTCTTAGGTAGAAATATTCATTAGTAAGCCATTGGTAATTTCAGGAAATTCCCAAGGTGTTACCAGTACTTTTTGCAAAGGAAACAGCCACTTACCCAAAAAGCGATTTGCAATGAAAGAAGCCATTGCCTTGGTCACTCCCATGACCATGTATGGAGCAAAAGGTTGGACATATAGCAAGCTACAGGCAGAGCAGGGTCAACACTGATCACCAACTATTTGTCACAAATCTAGTAGAGGTTGGGCAATTTAACATTGTACTCTACAGCCACTCCTTTAGCCTAGAGTTATTTGTTTGAAGCAAAACAGTTACACAGACTCTGATCATTACACTGCAAATACCTTTCTCAGTCTCCAAGGTGGAATTTTCTTTGAGGATTAATCAGTAACCGAGGTGTCTGGTCACAAGCAGGTTGTCAAGTGCCTTGATTCCCAGCATGCTCTTCAACGCAGAAACTTAACGGACACAGGCCAAAATACCCTGTCAATATTTACCCCGGCATATGACTCTTCTGAGCAACAATCAATTGAATTGTAACAGAACTGCTCAACCACGTATTAGTTATAATGGATTAGTATGTTACAAAGAACTTTACATGATGAGTATTACTAGACATTTGTGGTAGAAAATATATTTGAAAACCAGCACCATAGATACTGTAGCAAATGTTATGGAATAAAAAATACTTTGTACACAGTAAATGGCAACACATCCGGGAAATGTCCATTGCTTCCCTTGATTAATCATTTACGGACTGAGGGCAGCTCATCTCAATATAGGGGTTTTACTCACGAATGGAATCTCATTAGGCCTTATCTGACTATAAATTCCAATATTTTATGACAACAGTGGCGACACCAATCTTCCACTGACGACAGTGTAAAGTGCATTGGTGCGGTGATATCCTGAGAGCAGACCACAGCACCAGCCTGTGGCCAATCTAACAACTGCAGGATCAACACCATGACAAAAACAAACGTTCATGGTCAAGACACCAGCTCCTAAACGTTCTTCCTAAATTTACCGACAGTGGTCCGTCAAACCAAAGTGCCCTCATCCAGACATTCAAAAGATAAAAAGTAGGACACCAATACAACATTATATTGTTTTCATAGAAACTATTTATGAATCTTTAAAGTTGAAAATGTAAATATACATACATTTTTTTTTTTTTTTCACTCAAAGTTCAACAAAGGAGTGTCAATAAAGTTGGAGTTATAATGCAGGTTCATGAACAGTAACTCAATCAGCTTGACGGCCTAAATATCACAAGGAATACATTAGTGAGAAGGACTCGACATCATGGTCCTCAAGCCATGTACACTCCACAGCGATTTAACAGTCAAACAGTCGACAGTTAGTTCATAATAGTCCTTAAAGTTTCTGGATGATGATGGCAGACGCTCCACCACCTCCGTTGCAGATGCCCGCTAGCCCATACTGGCCTGATTGGAGGTGGTGCGCCATGGTTCCAACAATCCTGGCCCCCGACATTCTAAAGGAAATGAACGCAAAACAGAAATAAGTCTAATAACAACATGCTTCAAAGTATCTACTTTTTTGTTCAACAATGCCATTTATGTCGTCTCATAAAATTGGCCTTTGTACTTAGTTTTGTTCATGGTCAATGTCACCCAATACTTAGTCTTATCCTATCAATGTGTAATATTCTCTTTTACAGGTACATGTCAAGTAAAATGGATAGGCTATCTTAGCTGATGTTAATGCTGCTTACCCAATAGGGTGGCCAAGTGAAACAGCTCCCCCATTGACGTTGACCTTGCTGGGATCAATGTCCAGCATCTTAATGTTTGCCAGGGCCACCACGCTGAAGGCCTCGTTGATCTCCCACATGGCAATGTCCTCCTTCTTCAAACCAGCAGCCTCTAGGCACTACACCGAACACACACACACACACACACACACACACACACACACACACACACACACACACACACACACACACACACACACACACACATTTTGGTTTAAACATTTTGGCAAACTGAATGATTGGTTTCTAGCACATGTAATGTGTAAAGAATATGGTATATTTTTAACTAGTGCGTAAAAGTAAAATAAATATTTTTACAATCAGTCCTATTTTTGTATGCAGCCGTCTGTAGGGTAGCTTCATTTTTCCATTAACTTTTTCCATCAAGACAACCAAAACACAGCTCAGCCCTAATACAGGCTATATTTGACTCTGATGACAGAGGAATGTTACGCAGTTCTGTCCCACTCACCTTAGGAACAGCAAATGCAGGTGCAATAGGGAAATCAATTGGAGCAACAGCAGCATCAGCAAAAGCTAGAGAAAAAGGAAAAGAAGTAAAAAAAATAAATAAAGTCATTGTTTAGTTAACAGTACATTTCTATACCTGAGTCCTAGCACAGTTAACCTAATTATCGGTGTGGTCTTAGTCAGTAAAAAGTGAATGAGAGGAGAATCCGTGTGTGTTTCTGGGTGTCTTACAGACGATCCTGGCTAGTGGGGTGACGTTTAGTCTCTTTGCAGCATCAGCCGTCATGAGAACCAAGGCGGCAGCCCCGTCATTCAGTGTGCTGGCATTGGCTGCAGTCACTGTACCTGCAATTGGATTGAACAATCAAAACGAATCTTGTGCCTCTTTCAAGGACAATGTAAAGGCCACTGTTTGTCCTCATGCAAATGCAGGTCAGGATGTGTTTACTCTGGACACGTTCTCTTTAGTTTTATCCATGATGATTAATTACGGAATTAGCAATATAACTTGGTAAGTTAAAACGTTATTGGTCTTCTATGGTTCAGAAACATGTTCTCCCATAGTCAAACAATCCCATCCCGTTCTTATTTTACCATTCTCTTTCTGGAAGACTGCTTTCAGCTTGGGGACTTTGCTGAAGTCGACACGCCTCCATTCCTCATCCTCAGACACCACCAAATCTGGTTTGCCTGGACAGGAGCACAATTTCAGCTCATCTTTCACAACACTACATCTTCAATCTGGCCGATACTAACATGCCAATAGACGAGGGGCCTCATTTATAAAACTGTTCACTTCAAAGGGTTGCGTACGGACGAAACACAGAAAGTGCGAGCGCACAAAAATATACCGAGATTGGCGCACGTGAGTGAGCGTCTTGTCCCACCCTTTTAACGGCCATAGTTGCCTATAAATGGTCAGTGAAAAACGCCCATAATTAATATTCATAAATACTCAATGCCCAACTGCATAACATTATACCGGGTGTGGTAATCATCCTGATTACCCTCTCTCTTCTCTATCTTTTCACTACCTCTCCTAACTGACAAGGCTATTACTCACATCGAGAGTTCTGCGCAACAAACATGTGACAACAATATGAAACTGTGCACTCCTGTCTGTTTCAGAATTACAGATCCAATTAAATATGATTCCTGATAAAACTGTTCTTTTGCAAAAACAGATATCTCGGAAATCTAAATCCTGTCGCTTTTGTGCGCTATAGGGAACGCTACACAATATATACAATAATATAATAAGTGAGAAGTAATATTTACATTTATTTTACACTGGTATCCATTTCAACGCGTTTCTAGCTATTTGTCCCTCTGCCATCTAAGTCGTAGTTTCCCAGTTCTCCAGATTATGTGCGTACGCATGGTTCAACGTGTTCGTGGAGGGCCACACATTTTCCCGTCAAGTCTGTTTTTATAAATCCCCAAGTTTGCTTAGAAAGTGGGCGTACGCCTTCTTTTGTGCATACGCAACGTTTATAAATTAGGCCCCAGAAGACTAACAGTTTCGTAATACCTCTCTGGGGGATGCTGACAGAAATGATTTCTTTGGCCAGGACTCCAGACTCATACGCTGCTTTGCTGCGGCTGTAAGAGCTGATAGCGTAGGCATCCTGCTCCTCCCGAGTGATTTTGCTGTTCTTGGCTGTGTTCTCCGCGCAATTGCCCTGCACAACCAAGAGCAATCAAAAGCGAATCATTTGAGCAAGGGTTCGAGTGGGAACAGTCTCGCACTAGATATGAGCTCGTTTTTTTTACCATGTGGAATTTGTTGTAGACGTCAGTGAGGCCATCCTTGACGATGAGGTCCTCCATCCGGACTCCACCGTAAGACGGGGTGTCTCTGGTCATGACGTAGGGCACGTTGGACATGCTCTCCATCCCTCCTGCCACCATGACATCCTGGCACACAAACAACAATAAAGGTGGGTTTTCTGTTTAGAAAATGTAAGCTTTTCTCCAAAATAAAAGTAAAAAAATAAAAGTTACGCTATACAGTCTTCTTCCAGAGGTTTGGTTCACACAAAAAATTACAAATGATTTTTTTGTAAAGTACTATGACACCAGTTTTTGTCAAAACTTTGTACATTGTGGTTAGGGTTGTGACCAAAACACCACCAAGGGTTCAATGATATATGCCTGTTGGTTACAAATATAACACAATGGGATGTGATTTAGAAGTATTTTACCTGGTGTCCACACATTAGACTCTGGGCTGCAAGCATGATAGACTTCATTCCAGAGGCACACACTTTGTTGATTGTTGTTGCTGGAGTGCCAAGAGTACAACCTGTAGATAACATGAGATAAAAATGCAATGTTGAGCATTAGCACAATATCGATTTCCACGTTTCTTGGTTTGATAGTATGTTTGATATATTTCATATACCTGCTCCGAGTAAGGCCTGTCTGGTGGGCGCCTGTCCTTCCCCTGCCTGCAGCACATTTCCCATATAAACCTCCTTCACCTCCTCCACAGGGATTCCTGAGTGAATCGACACACAGTATTAATATGCACTTGTAGATCTATAATTGGTTAGAAGGTTGTGAACCACGCTTTGCTCCATTTATTTATTTCAACGTACATGGTAATAGTTAGATGACATTGAAATACCGGCTAGACGTCTAAAATAAAGCTACCTGCTTTATCTATGGCTCCTTTGATTGCGATGGAGCCCAGTTTGGTGGCCGAGACTGCTGCTAAGGACCCTCTGAACGACCCCATAGGGGTGCGAACTGCACTGACAATGACCACTTCCTGCAATGATCAATAAAGAAAACCTCTAGATATCCATTTGAGCATTTAGAAATGTTTTAAACAATCAATGCACCAAAACGGCCTGCAGTTGGTGAAGGAGTTTACATACATTGAGAGAAGGGTGAGATGAATATGTTCTTGACAGGCAATTGTGAGCCTGCAAGGGCAGAGAGGGTTATGGCAGCTGTTTAATAACAATAATTGTAGAAAGTAAAGGCCGTGACATTATGATAATGCAAACCATTGTCCGTGAGTTTTAGGCAAGCGCTCTATAAGGTAATTGGCCAAACAACTAACTCACAAAGCTAGTCAACTTTTAGATAGGTTAAATGACAGGCCTTTGTTATAGCTCCAAACACGGCTGCGCTGTCTAGACTTTCGTTTGCTAGTTCATTGGCTAGCTACTAGCATTTGCTAACATGCAAGATCGATCTGTATGCATACGCTTCATGATTTCACATCAATTATTTGACAGCCCTTAGGTTACGTACCAGTCGTTTGCACAATTGAGCACGCATGGTTAAAAGTCCACTTGATGACATAATGTTAAACTGAAAGAGGGCTCGCAGCTCCCTAACTACTTCACCTTCAACCAAGCAGTCGGGCCAAACAAAGTACCCAATCGGATTGAGGGGTGTGTTCATCTGACGTCATGCCACACTTCGCTGGTTTGTGGTGGTTGCATTGACAGTACATATGAGGGTGGTTGTTGAAGATCCGTTAATGCACACATTTAACCTTCTACTGACAAAAGAAAATATTACTTTGGAATAAGAACTCAAATTGAAGGGCATCCAGCTATAGCTGGGTCAACTTTATTTTGACATGGCAAAAATATGCTCTAGAGCCTAGTGGCTAGAGTGAGGGGAAAGGAAAACATGACTTATTTGCTATTGAGAAAATAAATGTTAAAAGGAAATCATTAACTGCTATTAACATTGGCAGAAATCCTCCAACTAAGTGAATTTCAAATTTTGCCATGGCATTTTATGAACAATTTTATGAATAAATTGAATGCAAAAGATGAAAGCACAACGCCGAGGGTATGGCGGCGCGTTTAGCCAGTGAATCTGACTACCTTCCCAATTCCCATTCATGCTGTTTGAATATTATCATAGGCGATAGGTGATGTATATTATATTCTGTAACTGAGATTTTAACTAGCATTGGCTAACATAAGGCTTGCGTTTAAATGTGTGGGATTGTCAAAACTACATTTCTAACCACTCGGCTACCATTGCCTATAGCTGTGCGACGTGTGCGTTATTGTTTGCGATTGCTGTTGTCCTCCGTGGCAGGGGCAAATTGGCTACCATTGCCTATAGCTGTGCGACGTGTGCGTTATTGTTTGCGATTGCTGTTGTCCTCCGTGGCAGGGGCAAATTGGCCATCGGGAAGTTAGAGAAGTCTCCCAATCCACAAAAATTGTATAAGTGTTAAAATGACAGGCGCTTGCATAAACTGACTCTGTCTCAAAGTCCCGCGCACAATTTCAGTCGCACGTCCCAGCTCCTTGGTCATTGAAACAAGTACGGTTGGTCAATATAGCCAATTATTAGTCAGTATAGTCAGCCAATACATATACTGTGTTGCATTAGCAGCTGTGCGTTGGATCTTGTTTGCACTGTTAACGTCAGGTAACGTGATGTCAGCACAACGATTATAACGACAAGCACTTGATTGCGAGCGCACAAAAAATGCACCTTTGCAAACCTTTGTGTGTGTGTGTGTGTGTGTGTGAGTGTGTGTGTGTGTCCCCCCCAATTTCAAACTCACTCCTACGCCCTTGCTTTTGGGAACTTGTCCAAAATCGGTATGTACAAAGAGTCAATGGGACATGGGAAGCTACAATGAAACAAGGCATTATATCTCTTATCCCCAAACCTGATGAAGACCCTTTGTTAATAGATAATTGGCGCCCCATCACACTTTTAACAGTTTGATAAGATATTGGCCTACGTGCAAACAGGTTAAGGAACGGGCTATATAAGTCCTGTTACAGCTGAAACTCAAACATGATTTATGAAATGTCAACATATTAGTTGTAATATAAAACTCATCTTAGATTTGTTGGATTTAATGAATTATGCAGATTAATTAACTCTAAGGCACTCATTTCATCTTAAGGCCTTTCAGCCCCAATTTCTGCTACAGTCCCTCTCCCTCTTTTAAGGCTTTAATGCATTTTGTATAATAAATAATAATAATTATTATTATATATAATAATATATATTGCTATATATAATAATAATAAATACTTCGGTTATAATTGATTTTAATACCTCTAAAAGATTCCAAATCAATAGAGGGGTCAGGCAGGGTTGACCAATTTTTTGGCCTCTTTTAATTTATAAGGACAGACATTTTGAATGAATTTCCATCTTTGGTAAGGAGTTAAAATATCCCAACCGACAGATAATACTTTGCTGTTTTTGAAAGACAAAACCAATTGTCTAATCCTATTAATTTGATTAACTAAATGTCCAATGCTTCATGTTTAAGATTGAATGTCTAAGTGTGAAATTTGCATGATTGTGATGATTCTGTAATTGGAAATAAAGTAAAATGTTCTTTTAAATATTTGGGAATATTTGTGACTATAAATCTTATAACTAAACAACCTCTAAACTTTTCTAAACAGACTAAAAAAGACCAAGACTATCTAATATTAGGCTTCAAAGGGATTTACCTATCCAAGATAGAGTTCTCCTCTCAAAAGCAGAGGGCCTATCTTGCTTTGTGTATCCCTCTTTATCTTTATTTATAAAGATTTCAACAGCAACGAATGACGAATGAAACCCATACGCCATACGTGTTCTGATATTGTCACACCACAGAGAAATGTGTTATTAACCACCTAGCCAAGTCTGAAAGATAAAAATTTGGTTTCAAAATCGTGTCTGCTGAAGGCGTTGAAACCTCGCCCAATCAAAACCTGGCTTCTCATAAGTGTCAGAAACCACTACGACCGGAAAAATGTTTGCTCCATCTAGCAGCTTTATTGTTCTTGCACAATCGTACATGTTTGAGCCATTTAGGAGATTTAAATAATGAGACCGAGCTGTTCTGTAATTTATAAAAAGTAATCTCGGAATTAGCTTTACAGCACCTTTAAGAAATGTGTACTCTCTAACAGTAAGACAGAAGCAGTTTTTTGAAGTACTGGGGCCTCATTACAGGAAGAAATCTTAAATGTCATCCTTGACTGAGATAAGATAGGATTTCAGACTAAGAACGTTTACTAATTACGTTTCTGTAATAAGGCACCCTGGATTTCATTGAAACTACAAATACCTTTTAGGGTAACTGGTTAAAAAAGTGTCAACCAAACTCACTCAATCTGGTATTTCCTCCCAAAACATATGTTCAACAAAATTGTAGGTATTTTGTTTCTTCGTCTCTGGATTGGAAGCTGACTTTTTGGCCCAAATATTTTAACCTCACAAAACTTTCCTTTGGAACAACTGCGACTCACTTATTAGAAACACATCCTTATTAATTCCTAAATGGTTCCAAAGAGGTATACATCACATTTCCAATCTATTGATGAATCAGATGAATCTGGTAATATGCTGTCATATGAATGTTTTGTGTCTGTACACAGTTTTCCATTTCCTTGGCGATAATTCAGTTCTTTAACTTGAGCTATCCCAAATGGTTTGATTCTTACTTATAAAAAATAATCTTATTGCTAAGTTAAGAGACATAACTTAACATACATACAACATAAACATAATATAAAACAATTTCTCACCTATTCTTTGATTGCAAAATAACCCCACAATTTTGGACAGATCTAGAGTCTCACTTTTGTTAGCTGCCCTGCAGTCATAAAGATATATGTTACTATGATATTCCAGATGATGGCGCTCTTGGATATCTGATTAATTTGATCATTCTTCATGCCAAGTTGTTTTTAATTCACAAACAAAAGTGTTCTGAATCGCTACCTTAGATGGAAGCTTTTTTCCTAGAACTGAATTCTTATATCATTTAATTAAACAAACAACTAAAAGATGAATAAGCTAACAAAACATTACATGGCCTTTCCCCTGAATATATTTATTTGTATGTACTTATGTACCCATTTTCTAACTTTATGTACTTGTCTTGTATCTATTTCATATTATTGATATACAATATTTTCATTTTGTATGATATTTGTTTCACTTAAATTTCATTTCTATGTGCTGCAAATGTTTACCTGAAATGTTTGTGTATTTTCCTGTTGATAATAAGAATCCGGCATTCACTAATCAAATTGTTATTCAAGTTGGTAAAACCGCTTGAGCTCAAGAGTAATTCATAAGTTGACTGAATTCTGAGTTTGACTAGACACCTTCAAATAGTGTCCTGGCCTAAAAAATCGAAATGTTCTGACTGTTTTTGCAGTTAACTGACTAAATGCCATACATGTACTACTGATTAGTTGAAAAATACTTTATTATAGAAAACATATTGAGACATTAAGATACAGCCCAAAAAATTAAAGGACGTATCTATACAGTACAAAGTGGTCCAACACAGGACTAGGTAGTAGATTGTTCTTCAATTTAATTTAATTATATATTATATGCTTAAAATTCATAATGACTATCAGCGTATTTTTAGTAGCAGTTAAGCCATCCGTAGTTCAACAAAACACGGATAACTCTCCTTGATGGATAGTAGTATTCTGTCTGTCTGGCACCATTGGAAAAGTATAGGTATCCTGAAATATGACAGAGTCATTATTATTACACCCAACATTGCATTTCACGTGGCATATGAATTAATTTACCATTGAATCTGATCCCTGAACCTTACCATTGTTCTCAAAAGCAGCATCCACTCTGTTGCCAATACCAGGGAAGTCTCTGTGGATGTATCTTGGATATCCCCGGTCCATCTTGCCTTTCCTCTCATTAAAGCTGTGGCACAGTTCAACAAATAGTTACACTATAGCTTTACATGAATTTACGAATAGCAGTTTTTTGCAGGGATTTGGTCAAAAGATTGCAACTGCTACTGACCTCCAATATTTGTCATTCACAAAGAAGAGGGTTTTGCTTTTGGATGGCAAATGAAGCGCTGCATCAATCTTGATAACAGAAGAGGGAAAGCCGAAGTTTGAGAGAGGTTTTGGATAGCCTGATAGAATGGTGTTCGCGCTGATGCCCCAGTAATGACCACCTTGTGGAAGAAAGTTGAGAAAAAAGTTAGTTTTTTGAGTTTCAGTCCTAGAGTCTGTAATAAGTTGCTGACATAATGTGTTTGTGTGATCCTCATAATTTTGCTCTTTTATCAAGTGGAAAATTGTTCGTCAGGAAAGTACCTTTAAAGAAATAGGCGACGTTTCGTTTTGTTCTTTCATAAGCAGCATCAACATAGCTGATACCAGGCCACACAGACTGCACTGTGTTTTGCCTTATACCATTCCAGTAGCCACTTTTCTTCCAGAAATACCTGTCAAAGGCACAAAGAAGCTTTTAGCATGTTTAAATGTGTTGGGGGCTCATTTTAACATACCAGCATGCAGGCGTCATGTCCATTCACACAGAGGGGGCACGTGCCCCCTCAATTGTTTGACACAATCAAATCCGTAGTACTATATATATTTGCTAAAGCGGCATATAGTTAATGGACTTTTAAACCTGTACCCCCTTAAAAGAATTGGTTGCAATGGCGCCTCATCCAGCATGTACAGTGACATATTATGAGTCTCACCCATTTTTAAAGAAATACAGCTCATTCTGAATGGAGGTGGCCGCATCAAAGACCAGGTCCCTGTCACATCTTGTTGGCGGCTCTGGTCTAGGCTCAGGTCTGGGCTCTGGTTTAGGTTGTGGTTTGGGATCAGGTTTGGGTTGTGGTTTAGGGTCTGGACGACCGCCTGTATTTCGCACACCTGGGAAAGAAAGTAATATTTGCTTGGCCTAGGATTTTTTATTGTTGTGTAAATCAAAATCTATTAAACCGAAGACAAAAATAGCATATTAATACTAGTCGGTATATTAACTCCATAACTTTTGGTTCGAGTTGTGCTTACCATATAGTGCTTGTACTCCACGTCTGTCATCATTAGGTAGCTTGTATCCATATGTGTTGACATACTTATAGGTGGGGTACATAAGTGCTGACGGATCCCGTGAGTGGTCTAGTCCCAGAGCATGGCCAAACTCATGAGCAGCGACCAGTAGCAGGTTTATTCCTATTAGGAGACAATCAAAATAGTTTGGAGGAAACACATAACCAGGTTATTTAACAACTTATTTAACCAGGTAGTTAAAAAAACATAAATTAAAAGTTATTTCTGTACCTCTTTGTGTCAATGTCCAGTTTTCATCCTCGTCAAAGTGTGTATCCCCTCCTTCTCCCTCCCCTGGGGAGTTGGCGTGGGCCAGAACTCCACTAGGCCCATCAAAGGGGTAAAAGTCTCCATGGTCTAGTTTTGAATAGAGAATAGCACTATGGTCACCAAGAAATAATTATAATAAAAAACAATATATGTTATATATATAGTTATTTATTTACATATACAGTTTCTCTGCACACAATGGAAAAAAGCTCTCACTTCTAGCCTTAAAAAGGATCATTATGTCAGCAGTGCCACTGTTGATCTGTTTAAAGTCCAGAGGAATGACATCGCTGTAGAGTTGAAAGGCTTTCGCTATGGTGGCATCCACATCGCTTCTCCTCAGGTCAGATGTGTACAGGGTTATCCTTAGGTGAGCAAAGAAAGGCACACACAAAAATCAGACGCTGTCTTAGAAGGCAAATGTTTAACTTTAGCTGCCTTTACGTACCTGTAGGTGAGAACACTCTTTGTCCAGCGCGGCATGCCTCCAAAGTGTGCGTACCGAGCCACATCTGGGACACCACAGCGGGGCTTAGCCATAACTTCCAGGGTGTTGGTGTCCAGGATGCCTGTCACCTCCAGACCAAAGAACTCCTGCATTCTTTCTAGGGTCCTTTCAAAGGGGTCTGTCACAACCCGCCTGCTAGTGCCTGGGGTAGTGACAGCACTGGAGTAAAACTGTGACAGATAGGTCTAGAAAAAAGAGATTTATTAGTAAACATGATTCAAGGTATGCTAGTTGCCCACGATTATTTTTCACAGAAAAATTAAATTCAATCTATTTATATGAAATAGGGTTGTAAAATGTATGAATATAGCTGACTCTAAAACCCTAGAATAACTCAGATACATTTAGTTGTATTGAATAGAAGCAAATAATTATTAGCTATACTGCATTGATTTAGTATTGATTTTATTTATGTCTCTTAATATATATTGTGTACATGTTGTATTTATTCACTTATATTTTTTTGTGTTATTTTAGCAAATGAAATGTTTGGTATCACTTTTTCTTTTATATGATATACACAGTTTTTACGATACGTAAAACTTAAATAAAGGGTGTTATTACCTCAGCTAGAGACTGGCCATCTTGTAAAACAGGTAAGGAGGCATCTGGACTTCTTATAGTGGTAGGAACAGCTTCACAAAAGCATATAATCACGGCAACTAGCAGAGCAGCGACCCCTTTCAGTTCCATCCTTTTTACTTCTAATTCAAAACGAAGTTATGATCAACCTGAGTCTTCTCTCCTTTTTAAGTGATTGGCTGATGGTAATCCCCCCCCCCCCCCACCCCCCCACCCCCCCTCCCTGCCCCTGGTAATCCCCCCCCCCCCCCCAAACATATTAAAAAAAATGTAAAAAAAATGCGTCGGCCTCGGTGGTGAATACGTAACACATTCCAGATGTGCCTCTACAAGTCCTGTTCAAGACCGACTAGAGAGGGGCAACTCTCATGAGTCACTTAACGGGAAAAACACGGGGCCCAAGAGCGAGAGAGAGGAGATTTACTAAAAGATTGAATGGCGCATTCATGTAAATAGAAAACATGCAAAATAAAATAAAGTACAGTCATAATAATCTATACATTTATATATATATATATATATATATATATATATATATATATATATATATATATATATATATATACATACACAATTTGTTTAATGTAGCCCTTTTAATGTGTCCCCTGTTTTTATAGAATATGTATGTTTTTATAGAAGACTTTTATGAAATCACATAATTTTATGTCACCTGTGTGTGTACTCATAACAAATATGGATGTATAGTTCTTTGTTAGGGTAACATGTATTCATTTAGAAATTATATCAGTAAATCAACATTGTTGATTGATTGAAGCGCACAGAACAAAATTCTAAAACATGTTTTTAAAACCATTATTTTGACTAAAAGAAGTTCATGTTCACATTGAGGGTCATCAAAACTGTGTTAACTTGGTGCTGTCATGTGTTTGAAGAGGGGACAGAAACTTTTTCTGGCTTATGAATCACTTTCATAATTGAAAGGACGTGTAGACGGGAATGTCATTTGGAATACCCCAAGAAACTGGCATATGGTATATACTCCTACGTCATCAGTTGGAACAGAAAACAAATGGTGCAATTTGAGTTACTTAACTCTGTCTTGAGAGGGCAGACAAGCAGCTTGAGGCAAGATAGTCATCCCTGCTCCTTAAGGAGTCAAGTCATGTACAAACATGAATCATATATAGCACCATATATGGTTGCATAGTGTTTAGACCCGGGTATAGGGTTTGTATGTACAGCAAGATCGGGCTGCACCTTAAAACATTCCCCTTGGCTATTGCATTTAAACAGTAAAAACAGATGAGTAATTTTAAAGATGTTAGATTAGCATTTACAGCAGCCGATGGGAATATCTGGAAAGGCTATTTACCACGAAATGATATTTACAGTAACATAATAATCTTTTGCTCTAACAACAAATGAACATATTTTACTCCTCTGTAGGAACCGTCCAGATGTTTTTGAGCAACCGCAACTTCGGCATACTGTGTTGTGTAGAATAGTTTAATACAAGATTAAGGAGAAAGTGGAGGTATGGGGCCATCATAAAAACATTATTGGACAGAAGACATTTCATTGCCAATAGTTTCAATTCATTTGTCAGAAAAGAGTGGCCTGTCAGTGTGTCATACAGATGGTTTATACTCCTACTTCACATAAAAACAATTTCTTAGCTAAGCAGGCTGGGTGTTGTTATCTCATTAGATTTCCTCATATACTGTAGCTATAAAAGGATCCATTGCTCAACATGGGAATCATGAACTACCTGTTACTTGCGGAATCCTTGCAAATTACTTACAGTATATTTCTGCTCTCATTCTTTTTGATTAGGTATGTGGGGTTAGGGTTAGGTGGTGATAGACAAGATGCCATATTAAATAATAAATAGACAATTCTGATACTGAGTTATGTTATAATAATATCAGTCAAATTGACTGTTGGTACAGTACTTCCCACTCTTTGGACTGGTAGCTCTCATTAGACTCTGGTCTATGGTCTATCATAAAACTGCACTAATTCACATTCTTTCAGACAGCATAGTCTGCCACTAACCTTTTCAAAGTCTACTACTTTACTTTAGTCAGCCAAGGAACAATGTCTGTGAGGCGTGGCATTGCAGAATGTAACATGCCACAGTATACTGCTGCTTTGTCTAAGGCCATTTCAGTAAGAGACGGAAATGGAAGTTGGGATTGTCATCTATTTTGGGCGGAAGAGAATTGGGTTGCGTTTCTTTGCATTCATGGTCCAATGGTCTCTTCTCTTTCTAAAGCTTTTCTGAAGCAAAACTAATAAGAAGAGATGCATGGCATGGTCATTTTAGTTTGCTTGGTGTAAATCAACAGCTTTCTGCTTTGCTTCATGGGCATGTATTATAGCAAATCAACAGGTAAATTTGAACATGTGAATTCAAAGAAGCGAAAACGCAGCCACAGAAATAATATTCACATTCTCTTCATTTATTTGTGAAGTAAACATATGTATTTACATTCATGTACGTATTTGTAATAAATAGAAAACACATGCAAAATAAAATAAAGCACAGCAATAATAATTTAGATATATAAATATAGTTTGACATGCGTGATATGGCAAAAAAATATGCATGTTATATGTTGTTTAGTGGAATTCAACAGCCACTTGGCTAACAGCGTAGGAAGTAGCTGTTTCCCAGCACACGGAACAGCCTTCCACTTCTCAGGCTGTATTCAAACATGTTGGGCCCACTGTAAACGTAGGTAAAACCTAGAGGACACAAGTAGAAAACGTTTAGCGATTCACACTGTACAGTACACCAATGTTGTTAGTCTAAATGTCTACAAACCCAATCTTCCATGATGCAGAAGGACATGTAATTACACATATTTTACAGTAACAAAGAAATGCTATTTACCATTCACTTGCACGGCTGCAGTAACTTTGCCAGTCATGCCTGGGAGGGCCTGATCCACTCGCTTCGGGAATCCCCTGTCCATGGTCCTTCTGGCTTCATCATAACTACAGAGACAGAGGCCTTTATGAACTTACAATTCCATGTATACATTGACATGATTTATCTTACGTTGATTTGAAGATATGTATGAATATATTGTGTTTCTACCATACCTATAGTAATAATCTCCCACAAAGAACAAAGTCTTTCCTGATTGTACATCAAATAGGGCAGCATCGACTTTTGTCACACTCCTGGGCAGTCCCACACTGCTAAGTCGCTTGGGATAGCCAGGGACGACATCATAGCCGGAGATAGCCCAGATCTTTGAGCCTTTGGAAGCAGATATTCAATTCATTATGAGGGATTCTTTACACTCAAAGGTACATTGACAAAATGATAGTTTCCATAGACTCATACCTTTGAAGAGATAAACTCTGTCTGTTTCCTGGCTTTCATAAGCAGCATCAATGTTATCAGGAAGACGAGGCCAGAGATTCTTGATGAAGCTTTGCTGGGCTGTCCCCGTCTGTGGGGAACTACGCCAGAAGAACCTGAGAACAGACATACAGACGTAAGACATTATGATCTACTCAAGTGAAGACTCTTTAAAAAGTCTGTTTTGACAAGTAATTTAGCATCAACGTACTTGTCTTTGAAGAAGAACATCTCTCCACGCAGGGTGGTGACGGCATCCAAAACCAGGCTGGAGTCGCATGCATCAGGGGTGGTGGGGGGCAGAACGTCCGGCACGTCAGGGTTCACAACTGGGTTTCCTCCTAGGCGTCATAAATAAAGGCATCACTCAAACGATAGCAGCATGGAAGACCATTGGATTAACATGTTTGAAGTATATTTAGTAAAACTGGTCAAACAAACTAAGACGATGGCCAGAGCCAAAACCATATACTGACCATAGAGAGACTGGATGCCGTTGATGTCATCACGAGGCAGAGAGAACGTGCTTGGCTCACTGAAGCTGTACACTGGGTACATGAGAGCACCGGGGTCATTGGAATGGGACAAGCCCAGGGAGTGGCCAAACTCATGGGCAGCCACCAGGAACAGGTTGTATCCTACAGTCAAAGAAAAAGAATGATTACAGTTCCGCTCCGTGCCAGTCACGGTGTGTCACTCAACCTCACTGGAAGTCCTGGATTATGAAATTCCATAATCAAAATCACACCTCTGGTTGAGCTGAAGGTGAAGGTCTCGTCGTCATCAAAATGGGCGTCTCCTCCGATGCCTGGGCCTGGGGCAAAGGCGTGGGCCAGCGTGCCATCTGGGCCATCGAAGGGGTAATAATCTCCATGATCTATTGGGGGGGGGGGGGGGGGGGGGGGTTAAGCTGAATCAGTCAAGTGCACTATAACGAATACATTTAAAACTACTATATTCACTAGGAAGCATTTTTTTCAATGTGCAGTGGCTTCTGCACTTCTTTCCTGCCAGTCCAGTAAATGGAGAGGGCTTATAATAAGACCTTTCAAACTCATCAATGTCTGTAAAAAATCACAGGGACAGGGAGAATCCTAAACCCTGTGAAATTATACAAGTATTGAGTGAGGAATTATGTAAGTTAGTGAGATGTTTCCATGCCTGCGGTCCACAAAGAGGATACTAGCTGGAAGAATGTCAACACGTAATCCTCTGTCATTACCTTGCTCTTCAAACATCCTAAGTTCAGCTGCACAAGTGTGCCGTGTGTCAATCAAAACCCCGTAAAAGTATCTAGTCATATTTGCTATTTCTGAGTGTACGCTCTGCTGCCAACAATGGAAGGCTAGTGCATTGAAGAAAGTTATAAATATACTAAAGTATGAAATCTACAAACATCCATTAGTATAAGAGTTGTTGTTCTAAACGATCAGAACATTCATTTTCGAGAGATGGTAGAACGTTAATACATCAAATGTGTTTACCTGCGCGACCAAAAAAGATCATGATGTCAGCGGTGCCGCTGTAGATTCTGGTGAACCTCAGGGGTGTGACCTTTGCCCATATTTGCAGTGCCCTATCGATGGAGCTATCTACTTCAGACTGCGACATATCAGGGGTGTAGTTGTTGATTCTACATGACACAGCAAAACAAACTTGTTAACTTGGTCACTCGCTGTTTCTGTCAATATTAAGCAAGTATTACTCCATACATTGTGATAAATAATGACTTGATGTCTTAAACTAATTTATGCTGGAATATAGTAGACTTTTCCCAACACACTGCAATTCAAAGCTATCGCCAAAACCACAAAAAGCCGGATTTCAGTATTCGTTTCACAGGTCCCTTACCTGTAGGTGAGCTGGTTGGTCTGCCATTTGAGGTCACGTCCAAAGGTAGAGAAGCGAGCAACTTCAGGAACCCCGCAGCGAGGCTTCTTCATGAGATCCACCGTATCTGAGTCCAAGGACCCTGTTACCGTGAGGCCAAAGAACTTCTGCATCTCTCTGACCTTCTGGCTCATCTGGCTCACTCCCCGTCTTGCTGTTGGACCTGATTGCTCCGTCAAGTTGAAGAAATGCATCAGGTATTTCTGCAAGAGACAAAAGCATTGGTTTTCAAGGAGCTCCAAAAAACATAACTCTTATACCCTATTTTTGAATAGAGTTTTAGCTTAATAGGCTACATTATTGTAACCAGTAAGGGTTAGTTATAATATGCAGTTCATTATACAAATGATGTTGTCTTAGTTAAGAGGTGTTAACTATAAAAATGCAATGTGTCATCTACTAATGTGGAGGACACTATACAATTTCAGAAAAACTTTATGCAAGTAATTATCTGGAAATACATCTCTAAAATAACCTGTGAAGTTACTTAGCTAAGCTATCTAACTTCTTACCACTGACAAATAAATCCCTTTGGCCCATACTATTTAACTTTAGTTATGGACATTTGAGATTCTACTTCATACTTCTGAAGTCACATACCTCTGCCAGAGCCTCATGTTCGTCAGTAGATGTCGATATTGGCACAGAGTAAACTGCTGCTGCCAGGCTTACTAGAATGCACAGCTTGAAGGTCCTCATTCTGTTCCTACTTAAGAGATGGGTGTGTTTGTGTCTGAGTGCTGTGGCCCAATGCCTTATATACACCTTTAGTCTGAGGTGTTGAGCAAGAACTGCATTAGTCACAGGATGTCAAAAATATCCCCTTTTATTATTATGAAAGCAGTCATGACAAATTCATGACGAGTTAAAAGTTTCCCATCACAACAAAATGAATTCGTATACAGACCAAATGGAAGAACACCAACCCCAAATTAGGTCTATTGTACTAAAGAGAAAAGTATTAATAGACCATTGGACAATTTTTTTTAATGTCACTTTATATTTCAAACTTCCGATAATCCATTGCAGTGTTTGTGGCTTTCATTCAAACAAGCAGATTTAATTATTTCCCAGTTGGTGGGAGGTTTTCATTATATTATTTTTCACTCCACAGTAGAGCATGTTAATTCAAGTAGACCAAAACAACACACATACATCATGCTAAAGGAAGTAAAAAACAGCAAGAAGTTAACCAGTGTTGCTGTTTTTTAGTCGTGATGTAACAATTCAAGACACATAGCAAAATGTATATGTAAATATTACACTTGTCATCTGAAAAAAATAAAGTTTCTGAAAATGAATTACCCTTAAATTGAATGAAAAATGTTAAATACTTTTTGGACCAGAGCGAAGAGCTCTTGCGGAACCTTCAAACATTCATCTTGTTGAATCATTTATCATTTAAATGATAAGATGTGTCAAAGGAGTTTTGCAATATATATTTAGATTATTTGCAGTAACATTACAATATTTTACTCTACCAACAAATGATCGCATTACTCTTGCATGTGGAAACTATCCATATTCTTCTGAGCTATTATACAATCAGCATACTGTGTTCAGTAGAATAGTTTCATAATAGGTTACAGAGAAAAGTGATTTATCGGGCCATGATCAACAACTTTATCAGAAAAAATGTAATTTTCTACCAATGTTTGACTTCATCTATCGCCATTGAGGGGCATAAGGAAGTCTCATGCTCCTTTCATTGTATTTAATAATAATAGTTGCACATTATATTTATACAGTGGTTTTCCAGACACAGCACTTTACATGAGAGGGGAACAAATGATAAAACAGAGTAAAAGGAGTATAAAATGGTCAAACATTGAGAATGAAACAACATAGGTGACATAGGGGCAGACTGTAATGAACAGAAATAGGAAAGAAATTTCAGCTAGGGAGCTGGAAGTGGATAGCAGAGGGAGGAGTGGCTCAGTTGTAGGCCAAGTTAAAAAAGGCGTGTTTTGAGACGAAACTGAAAGGTTGTGACGGTGTATGAGCGCCTCATTTATAACACTGAATGTAGGATTCAAAAGGTTGCGTACGGACAAAACTCAGAAAGTGCGTGCCAACAAAAATATTCAGATTTTGCTTTATAAATGAAAATTTGTCGCATGTGAGCGAGGGTCTTGTCCCACCCTTTTATCGGCCATGGTTGCACATGAATTGTTATTGAAACACCCCTAATTAATTTTACTCCATGCTCAGTAACGCATCCTGGTATAGGTGACATGGGCAATTGCCTTGGGCGGCAAGTGCTGAGGGGCGCACGCATGGGTCAAAGTGCTCGTGGAGGTCTGCACATTTTCCCTTCGTTTGTTTTTTTATAATGTTTTTACACATTTATAAATCATATATAAGTGGCGTACACCTTCTTTGAAACATACACAACGTTTATGAATGAGACACCTGGTTTGCTGATAGGAGATAAATAAGTCTGTGAGGTAGATGGGGGCGAGGTTATGGAGTGTTTTTTAGGTTAGGAGGATTTTGTAGGTAATCTGTTGCTTAACAGGGAACCAGTGCAGGTCACAGGGAACAGGGGTGATGTGATTCCAGAATTGGGTGGACAAAGACAAGGAAGGACAAGGCATCATCTATCCAGATTCTCAAATACTTATAGGTAGGGACTTGTTCCAACTCCGTTCCATTATGTGCATTGTGCAGTGATCCAATTGGGGGTAAACAGCAGCTCTTTCTACCAAACAGCGTTGGCTTCGTTTTGTTGGCATTGAGTACCAAGCTAAAGGCAGTAAATCCCTGCTGAATGTTCCTAAAGCTTTGTTGATGTTGAGGGGTGTTAAGCACAGATGTTTGTGAAGGGCCAATAGAGTACTGAATTGTTTCATCTGCATACAGATGAATCTTACTAACACAAAAACAATTACATTACTAAGCATGCTGAAATGTTTTAAAATCTCATTAGATTTCCTCATGTACTGCAGCTTTAAAAGGATCCATTGCTCAACCTGGGGACTTTCAGTGACAGTACACACAGAGACCTTGCCAGTAACTCACAACAGACTTCAGTTCTCTTTGTCTGACTGAACATGTGTGGTGTTACAGTGTGAGGAGAACTTAGAGGTTATGCCTATGCCGAAGGATGGAGAAAGAGGCAATCAGGAAAAGGTTGTTTAGGTGGGCATGCAATGTGGGGTGGTAGAGCCAGAAGAAACACAGCACAAATAATATTACAAAAGGAACATATTACCACAATAAATAATCTGGGTAACGGAATACATATAGCAGCGTCATGTAATTAAAATACAAAAAGTAAGTAAAAGTAATCTGTTTACAGTTACAGAAAAAAATACTGTAATTAAAGTACAGATACTGCGATTACTTACCAGGTTATATAAATTATTATTTAAAAAATTTATATTTTTTAATAACGCTGCCCCTCGTTCCTTATTCTAATCTTCCAGCATTAGCGAGCGAGCAAGAAGCACTGAAATTCTCTCTGATAGCACTTTGCAACGTTGCTCAAGAAGAAACTGCGATAAAAAGCTTATAAACGTGAATTCCCGCACCAGCTTGGCTTTGTTCAGCAATGTAAAGTTTACTTATTCTTTTCTATTTGTCTCTTGAGGTAAGAAATGTGATATGGCTTTTACTTTTACACTGTTAAAAGCTGAGTTGCATTCGCTAACGTCAGCTAATCGTAATTTAGCCCTGCTTGACATAATATTTTATTAGCCTTAGCTAGGTAAATGGTGTTACGCTTTGTAGCCGCAATGCTTTTTTTTTTTGCTTTACTAAACTAAAGTAGGTTACTAAATCTAAAACATGGAATGTTTCCATTTCAATGTAAATCAATGGAACGAGTGTGCAGACAATTATTTTTGCGCTCATCATTTCATTATCGTTTGGAATAAATAAGGTTGCCTATGTAATGGAACAGTAATCTAAAATGAATGAAAAGTATTTAGATTACGTTACTGAGATTTAGTAATCCTTTTGATTACATTTCAAATGACAAATTGAAGGAGGTAATCAGTCATCTGTAACATAATACATTTTAAAAGTAACCCCCCCCCCAACCCTGTAAAAAATACACATATTTTGCTAATATTCAGTTATGGTATAATCATATTTATGGGGAATGTTACATTGATTGTTACATTACTTAACATTAGTTCCCACTCGCAAATGAAAATCTAGATTTCATAGCAATAAAAGTATGGTCTACTATAAAACTGCGCTAGTTCACATAATTACTTATAGCATGCTACTAACCTTTTCAAAGTATGCAACTTTACTTAAATCAGCCAAGGATCAGTGTATGTGAAGGGCAGCGCTGGACTCGCCATCTAACAGACCGATCATTTTCCCGTTGAGCCGACGTGCCATTTGAGCCGACACAACTCTTTCTTTTTTGGCTAACTGGCCCATAAATAGGTAGATCATCATTGGCCCATTGTTTTTGTTAGTTTATTTTTTTTCTTAATTGACACTGAGCTGGCCCAATCACATCTTTAAACCCCTCCCCCTTTGGACTCCTTAGTGCCATCATTAAACAGCGCATCTGCAAAAAGCCCCCCGTAACGCAGGGGTGCCATCACCAATGTAAAAGTAGTTTTGCCAAACTTTCTCGCCAAGCACAATATGGTGTATGCATTCGATAAAGGACTCATAAAGCTATGTATTTTGTAACATGTAGGCCTATTGCATGTTTAATGTGAAATATTTTAACTAACAATATAATTATGGATATAATCACTGGATGTTTCAGTTTCCCACAGATATGTTTTTCCTATGGTTACTAAACTCAGACTATTAAGACAATAACAATATCAATATCTGTTTATATTATGAATTAAGTCTCAGCAGCAGCTGGCAGCTAGGCCTACACAACTGAGTCAAGTCCTAGGCTACTTGTCTGAACACATGCAAACTCCACTTAATGTACAAATGTATTCAATGACTATATTGAAATTCATAAATACACATTTCTTGGTAAGTTATTTACAATTTGATGGAGTTATCAGCGCCAGACCGTCCTGGGGTTTCATGGCACAGACTTGCCCACTTTAGTTCACAAGCTATTTGTATATCGGAGAATAGCTTCACTGGAAGTCTTCTATAGTGCACTCATAGACGGCGGGTGAGGCTGAGGATTGGGGAGATTAATATTTGTCCAACTATCATACTTGTTTCAATGACCAGGGACATATAGGCTACTGGGACTAAGATTCAGTGTCGGACATTGAGACAGAGAGGCAGTTTATATGAGTGCCTGCATAGGGCGTGATCAGATTTTTTTTTGCTGTCATTTAACACTAATACAGTTTGGGTGGTTCGGGAGTCTTCACAAACTTACCGATGGCAAATTCGACCCTGCCACGTAGGACAATGTGTTCATAACAGCAATTGCAAAATAACTCACAGATGTGAGTCACACCTTGTATGTAACAAGGTGGCGGGTGGTTGAGTTTAGACAATTCCACACATTTAAACGCAAGCCAGGGTACGTTAGCCAATGCCAATTAAAGTCTCCTACAAAATGTAATTTATATCAGCAATATTTTAATATTTTAAATATTAAAACAAATGTAATATTATTTACAAACTGTAGGAAAGGCTTATTGTATAGCCTACATTAACCGTCGCCTATGAGTGCACTATTCTCTACATTGTAATTCCCGGTGGAATATTGCAGAACATCATAGCTTCACAACTTTCACTGCAGTGTATGGAGACTACAAGAGACAACAATGTGCACCACAATTGACTTGGTTGGTGACATAGGCCTACCATTTGGCATTTACAAAGCACTTATTCATATCGTCTACGTTAGGTTAGCCTGTATGCCATAACGCCACACAATTCCTTGACATTCTCACTGGAGGAATTGTATACAATGCACGCGCATCGCCGTGTAGTAGTGTTCAGGCGGCGCAGCCTTGCAACGTGTCATATCTAGCTCATTGATTAAGTTTAATGATTATTAGCAGCACTTGCCATCAGATTCTCCAATCTCCACTACATAAAAGTAGGTATGAATTACAGTTTAAGTGAAATAAATACCATACGGTCTGCGAAAAAGTAGTATTTACGGGCAATACTTGTTTCAGTATTGCCATGGCAATACTGGCAATACAGACGGCGGCAGCCATGCCAAAACGTATGAGACCAGCAGCAAAGGAGGCCCTGAGAAATTGCGGGCCAAAAAAAGACAGACCTTTCAACAGATGCTGCCAAATGTGCAAGACTAACGGATATGTTTGCTGTAGGACAGTTGTTGATGGGGTGGTGGGCACCGTAGGTGCAGAGTCTTACTTTTACCATGGACCTAGGCAAAATGATGGAATATGGAAATATTCTGATTTGATTAAAGGCATTGAACGCAAATTATGTAAATCTGGGCCCGTTTTTGTTTTGGATCACTACTAAGCTATCAAAGGGGGCTCTTTTTACCTGGGAACTTATATACATTGTCAATTATCCATCGCTTCTTTTAATTATCTTATTTTGCTGTTGCTGCAATAATAATACATATTTTGAGCTGTAAAACCCCATTCACAGAACAGGTAATTAGCGCAATTAGTAGAGTGCATGGAATAGAGAAGTTGTGGGTGCGATGCCAAATCTTCCAGGAGTTTATTTTTTGGGCTCTTTGTTAGCAGCTAGCAAACTAGCTCTCTTTTGTAACGTCTCATGGCTTTAGTGTTATTAGGGACTGGGACGGTTGGTGTTCCAGGAGAACGAACATGGGTGGTGTGTGATCAGTTGTGGTGGGCCAGTCGGCCGTGATTTATTAGACCATTAGAGCATTTGACTGCAGATTAATAAGTCCCAGGTTCAGCTCATATTCCAACAGTGTGTTACATTTCGACGCTGAATCTTGTCATACGATGGCCAAAAGAATAGTTGCAGAATCTCCTGACAAACAGCCAGATGTAGGGGGTATAGCTCAGTGGTAGAGCATTTGACTGCAGATCAAGAGGTCTCAGGTTCAACTCCTGATGCCCCCTTTTTGTTGCATTAGGAGAATGAAAAGAGTTTGAATTGCTTTACTCTTTCAGAAACGTTGGCAGTATTCTCAGTATTGTAGCATTTGACTGCAGAATATCAAGTCCTAGGTTCAACTCATATTCCAACAGTGTGTTACATGTTGATATGGAATCTGAAATCAAATGATGGCCCAAAGAACAGTTGGGGAATCGCCTGATGAATTGCCACATATGGGGGGGTATTGCTCATTGGTAGAGCATTTGAATACAGATCAAGAGGTCCTAGGTTCAACTCCTATTGCCCCCTTTTTGTTACGTTGGGAGAAAGATTTTTTCCAGGCAAAACCTTGGCCCAAACAAGAGTTTGAATTGTTTAACGACTGCATAGATGTTGGTGGTATTTCTCAGTGTTTCTTAGGTTTTTGCTGGAGAATGGGTTCAGCTGTCCCAGGGCCTATTTTCACCGGTCCAACCGAGCAGTCGGCCTCACCCACTCGCTCTCCATTGATGGACGTTGTGCTGTATAGCATATTATTTAGTTGTGCATTTAGCCTAGTTTGGCCGCTTCACATCGCATCGCTCAACTCAATTTGGTCTCCTTGGGGTGGGGAGCGCAAAAAGCTCATAAAAGATGTTGACAATCCTGGCTGCGTACATTATACTAAAGTATAGTATACACTGAAGATCTATTTCCAATCTGTCTCAAAGATTTCCCCTAGTTGTCAGTTGTTCTTTTCAAAACAGTCACCAGAAAACCATCTGGATGAGACATTTCAAGATACACAGGATACGGTGTTGCAATACGTGGATTATTAATAATAATAATAATAAACAAACAGGGTTACCTGTTGGTGCTTTGCAATTAGAATAAAAATGTAAGTAAAATAATAGCATGATGTGTGTAGAGGTGGAATAAAATATAGTTGAGACCATAATCCGGTAAAAATGAAATAAAAAGATAAAATATAAGAACCAGAGCAGAAAATGAATCATATATATATATATATATATATATATATATAGAGAGAGAGATATATCTATAGATATATATATCTATGAATCATATATATATATATATATATATATATATAGAGAGAGAGAGATATATCTATATATATATATATATATATATATATGATTCATTTTCTGCTCTGGTTCTTATATTTTATCTTTTTATTTTATTTTTACCGGATTATGGTCTCAACTATATTTTATTCCACCTCTACACACATAATGCTATTATTTTACTTACATTTTTATTCTTATTGCAAAGCACCAACAGGTAACCCTGTTTGTTTATTATTATTATTATTATTATTATATATATATATATATATATATATATATATATATATATATATATATATATATATATATAAATAATAATAATGAGACAATAAATAAAATGCAGGCAGCAGTTAAGAAAAATCCTTGAGATAAAAGTCAGTTTTAAGAAGTGATTTAAAAGAGGAAACTGAGGTAGCCTGCCTGAGATCACCAGGCAGGGAGTTCCAAAGCTTAGGGGCTCGGACAGAAAAGGCCCGGTCACCGTTATTGCGGTATTTTGATTTTGGAACTTTTAAAAGGGCCCAGGGATTAAAGCATAATGGATATTATAACAAATGAATCTGCAATATTTACATGTGAACTCAAAGCATGAAAACACAGCCACAAGTAATATTCAAATTCTCTTAATTTATTTTCTTTTGAAGTATGCATTGAAGTGTGAAATGCATGTATTGCATTACATTCATGTACATGTTTGTAATAAATAATAAACCTATGCAAAGTAAAATAAAGAACAGCATCAATAAGTTAGATATCTAAATATAGTTTAACATGCATGATATGGGAAAAA
The DNA here is from genome assembly GCA_017639675.1 of Aplochiton taeniatus. NCBI lineage: Eukaryota > Metazoa > Chordata > Actinopteri > Galaxiiformes > Galaxiidae > Aplochiton > Aplochiton taeniatus. Next base: position 5,894,386 of record CM030177.1, read on the forward strand.
CATATTCATGTTATATGTTGTTCAGTGGAATTCAACAGCCACTTGGCTAACAGCGTAGGAAGTAGCTGTTTCCCAGCACACGGAACAGCCTTGCACTTTCCAGGCTGTATTCAAACATGTTGGGCCCACTGTAAACGTAGGTAAAACCTAGAGGACACAAGTAGAAAACGTTTAGCGACTCATATTGTACAGTTTTTCATACCAATATTGTTAGTCTAAATGTATACTAACCAAATATGTTCGGATCTAGAACGTCTTTTCAATTAGACATATTATACCATAACAAAGAAATCCCATTTACCATTCACTTGCACGGCTGCAGTCACTTTGCCAGTCATGCCTGGGAAGGCCTGATCTACTCGCTTGGGGAATCCCTTGTCCATGGTTCTTCTGGCTTCATCATAACTACAGAGACAGAGGCCTTTATGAACTTACAATTCCATGTATTATTTATCATTAAGTTATCTTAAGTTAATTTAATTCATTCAATATATTGTGTTTCTACCATACCTATAGTAATAATCTCCCACAAAGAACAAAGTCTTTCTTGATTGTACGTCAAATAGGGCAGCATCAACTTTTGTCACACTCCTGGGCAGTCCCACAGTGCTAAGTTGCTTGGGATAGCCAGGGACGACATCATAGCCGGAGATAGCCCAGATCTTTGAGCCTTTGGAAGCAGATATTCAATTCATTATGAGGGATTCTTTACACTCAAAGGTACATTGACAAAATGATAGTTTCCATAGACTCATACCTTTGAAGAGATAAACTCTGTCTGTTTCCTGGCTTTCATAAGCAGCATCAATGTTATCAGGAAGACTGGGCCAGAGATTCTTGATGAAGCTTTGCTGGGCTGTCCCCGTCTGTGGGGAGCTACGCCAGAAGAACCTGAGAACAGACATACAGACGTAAGACATTATGATCTCCTCAAGTGAAGACTCTTTAAAAAGTCTGTTTGGACAAGTTATTTACTTGTCTTTGAAGAAGAACATCTCTCCACGCAGGCTGGTGACGGCATCCAAAACCAGGCTGGAGTCGCATGCATCAGGGGTGGTGGGGGGCAGAACGTCCGGCACGTCAGGGTTCACAACTGGGTTTCCTCCTAGGCGTCATAAATAAAGGCATCACTCAAACGATAGCAGCATGGAAGACCATTGGATTAACATGTTTGAAGTATATTTAGTAAAACTGGTCAAACAAACTAAGACGATGGCCAGAGCCAAAACCATATACTGACCATAGAGAGACTGGATGCCGTTGATGTCATCACGAGGCAGAGAGAACGTGCTTGGCTCACTGAAGCTGTACACTGGGTACATGAGAGCACCAGGGTCATTGGAATGGGACAAGCCCATGGAATGGCCAAACTCATGGGCAGCCACCAGGAACAGGTTGTATCCTACAGTCAAAGAAAAAGGATGATTACAGTTCCGCTCCGTGCCAGTCACGGTGTGTAATGCAACCTCACTAGAAGTCCTGGATTATGAAATTCCATAATCAAAACCACACCTCTGGTTGATCTGAAGGTGAAGGTCTCGTCGTCATCAAAATGGGCGTCTCCTCCGATGCCTGGGCCTGGGGCAAAGGCGTGGGCCAGGGTGCCATCTGGGCCATCGAAGGGGTAATAATCTCCATGATCTATTGGGGGGGGGGGGGTTAAGCTGAATCAGTCAAGTGTACTATAACGAATACATTTAAAACTACTATATTCACTAGGAAGCATTTTTTTCAATGTGTAGTGGCTTCTGCACTTCTTTCCTGCCAGTCCAGTAAATGGAGAGGGCTTATAATAAGACCTTTCAAACTCATCAATGTCTGTAAAACATCACAGGGACAGGGAGAATCCTAAACCCTGTGGAATTATACTAGTATTGAGTGAGGGATAATGTAAGTTAGTGAGATGTTTCCATGCCTGCGGTCCACAAAGAGGATACTAGCTGGAAGAATGTCAATATGTATTCCTCTGTCATTACCTTGCTCTTCAAACATCCTAAGTTCAGCTGCACAAGTGTGCCGTGTGTCAATCAAAACCCCGTAAAAGTATCTAGTCATATTTGCTATTTCTGAGTGTACGCTCTGCTGCCAACAATGGAAGGCTAGTGCATTGAAGAAAGTTATAAATATACTAAAGTATGAAATCTACAAACATCCATTAGTATAAGAGTTGTTGTTCTAAACGATCAGAACATTCATTTTCGAGAGATGGTAGAACGTTAATACATCAAATGTGTTTACCTGCGCGACCAAAAAAGATCATGATGTCAGCGGTGCCGCTGTAGATTCTGGTGAACCTCAGGGGTGTGACCTTTGCCCATACTTGCAGTGCCCTATCTATGGAGTTATCTACTTCAGACTGCGACATATCAGGGGTGTAGTTGTTGATTCTACATGACACAGCAAAACAAACTTGTTAACTTGGTCACTCGCTGTTTCTGTCAATTTTAAGCAAGTATTACTCCATACATTGTGATAAAAAATAACTTGATGTCTAAAACTAATTTATGCTGGAATATAGTAGACTTTTCCCAACACACTGCAATTCAAAGCTATCGCCAAAACCACAAAAAGCCGGATTTCCATATTCATTTCACGGGTCCCTTACCTGTAGGTGAGCTGGTTGGTCTGCCATTTGAGGTCACGTCCAAAGGTAGAGAAGCGAGCAACTTCAGGAACCCCGCAGCGAGGCTTCTTCATGAGATCCACCGTATCTGAGTCCAAGGACCCTGTTACCGTGAGGCCAAAGAACTTCTGCATCTCTCTGACCTTCTGGCTCATCTGGCTCACTCCCCGTCTTGCTGTTGGACCTGATTCCTCCGTCAAGTTGAAGAAACGCATCAGGTATTTCTGCAATAAAAAAGCATTAGTTACAAGAAGCTCCAAAAAATACATCAAATGTTCTGTATTTTCAATTTTTTATAGCATTTTAGCGTAATAAGCTACGTTATCTTAACCAATTAGGATTTCAAAGACAGTGTGGTTTAGCCATTGAGACTATAATATGCAGCCCATTACACAAATGACGTTAAAAGGTGTTTTTTTTTTATCGACACAATACAACTGCGGAAAAACTTTATGTAAGACATTTTCTGGAAATACGTTTGTAAAATAACATTTAAAGTAGCCTATCTAAGCTATCTAACTTACTGCCAACACCAAATGAATCCCTTTGGCCCATGCTATTTAGTTTTAGTTAGACATTAGACATTAGGCATTTGAGAAGCTACTTCAGACTGATGAAGCCACTTACCTCTGCTAGCGTCTCATGTTCATTAGTGGATATCGATATTGGCACAGAGTAAACTGCTGCTGCAAGGCTTACTAGAATGCACAGCTTGAAGGTCCTCATTCTGTTCCTGCTTAAGAGTTAAGTGTGTTTGTGTCTGAGTGCGGTGGAACAATATCTTATATACACCTTTAGTCTAAGGTGTTGAGCAACAACTGCATGAGTCAGGGATGCCCCAAATTTCTATGATGAAAGAAGTCATGACCAATTAATGACGAATTAACGTTTCCCGGACCATTGCACAATTGTTTTGATGTCGCTTTATATATCAAATTTCCTTTAATCCATTGCTGTGTTTATGGCGTTTGTTCAAACAAGCAGATTTACCACTTTCCCAATTGGCGGGAGGTTTTCATTATATTTTGTTTCACTCCACAGTAGAGCATGTTAATACATGTAAACCAAACGTCACACATCTATCATGCTAAAGGAAGTAAAAAACCGCAAGAAGTGATTGACAAACAGAAGCAAACTTACAGAGTTAAAGATTTTGTAAGGTAACCAGTGTTGCTGCTTTACAGCTGTGTTGTCAGGGTCCGGGTGCCCCTGCACCACCAGAGGGCGCGGCGGCCAGGCACCTAGGACAGCACCTAAGAAGCCATCGTGCAGCCAAGCTGTGTAGCCATGCCCTACTCATTTGTTGATGGTTTTCACCTGGGCTCTATTATCTTTCTGTGTTTGGTTCCTATTTAAGTCCCTCTCCCTGTTCAGTTCATGTTCCGACATTACGTTTTGCTGTGCCGTATGGCCGTGCCTTGTAAGCCTGTTTCTTTAAGTAAAGCAAAAGCTCCACTACACGTCTCGGGCTTCGAATGTTTATTTGAGTGTCTGCTTTTGGGTCTTCACTGATAGAGATCGTAACAGAATGTCGGAACCATCACCTGACCCAGCGGACTTGGCGACCGTACATAACGCTGTACGGCTCCAGGGAGTCATCATGGGGCAGCAACGGGAGGAGCTGCTGACTCTGGGCGGCCAGGTCCAGGCGCCATGGAGCAGCTAGCGGCTTAATCCATTGCTGTGTTTATGGCGTTCGTTCAAACAAGCAGATTTATCACTTTCCCAATTGGCGGGAGGTTTTCATTATATTTTGTTTCACTCCACAGTAGAGCGTAGATGTACATGTAGACCAAACGTCACACATCTATCATGCTAAAGGAAGTAAAAAACCGCAAGAAGTGATTGACAAACAGAAGCAAACATACAGAATTAAAGATTTTGTAAGGTAACCAGTGTTGCTGCTTTACAGCTGTGTTCTACCAATTCAAGACACATAGCAAAAATGTAGTCTAAAACATCATATTTACTTAGACTTTAAATACTATGTTAATAACCTGAAAATAACAAGTGATATTACTTCAATATAAATTACCATTACATTTAGGGATGAATTATAGTAAATATAATATTAAAACTTAAATTCTAATTGAATGTGGTGTACTAAATAAGCCACCACATTGGTAGGTACAGGAAACCATTGTAGGCACTGTGGGTATGTAAGATCAACGTCAGCTGGGAAACTCCAATTACTCATCTCGGATACATTGAAAGCATTACAAGATCTGGTTTTAGTAGATGAAAAGTCTGGTATAGAAGAATTTTTGTGTTTTCTCACATGGGAATGTCAGGAACTGTACATATATATATGTATTTCTGTCTCAGAAAGAGGCAGACATTTAGAAACAAATCAAAGGAACACATCAATGTGCTTTTAAATCAAATAAAGATGTGACAATTAGGCTATTAAATTAATTCATATAGAAAAGAGCCACTATCCTCACTGAAGAAACGGGTTCCCTTTGTATGAATAATTACATTTTTCTTTTGCAATGTATTGTTTGATATTTTGGTGGAGCTGACTGTAATTTTTGTTGAGTCTGATTACAATGGAGGATGTTGGTTCAAATGTAGAGGTAGCGATACTGTTCACTTTAGGTGTTTGTTCACATTTACACTTTACCATGCTCTATGTAGAATTCCGTTTGTATTGTACTGTTTATAAGAAATTATCAATGAAGCAGAACATATACAGTCTATGATGCCATTTTACGTGAATGGAGCAAGACCATTCCCTTCGGAAGCGTTTGACACCTCAGCCATTGATGTGATCAGTTAGGGTTGGCTTCCAACTTGTCTGCTTGGATGACAAATAATGTAGGATTTCACAAATGTGATGAGTGTGTTGTGTGTGTAGTCAAAGCTTGCCACAACTTCCCTTTTGTGAATGCTTCTGCAATGGATAAACAAGCAAAGCTGCTACCTAACTGTATCTAAATAATCCTTTTCAAATGTCCTTAAAACATTTTTTACCCATATTATGTTAAAGTCGTCTTCAAATAAATCTGTTCATTATATTATTTTTATTTGAAAAAGGGATCCCTATCATCATCATCATCATCATCTTCGTCCGCTTATCCGATCGGGTCGCGGAGGTAGTAGTTCCAGCAGAGAGCCCCATCCTTCCCTTTCCCGGGCCACATCCGCCAGCTCTGACTGGGGGATTCCAAGGCGCTCCCCGACCAGCATGGAGATATAATCCCTCCACCTGGTCCTTGGTCTGCCCCGTGGCCTCCGCCCAGCTGGACGTGCCTGGAACACCTCCCTAGGGAGGCGGCCAGGTGGCATCCTAACTAGATGCCCGAACCACCTCAACTGGCTCCTTTCTACGCAAAGAAGCAGCGGATCTACTCCGAGTCCCTCCCGGATGACTGAACTTCTCACCCTATCTCTAAGGGAGAAGCCAGCCACCCGCCGGAGGAAACTCATTTCGGCCGCTTGTATCCGTGATCTCGTTCTTTCGGTCATGACCCATCCTTCGTGACCATAGGTGAGAGTAGGAACAAAGATAGACCGGAAGATTGAGAGCTTTGCCTTTCGGCTCAACTCTCTCTTCGTTACAACGGTGCGATACAGCGACTGCAATACCGCTCCCGCTGCTCCGATTCTCCGGCCCAACTCACGTTCCATTTTCCCATCACTCGAGAACAAAACCCCAAGATACTTAAACTCCTTCACTTGGGGTAAGGACTCATTCCCTACCTGGAGTAAACACTCCATCGGTTTCCTGCTGAGAACCATGGCCTCAGACTTGGAGGTGCTGATCTTCATCCCAGCCGCTTCACACTCGGCTGCAAACCGATCCAATGAGTGCTGAAGGTCGCAGGCCGATGGCGCCATCAGTACCACATCATCCGCAAAAAGCAGTGACGTGATCCCAAGCTCACCAAGCTGCAGCCCTCCTCCCCCGCGGCTGCGCCTTGAAATCCTGTCCATGAATGTCACAAACAGAATCGGTGACAAAGCGCAGCCCTGTAGGAGACCAACCCTCACTGGAAACGAGTTTGACTTACTGCCGAGAACCCGGACACAGCTTTCGCTTTGGGAGTACAGAGATTGGATGGCCCTAAGTAGTGACCCCCTCACCCCATACTCCCGCAGCACCTCCCACAATAGCTCCCTGGGGACCCGGTCATACGCCTTCTCTAAATCTACAAAACACATGCAGACCGGATAGTCATACTCCCAGGCCCCCTCCAGGATCCTTGCAAGAGTAAAAAGTTGGTCCGTTGTTCCACGCCCTGGTCGGAAACCGCATTGTTCCTCTTCAATCCGAGGTTCGACTATCGTCCGGACCCTCCTTTCCAACACCCTAGAGTAAACTTTCCCGGGGAGGCTGAGTAATGTGATGCCCCTATAATTGGCACACACTCTCCGGTCCCCCTTTTTGAAGAGGGGAACCACCACCCCGGTCTGCCACTCCTTAGGTGCTGTCCCTGACCTCCACGCAATGTTGATGAGACGTGTCATCCATGACAGTCCCTCAACACCCAGAGCCTTCAGCATTTCAGGGCGGATCTCATCAACCCCTGGGGCTTTGCCACTGTGGAGTTGTTTGACTACCTCAGTGACCTCCACCAGGGAAATTGGCGTTGATCCCCCATCATCCTCTAGCTCCGCCTCAACTATAGAGGGGGGATTTGTCGGGTTTAGGAGTTCCTCAAAGTGCTCCTTCCACCGTCCCATCACCTGATCAGTTGAAGTCAGCAGCGTCCCATCCTTGCTGTATACAGCTTGAATGCTTCCCTGCTTTCCCCTCCTGAGGTGCCGGATGGTTTTCCAGAACAACTTTGGTGCCAGCCTAAAGTCCTTCTCCATGGCTTCTCCGAACTCCTCCCACACCCGCTGCTTCGCCTCTGCCACCGCCGAGGCTGCAGTCCTCCGTGTCTGTCGATACCTTGCAACTGCTTCCGGAGTCCCCCGGGATAACATATCCCGGAAGGCTTCCTTCTTCAGTCGGACGGCTCCCCTGACCCCTGGTGTCCACCAGGGTGTTCGGGGATTACCGCCCCTTGAGGCACCCAAGACCTTGAGACCACAACTCTCAGACGCGGCTTTAGCAATGGAGGCTTTGAACATTGCCCACTCTGGTTCTATGCCCCCAGCCCCCACAGGGATGCAAGAGAAGCTCCGCCGGAGGTGTGAGTTGAAGGCCTCCCGTACCGGGGCCTCCTCCAGACGTTCCCAGTTCACCCGCACTACACGTTTGGGCTTTCCAGGTCTGTCCAGGGGCTTCCCCGGCCACCTGACCCAACTCACCACCAGATGGTGATCAGTTGACAGCTCCGCCCCTCTCTTTACCCGAGTGTCCAAAACATAGGGCCTCAGATCCGATGACACGATAACAAAATCTATCATTGACCTTCTGCCCAGGGTGCTCTGGTACCAAGTACACTTATGAGCATCCTTATGTTCGAACATGGTGTTCGTTATGGCCAGTCCATGACTAGCACAGAAGTCCAATAACAAGCCACCACTCGGGTTCAGATCCGGGCGGCCGTGCCTCCCAATCACGCCCCTCCAAGTGTCTCCATCATTGCCCACATGTGCGTTGAAGTCTCCCAGTAAGACTACGGAGTCCCCACCAGGAGCCCTATGCAGGACTCCATCCAGGGTCTCCAAGAAGGCCGAATACTCCACACTACTGTTTGGCGCATAGGCGCAGACAACAGTCAGAGTTTTCCCCCCTGCGACCCGCAGGCGCAGGGAGGCGACCCTCTCATCCACCGGGATAAACTCCAACACAGAGGCACTCAGCCGGGGACTTATAAGTATCCCCACTCCCGCCTTGCGCCTCGCACCTTGGGCCACTCCGGAGAAGAATAGAGTCCAACCCCTGTCCAGGATTGAGGTACCAGAGCCGAGGCTGTGCGTAGAGGTAAGCCCCACCAGATCCAACTGGTAGCGATCCACCTCCCGCACAAGCTCCGGCTCTTTCCCTCCCAGAGAGGTGACGTTCCACGTCCCCAAAGCCAGCCTCTGCCACCCAGGTCTGGTCCGTCGAGACCCTCTGCCTTCACTACCACCTTTCTGGCAGCGCACCCGACCCCATTGGTTCTTCCCGCAGGTGGTGAGCCCACGGGACGGAGAAGTTGAGACGGCGATGTTTTCCACGTTGCCTCTTCGGGCTGTGCCCGGCCGGGCTCCGTGGCAAGCCCGGCCACCAGGCTTCCTCCGGGCCGGGTATCTAATCTTCTTCCTCGCTTGTCCATGTGGTGTATGGGATCCCTATCACCATATCAAATTGGTTTTACATTCTTTGTAATGTTACTTCAGTGACAATGATCAGCACAACAATCTGTCAAATGCTGAGATTGTAAGATCTTGATTGCCTATTGCAGTAGTAGTTTCGTAACAAAACAGGAACCAGGTCTATGCGGTTATTGTTACAGACAGATGACACTCAAATCCATGCCATTTTACATGAATGGAGCAAAACCCTTCCCTTCGGAAGCGTTTGACACCTCAGCCATTGATGTGATCAGTTAGCTTTGGCTGCCAACCTGTCTGCTCTGGATGACAAATAATGCAGGATTTCACAAATGTGATGAGTGTGTTGTGTGTGTAGTCAAAGCTTGCTGGCTTAATCTAAAATATGGAATGTTTCCATTTCAATGTAAATCAATGGAATGAATAAAGTATATATATAGATATATTTTTGTGATCATCATTTCATTATCTTTTTGAATAAACAATTTGGGCCGGTTACACAAAACACCTTAAGTTTTCTCCTTAAGTATGACACTTAAGGGTTCATTTCTCCTTAGCTGAGGGACTTTCTTAAGGGTTTTGCACAGAGTCCCTAGGTTTCCTTACCTAAGGAAAACGTTAAGGCATTTATTGCATTAAAATATATTTTACTGCGGTAAAATTCTACAGTTTCCATGGAGACCGTTGATTTGTTTGTCAACGTTAAAGTTGGACCTGTATTAAGTCACGACAGTGAGAGAAATCTCGGTAGCCTACAGTCATAGAGATAGAACACACTTAAGTATAAGACCAAGATAGGGACAAACCTTAAATACTTAAGGGAACATTTTAAAGAAACCTTAAGGGGAATATTTAAGGGTGTTTTGTGCAACCAATTTTATTTTAAGGAAACCTTAACTTGGACTTTAAGGAATTTGTTTTTCTTAAGGTGTTTTGTGCAACTGGCCTAAGATATTTAATGGAGAAGTAATGGAAAGTATTTAAATTACGTCACTAAGATTTGGTAATCCTTTGGATTATATTACAAATTACAAATTGTAGGAGGTAATCAGTTATCTGTAACGGAATACATTTTAAAAGTAACCCTCCCAACCATACACATGTTTTACTAATACTGACTTATGGAATGTATATGGGGATTGTTACATTGATTGTTACATTAGCTAACATTAGTTCCCTCTGGCAAATGAAAATCTAGATTTCATGGCAATAAAAGTAGGGTCTATTATATAACTGCACTAATTCACAATATTACTTATAGCATTCTACTTATCTTTTCAAAGTCTACAACTTTACTTTAATCAGCCAAGGAACAGTGTATGTGAGGGCAGGGCTGGACTGGCCATCTAGCAGGCCGATCACTTTCTCGTTGGGCCGACGTGCCATTTGGGTCGACACAGCTGTCTCTTTTTTTTTTGTCTGACTGGTGGGTGGTGTGATCAATCGTGGTGGGCCAGTCGGTCAAAATGCCAGTGTAACGGCCGTGATTTATTAGACCATTAGAGCATTTGACTGTAGATTAAGAAGTCCCATAATCAACTCATATTCCAACAGTGTTACATTTCGACACTGAATCTTGTCATATGATGGCCCAAAGAACAGTTGGGGAATCTCCTGACAAAGAACCACATGTAGGGTTAAGGCATTTGACTGCAGAGCAAGAGGTCCCAGGTTCAACTCCTGGTACCCCCTTCTTGTTGCATTAGGAGAATTTAAAAAGTTGAAATTGCTTTACTATTGTCACAGTCCTGAGATCAGCGTCACCACAGTACTGATCAGCTGCACCTGTTTCCAATCACCATCATCTCTTTATTGTACTCACCTGTTTTCCATTAGCTCACCTGCATTTAAACCCCTCTGCTTCATCTAACCTTCAGGCAGTGTTATTTGGTATGGACAGAAGTGCAGATGCTACACCTACGGTCCCGGCGGTTTCCACTTGTTACTTGGTTTTTGACCCTATGCGTTGACTCACAAGGTTATGACTTTGCCTTTCTAATTAAAGACTTGGTTTTGATTTAACCTGCACCTGTGTTGCTACAATGGAACCGTTACAACTATTTCATAAACGTTGGCGGTATTTCTCAGTATTGTAGCATTTGACTGCAGATTATGAAGTCCTATAGGTTCAACTCGTGTTCCAACAGTGTACTGTGTACAGGGTACTGTCACACTCCTGAGAGCAGCGTCACCAGAGTACTGATCAGCTGCACCTGTTTCCAATCACCATCATCTCTTTATTGTACTCACCTGTTTCCATTAGCTCACCTGCATTTAAACCCCTCTGCTTCATCTAGCCTTCAAGCAGTGTTATTTGGTATGGACAGAAGTGCAGATGCTACACCTACGGTCCCGTCCGTTTCCACTTGTTACTTGGTTTTTGACCCTATGCTTTGACTCACAAGGTTATGGCTTTGCCTTTCTAATTAAAGACTTGGTTTTGATTTAACCTGCGCCTGTGTTGCTACAATGGAACCGTTACAACTATTTCATAAACGTTGGCGGTATTTCTCAGTATTGTAGCATTTGACTGCAGATTATGAAGTCCTATAGGTTCAACTCATATTCCAACAGTGTGTTACATGTCGATATGGAATCTGAAATCAAATGATGGCCCAAAGAGCAATTGGGGAATCTCCTGGTGAATTGCCACACGTGGGGGTATTGCTCAGTGGTAGAGTATTTGAATACAGATCAAGAGATCCTAGGTTCAACTCCTATTGCCCCCTTTTTGTCACCTTTTAGAGAGAGAATTTTTCCAGACCCAAACAAGAGTTTGAATTGTTTTACGACTGCATAGATGTTGGTGGTATTTCTCAGTGTATCTTAGGTTTTTGCTGGAGAATGGGTTCAGCTGTCCCAGGTCCTATTTTCACCGGTCCAACCGAGCAGTCGGCCTCACCCACTCGCTCTTCATTGACGGATGTCGTTCTGTATAGCATATTATTTAGTTGTGCTTTTAGCCTAGTTTGGTTTTTCACCTACAACACGCGCCGTGTTTCTTGTTAGTGTTTCTCCAGTTCCTGTTTGGTTGCTTTAAGCGTTCCGTTCTTTGCTTTGTTGAACAAGGACTTAAAGGACTTGAAGCGGTTTTCGTAATATATGTCCCTTGCGCATTCTTTCTTCTTTCGGTTTCTACTTAAGTTCTCGGCTCTTCTCAATGCTGACAGCCGACTCTTCTAACCGCCCTTTAAATCCCTAATACATACATTTTCTATTTCAGTTGCCTTTTTCCATAGCTTTTTTAATAGCCTTATTTTTTTATTATCTCCTGCTGTCGCCTTGATTTCTTTGGTTCCATCTGGGTTTTTTCTCCCTCTCTCTGTCTCTCCTTTCAATAGTCATATATGACATCCCTGTTTTCTCTTAACTTCCTTTTGATTGTTCCTCTGAGCTGTTCAAGTATCTTTTTTAGGCCTGTTATTATTGTAGGCTTTTGGCCACTGATCCTCTCCTAGAAGGTTTTTGAGGGCTGATTGGGCTCTACCACCTTATCCCCTTGTCTTTCAGTGCTTGCCTGCGCCGCCTCAGTGCTGGAGTTGTTGATGTCCTGCGGACTTTGTTTTGTGTCCAGCCGCAGGCTTTTATTCGACTTACTTACCTGACTTCTTAAAAAGTATATGTTAATGCAATCTTCCCGCCTCTCCCTACTTAAGCACCATTTCTTACTTTCGTGTATTCTCAGGCCTCTTATAGTTCCACAAGGGCAGATTGGTTGACTTTTACCTACGATTGTGTTGGTTTCTGAAGTATTTCTTGTACTTGTATTCATCGCATTGCTTAAGGTCAAAACCGTGTTATCAACAAGTGAGTCATCCCCCCCCCTCCCCTTGCAGACCCTTGGGGTATTTTAACTTTAATTCTGTTTGTAGGCTTTTGTTCACGCTGTCCACTGATTAGTGTTTACGGTGGGTTTCCACTGGCTGTCGCAACATCGCTTCACATCGCGTTGCTCAACTCCATTTGGTCTCTTTGGGGTGGGGGGTGCAAAAAGCTCATAAGGGATGTTGACATTCCTGGCTGCGTACATTATACTAAAGTATTTACGCAGTCATATTAAGAAAAATTTTAAACAAATAGATTCATCTCACACTCATAAAAAATTATTTGCATGCTATTAAAGCCAGTTTGTTGTTAAGCTAACAATGGCAAACGATAAGCCTGTAATTCCTCCACTCCTAAAACACAAGTTAGCTTGCAGATAGCTATAAAATTATCTGAGAAAAGAACTATCCAAACCCACCAGGACAACCAAGCAGCTGGGCAACCTTCTACAAATGATTGGAAAGGTCAAAATGGCATGGCTTCTCTTCCATTGCAACAGGGAACAATGATTTTGCGTGACTAATAACCAATTATTTTGGAGCCTGGGGAGACAATAAACCAAACTCGACAATGCTGGAAATCTATCGGCTTGTAGGAATGCGCCGATTGCCATAATTTGCATAGGATTCAAAATGTTTCTATATTTGACCTCGTGTCACTTCGGTCGCTTGTCCTCCCATAATGCACCGCAGGTGATGTCACGTGGTCCCTATAGAGAATGAATGGGAAGCGATTATTCACATTGCTATATCGAATCCAGTGGACACCCACCGTTAGTGCTGCAGACATGTGTTGCTAGCCCATGTCTGCCCGTTTGGGATCTATTTCCAATCTGTCTCAAAGATTTTCCCTAGTTGTCAGTTGTTCTTTTCAAAAGTCTCCAGAAAACCATCTAGATGAAAGATTCCAAGATACACAGGATACGGTGTTGTAATACGTGGATTATTAATAATAATAACAATAATAAACTTTATTTATATAGCACCTTTAAAAACAGGGTTACCAGGTGCTTTACAATAAGAATGAAAATGACAGTAAAATAATAGCATGATGTGTGTAGAGGTGGAATAAAATATAGTTGAGACCATAATCCGGTAAAAATGAAATAAAAAGATAAAATATAAGATCGAGAGCAGAAAATGAATCATATATATATATATATACAGTGGGGCCAAAAAGTATTTAGTCAGCCACTGATTGTGCAAGTTCTCCTACTTAGAAAGATGAGAGAGGTCTGTAATTTTCATCATAGGTACACTTCAACTATGTGAGACAAAAATGAGAAAAAAAATCCAGGAAATCACATTGTAGGATTTTTTAAGAATTTATTTGTAAATGATGGTGGAAAATAAGTATTTGGTCACCCACAAACAAGCAAGATTTCTGGCTCTCACAGACCTGTAACTTCTTCTTTAAGAAGCTCTTCTGTACTCCACTCGTTACCTGTATTAATGGAACCTGTTTGACCTCGTCATCTGTATGAAAGACACCTGTCCACAGCCTCAAACAGTCAGACTCCAAACTCAACAATGGCCAAGACCAAAGAGCCGTCGAAGGACACCAGGAAGAAAATTGTAGACCTGCACCAGGCTGGGAAGAGTGAATCTGCAATAGGCAAGCAGGTTGGTGTGAATAGATCAACTGTGGGAGCAATTGTAAGAAAATGGAAGACATACAAGACCATTGATAATCTCCCTCGATCTGGGGCCCCACGCAAGATCTCATCCCGTGGGGTCAAAATGATCATGAGAATGGTGAGCAAAAATCCCAGAACTACACGGAGGGACCTGATGAATGACCTGCAGAGAGCTGGGACCAAAGTAACAAAGGCTACCATCAGTAACACACTACGCCAAGAGGGACTCAAATCCTGCAGTGCCAGGCGTGTCCCCCTGCTTAAGCCAGTACATGTCCAGGCCCGTCTGAAGTTTACCAGAGAGCATATGGATGATCCAGAAGAGGATTGGGAGAATATCATGTGGTCAGGTGAAACCAAAATAGAACTTTTTGGTAAAAACTCAACTCGTCGTGTTTGGAGGAAGAAGAATGCTGAGTTGCATCCCAAGAACACCATACCTACTGTGAAGCATCGGGGTGGAAACATCATCCTTTGGGGCTGTTTTACTGCAAAGGGGACAGGACGACTGATCCGTGTTAAGGGAAGAATGAACGGGGCCATGTATCGTGAGATTTTAAGCCAAAACCTCATTCCATCAGTGAGAGCATTGAAGATGGAACGTGGCTAGGTCTTCCAGCATGACAATGATCCCAAACACACCGCTCGGGCAACGAAGGAGTGGCTCCGTAAAAAGCATTTCAAAGTCCTGGAGTGGCCTAGCCAGTCTCCAGACCTCAACCCCATAGAAAATTTGTGGAGGGAGTTGAAAGTCCGTGTTGCCCAGCGACAGCCCCAAAACATGACTGCTCTAGAGGAGATCTGCATGGAGGAATGGGCCAAAATACCAGCTGTAGTGTGTGCAAACCTGGTGAAGACTTACAGGAAACGTTTGACCTCTGTCATTGCCAACAAAGGTTATGTTACAAAGTATTGAGTTGAACTTCTGTTATTGACCAAATACTTATTTTCCACCATAATTTACAAATAAATTCTTAAAAAATCCTACAATGTCATTTCCTGGATTTTTTTTCTAATTTTTGTCTCTCATAGTTGAAGTGTACCTATGATGAAAATTAGACCTCTCTCATCTTTCTAAGTAGGAGAACTTGCACAATCAGTGGCTGACTAAATACGTTTTGGCCCCACTGTGTATATATATATATATATATATATATATATATATATATATATACACAAAAAATAATAAGACCATAAATAAAATGCAGGCAGCAGTTAAGAAAAAGCCTTGAGATAAAAGTTAGTTTTAGTTTTAGAAAAGGGCCGGTCACCCTTAGTATTTAGATATTTGAACTTTTAAAAGGGCCCAGGGATTAACGCATAATGGATATTATAACAAATTAATCTGCAATATTTACATGTGAACTCAAAGCAGGAAAACACAGCCACAAGTAATATTCAAATTCTCTTAATTTATTTTATTTTGAAGTATGTATTGAAGTGTGAAATGCATGTATTGCATTACATTCATGTACGTGTTTGTAATAAATAATAAACCTATGCAAAGTAAAATAAAGAACAGCATCAATAAGTTAGATATCTAAATATAGTTTAACATGCATGATATGGGAAAAACATATTCATGTTATATGTTGTTCAGTGGAATTCAACAGCCACTTGGCTAACAGCGTAGGAAGTAGCTGTTTCCCAGCACACGGAACAGCCTTGCACTTTCCAGGCTGTATTCAAACATGTTGGGCCCACTGTAAACGTAGGTAAAACCTAGAGGACACAAGTAGAAAACGTTTAGCGACTCATATTGTACAGTTTTTCATACCAATATTGTTAGTCTAAATGTATACTAACCAAATATGTTCGGATCTAGAACGTCTTTTCAATTAGACATATTATACCATAACAAAGAAATCCCATTTACCATTCACTTGCACGGCTGCAGTCACTTTGCCAGTCATGCCTGGGAAGGCCTGATCTACTCGCTTGGGGAATCCCTTGTCCATGGTTCTTCTGGCTTCATCATAACTACAGAGACAGAGGCCTTTATGAACTTACAATTCCATGTATTATTTATCATTAAGTTATCTTAAGTTAATTTAATTCATTCAATATATTGTGTTTCTACCATACCTATAGTAATAATCTCCCACAAAGAACAAAGTCTTTCTTGATTGTACGTCAAATAGGGCAGCATCAACTTTTGTCACACTCCTGGGCAGTCCCACAGTGCTAAGTTGCTTGGGATAGCCAGGGACGACATCATAGCCGGAGATAGCCCAGATCTTTGAGCCTTTGGAAGCAGATATTCAATTCATTATGAGGGATTCTTTACACTCAAAGGTACATTGACAAAATGATAGTTTCCATAGACTCATACCTTTGAAGAGATAAACTCTGTCTGTTTCCTGGCTTTCATAAGCAGCATCAATGTTATCAGGAAGACTGGGCCAGAGATTCTTGATGAAGCTTTGCTGGGCTGTCCCCGTCTGTGGGGAGCTACGCCAGAAGAACCTGAGAACAGACATACAGACGTAAGACATTATGATCTCCTCAAGTGAAGACTCTTTAAAAAGTCTGTTTGGACAAGTTATTTACTTGTCTTTGAAGAAGAACATCTCTCCACGCAGGCTGGTGACGGCATCCAAAACCAGGCTGGAGTCGCATGCATCAGGGGTGGTGGGGGGCAGAACGTCCGGCACGTCAGGGTTCACAACTGGGTTTCCTCCTAGGCGTCATAAATAAAGGCATCACTCAAACGATAGCAGCATGGAAGACCATTGGATTAACATGTTTGAAGTATATTTAGTAAAACTGGTCAAACAAACTAAGACGATGGCCAGAGCCAAAACCATATACTGACCATAGAGAGACTGGATGCCGTTGATGTCATCACGAGGCAGAGAGAACGTGCTTGGCTCACTGAAGCTGTACACTGGGTACATGAGAGCACCAGGGTCATTGGAATGGGACAAGCCCATGGAATGGCCAAACTCATGGGCAGCCACCAGGAACAGGTTGTATCCTACAGTCAAAGAAAAAGGATGATTACAGTTCCGCTCCGTGCCAGTCACGGTGTGTAATGCAACCTCACTAGAAGTCCTGGATTATGAAATTCCATAATCAAAACCACACCTCTGGTTGATCTGAAGGTGAAGGTCTCGTCGTCATCAAAATGGGCGTCTCCTCCGATGCCTGGGCCTGGGGCAAAGGCGTGGGCCAGGGTGCCATCTGGGCCATCGAAGGGGTAATAATCTCCATGATCTATTGGGGGGGGGGGGGGTTAAGCTGAATCAGTCAAGTGTACTATAACGAATACATTTAAAACTACTATATTCACTAGGAAGCATTTTTTTCAATGTGTAGTGGCTTCTGCACTTCTTTCCTGCCAGTCCAGTAAATGGAGAGGGCTTATAATAAGACCTTTCAAACTCATCAATGTCTGTAAAACATCACAGGGACAGGGAGAATCCTAAACCCTGTGGAATTATACTAGTATTGAGTGAGGGATAATGTAAGTTAGTGAGATGTTTCCATGCCTGCGGTCCACAAAGAGGATACTAGCTGGAAGAATGTCAATATGTATTCCTCTGTCATTACCTTGCTCTTCAAACATCCTAAGTTCAGCTGCACAAGTGTGCCGTGTGTCAATCAAAACCCCGTAAAAGTATCTAGTCATATTTGCTATTTCTGAGTGTACGCTCTGCTGCCAACAATGGAAGGCTAGTGCATTGAAGAAAGTTATAAATATACTAAAGTATGAAATCTACAAACATCCATTAGTATAAGAGTTGTTGTTCTAAACGATCAGAACATTCATTTTCGAGAGATGGTAGAACGTTAATACATCAAATGTGTTTACCTGCGCGACCAAAAAAGATCATGATGTCAGCGGTGCCGCTGTAGATTCTGGTGAACCTCAGGGGTGTGACCTTTGCCCATACTTGCAGTGCCCTATCTATGGAGTTATCTACTTCAGACTGCGACATATCAGGGGTGTAGTTGTTGATTCTACATGACACAGCAAAACAAACTTGTTAACTTGGTCACTCGCTGTTTCTGTCAATTTTAAGCAAGTATTACTCCATACATTGTGATAAAAAATAACTTGATGTCTAAAACTAATTTATGCTGGAATATAGTAGACTTTTCCCAACACACTGCAATTCAAAGCTATCGCCAAAACCACAAAAAGCCGGATTTCCATATTCATTTCACGGGTCCCTTACCTGTAGGTGAGCTGGTTGGTCTGCCATTTGAGGTCACGTCCAAAGGTAGAGAAGCGAGCAACTTCAGGAACCCCGCAGCGAGGCTTCTTCATGAGATCCACCGTATCTGAGTCCAAGGACCCTGTTACCGTGAGGCCAAAGAACTTCTGCATCTCTCTGACCTTCTGGCTCATCTGGCTCACTCCCCGTCTTGCTGTTGGACCTGATTCCTCCGTCAAGTTGAAGAAACGCATCAGGTATTTCTGCAATAAAAAAGCATTAGTTACAAGAAGCTCCAAAAAATACATCAAATGTTCTGTATTTTCAATTTTTTATAGCATTTTAGCGTAATAAGCTACGTTATCTTAACCAATTAGGATTTCAAAGACAGT
Source organism: Aplochiton taeniatus (assembly GCA_017639675.1). Taxonomy (NCBI): domain Eukaryota; kingdom Metazoa; phylum Chordata; class Actinopteri; order Galaxiiformes; family Galaxiidae; genus Aplochiton; species Aplochiton taeniatus. The sequence goes on from CM030177.1 coordinate 5,913,232, forward strand.
GTGGTTTAGCCATTGAGACTATAATATGCAGCCCATTACACAAATGACGTTAAAAGGTGTTTTTTTTTTATCGACACAATACAACTGCGGAAAAACTTTATGTAAGACATTTTCTGGAAATACGTTTGTAAAATAACATTTAAAGTAGCCTATCTAAGCTATCTAACTTACTGCCAACACCAAATGAATCCCTTTGGCCCATGCTATTTAGTTTTAGTTAGACATTAGACATTAGGCATTTGAGAAGCTACTTCAGACTGATGAAGCCACTTACCTCTGCTAGCGTCTCATGTTCATTAGTGGATATCGATATTGGCACAGAGTAAACTGCTGCTGCAAGGCTTACTAGAATGCACAGCTTGAAGGTCCTCATTCTGTTCCTGCTTAAGAGTTAAGTGTGTTTGTGTCTGAGTGCGGTGGAACAATATCTTATATACACCTTTAGTCTAAGGTGTTGAGCAACAACTGCATGAGTCAGGGATGCCCCAAATTTCTATGATGAAAGAAGTCATGACCAATTAATGACGAATTAACGTTTCCCGGACCATTGCACAATTGTTTTGATGTCGCTTTATATATCAAATTTCCTTTAATCCATTGCTGTGTTTATGGCGTTTGTTCAAACAAGCAGATTTACCACTTTCCCAATTGGCGGGAGGTTTTCATTATATTTTGTTTCACTCCACAGTAGAGCATGTTAATACATGTAAACCAAACGTCACACATCTATCATGCTAAAGGAAGTAAAAAACCGCAAGAAGTGATTGACAAACAGAAGCAAACTTACAGAGTTAAAGATTTTGTAAGGTAACCAGTGTTGCTGCTTTACAGCTGTGTTGTCAGGGTCCGGGTGCCCCTGCACCACCAGAGGGCGCGGCGGCCAGGCACCTAGGACAGCACCTAAGAAGCCATCGTGCAGCCAAGCTGTGTAGCCATGCCCTACTCATTTGTTGATGGTTTTCACCTGGGCTCTATTATCTTTCTGTGTTTGGTTCCTATTTAAGTCCCTCTCCCTGTTCAGTTCATGTTCCGACATTACGTTTTGCTGTGCCGTATGGCCGTGCCTTGTAAGCCTGTTTCTTTAAGTAAAGCAAAAGCTCCACTACACGTCTCGGGCTTCGAATGTTTATTTGAGTGTCTGCTTTTGGGTCTTCACTGATAGAGATCGTAACAGAATGTCGGAACCATCACCTGACCCAGCGGACTTGGCGACCGTACATAACGCTGTACGGCTCCAGGGAGTCATCATGGGGCAGCAACGGGAGGAGCTAGTAAATATAATATTAAAACTTAAATTCTAATTGAATGTGGTGTACTAAATAAGCCACCACATTGGTAGGTACAGGAAACCATTGTAGGCACTGTGGGTATGTAAGATCAACGTCAGCTGGGAAACTCCAATTACTCATCTCGGATACATTGAAAGCATTACAAGATCTGGTTTTAGTAGATGAAAAGTCTGGTATAGAAGAATTTTTGTGTTTTCTCACATGGGAATGTCAGGAACTGTACATATATATATGTATTTCTGTCTCAGAAAGAGGCAGACATTTAGAAACAAATCAAAGGAACACATCAATGTGCTTTTAAATCAAATAAAGATGTGACAATTAGGCTATTAAATTAATTCATATAGAAAAGAGCCACTATCCTCACTGAAGAAACGGGTTCCCTTTGTATGAATAATTACATTTTTCTTTTGCAATGTATTGTTTGATATTTTGGTGGAGCTGACTGTAATTTTTGTTGAGTCTGATTACAATGGAGGATGTTGGTTCAAATGTAGAGGTAGAGATACTGTTCACTTTAGGTGTTTGTTCACATTTACACTTTACCATGCTCTATGTAGAATTCCGTTTGTATTGTACTGTTTATAAGAAATTATCAATGAAGCAGAACATATACAGTCTATGATGCCATTTTACGTGAATGGAGCAAGACCATTCCCTTCGGAAGCGTTTGACACCTCAGCCATTGATGTGATCAGTTAGGGTTGGCTTCCAACTTGTCTGCTTGGATGACAAATAATGTAGGATTTCACAAATGTGATGAGTGTGTTGTGTGTGTAGTCAAAGCTTGCCACAACTTCCCTTTTGTGAATGCTTCTGCAATGGATAAACAAGCAAAGCTGCTACCTAACTGTATCTAAATAATCCTTTTCAAATGTACTTAAAACATTTTTTACCCATATTATGTTAAAGTCGTCTTCAAATAAATCTGTTCATTATATTATTTTTATTTGAAAAAGGGATCCCTATCACCATATCAAATTGGTTTTACATTCTTTGTAATGTTACTTCAGTGACAATGATCAGCACAACAATCTGTCAAATGCTGAGATTGTAAGATCTTGATTGCCTATTGCAGTAGTAGTTTCGTAACAAAACAGGAACCAGGTCTATGCGGTTATTGTTACAGACAGATGACACTCAAATCAATGATCTATCAACAATGGTGTGGTCGTCTTTTACCCTATACGGACAGTCTTAACGGTTCCTGAAAATAAACTGACTAAGAGCAGATCAGATGTTGTTGTTCATCAGCGTGTCATTGGAACTCTCTTCTTTGCAGTCCAGAAATTCATTTGAAGGACTTGTTGAAATGACATACTTGTGTTTAGGGTCATATTTGTATTGGACATTCCCCTTGAAGAAGTACACAAATCCTAGCAAGAATATGCAGGTAGTTAGTATATTTTGAGTATTTGTGTGGCTTCATTTGATGTGCTAAGTGCATGGTTACACAGAATGGATGTTGATAGCTACCCTCAGACAAGACAGCCGCATCAAAGGGAGTGGGAACACCAGGCCACAGCTGGGCAGTGGACTGAGGGGAGCCCTCATCCATTTTCATCTGCTCTTCATCGTATCTGGAGGGCATGCAGAAGTAATCTTACAATGTGGTGAACATACCGTGGATACCTTACTGGTGGTCAGCTATAAGGTGTTCCTCGCCTTTGCATACATGTAGTTCACATTAAAGAGCTCCATTTGGTGGGGGGTTTTTCCACCTCAGAGTTAGTTTCACATAATATTGGAGGTACCTCCAGCACTCGTGACCTACGAAGAAGACTGTGAGACGGGCAGCGCGGAAGTGAAGAGCAGCATCCACAGACTGCACCCACAGAGGGAATCCCATGTCAGAGATGTTTCTGGGGAAACCCTCCAAGAGTTTCAGCTGGTGTACCGCCCAGTACTGAGAACCTGAAAGAAAATGACAGGATGTCCAATACCTTCTTATAACCCCATTGGCTGTGACCCTTCAGTCCATTTAATAGTTCAAAGATGTTGTTTGGTCAGTGTTGTGTTTCTTTGCAGGCATGGAGGTGACAGTACCTTTGAAAAAAACCATCTTGTTCATCTCTACATTCTCATAGGCCGCGTCAATGTAAGAAGGAACACCATCAGGCCACAGGCTCGTCATGAGATTGATCCGGATGTCATCAAAATTTGGATGTGTGCGCCACATAAATCTGAAAGCAAATGATTGCCCTTTTCATCGTTCTATCACATACCCTTTTCTAAAAGTAGACGCATGTAAAGATGTGTAATGATTATAGACATCACAATATGGTCTTAGTACCTGTCCTTGAAGAAAATGATCTCCTGCTGGAGTTCTGTCACAGCATCAAAAGTCAAATTCTGATCACATTTGTAAGGTGTTTTTGGAGGGGGTCTCTTTAACAACGAAGAAACATTGGAGTTTATGCCTGATGTGAGAAATAAAGCACAGAGCATTATTGTTCTTTTCATTTTAATAATTAGTTTCTATTAACCTTCAGGTTTTTATTCAGGTTAAATATTTAATACAGCATTGTGCATTTTGTCACTTTTTTCTGACGGAGCCATCCTGTCGGTTACCACTAGCTTATGGCCATTGGGCTAGGCTACATTTAGCCTACAACCTAACTAACACAATATTGGGCGTAAAAGCATACAACTGACGTCAATCATCTCATCTCCCTAGGGGTTAAGTAGGGGCATACATTATTTCTCAAAAAGTTGAACTACCCCTTTAAAGCTCACCATACAGACTTTGGACATCTGCGACATCTTGAAAAGAAAGCTGAAGTTCCTCATGAGGGACAAAGTTGTACGATGGGTACATGATGGCACCTGGGTCAGATGAATGAGGCAGACCGAGAGCATGACCAAACTCATGCACTGCCACAGCAAACAAGTCAAAGCCTGAATGAAAGTCCTGAAGTTAGCTTTTTAAGTGTAATTATTACACAATAATGCAAAAGAAGAGCATGGTAGTCTAACTTTAAAAGATTAGTTTCTTACTCTTAGTTCCACATTCCTTGACATGTTTTACCCACTTCAGAAGCCTACCAGTTCCATTAAAAGTCCAATCCTCCTCTAAATCAAAGTGAACGTCCCCACCGATGTCTGGCCCAGGCAGAAATGCATGGGCTAGCACCCCTCCGTCACCATCAAATGGTGAGCCGTCCTCATGATCTACAACAAACAGGAGATCAGGGTCATTGAGCAACACAATGTAGGGGTTGCGATAGATGGACCCTTTCCCGATCTAACCGCCTGTGTAGAAGGATATTTCAATGTCAGCGTTCCCCCGGCTCCTTCTCCGGAAGCGTAGTGTGGTGACGTCGGCCCAGATCTTCCAAGCCCGACGAAAAGCTTTCCTCGCCCGGGCGTCTCTCATGGCCGAGCTGTAGCTGGAGATCCTTAGAAGGAGAGAGAAACTGATCGATCAAGTTGACAGCTAATTGTTAATAGTTAAAAAAACATTGATCCACATGGAGAGTCACTCATGTAGAGATTCCTGTGTTGTTACCAGAAGAGTCAACTGCTAGGACTGCGGATTGGTGTAGTAGAGTTCATTGAGGAAAACACAGCGCTGTTTGCAGCGGCTCACCTGTAAGTGAGGATTCTGTTCCTCCAGCGTAACGTCTCCCCAAACGGTTCTACGTCTGACAGGCCACAGCGGGGCCTCCTCATGGCGGCCAGAGTCTCCCCTGTCAGCTCCCCAGTCGGCTGGAGACCAAAGTAGCACTGCATCTCTTTAAGTTTGGCCTGAAGTTCCTCCATCTCATCTGCTCCTGAGGGGGCAGCTCTCATCTGTCTCCCAGACCTGGACCGATAACCATAGAAGTTTTTCAGGTAGGCCTGAAAACACATACTTCTTTCAGTGTGCAAAGTGATGGAGTACTTTTATAATAATAAAAAAGTAACCCAGACAAGATGTTATGCAAACAATAATATAATGTATTATGTTTAGCTTACATACTACATGTATATGTATGTACAGTCAATTGTGATTTCCACTGATGGTGTGCTGTCTCCGTAGAGTACCATGCTTGCAAAAAAAACAAAAAAAAGATGAAACGTGGAGGAAATTGGTACATTTGCACGGTAAACATTCCAGACATTTCTTGTACAAACCCTCTTAGGTAAATACCGTTCTTTTCTGGAATCATGGATGTCAGCAAGAGTCATGGAAGTTTACAGTAAACATACCTTGAGCTCTTTAAATAATGGGAGAACACTTATGTTTAAGGCAATGTAAATTAAAGGATGCGCCAGCAATTAGGGATGTACCACCAAGAGTAAAAGAAGTTATGCACTAAATATACCTTGCGCCTTTTAAAGAGTGGTGTTTTTTGAGTCAAGGAAAATTAATAAATGGCGTAGCTCAAGACATAAGCTGTAACATTGTTGACATATTGACAGCTTATGCATGCTTATGACAGAAGAAATTGACACAAATGTGTTACAGAACCTGCAAACACAAACATTTTGGCCCTTTGCAAATGTAAAAAAATAAAATAATAATAAGAACAAAGTCATAGCCTTTACGTGTGTATGACTTCATCCTGTTTATTTAGACAGTTGACTTATGTCAATCAATTTTTACGAAATTTCAATCAATTCCATTGTTGATATATTCACATGACCTCAGAATAGGATGAGTTAAGTAAAACAGCTCAATAGTAATGAAAGTTATACACTTTAATGATTTAGGTAGTCTTTGGCAACCTTATCTCTAGACCATCAATCGGGTAGCTTTGAGGACAGAGCCGGTGCAAAACAGGTAAACTAACATGAAGCACTTACAGCCGACTTGTGCAACAATCAATAGTAACCTTGCATAATTAAAGCACCACTGTCCATCACAAAAGAAACGACACGTCTATCTCCTCTTTTTCACGTTAATTTACTCAAATGCGCCTCAAGCTTACCTTCGCAAACTCCAGCTCGGCTTCGGAGGTTCCAGAGGCAGGGAGTAGGCCTGGGGAGCGAAGGGGAAATGTCCTAAGAAGGGTAGGTAGCAACAAGGTCAGCAGTCCCAGATAAATAGTCCCCATGACTTGCGGCATGCAAGGGTTTTGCCGGGATGGTGTGAGTCTGGGGGAAGTGGCACTGAGTTATCATGCATATGGGTTCTACTGTACGCGGCGCAGACAGTGGTCCACCTGGATCCTACGGTTAATTATGCGTATTTGTGTGTGTGTGTGTGTGTGTGTGTGTGTGTGTGTGCATGCTCTTGTCCCGACAGGATCAGCCGAGTGGCTCCGCACATGCCAGGACCCTTTTGAAGCGCCCATTACTGTAAAAGAATGACAAACGTGTGGTTTTGCTCTGTGACATGACAAAAACAGTGGTTACCAGTAGTGGATTTGCATGCAAAGTCGTTCAGTATTGTGCTATGATTTGTATTTGAGGGTGTGTGGGTTGGGTTCTAACCTAGGTTTAGTCTCAGATAGAGCTGATGCCCAAGGACATACTGCGCCAATTGGGGGTCCTAGAAATGTGGTCCTAGTACTGCAGTCCTGATACTGTAGGAATATAGTATAGAGTTCGACTGCTCCGAAGGAGCAATGTCATTAAGGTGGTTAAGATGGATCTATAACATATAGTGCAAGAGAATGGTTGGGCTGAGAAAGGTTGTATGGTTCTCACTTTAAAAAAAGTCATTTTGGGAAGAGTACAAAGCGTTCATACCATCCAAACAGGCATGAAAAGAAAACAATTGGCTGTCTATGGACAAAAGATAGGACTATAGAACAACTACAGTGTAACAAAGCCAAACTCAATTCCAAAGGCCCAATTCTTTACTAAGGAGTAGGGCAATAAATGCAATAAATTATTTACACCTGAGGCATAATGTACGTACGTTTATCAGCCAAAAGTCAGCCCTTTTTAAGTTTTTTAGCTAGGCAAAAATGTCCAATATCGGCAACAACTCGTTTAAACAAGAAGTATAACCGTATTCAATTTAGTCACATCCTGCAATCACGGGATATGAGGATGTCAACATACAATGCTTAAAATGATTGCCCAAGAAGGCATAACCAAAATAAGTTTAGTCAGAGGAGAGTTTGGAAGGGTCCTAAAAGAAGAGTTTTTCTGTGACTTTCAAAGCTTTGACTCTAAGCTTGGAACTTTGTTCTATGAACATCTACTATAGATTGTTCTATTGATTATATCCTTAACCTTGTGAAAGATAAGTGGTAAGGAGATTTGTTTTTTCATGATATAGTGAGTGCATTACCCTCTGCAATGTTTGTATGCTGTGTTTCTGAATATCCCCAAACACTCCCAGTTAGATTAAAACAATGGCATATTTATTAAGTAGAACACTCATGTATATCCGGTCACTGGAATTGTTTATTATGTTTTGGTGACAGAGCAGTGACTTTTCCCAGTGTTAGTCAGTTCCTCACTGGCTTGCGGCCAATGTGGCAGGGCTCCACCTGGGACACAAACTACGTGGCACACCTCCGTTATATGACAACAATCCAAATTGCATTTACAGGAGGCGGTGGAAATACAAGTTATGTACCTTCTAATGGCAGTTATTACAGTTCATTGCTGACATTATGGACTTCCTTGTGCTTTCAGGAAATAACATTTAGTTTACTCCAACATCCCCTTAAGGATATAACTTGTGTTTAAACTCCTCCATGGACTTAAGTGTTTGGGGTATGGCTAGAAAACACCCATTCCTCCCACCATATGATATTGGTTCAATAATATGTTGCTCCATATTTTTTTGTATCAGTGACATTTTTAAGGCCTTAAGAGTGGAAAGTGATAATGTGAGGAGGATGATGATGATAATAATATACACCCTCGCACAGAAGACCAGGACAGGACAAGTATATAAAAGATCCGACATTATTACAAATTCATAATGATACATAATTCAGACCCGCTGCAAAACCACCCCCAGCGCTGCCACTACTCCTTCCCTTGGCTACCAGTGTGTTTAATGCAGAGCCCTCTACAGGTGGGTTGACCTCCTCCTCCTCTTCCTGTAAAGTTCACAGCAAGTCATACATGGGTGACTTCCAACGCAGAACACACGGTTGGTTTACCATTACTACACTGCAAACGGAAAAGACTCGGCTCAAAAAAATAACACGGAGGACGCTGCGATGCACACGGGTGATTCACTCCCACTTGGACCCACCTTTGGCGCTACCCTGCCCACCCCTCCAAATAGACTCACAAAGCGGCTGGGATATGTGAGGTACGGGGGGAAGGACACACAGGACAAAAACAACAGAGAAGAGAGGAAGTGGGGATGTGTCCTAGTTTCCCACTGCTCCCGCAAACCAAATCCCCACAACGAAATAAACAAAACAAGAAAACGGGTGTTACTGGTGGCCTGGACACAGGACATGCGCAACCCCTCAGGAATGCTCAGCCTCCGCCCCCTCGATCCACTCTGGTCGGCACGGTTACCCCACCTCACCCAATAACGCAGCATCACTCCCTCACTGTAGTCGCCCGCCCCGCACTCGAAGGCCGCCAGCCAGCACCCAACACAGAGAGAAAGAGGGACACAGAGGGAGAGAGCGAAAGCTCGCGGAAGGAAACGTTCCAAAGCTGTTGGACAATAAACAAAACAGCGGTCAGAGGCATTCTCTGCTGCCCAACCCTCCCCCACTGTGGGACAATCACATACAAATCAGGGGGTTCAGAGGATAGTGACATTTCAATTGCGTCTACCATGCCCGCGATTCCCCCATCCTATCACTGTGCCCCATTTCCTCCCGTGACGTACGCCGTGTCAAATGTGTTCAGTTACCGCTATTTAGATGTAGCCTGTGTGAACAGCTGTGTTATCATTCTTTTGTGAATCAACTTTGTGGTAACTTGCCAGTTCAACGTAAATCTGATTCACAATCATGTTTACAACATCTGCATGGGCGCAGTAACGGCAGTGTCATTTCTGACGTCAACATACTCCTTACATCTCTAAATAATCACTTCGTTCTTCCAGACATAGTCTACTGTGGAAATATTAACGTGTCCTCATTTGTTTGTCTGTGTGAAGACAACAGAATAGTTCATTGTAACCCTGTAATTTAAAGAACATTTCAAACACATTTCAAACACTTAAAATATTAAAGTTAAATGTTAAAGCTTAGCTCAAACTCACTAGATGTTTTTTTTCCACTCTAGTTTGAAAAATGTTAACTACTTCCTTTAAAGGGTCCACAAATCGCTCCCTGAATCTCAGTTAATGAGGCATATGAAATGATGTCTGGTTGGTTTGGTTGTAAACTACTCACTAAACTCACAGGGTCGTTTCAAACCGGTACGATCCAAATAATTTCTTGCTCCGTAAACTATGATCAGCTTGGATATGTTATAATTTCTGACATAGTATGAATAGCCTGACTAATTTGCCAAGATTTGAATGGCCATTGCCCCATAATCCCCTGCATCTGTTCTACAATCAAGATAATTTTCTTTGTAAAGTTATTGGTACATCATTGCTGAACATCAAAGAACAACAGATTGGGGGTGTATGGCATCAGAAATTGAGTATTTATTACAATAAAATCACTCTCATCCATACTAAGAGCCGGTGATACCTAAATACCATAAATACATTAATAGCGGACTAACTATAAAGTTGATTGCCTTTAGAGAAAAACAAATAAAAAAAGTGATATGACCTCAAAGACATAACATCTTTCATAAGTGCAACTATTATTATAAAAATAAAAGTGGTTCTAACTCATATTCACATTTCAACTGGTTTATATTTGCCTTTAACGTCAAGGCAACTTTAATACACAAAACATTTTAAAATAAGGCATCCTGAATAAAAATTTGCTTCAGTCAATTCACGAGACAGTAACAGCATAATTGAAGTAAATTGAAGACACAAAGTAAGTTTAAAGAATGTTAATATTTATCCTTCACATGTGCTTATTATTAGTTATTATAATACAGACATTAGGTACAGATAGTTGTGACTAACAGCGGAAGAGGGCTTGAAAGCAGTATCTGCCTTGAGATTACTGATAATACAGTGTACAGTGTTATAAACTTTGATGCAACGGCTACACATCCATACTGTTTCAGGAGCATGACAATTACCAGATCCATTAACATCTATCGAGATATATGCCACAAATAATATTTTGTGCTCCTCCAGTTCATAAGTCATATATTTACTGTAAACAAAATCCCCAAAAAGTGTGCCAAAATAAACATTCATCTCAAACTTCCAGATTTGCAATGACTGGCTAAGTGAATTTATGTGAATCAAATATGACGTTGTTTTAGAACAAAAGTCGATAGCATGAAACAACATGTACAGGGGTTGTACAGGGGTACATGTACATATACTGTGCTGTAATAATGAGTGAGCTAATGAGTGGTTACAGGACGTGACACAATTCAATTAAGAATGATACTGCATTTCCATGTCTAAAAACATACAGCCTAATGATAAGACTAGGTCACACCTTTCTAGTCAGTCAAAACATTTCTCACCTCTTATCTGAATTTCTTTGGCAGCTTGTGCCAAGTCCTTACCAAGCTTTTCCTAATACATTATTTTCCTGTTACTGGCGATTAGGAAGTAGGTTTGAGTACTCAAATAATGTGCATACTTATAAAAAAAAGGATCATCTAGATGTCTAATACTTCAAGATACTACCTAAAACCCTGATATGAGGCAGTGGAAAAACCTTCATTTTTAGCTCCCTTTAATCTGTTAGTGGTCAAATGTAACACAAACACGGAACATGGAAAATGTTTAAAACATTTAAAAAAAATCTCAAGGAGAATACACGTCCCTTCATGGCATCTTGGCTTTTAGTCAAGTAAATTATATTCAAGTCAAATAGGACGCCTGTGATTATGCAGGCAATTGTATAAGACTTTCTGGTCAAGACAACCGAACTATCCCTGTCAAGCCTTATTCCCATTTGTAACCAGCACTTACATCCTCCACTCCAGACATACACTGAGGAACGTGACCAGGTAGATAGTTCTACAACTCACAACATCATATACTTCATCAGAATGTGGTATAAAACAATTGATAAAGGATTCAGATGATTATTGTACATATGCCAATGTTAGTTATGAATTAAAGATTAAAAACGTTTTCCCCTTATGATAGCTTGTTCAACACTTCCAACTGTATAACAGCAGGGCAACCCTCAAAGCATAAATTTCCTTACAAAAAATCAACACTATAATCACACTACCACGGAAAATCTAGTCTGCTCCTTTCTTTCCATTTCAACTCCCAGTGCTAATCCAAACTTGGCAAATCGTCACAGTGCAGAACCAAAGGGTCCCCGGAATGGTGCCTGGGGCTACAGCCAATCGCTGGATTCAAGGTTGGACCTAGCAGCAGCAAAGGAAGAGAGGCGCTGGCAGGTCCCAGTACAGATCATGCCTGGACAGTCACTGTAGTAGTCACTGACCTCTAGTGGTTTCCAATCCATCAGCTACGTAGTCTTTTGAGGTTCAATGTGCAGTGTAGGCCACACACCAAATACAAACTGAAAAAGGTATGGCATTATAACTGTAATGTTCCCACCCTTAATGCTGTGCTGAGGAATGTCATGTACAAATGTTTGTGTCTGCGAATTGATTCGAAAATGTAATCATAATGGTCTTGACAGATCCCACACAAACTGACACTAGGTATTCTTCTTGTCTCTGGAAACACTGGAGCAAATGTCTGTTTTAATATACTTAGGTCTGTATTGTTTGTCCTTGTATTGTATTGTATTTGTTTGATATGAACTTGTGTGTCTGAAATAAAAGATTAACGAACTAACTAACTAGAACTGCTATGTATTTTGTACCCATATCAAGTGCATCATATATCAACATTACATGGTGTGCAATCAGATCAGAGTGTAATTACCTTCACTTTTGGTCTGTGCTTAAGGTAGGTTGACCTGATCTGTAGGCTAAAAGATTATTTAAAAAGGTAACGATTTTAAGAAGCAATTTAATACAATGATTAAGGATTTTTACTTTATTTGATGAATTCTAATTATGATGTTAAATTAGTAACAGGCAGTTACTTACCTAAGAAGTATGTGGAGGTAGGACCCCAGACCTGTGAAGATGTGCCACCAAGCATGAAACTGTGTCACCGTTCCAACACCAGAGGGCAAGCTATGTCTAGTGGCTCTGTGAAGTAAGAAACCATTCGTTATGAAACCTTATATTCACATTTTGAACACCAAATAGGTATAACGTAACTTCGTCTAACTATGGTCCAGCTCGCAAAGTAAGATTATTATACCAGGCAATACTAGTAGTCACAACTCAAGGGATATGTTCAACATTAACACACAAAAAGATTCAATAATAATTCAAAATGTCCGGACATATGTAAACGCCGTTGTTACAAATATACTGTTAATATTTGGTGTCAGGTACTAAAAGCCTCTAGTCACGGCCAGGTATTTAATGCCGAACATAAGCCAACTGACTATACACTGTTACCTTAGTGAGTCACAGAACAGATTGTCAATGTTCCACAACAAAAATCCCAGCCCGAAGACACTTAAGGACGTGTAACAAAGAGGCCTAAGCCAGGGGTACACCCTAAATTGATAAAAACACACCATCAGAATAATATGACAAAAGTATCACAATTGTTAAAGAAAATGCATTTGTTGTCTTTAGGTATTTTTTGCACATCATAATATTGGTAATACAGCTTATTCGTGTTGTAAAGTACACGTGTAATGTGTCAGTATATATGATTGGGCGTACATGTTTGTGTTTTTTCTGCAATCGCAAATTAGTTATTAGGCATGTGTTTCTCTAACCCTTACCACTGGGCCACTTACCATGTAACAATGAAGATTGATCGCATCACAAGAAAGGCCACCAGTGCACCATACATAACCTGAACACATTTGAAAGACTTGTAAACCAATACCATCTGGCTTTGACTACACTTACAAAGCAGTTGATATATGCTTTTTGCAGTCAGTCTACGATACCTGGCCACTATTTTTGAGTTAACACACATAATAAATACATAAAACACTAAAGACTACAGTCAAGAGGGAAATCAGATGAATCAATATCTGATCATGTTTTTACCTAAACACACATTATATTTAGTCAACAAGTCGCTTTCACAAGGATCTTTCACACCATTGTCCTTCCCCCTCTTTTTCCATTACATCCTAGGGGCACTGTTTTGGTGTTTGGTGCTCGTGGTCAACTTGAGCTCCAACGAGAATAGTGATTAGTAAGCAAAGCTGGTTCTAAAGAGTAAACAAAGCCAGCCTTGTCACATTGTCCTTGTTGTTGTGCAGCAACGCTGACACAATATGGGACGCTTAATATTCAAATATCACGTCAAACGCTGGGCAACACAGCACGTACTACTTAGAGCAAGCATTTGTTTAAGTGTTTACAGATGTATTGTAATGATAAGGAATTATAGATGATCTTGCTAGAAGGCAACGTACTGTACGAGTTAGTTACTTCGAGAGGAATTACCGAGACTAAGCAGTTTGTAGCAAACTCGTCAATATTATCCCAACCAGGAGCTAGTTACGCTAGAATCTGGTTGACTGCTTATAACAGGACCACCTGAATATCAGACAAAGGCACCCTTACCTGATGAAACACTGGCTCTTTCCATTGTAGGTACACCTACAGTGCAAGGGAAACAAACAGGTTCAGTGTGTGTTTATAATGGCATGAAAGAAATTACTTAGATACATACATAGATACTGTCTATGGACGCTAAAAGTAAGAGAGAGTATTTTCTTATGACCTTACACAGGGGCACCACAGTAATGATCAATAATTGACACTCACCACACTGACTGTGACACTGAAGGTTAATAACAAAGCTATCGTAACAAAATTGATGGTGTTTTTCTGCTTGAAGCACTCGTATCTGGAAAAGGTAACAGGGGGATTCATGATTTACTATTCTCAAGCGGATAATAAACTGGGAATACATAACTATACAACCAAAATTAACAGAATAATGCAAGGAACTTCAAATGATGGAAAGTAAATACATTTAAATAATGGAAGGCCTTAAAGTGGTATGGAATCTTTGCTGGAAATAAGCATTGTTCTATTTATCGAGACGAGACTGAAACCCCTTTCATGTGTAAGGCACAAGGAAAGCACCATGGTAACAAAGTCTAACAAGCGTTAACTGACGTAAATATAGAACTGTTTAGCAACCCCACATTCTTACAGTTCCCCTATTTTTTTGTTCACTCAGGCATTACTAGGCATTTGTTTATCTCGGGCTGCATGTACTAAACGAACAGACATAAATGTTGTCTATAGGCACGTCTCCGTCTAGGTATGTAAAGTAGATCAAATGATAATTTCCTGAAAAGTTTATTTAGTCCTATTTCTTTCAATTCATATTTTGTTCTGTAAAGCCGTGGGTAGGTTCAGAAAAACAATGTATTCTATTATACTATAACACACTAGCGCTCAAAAGTTTGGGGTCACCCAGAAAATGTCATGTTTTCAAAGAAAATTCCCACTTTTATTTATCAATTGAGTTGCGAAATTAATAGAAAATATAGTCTAGACATTGACAAGGTTAGAAAAATGTTTTTGCTTTCGTCAAAAAATCCTCCATTAGCAGCAATTCCAGCCTTGCAGACCCTTGGTTTTCTAGCTGTCAATTTGTTGAGGTAATCTGAAGAAATGTCACCCCATGCTTCCTGAAGCACCTTCCACAAGTTGGATTGGCTTGGTGGGCACTTCTTACGTACCATATGCATACGGTCAAGCTGCTTCCACAACAGCTCAACAGGGTTGAGATCTGGGGACTTTGCTGACCACTCCATTATAGACAGAATACCAGCTGCTAACACTTTTTTCCAATCTTCCTCAACGTCTGTGTTCTTTTCCCCCATCTTAATCTTTTCCTTTTATTGGCCTCAGATATGGCTTTTTCTTTGATACTATGTCTAGAAGGCCAGCATCCAGGAGTCACCACTTCACTGTTGACGTTGAGACTAGTGTTTTGTGAGCACCATTTAATGAAGCTGCCAGTTGAGGACCAGTGAGGCGTCCGTTTCTCAAACTAGAGACTCTAATGTAGTTTGTCCTCTTGCTCACTTGTGCACCAGGGCCTCCCACTTCTCTTTCTATTCTGGTTAAAGCAAGTTTGCGCTGTTCTATGAAGGGTGAAGTACACGCCGTTGAATGAGATCTTTAGTGTCTTGGCAATTTCTCAGAACAAGAATAGACTGACGAGCTTCAGAATAATTACCAGTTTCCTGGCCATTTTGAGACTACAATCGAACCCACAAACGCTGATGCTCCAGATACTCCACTAGTCTAAGGAAGGCACATTTTATTGCTTCATTAATCAGCAAAACAGTTTTAAGCTGTGCTAACATAATTGCACAAGGGTTTTCCAATGATAAATGACCCTTTTAACATAATAAACTTGGATTAGCTAACAAAATGCAATTGGGAGTAATGGCTTCTGAGAATGGGCCTCAGTACGCCTATGTAGATATTCCATAGATATCTGCCGTTTCCAGATATAATAGTCATTTACCACATTAACAATGTCTAGACTATATTTCTGTTCAATTTAAAGTTATTTTATTTGAAAACAAATATTTGGTTTTCTCTCGAAAATAAGTGATCCCAAACTTTTGAGCGGTGGTGTGTGTATATACATATTTAAGAAGGAACCTTTGAGATGAATTGGATCCTTTGTTGTTGAGTTTTAAGACATTCCTCACAATGAAACTAAATGGTATTCTAGTGAGTTTCGGGGTTGGCTAGTGCTTGGCCAAAAATATGCTCTATAAAAATGACATAAGAAATGCTAAAGATCAATGTTAAATAATTGGTACTTACAGACAGTAGACAAACACACAGGTGCTGTATATCATTGGCAATTCATCCAGTAACTGTTGAGGTCAACAGAGGTAAAACACTGATCAACAAACCATGAAATGAATAAATTGTGTATAGTTCCCAAGTCATTGTTGAACAATGGGAGTCAAGTGTCTTATGTCAATTCAACTCCCTTTATACTCGATATGTGTGAATGTGGATTCATGAAGAGATAGTCTCCATGTTCCCAAAAGCCTTTGAGCCTAATAGCGTGGTGGTTGTGGTCTCTAATATAACATTTATAATATATATATATTTTTTTTATATTATATACTGTAAGCCCACCTGCATCTCATATTGAAGCGTCATGTGAAAGCACCAGGAACCAACACCAACAGCTGAATCACGGGTATTAAAGCCACAGAATAAAAAGGAAGTAAGTCATTGTTGTATCCAAGCAAAGTAGTGTTAAGCAAAACTACTTGCCATTATGAAGGGATTTACCTGCAAGGCCCATAAAGGAGCAGATATAGCGGAACTCCAAGCCATCTTTAAACGTCTGGATAGCCCCGTAGATGGGAGGAAGGATCATAATCAAGTTACTGACAGTATTCCCTGTAAGATAAGATAAGACAAGACAAGATTTAGTGGATGAAAGATGATGTAATTTGTATATCACTCACTGAAATGCTTGCATGGACTGGCCTTACTTACTGTATCTCAATGACTGGCTAATGACCCGTCTAAAATGCATTGTTTCTATTTGAATGTTTTATGTATTTTTTATAACTGCACTATTATTTCAATCTTTATATATTTTTTTTTCACCTACAAATAAAGTTTACATTAAATTACCGTACATGATAATGAAATCGCTGCACTTGTTCAATCGAAACGTGACCTGCTTTTAAGGTTGGATTGATAAACTGAGCACGTGTCTCGCTTCTTCCACCATGCTGATTTAATTGTGTGGAATTGGAGTCCAACACCAACGCCCTATAGTTGTTGATGACTGATAAGATTATCTGACATTGACGCAAAGCAGACTTGGCCAGCATGAAACCTTAATCTGTACAGGTTACTAATAACAGTCAAGATGACGATGGAAAGGGACTTGCTGCCTGTGGCATTACTGTGTGAACTTGCAAAAATACAGATAAAAGGAATGCACATACGCACACCACATGCGTGTTGTTTTTTGTGTTCATTCTGCTGAAGCACTTTTGAAACATACGTAGATGTCTTAACAGCTCTCTATGACACGTTCTAACTTCTGGGGCCTCTGCCGGCCTACCATCGTTTCCATGTGTTCTGACTACGACATTTGAGAGACTGTAGACCTAGAGGACGCATTTTGTGTGAGCAGGACAGAGTAGGGTTCTGTAACAACGTCAACTATGAGTGAGTCAGAGGTAATGGAGCTGCTATCTAATGACAAACTCTGAGCCACTTGCCAGGGTCCCACCTTAGATTAACCGTTGCATCGCCAAGATGCTCTGTTGTTGCTAAACAAGCGGTCCACAGTGCCATTTCGCAAAGAGGGCATACTTTAGGCAATGGAAGTGTGAGCCTCACTCAGAAATGGAAATGTACTGTATGTAACAATTAATTTTGCAGGCATAAGACTGTGGAATAAATACTTGATTTCCTTGTTTACCATAGGCATCTAGACCAAAGACCAATATTTAAATCGCACATGGTTGTTGATTGGTACACAGTAAACTACAGCAACTTAAACCAGGTAGGCCTATTGGTTGCCAAGACTTAACCGGTTTTTTTTTATCTTGCGAGACAAAAGAACAAGACAAGTGATAATATCATAAGGAAATAAGCAATGAGGACGTGTTGAAAATGACTTTTCGTAGTTTGAAACACAACTTCACTTTTCTCTTTGCGAAATTAAGTTTAAAACATAAACTTATTTGACTTTAAAATATATAAATATACATCTTCCTTTTATCTTTCAACGTCATTTAAATATTCGTATCAGTTTATCACACCGAATGAAGTTCTACCTGCAAGCTACATGCAGTGTACTTCCCTGCTGCTAGTACTAAACTGTGTATAGGCCACTCACGCTGTATTCAAGCTAAGTCGTGTGAAATGATGACACATTCTTCGGCAAAGCTTAGAGAACATAAATGATGGTCAGAAACGAATAGCCCTAAATAAAGGCAATGCAACGAAGCAGTGTCCATGCGTGTGATGATGTAGCCTGACGTGTGCAGGATTGGACTTTGCTGTCACTGTCCACATGTTGGTGAATGAATATGATATGCAAATCACATACGTTTCCTAGTAATATAGCGAGCATATCATAACCTGAAACGCATTTCAGCAAATGGAATGTCACAAATTCCTGTTTATTTCCGCGTTATATTTAAACCCTGCTATAGGCTACTTAACGTTACTGTATGTCCGATTAAACACAGGCACCTTAGTTCGATCTACAGGCTAGTCATGCAATTCATATGCGAAAACATCGTAATCTTCACCATTAAATATCCGTTTAGACTCACAGAATTCTGCAATATAGAAAGAGACGACATAGTTCTCCTCACACCAATCCAGCGTTGAGGTTGGCCGCCCCCAGTATCCCGGCCTCTCTATCGAGGGAGCCATGATGGAAAAACGGACTAGTGTGTGAGGGTGAAGGACTTCACGGATATAGTAACGGATTTATGAACAATGGTGTCATATTACCACGACCTACTGTGTGCACATTCAAAAACTGCATAAAACCACTGGCGTTGAAAGGTGTCCCACCGACTGATTTTCAGACAGAGTGGTCTGAGTGTTAGCTTGCTACCTATTTGCATAACTGGGTGCATTTGTAAGGGTGGAAGCGGTGTAGACTAAAAGTTAATTACCCAAATATATATATATTTCAATAATTGATATAAGAAGATCAACCGCTCATACAATTTGCAATAGGAATTGTGTTTTTCAAAATACAAACTGCAAAATGCATATAACAAAACAATGTTCAAATCTGGCAGCAGCAAACCCAATTTAGTAATAACCGCATATTATTGCCGTTTTTTCAAGGTAGGCTTGCAGTCTACAGTTTCAGAAGTCTATAAATAGCCTACTGCAAATTCTACAGTATAATACTGTAATATCTATTTACAGTAAACAAAAATAAAATACTGTAGGTAAACTGTGTTGCATTGTGGGAACTGTTTAATTAACTACGTATTTATGTGTAAATTGTGTATTGTGTAGAAATATGGAACCACAAACTGAATTAAGGTAGAATAGGGGTGTGCCCGAGTCCATTAGCCTAATCGGGAACACCCAATTAGTCCCATAGTGAAACGAACTCATTTTATATTTATTTTATTATTATTATTATTCTAAACTCAGGACCCACAAGTTGCAGAGCTCACCTATCTCCCTCGGTTCTGAGAAGATGCCGAGTGACATTCAATGCCAGGCAAAATCCGACACATTCTCCTTGATTGCCTACCCTGGTCAGACCGAATGTATCGATCAGGTGAACTTTCATTTCCACCGCAACAACCATGATGGGAGTTCCTCACTGAAGCCAAGCCCAGCTACTGATTGATTAACTTAGACGTTGTCTAGTGCTTAGATTAACAGATGTACATGCATTTTGGAAATATAATAATGCTTACTCAATACAAAATGTCGTTTAGTTGTTAGTTGTTTAAATGGAATAAGTTGATGAACTCTAGAACTTGTTCTTTCAAACTGTGTCTGCCACTCTCATCCACTAGATGGCAAAAGATTCCCAAATGCATTCATACCAAAACAGTTGTTTAGGTAGGGAATATAGGATTTATTGGCAATTCAGGCTATATCAACTATGTGGGTCAACTTCATTTTGTAGTTTCTGTCTGTAAGGAAAATAAATAACCAAAGTAGCCTATATGGTAGCACAGTGGACAATGTAATGAGAACATTCCCTAAAGTCCCTAATGCCTTTAAGCTGGACATTCCATTATGTTAGACGCTTGACCTGCCTGGCCATTTTAAAGAACAGACTGCCTTTCAAATTCCCTAGTAGTTCTTTTTTTTAACACTAACAAAATTGTCAACACATGTATTTAGGACAATGGGTTGCAAACGTGTTTGCTTACAAATATTAAAAAAGTTTCCCATTTTAGGATCAAGAGTTAAACATCTATTTTCATGGAAAGCAAACTTGGGGTACAAAAGTGTTTTAATCTGAGTTCTGATGGCTTCAGAGTAACAACAGCCTACTATCTACCCATGAGTACTGTGCTCTAATAAGACATTCAAATACAACCAATATCCATGTACTAATTAATTAATGTGAAAGTTATGTAGTAGTTGTAGTTGTAGGAGTAGGAGTTGTTTTATCTAAATATCCGTTGTGAAAATGGATTTCCAACCACTGATAGTATTGTTTGTTATGTCAGTAGAAATCGGTCAGACTATATGAATTGGTAATGCCAGCCACCTTTAAAAGCACAGTTTATTTGACTGTTTTGTTGGATAAGAATGAATTATTTAAAAGTCTCATTCCATTCCACTGTCCCAAAAAGGTTCTGGCAAAAGGTGGTCCGACACAATGTTGAAGACAAACACAGACATTATAAAACAATCCTACCACAGAATAACGCATCTCACTCAGAGGTTAGTGCAGACCAGTGTGCTCAGTGCAGTTCAAGGCTTAGACAAAGAAAGGTGCAACCATTCCATAGTCTGTAAATGAGAATAGGCATTTGGTGAAAGAACAAAAGCAAATGTAGGCATGCAAAAGACAGTGAAATACCCTTTTACTTTGAACACTAAATATATTAAAACCAATTGTGAAATTTACAAACCCAAAATAGTTCATTGGTGAGAGAGGGTGTAATCTGCAGAAAGCTTTGCAAAACCTGAACTCATTACTTAACAGCAGATGACACAATCAGAACATCATATTTTTTCCTAAATAACAAGTTGCAGAAGGGGGATTCCAGACTGGATATTAAAAAAGTTCTAGGAATGCAAGGTAGAGACAAGCAAGAAAACCCTGAGAGGAATGCTGATTTATGGGAATAAGGTGGGAAGTCATACTTAATGTAAGTATTCAGTTCAAACCGTATTCTGCCATTATTAAATATCAACCATGTCACATGGTGGGAAATTTCTCAGACAATTCTTTCGTCCCTAAAACTCTCTCAAAATATACATAATTAGATGAATCATGATAATTTAAAGGAATGCGAATGTAGACATAAGCTGATCAATTAATTTTCTGCCTCTCCTCTCTAATTGCATAGTAAAATGCATCCATAAGCGAACGCACAGACAGACACACACATCCATAACATTTTAAGAACTTGAGCATACTTTTATAATTCATCTCTCATTTTGTCACCCTTAGGCCGAACCATCCTGCCAATAAAGAGGATGGAGTTGGTCTTCTGATCTTTCACCAGGAAGATGAAGGGGTGGTCAGCATAGAACAGCTTGGGGTTCTTTAGCTTCTCAGTGCTGAAGACACTGGTGTCAATAGGATTTCCATCAGTGTCCCACTCCATGGCAGAGGCATGGAACACGTTGGAGAGGTACAGGTCTTTCTTTCCGGAGATGTTGGATAGGTCAGCCTTGGCTTTGTCCACAGCTTCGGTCAGGCCCAACTCTGCAAGGTGTTTCTAAGGACAAGAGAATGTCCTTTCAAGACGTGTTGCTAAGGCTACAGAAGGCTATTGATCAAGTGTAACATTTCATGGAGCAACTTTCATAATATATTAATCTGAAGGACACATGCATCAGTCTTTACCTGTAGGTTGTGACTGACTTCCATGCTGACTTTGGGCAGGGACACCGCGACAGCCTTCTCCTCCAGTTTTCCCATCCAGGTGTCCAACTGCTTCTTGGTCAGCAGCTTCTCTAGTGATTCAAGGGGCTCCACGTGGTACGGCATGAGAAACACAACGCTAGACTTCTTATGGGCCAGGGGCATGCTCAGAACATAGACCTTATTGGTCATGTCTTCATGGTAGCCATAGATACCTGTGATTAAAAGACCTCCATGATTAAGCCATGTCATAAAAATGTCTTTTCACAACTCATTTTTGGGGTTGCAAATGTCTTGTGTTATAATACATGCACTGCTATATTATGTGCGCTGTAACGTTTCAAGCGGCCTACCAGTGCGGTGCATCATTTGTACTGACACAGTGTAGCCACGGGACACTAGGAAGCCGCGGTTGTCCACCATCTTATGATGGAACTGCTGATCCCAATGTGCTGTTAAAACAGTTCCAAGAAGATTCAAAATGAATTACAAAATATTGCAGTTGAGTACATAAAACCAAGCAGTGGTGACAATGTGAATACTTAAAATGATAGACGTACGCTTGAAGAACATGGCGTTGATGATCATGGCTCCGTCTGTCCTCTCCACATCCTGAGTGACTAGATGCAGTTTGCCATCAGTAGACTTGGCCCCCCACTCGTTGATGGCTTTCAGGGCACTCTTTTTGTCCTTAAACGTGATCTTGGAGTGGTCACAGTTGTAGTGCTTCTTGCTGTTCTTGACAAAGTCAGCAGCAAAGGTCACCGAGCTCGGGCCATAGAGGCGGTTGCTGATCTTCCAGGTGACATTCCGGGTCTTAGGGTCGCTCACCTCACTGAGGAGCTCGGCAAGACCTGCATGCAGCTGCTCATCCTTGACCTTGCCCGCACTCAGCACGGTCTTGACCTGCGAGGCCGTGGCGGCCTTGCCGCCCAGAGCCACAAGGCCGAGGTCGGAGGCCACCACCACAGGGGAGATGAGGATGTTCTCCACGTCTTTCTCCTTGGCCATGTTCTGGTAGAGGCTGAAGGCCAGGTGGGGGCTGTTATCTGCCAGAATGGTGGCGTGGTTACTGAGGACCTTGTCTGGCGAGGCAGCAGTGGCAGCAGATGTGGCTGTGGCCATTAGGGCCACGGCAACGAGGTTGGTCACCCACATTATGTTAGCTTGATCACAGCCCAGTGCTGAGGAGACAAAAATGAGAAAAAAAATCCAGGAAATCACATTGTAGGATTTTTAAAGAATTTATTTGTAAATGAGGGTGGAAAATAAGTATTTGGTCACCCACAAACAAGCAAGATTTCTGGCTCTCACAGACCTTTGACTTCTTCTTTAAGAAGCTCTTCTGTCCTCCACTCGTTACCTGTATTAATGGAACCTGTTTGACCTCGTCATCTGTATAAAAGACACCTGTCCACAGCCTCAAACAGTCAGACTCCAAACTCAACCATGGCCAAGACCAAAGAGCTGTCGAAGGACACCAGGAAGAAAATTGTAGACCTGCACCAGGCTGGGAAGAGTGAATATGCAATAGGCAAGCAGGTTGGTGTGAATAGATCAACTGTGGGAGCAATTGTAAGAAAATGGAAGACATACAAGACCATTGATAATCTCCCTCGATCTGGGGCCCCACGCAAGATCTCATCCCGTGGGGTCAAAATGATCATGAGAACGGTGAACAAAAATCCCAGAACTACACGGAGGGACCTGATGAATGACCTGCAGAGAGCTGTGTCCAAAGTAACAAAGGCAACCATCAGTACGCCGAGAGGGACTCAAATCCTGCAGTGCCAGGGGTGTCCCCATGCTTAAGCCAGTACATGTCCAGGCCCGTCTGAAGTTTACCAGAGAGCATATGGATGATTGGGAGAATATCATGTGGTCAGATGAAACCAAAATAGAACTTTTTGGTAAGAACTCAACTCGTCGTGTTTGGAGGAAGAAGAATGCTGAGTTGCATCCCAAGAACACCATACCTACTGTGAAGCATGGGGGTGGAAACATCATGCTTTGGGGCTGTTTTACTGCAAAGGGGGAAAGGACGACTGATCCGTGTTAAGGGAAGAATGAACGGGGCCATGTATCGTGAGATTTTAAGCCAAAACCTCATTCCATCAGTGAGAGCATTGAAGATGGAACGTGGCTAGGTCTTCCAGCATGACAATGATCCCAAACACACCGCTCGGGCAACAAAGGAGTGGCTCCGTAAAAAGCATTTCAAGGTCCTGGAGTGGCCTAGCCAGTCTCCAGACCTCAACCCCATAGAAAATTTGTGGAGGTGAAAGTCCGTGTTGCCCAGCGACAGCCCCAAAACATGACTGCTCTAGAGGAGATCTGCATGGAGGAATGGGCCAAAATACCAGCTACAGTGTGTGTAAACCTGGTGAAGACTTACAGGAAACGTTTGACCTCTGTCATTGCCAACAAAGGTTATGTTACAAAGTATTGAGTTGAACTTCTGTTATTGACCAAATACTTATTTTCCACCATAATTTACAAATAAATTCTTTAAAAATCCTACAATGTGATTCCCTGGATTTTTTTTCTCATTTTTGTCTCTCATAGTTGAAGTGTACCTATGATGAAAATGACAGACCTCTCTTATCTTTCTAAGTAGGAGAACTTGCACAATCAGTGGCTGACTAAATACTTTTTGGCCCCACTGTAATATAACACACACACACACACACACACACACACACACACACACATATATATATATATTTATTTTATAAAAACTGTTTTTATTTATTTTTATCCATAATACATATTCTTAAGATACAATTAAAATGATGTACTTTGGTTTATCTAAGTAGAGTTTTTGCACGGTAACATTAGTATTGTATTCTACAGTTGCGGATTAAATATAGCCCTGTAATGTAATTAATGGAGAATAGTATAAAAGCATTAGTCATGCCAATGGATGGTCTCCAAATATACTTCATGGCAGAGCTAGGCCTACATACTGTAGCAGCCACATTGGCAGCTGTAAAATGTCACATGAGTTCAATGATTCTCCCTTTCTCTCACACAATGTTAACAATGAATTGAGCATTTTGATGAATACAATTTTAAGTGCTTTAAGTCTTCTTTGTCCATCAGACATTGCTCTGTGAAGAACTTTACAGACAGGTAGCAACAGGTTTCCTTAAGCCACAAAGTCTAAACAAGAGAATAGTTTGGTATGTGACTTCCAGGGGAGTGGCATAAGAGCTTTTTGAATTAGATTAAGGTCAACAGACTGCTCAAAATGCTTCTGCCTTTCTCTGCATTGCAAGCATGTCACTTATCTGGTCCCTATGATTTCCGCTTTCAATTATTTTCCTAAGGATGTCCGTTTCCAAATAAGTACTCAGATATTGCATAATACAAACTTTTTCCCTTCGCGTTCCTGTGGAACATTATACAATAAAAAAAAAAGTGTGGGGATCTTTCAAGCAGTCAGGGGTTGAAACTTCCTTCCATGACTCGAACATGGTTGTTTTGACACAGTAAGACAGATGCCCTCATTCAGAAACTGAATCAAATTAGACATCTTGTGTCAGAGGAGGAAAACAAATCTGCAAATTAACATCGTAGAGTTTTAATATTACATTAATACCATGCATAAAACGTTTTTTAAGTGTTTCGTTATTTGTGTGAAGTTTCATCCACGTTCCAGTTATGGAACAGTACAGAAGAGAATGTGTAATGCTGATTCAATAGCTAAACGCTGCTGAATTGTGACTGAAACTCTGCAGTGTATCCTAAGGAGTTTATGTGAATTGGAGTCAGCTCTACACATTCCTGACCATAGGGTTCCCTGTATAACACTGGACATTGAAGCCTGGGTCATAATCATTTCCCCTCTATCCCATCTGTCTTACCTTTTTCTTCTCTTTTGGTAGTTGTCCTGCAGTTGTCTGCACTGTGTTCCCCTAGGTGAAAAAATCCTTCATCTAGTCAACAGAATATAAAGGAGGAAATTAGGGTAGTAGAAGAAAGGGAGAGCAGAGATTTTTTCAGCCCAGTGAGCCAGCTGGGTCCTCCCACGGTGTCCCGTTACTGATGGGGCAAAGGAGCTTCTCATCCTCCAGGTCCTAATGCCTAGCTGAGATGTGAGGTTGGCGTTTGATAACTGGAGTTGGATAACATTTTTCTATCATTTTCAAATGTATTAGTGAATGGCATTTTCTTTATGAACTTGGAAGAGAATATGTTTAAGACTTCAACCAAAGTTGGGATTGTTGAACCCATTTCGAAAACAAGAAAACAGAGGATCCACCATTTTGTTGATAATCGTGTATTTTGATCATGATCATTTTTCAGACAGTACTTTGTCTTGCCCCTTTCTCTACCCTTCTCTGTTGTTGCCACGTCTACAACTGTCTGTATGTCTTTCTGACATGAGGTAGATACTGAAAAAGACAAATAATAAGGTACTTAAGGTACTTATAAGGCACTTTGAATGTAAATCATCGTAAGCTACAAGGCCACAAAAGAGCCCAGAAAAGGTTGCAAGTCACCAATACACACATTTCTTGTGCTATTGGATTTTTCTGACTTCATGTGAACATACTATGTGCAGTAATCTTTTGAGAACCACACCAACAACCTTTCAGCTCTTTCGACGCCTGAAAAAGATATAGCCCTGGGCTTTGTGTTTTGGGACTTTGTGTTGCTGACAAGGAATGTGCTGGTCTGATTTATGAGCTAAAGAGAAAGAAAGACAACTAAGTGTTGTCAATGACTTATCCATATCGACAAAGACAATTAAACAATAGATTCAGGGGAATGATGCCTTTAACAAGCTGTGTGGTTGGGGTTGGTGGGTGGAAAAGGATATGCATCCGTTTCTGTGTGTTGCTGCTACTCTTGTTTAAAATCCAGAGACCACAAAGGAGAGGAGGCGGAGACATATCTAAAGGGCTAAAGGCTAATGAGGCAGTCATGGGAAAAAATTGTTCAGGTCATTGGTTTCCTGTTACCATGCTCCCGATGGACTTCTTTCATATTTTAAAAATGATTATTTATTAGGCAATGAGTTATTCTTTTTTTTTTACCTCTACAATCATTTTTTCAGTCTATGCATTCATAAGAGTTGGTATTCTGGTGATATGTGGTACTCCCTCCTGTGATACAAAATCTGAAACAACATGACAACCCCTTGATTGTGTCCTAAATCTAGCTCATCCAATTCCCACCATTGTACAGATTAAGAGGAAGTAAATCATTGCACAACTATAGGCACTTACTATAGGCAAAAGTTGCAAACTAAATTGCAATGGATTGATTAGACTGCTATTGACACACACAAACAAACTATCTAGTACAACATAATTATGTTAATGAGGATACTAACAATTTCTTGCCACATCCAGTACATTTGTTATAGTTTGTTACAGACAGTTCCCTGCTGTGCCCATATTTTGTCCCTTGCCATATGTCTAGTCGAACCCTGATGAATCAGAACCATTTTAAAATGATTGGTTATTAAAATGTAATCAAGTGGTCTGTGGAGGACAATGGCTCTCTCTGGTGGAAGGAATACTACCTGAACGCGCGCTACAGTGTTTGTCCTTGACCATTCTGCCAGAGTAGAGGCAACCCAATGCCACCCTCAAATTAATCCAATTACCACTAGACGTTGACCACGAACTAGCAAGAGCACACACCTAAGTCAGGGAACAATGTGACATTATTCGATTAAAGGGGGAGGGGAATATCTGGCTAAATTGATTTTTGGGTGCACAGATCCAGGGGTTTAAAATAAATCATTTAAAAAAGACGGAGCTCTGCTTTAGGCAGAATTACTATTCACACAAAAAACAATTCTCTGCCAAATGGATTGTTATTTCCTGCTACATTGAAGGTTCTTTTTCTTAATACGCACCCTTATTAAATTGGTAGGTTGCACAAGATTAGAGAGACCTGACGTAATTATCTGACAAGTTAATCTCTGACTGAAATAGATCTTCTGAAAAGATGTCACTAGTGGTAGGCCTATGATCGCCGGTTCTAGGTTGGTGCTTTCTACAGATCGAGTTGCCTGCAGGTTTCAAAGCCATTACGGAAGACCAATCATATAAACAAAAACGATTTTGTATGAACCCATTTCAAATAGATGGTACATAGGATTTTGGTTCACTAACGGTGTCAATGTGTACTTTACGTGACGTACTTTACCTGTGTAGGTGTTTATTCGCTGGACTAGTGTTGCCATTTGCTCAAAACGCCCTCTACGTCTAACAAGTGTTTGGCAGAGGATAGCACAGCTCCACCCCCACCGTTGGACAGATTACAGTTCTGTCTCCTTTTCTGCGTGTGAACCTTCGGTGAGTCACTATTCTTATAGCTAACGCACTGTAATAAAAAACAAAAGCAGGACTCACATAACAAGAGAACAGCGCAGTGCTAAATGCAAATCTGTCCGTTTACGGTTGGAGTTTAGAATCATGTCTTTCGTTTGGAAGTCTGGCAAACGTCCTGAAACAAACTTTGAAAATTCATGCTGAAGTACGTATCTCTAAAGAAGCGGTATTTGTTTCAATGCTATGGGAGTATAACTGTCACCGTCACCTTTTTATATCTTTACCGCTCAGAAGACACGCAGTCAAGGGGGGAAGGTGAGAGTTTACATCGTGCGCAGTTTATCGGCTTAACTTCAGAGTAGACTGTTATTGTCACTTACTGTTATGTTTACCTGCGATATCTTGGATGGAGTTATAGTCATACTTCAAAAGGCTTTGATGCGCATAATGTGAAGTAGTTATCATGTTGCAAATTAGAGACACATATACTTGCCAAAAAAATAGGCTGTTTTTCAATAATAGTCAATGAACAGAAATAGCAGCAGGACAATCAACATACAGCAGGTGTAATCATCATCATAATTTAACTAATCTGAAAAGCACCCTTGTTCAAATAAGGAACCAAAAATGTTCTCTAACTTCCACAGTTATTAAAGTAGCTTTGCTTCTTTAATTGTGTGGATGGACATGTCTCCGTCAACCAACAAAAATACTTATTTTTTATTGATAATACAGCTTTTGTAATGTTGCTACAGGTCACAAAGGGTACGAGTAAGCAGGTCAACATATACACAGGGCAACTGACACCTTCCTCCAACCTGTTATTCGTTTGCACGGTTTGGACTCGAAAACACAGTGGCCATGGTCAGAGGTGAAGAGACATGGATCGGAGGGGGCCAAGGTTCACAGCTAGTCTCTTAAATCTACTTTTTAATTGACAAAAAAAAAAAGAAATTGGTGATGAAACAGTACAAATTAGTGTTGAATCAAGATAATCCAGGGTATCCTACTGTAGATATTATAGCGAGGATAATTAAGGCAAGGGTTCAAATATCTTATGTTCTAATAATATCCTTGCTCTTTCTTATACAGTTGTCTCTGGATTGACCAACCAGAATATTCTGTAATGGGTATGTTATTTGACTAAATAAGACTCTTTACAGCTGATTAAACAGATGAGCTGTTACTGGGCATATCCATTTGTCCATCTGTCTTGTTTGTCCCAAATATGGCTGACTCAAAAAACAACATCCAAAATCAACATTAGAATGCTTTTCACATGCCACCACCACCTGTATCCACATGGGTACCCAATTAAGAGTTAAATCAATTTTTTCATACAATGGCCATAACAGATCCTTCCTCCCATGTCCCTAACCTTGATGTCCAGGTAATGAAAGCACGGTCGCAATGACAATCATTTTTAAATTAAGTGAAAGAGCAGAGAACGGATGCTGTTCGTGCATCCATTTTTTATGAAGTAATGAATGATGGAGGAGCCTGGAAATCAACGACACTGACCGATATAAAGCGCTAATTTTAGGCATGGCTGATACTGGCAGGGAACTGCTCTATGAATAACCATGTGGCAAAATTCGAATCATTAATAGAACCTTTACTACCAGTTTGGGTGCTATTATTGTTTCAAGACCGGTCTGTTGTAGAGCCAGCTGGCAAGTCAGGGCAACCTGCACTAAAGATGTCATCTTAGGCAGTCAGGGGCCTTCCTTTGACACACTGGCTCATAGGATGCACCAAATGAAAGTCCAACAAGAAGGTCTGCCACTGCAGTCAAGGCATTGTGCCTTGAATACAGCATGACAGGCTAAAGATACCACAGAAGAGGTCGGGCCAAGAAAAACATGTGAAACGATGTTGTGGCGATGTCAAAAGGTTGGCCTTTTGGACGCCAGATAAGACGTGGTTTAGGCACAGATTGAACCCCATATATCAATAGCTGGCTACAAAGAGTCTGAGAAGTCTCATCAAGACATGCATCAGCCTGACTTATTTCTGGTTGGTTTGCTTTTGGTTTTGCCCTATGGGCTTCTTTTCCCCGCGCAGCGCTAATTCGCGTTTCTCTGAAGTCTGATGAAAAACAATTTCCTGGCATAAGACTGGAATTCCACATCAAGCTATAGAAAAGCATATATATGCCTGATGGAATTCTATCCTGGATATTGTCTTCTGATCCTCTGGTAGCTGAGAACTCTGTAGGACAAACATTGAAGACAAAACTACATGCTGTTCCTTTTCTCTGTGTCACTGGAGGAACTGTTCATTTGAATGGCACAGCTGATCAGGACAAATGTTTAGCCTGTCATCAGATTTCTTGTTCCCAAAAGCCACCCAGTGTCAAAAGGCTTAGCCAGGTGAATTTCCCCCCTTGTGATGCTAACCTTGTTTGACCCTTCCCTGGGCACTCATCCAGGATGTGGTCCCTCTGTTGTGGAATGTTTTGGTGTTGGTCTCTGTGTTTCCATACTAGTAGAACAATACACTAACATGATGCACTAAAGTTATTTAAGTGAGGGATGAGAAAGGATGTGTTAAGGCTCTAATTGTTACACGTACACTTCTTGCAGAGGGGGTAATTTGCTTTAGATTGGGCCTTAACATCACGCCCTTAATAGTCACAGTGTTGGATAAAATAACGACAGTGCCTCCTCTCATCTCATCCCCTTATATTTGAAGCCTTGTCCTGTCAGCGCTGTGCTTGGTGTTTTTTGTTTTTGATGAATCTTTACAAAGCTAATAAGAACTATAGCGTCATGGAAACAGCAGAGCTGCTATCTGCACACAAACACAGCTGAGCAGACTGTGCAGTAGCCAAACGTTTATTCGTCCCCTGAATGTCCCCAGAATGTGTCTGTCTGCTTGGAGATAAGAACAAATAATGGCTGGCTTTGGCTATGGAAGATTGGCCAGGAAATTTACCAATGCTAGTTTCCTGGGTTCCAATTGACAATATCAACCGATGGTTAACATTCATATATGCCCTTTGACAGCAAAATTATAATTAATCTGGATACATTTATGTGCAAGTAATCTAAGCATATAACAGACCATCTTCTATCTGAAATGTCAGTAACATTAAAATATAATGAACAAAATAACAAGAATCTTATCTGTATCTGCCATATGTGATCTATAGAAGACAGGCTAATCTCCAGACAAAAGTCACAATATAATGTGATTCAGCAATAGAGACATTTTACAACTAATTTACTGTAGATGCATATTTTTGATTTGGGGGGAATTGATTTTTGCATATTTAGTTTTACATACAAATTTTGGTCACATGGGATTCAATTCTCTGCAAGTATGCTAGTTAAAAGTTTAGAAGTGTTAGGTCAGCTGTACTTGCAAGACCCCTGGACCTGTCATGTCAAGGTAGTCCTCTGGCTTCTTGCAGTTATCACTTTTTAAAAAGTAAGTAGCATTTTTTACTTCTAGTTAACTCTAGTAATAGGTGAAAAGTTTGATTCTTCTGAAAGGCTACTTACTCTATTTAGATCATTTGCCTGAACCTAGCAATAAATAAATACGTTGCTAGTCCATATTGCATCACACCTAGCCTACACATTATTTACTTTCAAATTGCATTGGCTTCTAATATAAGCAGGGCCTCTTGGTAATGGGTTACCAGAGCCTTAATCCATATTTTCACTTGAAAAAGTATGTGTCTATCCTTTATAATGTTTAAAATAATTCTCTAAATGGAGTTACTTTGCTGCTTAGGTCTGAATTGAAACTCTGGAGGGAATAATCGAGTTTAGGTCTGGCAGAACATTAGACTAAGTAAAGATTACCACCACCAGCGAGGCCAAGATATTTCTATATGCTACCATGGCAACTGATGTTTCTAGCAGCTGATGTAAAGTAAGAGTGATCACACTGTTAAGATAGTTGGTGTTCTTATGTTAAAGCATGATATTGGAAAGAATAACTCAATTCAGTCAGTCGTTTAAAAGAAATGACACTTGACAACTTTCAGCCAATAGGATTTTTGTACAGTTTATGTACTGGAATCCCCAGAATGGGCTTTAAATTCGTAGCTTCTTATTTAACTGTTGGTGTAATTTTTTCCTCTTCAGGGGTCCCTGTTCTGTGTGGGATGCTAGCAAACCGGTGGCGAGCCGAGGCTGAAGGAGCATGGTGAAACACCAACCCTTACAGGTCTATGAGAAGCAGCCATGTTTGTCCTTCATCACTGGGATCTATGGGTGCCGCTGGAAACGCTACCAGCGTTCCCATGACGACAGCTCTACGGTAAGAAGAAAGAATGTTCTGATCATAAAAACATTCTCCCCAGTGTGCAGACAAATCAGGACTTGAAATTAAACGCCAGCACTTTGTCAAATGTCATGTAATGAATACATTAAAAATAGCATGTCATTCTACAAAATTGCATGCTGCAGAAATGTATCTTTTCCTGTGGGAATGAATTTAGGTAAAGCTGATTCCAAAGGGAATTTGGGAGGTCAATACTTTTACTCTCAAGTGCTACTAAAAAAACGCTTAAACAGCAAGAAAAACAACTAGGAAGAGGAAATTATTAAAACAGTGCATATGTGGTTGCAAACTAATAGAAATTATATCCATTTTTAATTGTGTCCTTTGTTAATGCTTCTTTACTTTAAACCCTGTAATAACCTGGCTTAGAGCTAAATCCGAAGCCTTTGAATAGTCTAACTTGGCATTTACTCAGCACCATGACACCACCGAATTTGAATCAGAAGCGTGACCGTTTCATACTAGCCTTCAACCTCCTGTGGGTGCAAGTGGGGATGGGTGCAACACAGTGGTACAGTTAGTGGTAGGGTTAGGTGTATTATGTGTACTTATTTGTTGTGGTTATTTAGCCAACAGCTTTATGCTAGCTTGACAAAGTCACACAAGACAATGTTTGCAAACAGTTTAATGTACAGAAAGATTTTCAATTCTATTCAGTCTATTCTTACTTATTGAAAACCTTCCATATTTTAGAGCGTCCATTAAAACTTCTCTTAAAAGGGACAAGTCTCCCCTTAAACCTGCTTTTTTTTAAGGAACAGTATATCGGTGGCAAGTTCTTGCGTTCAGTATTTAGTTTATGAAGACATAACGATTCCAAGCTTTGCTTTACTAAGCTTTTCTTTTACCTACTGAGAGCACAAACAGGATCAAATGTATCTGCTGAGAATTAGGTTTACCTAATGCAGCAAAATAGAACATCCAAAATCACCAAGGGCACATGGTCTTTAAACTGAAATAACAAAACAACAACAATAAATATTACCCTCTCTCTTAATGTATCAGGATAGGGTTTACTAACTAAAATAATGTGGTAGGCTATGCAGTTGTAGGAGCGGTATTTTTGCTATTTGATTTGGATAGTTTTAAGATGATCTAAATTTATTAAAGAGATTTTAAATTTGACAGGGAGTTATTAATTAGTAAAACAAAGGCATGAGCCATATCACCTGTAGGGATAGAACCAAGAGAGAGAGACTGATGCTTTGTAATTTACCTTTCATTTAGAGAGGGAAAACCACAGCTACTGCTGAGTTAGCTAGGCTCTGTGACCTTTGACTTGGCTGGCCTGAGATTACAAATAGGAATTAAACATGTATTAGTTGCTAAATGCTACAAAATGTCATGTTTTTAAATATTCATGTAGAATGTAGAAATATTGCCACCGATTTAGAAACTTTAAACTCATCATAGGTACCAAACATTAATTATGTAATTATAATTTGTTATTCTTTTATTGTGTAAAAAAGGTATATACCAATACACAACCTATCAATGTAAAGACTTTCATAATGTCCATGATGTTTTACATTTTTCCCAAAAAAATGTCATCCATATTTGGTGCGCAGTATAGAATTTGCAATTTACCTTGTAGGCCCTATATACTGCATATACATATTCTCCCCATTTCAAGGGACCAGAACAGGGCAAAATTATATAAAGGTGTCATTCTTTATATTTTGTTGTAATAATACTTCTGTAGCTATTGATTTCATAACGGCCTTGAAAGTGTTTCTGCTGGCCCACACCTTTGTGGGAATCTGTTTTTGACGGTGGTTTAGGGTACAACACTTTCAATTGGTTTGGATAAACTACTTCATATCGTACGTCATATTTTGCTGAAAGCAACCTTAATGGTTCTTTCAAATGTGACCCAGGAAGTGCAGTGAAGCATTCCTGAACTATGAAAAAAACACCATATTAAAATCATACACAGATAAGAGTTTGTAATGAGAAGATTTGAATAACACATTTTAACCCCAGAGAAAAGCCTATAAATAATGTTTCCAAATGTTCACCTGTATGTGTCTTTGGGTGGTGGTGGTAACCTCACAAGGTAGGGATATTTTGCTGATTTAATATCTGGTCCTCAAACTACAACTAAAGGATCTAAGAATTTAGTTTGAAGTGCCTCATAGTAGAAACTGTAAAAGGTATAACCTCAGTACTAAGCCTATACCATGGAGATTTAGGTCAGTGTGTTCTGAAGTATTGCAGCACGACAGAGGCTGCATTGAAACTTGATCACACTTCAGGAATAATTGAACAAATTTCCATTTGTCTGAATCTGGAGGCACAGAAATTGGGTCAAGCTTTGCAACCCACGACACATAACACACACAACACTAAATTGCTACTGCTTTGTTCCCTTGGTTTCCAACATTTCATGTCTGTTTTAATTGTGTTATCAAACATTTGAATTGATTATTGTACTTTTACAATCCAGTGTGCCTTGGTGACGTTTTTCTTGATAGACCAAAAGAAGAGGTTTGATGCAAAGGTTTTTTCACCAACTGCTCCTCTTCTACCATGCAAAGAGACAGTACAGTGGGTCCCCCATAACTTAGCCCATTGGTGGAATGTGTGTGGTGGGCACTAATGAAGTGCTGAACTGGAGGAAAATCACAGCACACAGCTGCCTCCTCTCGATTCGTTTACAATGCAGAATGAAGTCCCTCGCACAATGTGCTAATGCTTCTGTGCAGCAAGCACACGCAAACACACCCAGCCATCAGGCAAACGCCCTGCTACAGCCCCACGTTGACCAAAAATGACGAACTCTGCATTACGAGTAGCATTAAAACGTGATCTCGACAATCCGTGATCTCGACCCCCCCCCCCCCCCCCCCCCCCCTCTCACCCAGTACCCAGGGCGGCTGAGAGGCTGCACTAGTTCAGGCGGCCATATGCCGATCTGGAGGAGGAGAGCCTATCAAAGGGAGATGGAGCAGACGTCATCCGCTACTTGAAAATGAATGAGTTGTCATCTGTTAATGACTGGAGGAAGGAGCCGTCTTCATATCCACCGATAGCCTAATGAAAGAAACCTTGGAATTTGATGATAGAAGCATTGTGAACTGTCGGCATGTAATGTTTGGTAGTACCACTATACAAAGAACTATAAGCCAAATTTCAACACAAGCCTACAATAGGAGTACAGTTTAGGGATATGTTCCATTTTCTCTTCTTTTGATGAAAGTGATCGACGGATACCTTTCTGTGCGGCCTCGTTTTTGATAAGTTTTGGTAGGTATGATTGTTTGCCCAGCAGGAGCGTATTTCCATTGAACCTTTCGTTAACTGATCTCTGTCTATCTATTTTAAAAACCTCGTGATTTTTGCACATTCAGCAGACCTGTCTCCCTCACTCTACCTGTTTTAAACCTTGTAGGTCGTAAACATGGAGTATATTTATCACATTAAATTAGTCTTAAATTACTTACTTAACTATAAGGCCTTGATACCTCACCACCTCAGATAGACTTTTAACATAATTTAATCTGTCCTTCCACCTGCTAGTATGCTGCCAATAAGACAACAATTTGGAGGTCAGACTGATTTCCAAAGTTTTAACTTCACCATGTTTTTAACTAAAGGAATCAAAACAGACCTAACAGGCAGGGTTCCAAAAACCTGCAAGATACAAACGTACCAACTTTAAAAACCGTAATACACTGGTTCACGCTTACTGAACCACTCTCAAATTTAAAATGGCCATTAAACTCTAGTCTACACAGTACATGCAGTGTTGCATGTACCATCATCCACTTTTTTTCGTTGGTCGTATGTATGCCCTGCTCTCTAAACCAATTTAACAC
Source organism: Aplochiton taeniatus (assembly GCA_017639675.1). Lineage (NCBI taxonomy): Eukaryota > Metazoa > Chordata > Actinopteri > Galaxiiformes > Galaxiidae > Aplochiton > Aplochiton taeniatus. The sequence continues at coordinate 5,949,506 of CM030177.1, forward strand.
TACTCTGCAGGCTCTCTCCACGGTCACCTTCTGAATTAGTCAAGTGCTTTGTGTGCCTGGCACAGTAAGACACCATTTAAACAGTGCAAGTCCATATTTACATGTACACAGCTATATTTATGGAAACGTGCATGCATGCTTGAACAGACACACAAACACACATACACAAACCAAAAGACTCTTTGCTTCTTCCAAAACTTAAGTCAAGTATACTCGCCGAAACCAGATCAATACTTGGTAATTTGCCACCATGGGCTACCTTTTAGCGGGCTACACGGGGACAGTTTCAAAGAGGTGCTTTAGCCCTCCTCTAAGAGCGCTGTTCTGTGCTAATGCGGCTGTGTACTTGTCCCTCTCTAAAGGCACGTCGACGCGCACACACCTCATTATCTCTTGGCTTCTATTAATAGCTCAGTGGAATTGAGGAGGAGGCATGGTGTGGTGCAAAGCTGATCAATGGTCAACAGGAGCAGAGCTCTGTCTTACCCCACAGCAGCGTTACCCGCTAATCCTGTTAATTACTGAGGGGGACGTGTCCTTGGGACCTGGGCAAACGTGCCTTTAAACCTTTGCACTACTAGGGTATCCAGAGCACAGGGGAAAAGGTGATATCCTGAAGTTACCGTACACACCCATCTTTTCATTGTCGGTGAGATTAGGGGAAGGATAACAAAGGTTTGGGAACAGGCCAAAAATAAATAAATAAATAAACTGAGTGTGTATGGAGTAGCAAATGATTTGTGTTTCATAGATAATTGAATAGGTCAACTCAAGAAGAACTCTTTGTCTCTTTTTGTAAGAAAAATATCATCAGCTGTTCAATCATACTATACAGAAAAAATGGTACAATAATTTGACATGCTCCCCTGTCAACACACAGTTGTATACCCCGGACATGCCATGTTCCCTTCTCACTGTATGTAAACACGAAAAGGAAATAATACTTTGGCAACAGAATGGTTTTTGTTTTATTTCTTAGTGGGAGTGTGCTTGGTTCACCGTCCTGTGCAGCTCTTTCCTCCTGCTGCTCTTCTGGGCCTACTTCTGGTTGGAGGCACACAACGACTACAACGAGTTCAACTGGTGAGTCATGACGCAGGGCAGCCATTTCTACCTGGGTGTTCGGATGGCGCAAGAAGCTTGTTGGAGAGAGTGCTTGGTTTAATTATAGGCCTGCCTATTTGCCAGCTCAGAGTTTGTCAGCGAACTATGGGCCCTTGGTAATACTTAGTGTTTGTCCAGCTGAAGCTGACCCCATCGTCTCTTCTCCGTCCTAGGTCGCTGTACAACCGCTCTGGGGAATGGAGGGACGGGACGGTCCCCATTTTCGCAAGCACCGCCGTGGGCTTCAGTTACATTTCATTCCTAATGGTAATGCTGGTTCTCCTGGTTCACCAGTGCACACTGGCACAGTTTCCTCTTCGTACTCAGTGGAGAGGAATATAAAATGTCGATCTCCTCTTCTTTCAGATTTTAGCCCTTTGTCACATCTCATTAGGGCAGCAGCTAAACCTCTACTGGATCCATAAGGTAAACTCTCCCTCTCAATCCCCAAGTCCCTGAATTTAGGACGTTGTTCACGCAACACTGCTCAAATCGATTGAAATGGGTGTTTTATTATGTTCGCCTCTGTTGCTGCAGATTGGTGTGTTGGCTGCTCTGCTCACCACTATCTCTGGTGTGGTCTCCATCAACGACGTATGGGGGGATGAGTGGGACATCATTCTTCTGTCTCTGCAGGTTTGTCTCAAAACACATGGCATGTATCCAATCATGACTGTATGCCGTCATTGGCTTAGTTGCCTATCAAACTTGTCATAAAATACCTTCTTGTTCGTGTGTGGATATTTAGTGTTGTCTTGGCAACTAAAGGTCTCGGTTTTGTGGTCTCCAGTCCACAGGGCCTTTCCTCCACATTGGGGCCCTAGCAGCAGTTACAGCACTAGGGTGGTTGGTTGCGGGACAAGCGGTCCGTGCTGAGAAATCCAGTGAGTCTCCATGTGATGAATGGTGATCGGTGTTTAGGTTCTGGGTAGCCCCCGGTTACTGTGGTGGGCAGGGCCGGGGGTCGGCCCATGGGAATTCAGGCCGAGCTCATCAAAGTCCTCCTCTCTCTGCAGGGTTCCAGATGATGGTGCTGCTGCTCTACGTTGGTCTTCTGCTGGCGCTCTACGTCGCCCCACTCGCCATCTCCTCCCCCTGCATCATGGACCGAAGCACCCTCAAACCTCGGCCGGAGGTCATTGGCCGACGGGGAGCCCCGATGGTGAGTGCAGGCAGGGATCTCTCTTCGCAGCTCTGTCGAACAAACCCCTAAGCTAAAACCGGGTGCCTTGTGTGTGAACTTACCGGTGGCATAGTGGATATCTGTGACGACACAAATTGAAAACGAGTGCCCCTGTAATAGAGGATACTTTGGATAATTGGAGCACAGTCACACAAGCCTTTTTAAAGGACTAGAAAATAACTTCTAACTTTCATCTTGAAACTATAGCATTCAAATAGTGTATGTAAAAATGCGTAGTAATTGCTATGTTGTGCTGGCTTGACATAATGTCAGGTCCCAACATGCTCTGAACAGCTCAAAGTATTATCCATTCCCCCTTCAATCTGTGCTTTTGTGCTCTTAACTAGTTGGCTCCAGAGAACACCCTCATGTCCTTCAACAGAGCCCTGCAACAAGGGGTTAGCTCACTGGAGGCTGACGTCACTGTCAGGTAATCCAATACACTTGTCTTCAACAAGCTAGATGTTCCTATTCACTTTCTTGGATTGGGTTCTACGGCTAATTCATGTACGGTTCTGTCCACTTACCTTTGACTTGTTCAATGGGGGATTGTGTGATACATTAAATATGACGACAAAAAAAAACATGTCGAATGATGAGAAACTGTTAGGATTTCTTTACACCAAGATCAGGGGTGGAAGAATAGCACTTCCTAATGAGTATCATTTTTATTGGAAAACATTTGTGTCCAATTTTAATTGGCACCAGAGTGTCAGATAACGAAACATAACAGCCTCCAACCCCATGGGTCATCGAGCTTATATCAAAGCATGCAAAACTGCATACTTTCTTTTCATAAAAGATAATTGGTTCCTTACATTGAACTGGTGTCAGCGGGTGCGCCTAGCTGTAGTGAAGTCATAGCAACACACTCAGCATGTAGAATGCTAGAGAGAATATCTAAATCTACCCTTTCAGCCATTTCGACCTTTGATGTAGACGTACTAGGCAGCCTTTTAAGCAAGTTCTGGCCAGTTCAAAAACAAGACAGAGTTGTTTGGTGCTGTAACAGTTTGCTTAGTTTTTAATTTGTGTTTGATCCCTCGGACTACAGTAACATTTAACAACCTACTTTCAACTAGGATTGATTAATAACATTTAAAAATTCTAGTTATCTTTTTCTTCTGATATAATGGTGTAATACTAAAATACTGTAGTTTGTACTTTTGAACACAACTACAGTAGCAAGGTTGGATCATGTCTTCAGAAAAACATTGAAAGGAATGTAGTGCTGCATCTCAAGTAAATCGATAGCCTGTCAACTGTCTTTTGAACTGTTAAAGGTCCTGTGTGAACAGTTTGTAACCCATCATGAATCCTAAAACATTGTGGTGCACGTCATTCAACAGCTTCGCCGCTGTGTAAATTAGAGCTTGCCATAATCCCAACACTTGTGTAAGGAACTTGAGTTCTGGAAAGTAGGAGGTGTGTAAGTTTGCACCGTCTAGAAGTAGACCCGAAATGAATCCCTGTGGCAGTTTCCGATGTCAAGAAAACTGGATGTAAAACGTAGCAATTACAGCCTGCGGTCTATAGCACAGGGAAGAACTGAACCAGTCAAACACACCTGTGTCCAGATCACTAGAAACCAGAAAATAGACATCTGACACTATGACATGGATTGCAGCTGGTCATTACCTAACGATCCAAACATTTTATCCAGGAAGGAGAGCTTTGAAATTGGAATATGTTTATTCATGCCAACGTCATCCTCACCCTTATGCAGTAGGAGCATTAATCAAAGTTTCATATCATAGTAGGAATTACCACAGAGACAATGGTCTCATTGAAGATGCAGGCAAGTCACAGCCCTATTGTGTGCCCACTGTATTTGAAGGCTGAGATCAAGCTCCGTTTTTGAGCTGTCCCGTTGTTGCTTCAGCATGTTGGAACCATCTTGTGAGTCGTTTGTGTGAGCATTTCTTTTCCTCAACTCTTTTAGTATGGACGGGGTGCCCTTCCTAATGCGTGACCATAATATGAGGAGGACCACAGACGTCAGCAAGGTTTTTCCATCAAGGCAGTATGTGGATGCCTCCCTCTTCAACTGGACAGAGATTCGCTCTCTAAATGCTGGCCGGTGGTTTTTGGAGGTACCTCACTTCCCCTTCTCCCATATCCCCCTCCCCCCTTGTAATGTAATGCTTAATTTAAATCAGGCATGCATTCTTTACAATTCTGGAAAATAAAACATCCAAAAATACTAATGTTTCTACCACACATGAGTAGAAAATGTTTCATTTTAATACATTTCCTTAGGAGAGTAAGCTTGATTGTAATTGCAATTTGCAGGCACCTATGCAAAAGCTCAACCAGGCAGCTTTGATTGTGTTTCATTTTTATTCCTTTATTTAAACCAATTCATTTTGACTGATTCTCATCTGCCCTCTACTTATTGCAAAAAAAATGTTAGTGCTGCTGTATAATTCAAACGCCACCAGCTCCATCCTCTCTCTGCCTCGTCTGCCCTTGGCTCAGAGCGATCCCTACTGGACGGCCCAGTCCGTGACGGAGAGGGACCGCTCCAGGATAGGGAACCAGACCGTGTGCAGCCTGGTGGAGATGTTGCGTCTGGCAGCCCGGGCCAACCGCTCGGCCCTGCTCAACCTCCGCAGACCCCCACCAGAGCACCCACACCACCGCACCTGGATCATGGACACGTTGTGGGCTGTGCAGCGATCAGGCATATCCCAGAAGAGGGTGAGGAGCACTGTATGTCTACCACATTGATTCCTTTTGAACACAATTGTATTGCACTAAATGGAATGACAGTGAAATTTCATGACAATGCAATTTTTATGTCATATACAAGGACAGTTTTAGGCTATGTAGATTTTTGTCAGAAATTATGGGCATGATCAGTGCTCGAAAAAGTTCTTTGGCACAGTAAAGAAACACATTTATCTTTAAAACCATTGGTGCTCATAATATTATTTATACATTTTTTCTCAATATAATATAAAGGATGAGGAGTGATAAAGGAGGGTTTGAAACAACTTTTAAATTATCTGGAGCATAATAAATTGTATATTTTTATGTCAAAAAAGTATTAAAGAAACTGGTAATCCACTGATAATCCACTGTGGGTATTTCTGTACAGGTGACATGGACTCCTGATACAGACAGGGGGCGGGTCCGAGGGCTGCAGCAGACGACCAATGAGAAGCTGTCGTTGGAGGAGCTGAAAGTGCGGGGCATCAGCAGCCTCACCCTCCACTACAGCCAGGCCAACTACAGGGACATACAGTAAGAAACAACTCAGCCCTTATCTGTATGCCACAGCTTCGTAGAGTTTCAACCCGTGTGTGACCATACAGAATGGAAAATGGACACCCACATTGACATTATCCTGTAACTTGTTCCCCCAGGATGTACATGGCCAATAATGTGAGTGTGACTGTGTACCCGGTGAATGAGCCCTGGCTCTACTCGCTGCTGTGGTGCAGCGGGGTGCCTTCTGTCTCGTCCGACGCCCCCCAAGTCCTCCGCAAGGTGCCTTACCCCATCTGGCTCATGGTAAGCAGCTCCGCAGGGCCACTTGGCACTGCACGCAGATGAGGTCACGCAGAGAGTCAGAGGACAGCAGGAGAGAGTACACAGAGTGACCAGGGCCCGGCACGCCTCAAGGGCAAGGGCCCAGAGAAGTTGGCGGGGCCTCGGGTAGAGTACAACGGGACCCTCTGGGGCTCGGCTAGACACAGGGACACAGCTTGAGACCAGGGAGCGGGACTCGGCGAGCGTGCAGCTGTCTCTCCACTGACCCCGAGCGTCCTTGGGTTCCCGGCTTCACCTCTTGGTGGTCTTGGCGTGACGCTGACCTCTAGTGGCGTGTTCGGGCACTCACAAGTCTTCTGTGTTCTCTTTCAGAGTCGAGAAGCTTACTGCTTTATCTGGATCGCCTCAGATCTGCTCTCCATTGCCATAGTAATTGGAATATTTTCCATTCAAAAGTACGTTCTTTTCTTATGTTTGCCATACCCTTAGACTCATGTAGCACACACTCCCACGTACACACAGTACTTTCTTAACACAATCGTTTTGTGGTGTTTTGTCTCTTAAAATGTAGTGTCATTATTTCATTCAACTCGCTGCCTAGACAGTGTACACAATGAACGTCTCTTTTGAACATGCACTAGCCATTTGTGTCTGCTCTATTGTCTAGTCTAAGCCCACCCCAATGGATGTTGTCTAAAGGTCTGTGTGGGGCTGGGTTCTATAGGGCCTGTTCTGAGCTTGAACCTCTCCAGCAAGCTTCTACAATGACCCATCTGCTCTCTTTTTTCTTTCACTGCCCTGTCCCTTTCTTTCTCTCCCTCCCTCACTGTCCTCAACCTCCTATCTGTTTCTACTTGTCTCGCTGATGTGCCCTCTCAATGTATCCATGTTTTTTTTTTTCTCTCTCTCTCTCTCTCCTTTCCTACCGTTCTTTTTGCCCTGTGTTGTCCCCTGCTCTGCCTGACCTGCATGCAACCTTTCTCTGCTGCCCTCTGGCATCTATCAGCTACCACGTAATCAGGTAACTGGGGGGACTGCTATGGCCCGGGGGGCTGCCTCCTTGTCTGTCCTTCCCTGGCCCCTCTCGTTCAATGTCAAGTAACAACGTTTACTCCATCTGTCCTTTCCCTCCTGTTTAACGGTGCTTCATTAAATTCTGACTGTGCATAGACCACAATACATTGGTTCAGATATACAGCCTTTTGATGTAAGGAAGGAAAAGATTTAAATGTCTCCTAGACATCTCTGCGTCGCCTTCAGATTAACTGTCATTATGTTAGTTTTCATGTGACTTTCTTATGACAATGAAAGTATACTAGTTCTTTTGCAAACAGTGTTTGATTTGACAATTATGTCATCTGATTAAGTTAATCTGGTTACTATAATTGAGGTCCTGACCACAAAACTTTACAGTTAATTAAAACTTTTGTCATTTCATTTGTATTCAGTATACCTGATTAAATGTTCTGAGTAATTGAGAAAAAAAGCATAGACTGGTACAAATGACTGCTGTTATTTAAACCTTATCTGTGATTGTCTGATAGTCTGTCATTATGCTATGGCAGGTGGAAGATGAGTGGAATGCAGAACTGCAACCCAGAGCAGATAATGCTGAGTGCTGTGGCCCGCAGGCCCAGTCGCGACGTCAACGTCATGAAGGAGAAGCTCATATTTTCAGGTAAACCATTACTAAGGAAGTGCTCATTGGCGCATTCACGGCCTGGTTCACCAGACTCTGGTTCACCTTCGCTGGGTAAGAGTGTGCTTTCGTTGTCGTTGTCTCTTAGACATAAACGGAGGCAGCAGCGCAGATGAGTTGTGTCTGTACCCTGAGAACGGTTACGCCAGCTACTCTCACAGCAGTCACTGACCGCATCAACCCTCTAGAAACCGGAGCTGACCTATCGTCATGTCAGAACTTTGAACTTGAAAAAAAGAGGCCGGAAGACTCTTATTTTTTTTTTTACCACTGCCTGCTTGAGTGACCTTTTAATTTTTTTTATTTTCTGGCGATAAAGTATTGATTCTTTTTTTTTCTATCTCTTACTTTGTTTTTTTAAATGAGAAGCAAGCATATTGCTCTTTACTGTATATTACTGTAAATATGAGTTGTTTTACAGTTACTTAAAACGTTTCCCTCTGAGAGGATTTTCATGTTCAGACTTCTAAAGTAAATGTTGCTTGACTGAATTTATTCTGATGAGTGAAATGTGGTCCCATCCTTTGAATGTGTGAATTGTCCTTTTTTTTTTTTTTTTTACGTTGAGAACAAATTTCTCCTGTAGGGGGCTTTAGATTCCTTCATGCTTTCAGTATTCCAGATCCAGTGGCGTCCATGTTCCAATCTTCTTTCTCTGCCTCTTCCCTACATGATTGGTTCATTCTAGTGTTGTTCATTAATATTTAACCCCAACCTTCACATGGTTGCCTTTTAAAAAATTAGCATAGTTATTTAAGGCTAGAGGCATGTCTTTCTTCAGTCTGTTAAAACCCACTCCTCACTGTTCATATTATTGTTTTTGTTTTGTTTTATACTTTACTGTGCAGCATGGTTATAATGTTGATTTGAGCTTTTCAGTTGAATTACTATACAGATGCTGAACAATCTTTTCTAAATTGAATGGATTAGGATAAATCAATCACAGTTCTTAATAACACAATGAAATGGGTATCTCCCAGGGGCAGGCTAGTAACTTCTAGTCGGTGTGTAACTCTAGGCAGCTATTTAAAAAAACATGTTTTACTAAAATAAAAACGATTATATTACCTACATTGCTTTGTCAAGAAGTTGTTTTACACAACAGGTAGGCTGTGGAGCGTGTAACAGTCCTAGCTCTACACTATCAATTCCTGTGAAAGGAAGACCTGACAAAAGCCTGTAGGGTGAGAATGAGATGAAACACTGATAAATATCCTCACTCTGCGGATCTAGTGTAGCAGCACTCAAGCAAATGCTTTTCTACGAATGCCTAGATTTCACTCACCAAACAAGCGAGACAGGTGTAATTCGCAGCAAAGGTCAAAGTAAACTAGGTGAGGCCCAGCTGGTGTATAATGCTGAAATAGCTAACTATAGGTGTACCTGACATTAATGAGAATAAGCACGTAGTGATGTGTTTGTAAAATTCATGATGGTGGAAATCGTTAAAGTTTCTTTTCTAGGCAATTTTGCAATAAAAAAATTGCCACAATCTCTTTGAAAACTTCATTTTGGATGTTAAATTGGGAGACTGGTCAAGCCACCTGGCTGAACTGCCCAAATTGTCTTGAAATTCCAATTCGAGTCATCAATCAACTTGACTGTCTCTGGTTACATGATGCAGCAGGCAGGAAGATGATGGGCATAGCAAATAGGTTAAGCACTTACCAGTGTGCAGCAAGCTATTAAGAAAGCAAGACATTTGTTTAAACAAATATTTATTAAAAAATATTTTATAACTATTAATAATTGAACAACTTTTCAAATAAAATGCATCAGTTTAAAAATAAAAATTGCTGAACCCTTAAATTTTACAAGAACATATTACAGACTTACAAAATCATAAATACATTATATAATCCAACGTCTTTCAAGGTATTTTCTTGGAATCCAAATAACCATTACAACAAGTAACAACTGTTAAAGAGGTTTGTAGGTAGGTTTAAATTACTAAGTAATAAGCCTGCCTTGGGTAAAAATAGAGAGTGCAAATAATGGGAGAGATTCAGTTGATATCTCATATTGTCTCTATGGCCCCTCACATCTCATATTGTCACTATGGCCCCACGTCATGTTTGTAGTCAAGAAGCGCAGTACAAGGCACACACAATCCCTCATTCATGTTCTAAAGTCTAAAACATATCAATGATATCCCATGTTTTCTTCATGGCATTTGTATCTTCAATGTTATGCTTTGCTTTGCTTTGCTTCCGCTGGCTGGTACAACTGTCAAGTGGAAAACGAGCTGCACAGCCAAAGGGAGGAGATCACCTTCGAGGCCGAGGCCTCAAGTGGCGATGTGGGTCTCGGCCCGGGTCGGGTGGTGATCTGGGTCATCTTTCCCCGTGTCGGAGCAGTCTGACGGCATGTAGCATCCAGAGTCTCTGGGACAGTCGTTTAGTGCTGCCTTGATGCTGTCACAGGAAGACTTAGGCCCCCGGGCTGCCTTGCACTTGGTGGTATCTGCTCGTAACCAGAGATGAGTTGGTTGGGTTTGTGTTGATTTAAGGACACCAAAGCAAAACACTTGTTGGACTTACACTGGGGATCTTGGAGGCACTGGATGGCCGCTAGCAGGCGCTGTCTTTGTTCGGGATCGGCGACACTCAGCTCCGTCAAGTGGTGCTCTTTGAAGTCCCTCAGGTCATCCACGGTTTGGTATCCGTGCAGCAGAAATGAGGAGGCATACGTCTAAGACAGAAACAAACAGTGGACCGTCAGCGGCCTATTAACAAGACAGATAGCCTTATCACAGTCAAAGTGCCCAAGGCTGTGCTTTTTATCCGCGGTTGGTTGAATTTGATAAACAGTACAGTGAGACAGATCACCTCCAAGTTCAGATGCTCCAGGAGCTCCTGGAGGGTTTTGAAACGAGGTGTCTGGCTCTTTTGTCGCGTTCTCCTTTTCTGTGACACTTCCTGCCTCTTTTCAGCCAGGACATCCACATATATAAATTTGAAGTTTCCTACTTTGCCGTTCAGCTTGCCTGTCCATATCCCCATCATCGGCTTGCTGATGATGTTAATCTCATCTCCCACCTGTAACAGCACGCAGAGGGATTTCATTTGAGCTGCAGAGAATAATTCAATGTAGTCTGCTATTAGAAATGATTAAACTTTTTTTTTATAATACAACATGATTTTAATCAGAGCTTGTTCAGGCATACCTTCAAGTCTAATGAGTCTGTGTCATAGGGACTGGGGACAAAGTCTGTGTGAACCTTGGCTCGACCACAAAACGGTCCTGTGTTGGGGGGCTCCTCCTCCAGCCTTAGGCTTTCCCTGTTACTGGAACCCTCCGACCCACTGGTTACTCCACCTGGGCAAACAAACAACATGGTACAACAAGTGAGTTTAGTGAAGCCACGACGGTCTGAAAACGTTTGTCGGTCACGGGGTTATTGATTCAGGTTGTTGTCGTGCTCCACATTGATTGTTTGATTGTTACGGAAGAATGTCCATCTGTGGCATCTGGTTTTAAAGCTGGCTTTCTTTTTTATTTCTCACAGGCAAGCCAGATCTACAATTGCTTTAAAGCAACACTTAGACCTACATTTGTTTTACCAGTAGTTTAAAAAAAGAGGTGTAATTTAAAAAATACTTGAGCTGATGGATTTCCTGTCGTTGCATAGCAGCCAATCTAGATCCTTCCAAGATAGATTTACAACTCTAAAACATTTGTGAACACATTGCTTATACGTAATACGGACCACGGAGTTACAACATTGGCAATTAGCAATATTCTAAATGTATTAACAGCCAACACAGTTGTCTAATAAATTCTTGGTTATATATTACAGACCCACAACCCCTTCAATAATATTCTAAAATTGTAAACAGGGATTGTGTCATTCAAAGGCGAGAGTGTGTGTGGGTATATTGTTGGCCGTCTGCCTAAGATGCTTACTGGAGGAGCTTTGCCCACTGCTGAAACTGTAGAAGCTCTCCAAGGAATTACTGGACCGTCTATGCCCCTTTGCAAAGGACTGAGCGCCACCGTCCTCCTCCTCTTCACCTTTCGCTGTCTCTTCACTCTGAAAAGTTGTCACCCAACCCATCGGGCACAAAAAAAAGGGTAGGGAGAACATCGTAAAAAGCTGAACCAATGAGGAGGATTCAAGACACTCTTAAGCCACTCTGCGTTTGATTCCTCATGTGCCAAAGCACCTATTTAGTTTGATTGTGCTTCCTGGTTAATGCAAGGGCACGCAGTATCTCTGGCAAGCCAAGTCCTTAATCTACTAAGAGCTCCCTTGCCATTTATAGCTGAGACATGGAAGGTGTAGGATATGTAATCTCCCACACCCTTTTTTAGCTTCCAATCCCTGAAAAGGAATGGCTGTAAGGTAGATTTGGAAAATGCACCTTATCTGACTAACTTTATGAGAGGAATAACAACTAGAGTGAATCATGATAACTGATGTGAATTTTCAAAAATAATGCATATCCAGAAACCTACATAGATAGGGTGTTTGTATCTAGGTGTCAGGGCTAACAGGATAACCAGGACATTGTCTTATTAATTAGATAATCTTTACAACTAGCATATTTATAATGATGTATTGTTACAATAATAAAATACATATGTTCGGTTGGATTTGCTGTGTAAATCGATGACACAATATGGCGGCTCTCACCATTCCTTCTGCCTTGACATGTTTTCTGCCAATCCTCTTGCACATAGTCTGCGATATGGCCTTCATCTTTTTACCAAGACCATCTGGTTTGCTTGGATCAACACCCTCTGTCTGCTCATCCTTCACAGAATATTGTATAAACACATCACAGCAGAGGTTTAATCAAAGGGTTGCCTCAGCAAGAAAACACAAACGTTTAGGTTTGAATAATAGTTCAAAAATGTATAAAAATCTGTTTGGCATTAAACATTTAACTACAGTACGTCATCATTGAGTAAAAATTGTCGACTATATTTCGAGTAGAATTAGATGATTGCTCAACCTACCAGCACAATGTCCTTTGGCTTTGTTAATGATGATTTGTGTTTTCCGGCATCAAATCTGTTCAAACTAGATAAATCCTTAAAATAAAACACATTCGATATTATGATATTTTGTTTGGTAATGGCAGCACATCTCATCGTGCCACACACATACTAATTACCAGTCAGACGTTATAAAATGATGTGGTGCTCTCACAACCTCTATAATATCAAACCCCACCATCATTTATCAGCACTGCCAATTTCGCAAACCAGGAACTTTGACCACAATGATTTAACCTATTAGATAAACCTAGCAACACTGTTCTTATTTAAAGATCTACATTGGAGTGATCAAGGAGTATATGTTGTTATGTGGTCTACAGCAGACTAATCAGACTCCAAATCATTTTCAAAGTTGATCATATTAAGAGTATCGTTGCATTTTTGTTCTATCCTGCAGTAATTATTATTTAACATGAACCGTACTACAGAAATAGTTTAGGACAATCTGAGATACATCTTGCGTTGGGTTTAGCTGGAATAACCCCTAACCAAACAAAATACTATTGTAAATGCCTCTTAATAGACCATGTTAGGCTCTATTGCATACGGTTTTGTGTGCTGTGTCTTACCAAGGATTCTGTGTCTAGATCTAAGTCTAGATCTGTGATGGAGCGGATTACTCGTGGGGGGTAGAGTTCAGACTGCTTGCTGTCAAGCTCCTGAACCAGGCTCTCAAAGTGGTCCCATTGAGTGGCCCAGGGCGGAACAGAGTCAAGGTTAGAGGCCCGGTGCTCAATGACAGGGCAGTGACAAGTGTGGAGGGAGGGCTCCCAGGGCCGGGGGCTTTGTGCTGGGCTCCAGAGATGGTCACGGACCCCAGGGCTCCAGTGTGTGTCCTCCTTTCTGGTAAAGCTATCTTTGGCCCGTGGTTGCTGTGGTGACGGAAAGGCTTTAGAGGGCTTCTTCTCTGACCTCCTACTTAGTCCAATGCAGGAAATCACCGGGCTGTCCTCTTTGAACACAGCATCGACAAAGTGTCCTGACAAAGACAATGGGAATGTTAGCGGACCTGAAGTGGCTTTGTCTCAACTTTGTAAACAGCGTTTTACAAACGATTTCTTACCATTGCTTTCCATGGCGTTCCTTCCTTCCTCCAGGGCACTCTGACTTCCTTTCTTCCCTCCAACTAACCTCTGGAGCCTCTTCAGCGTTTCCCATGTTTCCCCCATCTCCCCCTCGGCTTCCTCAGCCTGTGATAAAGTAGTAGTGTTGTTGATCAGTGTGGACTGACACTAACCCTCAAATTAGATGCCTTATACGTGGAACAAGGTAGACATATAAGTTATAACTAAAGGTTAGCGAGGAGAGTGAAAGAGCAGACAGGCATCTGATTAAGCCCAGTTCACAGCCTCATTTGCATCATAACACGATGTCATATTTGTATTGTTTTAGACAGAAATGTGTCTCTTGTATGGAAATAAATGTCTAGTGAGACATCATTGGTCCAAACAAGTGGATCAGCTATTAGGTATACAGGAAGCTAATTTTATGCTTGCGTGGTGAGGAATGGAAATATGGAATGGAGCAATTGCTCTTTCCCTTCCGTGCTAATTCATAAACACACAAGCCAAGGTACATCTGGTAGTTTCCCAAAATATTTACAGCCATGTGGGGGAGCAATTACGGAGGCCATGCTCTGCCATCTGCATTGTATTCACTTTTCTTTCGCTAACATAAAGTCTGGAGAGCCATCCTAAACACCTTAAAGGCCCCAGACTAGACATCATCTTCCTCTTACACACCAGCAATAACACACAGTGTCCACTTCTCTACGTGCTCATAGGTCACATGAAGTGTGGATAAAAAGAAACAACTGACAGGACATGAAAAACAGAATTAAAAAGATACGTTTTACACACTAAAGCATTCAGGATGATCATACTAGCTCTTTTCCGTGGTACCTTTCATAGCACAATGGACCCATTCATTCATTATGAAGTGATGGATGGTAATAACAGTGTGGCCTTTTCTAATATTCGCAATCCTTACAAATTTCGACCTGCTCTGTTTTCCAGTATGCGGGCTTCCCACCATTTTGAGTGCATGTGTTACCCTAATATTGGAAAACCTACCTGGTAATACAAAAGACAAGAAGCAATTCGCAAACTTACCAGATCGTGCTGATGGCTGTCATGTCGCTCGTAGTTTGGATTCCATGCTTCAAAGTTTACTCCCTATATAAAATGAACCCGTCAGTTTATCAATGTGCCATTTTCCACCTGTCACTATTCATTCAAATCCAGGCTTTAAATCCCAGTAGACAGACTGCTCTGGACCCCCAGGTGACTTCATTTAGATAATGAACATTTTGATCATAAAGGTATTAGGATTATCTGATAAACTGAGACCCTTTTTCCAAATGTACAATTGGGTCAAGATGTGACAGTGTTGTGTAGAAGAATTAGGGGATTCCTTTCTGTTAGAAATCTAAAAGCAACTTGTGCATGTGCCCCAATTATGAGGAAACAAATTTGAAAAGTTAAGACTATTTTGGCTAACCTGTGTGGGTAGACAAAGACTAATTTATTAAAAACAAATAAATATGGATGTACTTTTTATCCTTGTAATTTAACACAGAACTTACATTCCCAAAACATAACAAACACGAGAGGGAAAGGGTGAAATGGTGTGAGGGTGAAGCGCCATGTTTTACCTGAGTGGATGTGTCTCTTCTTTCATAGTTAAGCTGCTCCACTCTGTCATCAACCACAGGTAGGGTGCTCGGACAGGGAACTTGACCCATATCTGAGAGATCAACACATTATGCACAACCCTTATTATTTTCTCATTCAATAATTATCAACTGGAACACTCCTTTTATTACCTTGCATTTATGAATAAGTGGCATCTAAGTGTCAAACTATGCAATTCCCTTATTTACATCTATTGCCTAGTTTGATTTCCTTAGAATGTCAAAAATATGAATCCCCACTGATCACATGCTTTCTTTCCTGTATTTGTCACCACTGGGTTAAATCCTGTAGGTTTGTCAAAGGGTTGCTCCTCTTGGATGCATGAAACCCATAGTTCACAGTATATTTCGAGTAATTTGGGATTTCTGACTGATAACTAATACTCTAATACTTGTTAACTGGATGACTGCCATTTGACATGATGATTGTACATGCTACATGGATCAGGATGGAGGATTTGAAAAGAGAAAAATTGCTTCTAAGCAGAAAATGATGTTTTATAACCCAATAAAGGCAAGTTATTGTTGGAGCTGTACTAACCCAATGTTTCATTACCCAATGTTGGCACGAGTATCTGTGACCTGAAATGAAAATAATGAAAATGAAACAAAGGCAAAAAAAAACATAAATGTTTTTTTTTTTATTGCTATAAACACAATGAAAATAAAGAACATTCCTATCAAGTCTTATTATACTCAATCGGTAAAATGTTTCAGATGCATGCTGTTGGGATATATTGTAACCAAAAGAGCCATTATGAAATCTGAAAAACAGCCAATTAGGTTTGAAGTCGGTCTTGACTTGGAAACGTAGGTTGAAATAGTGGTTTAAACCCAAATCTCCTTCCAATTAACCTTATCCTAATCCTATGCACACTCTTGTGAAATCGTATCTTGCTTAATCCCACAGCATGATCTTATGTTTTACTAAGGTACAATTACAGGCTGTGAGAAGAATCACTTAAGACAAAATCTTATTATTTGGCACCTATGTAAGACAGCATTCCCATTTGACAAATTCAACATTCAAGGGCATCAAAATGTTTAAGATGATTGGTAATTAAAGTAGAATATCAAGTTCACTACTTGCCATTTTATGTTTGCTTTTACAGATACATTTTTGGGGTAACACTTTAATACATTTAAGCTGTAATGTAAAATTGTTACGTAAAATTGTTAAACTATGGACTCAATACCTGAGTCACTCCCCTAGATTTCAAACTCATATGGTCTCTTCCCTAAAGAACCTGTGCTATAAACGGTGTAAATTGAATACTGTTTAACAGCTTCAGGAGTAAAAGCAGCACACAGAGTGACGGAGATGTGGCTTTTATCTGATTCAGTGTTACCTGATAGTACTGTAAGTGCATACATATTAAATTGGTCTGCTGACACATTTGTTTTCACTTAACAACAGATCGATCCACCCAGACCTAGTGCAATTAGATTTCCAATGCATACCTTCTCTTCTTCTTTCTCAAACCTGACGCCTGAGTATGGGGCAATTCCTAGGGGGAAGAAATCGAAGTGACGTTTGTATTGCTCTAGAAAAAAAACTGTAATTGCTTGATTGCCCACGATGGAGTGGAAGGACTCACCGAAGAGAGGCATGGATCCAAGCCTTGGCCATTTTCCTGATGCCTCTGGAGGGTAGGGCTGTGATGTCGGCTGGGAATGACTTCCTGGATGACTTTTTTGTTGTAGGCAGGTTCATCTAGGCTATCCGTGGAGCCCTCCTGGCAACAGGCAATCCACAGAAGATCATTGATAATGTTGAGGCTTTTTCATTGTGATGCTATTTCTTTATCATGTGAGGTCTTTGTTAGTTGCACTGAAAGTATCTTAGATATATATATATTATTAGCCCATGCTAAATTATTTCTTAGGCCTATTAGCTTTCAGATAAGTAAATAAGTGTCACTGACTGTATATCTAAACTTAACTCAAAATATTTTAATCCTAGCAGTATCTATCACTACGGGATATGAGCATCTCAGACACATGTGTTGAGGTTTCTCATTGCTTGGTGACTAAAGCTAGGCTGGAGGCTGATTAAAGGGTCTTAGAAGAAGTCATTACAGTAGGACAAATCATGGCCTCTAGTCTAAAGCCACAAGCCATGTGACGTCTGCACGTTGATCTTGCACTGCTATACGGGAAATTGTTGGGTGCGCTTATGACCTATCACATCGAAGGTCCCAAGACCCTTGATTAGGGTGAAATGTACAATGCGGTAACATGAAAGCTTTCAATCAAAGTGGGGTTAAACAGTACCAAGGAGGAAAAAAAGTCTGTCTCAACTCGAGGTCATGACGCCAATAAGCTGTCAAATCCTAACGCGTCATCAAGCATACGTGAGAACAAATGGAGTGCGTGCTTAATCTTGACGCAGGGGTGATTACTTTGTTCTAATCTATGAATAGGACATGTTTCTCTCTATGTAACCTGGTGATCTGTGATCTTCCAGGAGTTGCTAACATTCAACCAACGAGTGACGAATGACTCACATTACACCTTTATTCCAAATCAGGGAGGATGCCTTATATGCAAAAAAAAAAAATTTCAATCTAAATTATACATTATGCTTGTATTGAACCTTCTAGACACTTTTAATTGAAGTCTCTAAAGTTGAAATTTGAGCATTATGTGTATACATTTAGCTTGCTACCACATAGCAGTCGATTCATTTACATTAATTGTTTCACTATTTGCTTATTTACCTATATTCTGTGAGGAAAAAGGGGTTCCTGCTCCTTAATTCAATAACCATTATTATAAAGGTAAGAACGTACTATATACTGTGCATACAACAAACGACAATAAGAGCATTTTAAAATGGCTGATAAACTGTTTGATGGCTGATATAGTTTGTTATAATCTACAGAGTAATGTCGTTACAACTACAAAGTTGATTTTACAACATTACAATACAGCCAATAACTTGGATTCTTATACATTTTTAAATAAGTGAGTCATTTTTGTTTCCCTCCCAAGAGAGAATCCCTTTCAGATCGTTTCAGATCAAAAGTTATAACTTGTTAAGGCTTCCAGAGCAAGTCATTTATGACAGATCTGACAAAGAATGGCAAACATTGCGTTATGAATCGAGCGATGCATATATTATTTAAATGATATGTATGCAAAGTCTTACCAGAGAAAAGCAGAAGAAGTTCATCTTTGCCTCCCTCACACTTCACACCTCCAGCCACAGACAATAGCAGTCCTGACAAGATGAATGCGTACACCGGAACACACATCATTACACACAGAACCTCACGCACACACCTAACCGCATATACACAGATAGCTCTTGTGCGGCCCATGGCTTAATCCCAGTTTAAAATCCCTCCTATAATCCAATAGATGCAGCGAGCCATTACTGTCCAAAACAAGCCTCTGAAAACAGGCAGGCCACCAACAATCACATTCTTAGCGAGCGCTGCAAATAATAAACAAATCAAAGACTGGCTCTTACGGTGACTTTGTGTGCTTCTAATGCCTGCCGTAATGACTGCATAGGGTTAAACTATCCTTAAAGCATGGGTGTTGGTGAAGTTGACTTGATGGTTTTTCATGTTGACTCCTGTCTGTTGACTGTAAGAATACAGAATTACAGATTCCTGATTATTCTTGTTAATGTCCCACCATGCAACTGGTTAAAAAAAAAAGGTTGCCATGACCCAAAAATGGGATCAGTTGTTTAATTACATAATATATCTTAATAGAAGTCAAGAAAAGATTTAGGTTTAAATTGCCATGAAAAATGTGTTTAGTTCACAGTTGAAAATAACATACTTTATCCTTAATGTAAGTCCTAAAGAATCGGTGCAATTATAACTGTAATGTGTATGGGAACATGTATGACAAAGCAGAAGTAATTTTTTGTTTAATCATACTTTTTAACAGACACATAATATATGATTTCACTCTGTTGTTGAGGAATTAACAGGACACATATGGAGATAAATCTATGGAGATAAATCCCAGTCAAAACTCCATAGACATAAACATTATTTCTAAATGTCATGTTAAACACAACATACTCATGCTGATTTTTATAAAAAAATGTGTCCTTAAAGATGAATTTTGAATGAATGCAGACATACAGTACATCACAAATGATCATGTAATAATCTGCCATTAACCTAAACATGTGCTTTTATTTACAATACAGCTTTAATATAAAAAAAAATAGTGCTTGAGTAAGGAAGTGGACTTGTAAATCCTGTATACTGGAGAATGTAGTCATTTACTTGTAACATAACAAAACATAATTCACCAATCATTATGGTCCCATTTTCCATCCACATGCCCTTAATGTGTGTAGATAGCAAATGTGACATAAAGTGTCCAGATTTCCCGGGTACAATACTAACTAACTAAATCAGTGATTTGTTGACCTAAGGTTTTTGACACATTTTTAAATAATGATAGGCCTGCTCCTATAACCAACTTATGGTCAAGCTATCTGTAAATAAGAATACATGGGCTCTCTGTCCAAAGGAGAGGCATTGGTCATTTCTGTTACTGGGATCTTTGGTTCATTTATTCACGGCAGAAATCTCAGTGAACAGGCTTTAAAAATAATATGTTTAATAATTGATCTGAGGCTCAAATGTAATCATCTTTATTCCATATATTACATTATTCACATTCTCTATACACTGTCAAGTCAGTGTTGAACCCACTATTTAAAGAAGAAACAGAGATGGTTAATCTAAACTTTCCCTTGTTTTTCATCTGTTTATGCCAGGGGCTCTGCAGCTTAGTTAGGTCAACATTTAAAATATTTAGACTTACCCTCAGATGTAAATAACACACAGAACACCACACTGCAAACCATTACAATATGACAATACCTCCAGATATATTTGATTTTCAAAGGCAAACATAACACACAAGAAACAGTATACACTATCAAACTTCAATGAAACTATTTGTTTTTCGTCAGCCAGATTTGACCTGCCCTTTTTTATATTAGTCTTTGAAAAATAATATTGTTTTACGTACTTGAATATCAAACTCATGCGTAAAATACATTGACATGCAAGTGGCTATGACAGACCCTGCCAATTGCATGTGCATGTATTTTATCTTGTTACTCTTATTGTGGGAGCTTCCTTGAGCGCTGTACGCCTATCCATGTTTCATGGCCTTCACGCCGGGCGCCCACTGCCTAGGGGGGCAGGATTTAGATTAGGCTGCTGGAGCAAGACTCAAACTCCTTTGTCATCATTCCCTCTAACACGCTTAGCAGCAGCCTTCATGCACAACGAGATGTATTACTGTAAAGTATAACAGGACATTTCCCTCAATCATGTTGTACTCGTTTTTCATAACCTTATAGTTTGCGTAATGTTGCCAATGTATCATTTTTTTAAGTAGTACAGTACCCAAACAGAATCGAATGAGCTTGGCTAACACTACCGCAACACTACTCTCAATCGTTTGTTTAACTTTGCTGTTATGAAAAAAAAAAAATATATATATATATATATAAAGCATGGTCCTATTTCAGTTTACCTTGTGATGATAACAGCTCTTGGTAGACCTGACACTTATTACTAGTATTCAGTATTAGTTATTGTCACAGTCACAGACACTTCTATAAATTCCTGCTTTGATTTTATAGCAGTGGTTATGTCTGCCTAGTCATCTGCTGAAACAGCAGTAACCTGGTCATAAAACTACTTATGTGTTACACCTGATTGCTACTTTATTTAGATTAGTGTCT
This sequence comes from Aplochiton taeniatus, assembly GCA_017639675.1. Taxonomy (NCBI): domain Eukaryota; kingdom Metazoa; phylum Chordata; class Actinopteri; order Galaxiiformes; family Galaxiidae; genus Aplochiton; species Aplochiton taeniatus. The sequence continues at coordinate 5,970,417 of CM030177.1, forward strand.
ATATTATTTTTTACCAGCCAATAAAAATAATTGTAATCTTCGAATGATCTGGATAGTAAGACTGTTTTTTGTTGACAACGCAGCTTCAGTTCCACTAGCAAAGATCCAGGATCCAAGATTAACAGACAGAGTGATAGGGCCTTTGCCTTTGGGGTCCCTAGTTTGAAATAGTCTACCAAAGAGCTCATAGTCCTTCCCAGAAGTCGGCGTCTCAAAATTTGAGCGGATGTGTAAGGGATCATATTTCTTTCTTTTTGGTCCTCAGTGTAAGGTTTAGCAGGCAGGTATGGTAGTGGGTAAAATCCACAGGCTTTGTTGCTCTATTTCACAGATCTCCTCAAGATGGCAGTGTTGCACCTTCTGTGTCAACATTAAGCCTTCAAACATCTTTGCTGCTTTGTTCATCACAGCAGCAGGAGTATACATTACATGTAAATCCACACGGTTGGTGTATTTACAGGGCCTTAGTTTTGACTGCACTACACTTAGCAGCAATCCCTTGTGACTGTGATGAGGTCAATTAAATAAGCTGTTATGTCCACCTCCAAGGAATGCAGCCATGTCCACTCTGGTTTTGACCTTATTTACAATGTAGCTTTTTAAGAGGTAAGCCTTTCGTGTACAATGGGAGCGCCGAAAATGGCCCCACGCGTTGGTTTTATTCTAGTGCGTGGACACAGAAGTTGTCAAGTTTTGGTAAGATACGATGTGTTACACAGTAACTCATTGTCCTCTCCCTTTCACTCTTTCACACACACGCTCACAAATAAGCACACATATAGTATTTACTCAGAGAAATCCTGATGTATTTTTCATTTATATTTGGATTGGACGTTAGTCTTTGTTATACTTTAGATCCTCAAAGCAATGCATACATTTTGCGTGTCACTACTCTAATTGGGTACTTCAATATTTTATACTTCCTCTTCCTCTTACTTGAGTAGCTTTGTTAACCAGAACAATGTTCTCATATATTCTCAAGCACAGCTACATTGTATTTATTAATTCTATTAAATTATTTGTTTTAGTTGAGAAGTTAAGAAACTTACTCCACCTTTGCGTTCAATATATTTCAATTGTAATTGTTTGTCGGTGACACAGCTGACCGCAAACTGCAATTAGAGTATTTGAGAATATTGACTATCTTGGAATAGTTTTATTTTTTCTACTTTTATGCTCCTAGTCATGCCGACTATGAAATGCCCCTGGGGGCACATAAGGCCATTCAAGGAGCTAAGGCTTTTAATTACTTCTCTTACAATTCCCCTTCCCTATTAAAATTCGAAATGATTATTAATTTTAAAATCCTTATGATATTGCATTTTTGTACATCCGCCCTTTCTACTGTTTCTAATTGCGGTATTAAATGAGAGGGTCAAATTCATCTCAAATTCACTCCCAAAGGATTTGAATAGCTGTGGTTATGCTTGGGAAGAGTGGACCCTCAGTTTTAGAGTAAAACAAGGGCATAAACTGGTCATTTACTCAGCAGTGCTTATCCAAACGGAGGACTGAGACTGTAGCTTCCAACCTCCTCTTCACCCCGCATTCCTGGGTTGACCTCTGACCCCCGGCAGCTCAAAATCTGAACCCAGGGATCACGACCCCGTGCCCTTTGTTGCCACCTTTTGAACGTTTGACGCCCTCTAGTCAAAAACTGAGCCAGTTTGTCCCGCCAGGATGAGTGACCTTTTATCCACTTGTCCGGTGAAGGTATGTGTGTAAGATGACCCTGCCTGACCTTTCATTAGCTCTTCCTTTTATTACATTGCTTCCTCCCAGCTGCCATGTCAGCATGTCTCTGGGAGAGGGGGATGGGGAAAAAGACAGAAAATGAGGCAGTACAGAGAAGTAGAGACAAAGAGCAAGAAAAAAAGGTAAGAAAAGACTGAGAAAGAGTGAAAGAGATAGAGCAAAGAAAGATAGATTGTCAGTGTGTGCTGCGTTGACTGAAACATCACCCTTTAAATGGCTTCACTGCCCTTGATGCCAGAACTCCATATCTGATCATCTCTCTCCTTTGGAGTTGTAGTTCGTATGACTTATGTAGGTCACAGAGCAGATCCCTAGTAAAATATAGCCCTGTTGGAGGGGAAATCAATTACATCACTGTGGGGGTATGAGTTATATCTAACTGAATGTTTGAATTTGAAGTTAAAAGTCATTCTGCCCGAAGTAAATAAGATAATTGCATTGTGTCGTCTGTTCATATTGTGAGGCTGTCATGTAATGTTAATACAAGTCCCATAAAATAGTTTCAACTCATCTTTTCTTTGTTTGTTTTCTTCTCATACTTCGTAAAACATGATCCATTGACATTGGAGGTACAGCACCAGAACAAAGAACCTTAGTAGTTCTTTAGATCTGTAGTTCTCTCTAGAATCTCTGCTTCAATTCTTGAATTCTGATTATTATTCAAAGTCTTCTGTGTTATGGTTTGCAGTGCCAGACATTAGAATTACACCCGGAACAATAAGACAAGGGAGTGTATTCCCCCAAAATCTCGCACAGCTAAATCCACCCTTGGGCATGATTGGCACACACACATCTGGAAGGTGGCGCGCCTTGTTAACTGTCATTTGACAGGAGATGTACTTGACACGTGTGACGTGTTTGTGTGTGGATCTGCAGCTTTTGGAGCGAAGTAAGATCACACTGACATTGCCTCTATGGAGTGACGTGCCGCAGGGCACGTGGGTGGCACAATCAATGCTCCCCTCTGAAATGTCACTCACAGGACTTTGCCCCATCAACATCTCCTGGCCCCTGCCCCCAGGGCCACAGTCACCCTTCAACCTTCCAGTAATGTGGCAAGGGAGAGGGCAGCTAAAACCAGCCCCAACAAGGCTGTTTATAATTATCTACATGACATTCTATATCACTGTAGAAAAAGATCCACTTTACTTTTGCTTTTAAAAAGGTAGTGAGCTGGGGGCTTGGTGTGTGTTTGTGCGTGTGTGCACGGATGTTTGCCATTCGCCGGTCTTCTGGTTGGCCCCGGGATGACCTTTGATCCCGTGCGCCCTGCGGGTTATGAGGTGCCCTTTCGTTCCCAGCGGTGTGGCGACAGGCCGGCTAATTACACACAGTGTGTGCCTGTGAGTGCTGTAAAAGTGCTTATAGGTCAGGATGACAAAGCACCGTAATGCTTGTGTTCTTCCACTGGTGCACTAAGTCCTGTTGTCTACATTATTCATTAATGGAAGTCAGTGTGTGTGTGTGTGTGTGTGTGTGTGTGTGTGTGTGTGTGTGTGTTTTCTTGCATGCAACTTTACTCAAAGTGTGGAAAAGCAACATCATACTTACTTTTTTAAGCCTCGGATCTAAATAAAGGTATCACCTCCAAGCTGGAAATGTCTAACTCCATGTGAAAGGGTTATTTTTCTCCTCCAAAATTATGAGCACAAGCCCAGCCATATGTAGAGGCTGGACATCTTCACTTTGTCCTAATTGCATTTATTTAGGCAGCTAGAATCCTTCTTAGAGTTAGCTTGTCTTATCAGTGTACTTGTCTTAACGAAGTGGAATGTATTGATGCTGAACATGGCTGTCACCGCTCTGTCATAGAAAGAAAAATGAAACATTGCCTTACTATGGCTAAAAATAGAGAATGAAAGCAGTGTCAGAAACAAACAAACAGAAAATGATAATCCATTTGTGACCCATTTCAGTCTCAGCTGGAGTCCCATTGTTTGGAATAATCAAAAAATAAATGCTATTTCCCTGGGCGCATGAATATCTACAAAGCCTCCATCACTGACAAAGGGTTTGTCACTATGGGACCAGCAGGAAATTAGGACTCCTGAGCAAGAGGGGGTATGGCGCTCCAACCCCCCCCCACCCCCCACACACACACACAAAAAAAAACAAAGTGCTGCTTGTTATGCCACCGATGTGATCCCAGTTCTAATTTTGAGATTCCCACCCCTGCGCGTGTGCTCCAATGTGAGATGCCTGCAGCATTAGTGCTGCTCCTCTGATCGCGCCCCAGCCAAAGAAGCGACATGTCACCACGTATGTTTTAATAGGATAGCAAAATAAACCTGTTTTCTGGTTGGCAATTAACCATTCTTTTGGCTATGTGTAAATTAGGAAAAGCTGCAGAAAAGAGGCTTTGAAAGCTAAGGGGGAGGGGGGCATACACAAGGTTTCAAATGAAGGGCTGCTTCCCTTTCATCACTGTGACATATATACAGCCTTGCCTCTGCCCTGCAATTCCCCCCAGCCCCCTATGCTCAAGGGTGCTGTAAAAGCTATGGTTTTCCTGCGAGGCATTTCACTCCCGAAAAAAAAAGGCCCTCGACACACGGTTTCTTTGTCGTACACCCATGTTTGCTGTCCGGGCATATCGTCTGTGAGGTGGAAACGCTGTTCGAGGCGATGAAATCAAATACGTCCCCATGATCACGGCCAACCACAGAACGCTACACCCACAGAGCTGACTGTCAGGAGAACTGGGGCGGAGAGATGACGAGCCGTTGTGGTCAGCCAGTGCCAGGGGAGAGCTTTGTCGTTACATTTGTTTAAAATGGTTTGCGTTCAAATTGAAATGGCCCCAGCGTGTGGAGATCACTCTTATCATTGTTAGGCATGCTCCTCTATGTATAGAATTGTTGGAGCTCCAGCACCAGCAGGCAGATAGACCAAATAAGGATATTGTTTAAAGGGACATGAGCCCGGGGAGTGAAGTGTTTACTTCTTTGGAAGTATATGGAACGCGGTTAAGCCTATACAGTGGGGGAGATGTTTATAGGTTGCCGAACCAGAGCACACGCGAAGCCGCTCGGGCAGGTGATCAGCATTGTAATGCCGCCTGACATCTTCCTTGGAGGTGTTGTCCGGGGAGGGGGGGGGTAGTGGTGGGGGGGGGTCAGGCCCGATCTTCCACTGTGACAGCACCTCAGCCCCCCACGTACACACACACACACACACACACACACACACACACACACACTCCACAGCCAGACTGGGCTCCTAACAGCACTGGGAGCCGTCACCAGGGATGAAGGGGGGCGTCGGTGAGGGTACAAAAAAAAAATCCCTACTTCCTTAAGGTGTAACAAAAGGTCAGGTGCCGGTATCACTGGGAGAATTACTGCGCCTGCCGCCTACCTCCCCGTCGACACAGAGCCCACCTTGGGGAGAGGGTGAGAAGGAGAGGCAGGGGGGGGAGAAGGAACAGGTGGAGGGGGCTGGATATGACCGTTGAGAGAGTAACGAGTGGGGGAAGGGTGGCAGGGATTGACAGGGTGAGCGAGGCTGATGAAGGGAGCGAGGTGAAGTAATGGGCTGTAGGGATAGGGGGAGGGGTGGGGGGGGGGGGCCTCGCTGAAGACATCTTGCCCTTGCAGCACCTCATCACATTCAGAGTTTTTCCATCCACGCTTCCTGAACTTCCACTGGCTTTTCCGCTCCAGTTGGCTCACAGCGGACAATGCGATCCGAGTGTCCCTGCATGCCTGTTGTGGAAGTGTGTTCCGCTCTTTAGTTAAGATGTCAATGGTGCATGCGCCTCTTCAAGGTCAACACCCTAATGAGAATCCTCCAGGGACCACGGTAATTATCGAGTAACAACGCAAAGCAAGACCAGGGGAGAAAAAAGATAATTATTCTTGGGCACGTAGTGGACAAAGGTTTTCATTGCCTCCATCGCAGAGAGATAAATGGCTTGAAAGAGATTCCATTTCCCCAAATACTTAGCTTTCCGTTTCCTTGGGATAATTGCACATTGCGATGTGAGATGCACGTCAATCTCGCTAGTGGCCTTTCGCACGTGACGGCGAGGAGCAGGAGGTGTTTACTGTTTTCCTGGTAATGGCTGCTTGTCTGCCACGCTGCTGTTTCACTGGGGTGGCATCACACAGTCACACTCGGGGTGTAGCCACTCAGAATTCTAGTAGGAATTGATTATATAAAACTACTCGCCTGACCTGACAGCGTGAGTGCCATTCTTAAAGCCTCTTCATAATGGCGATGCCCCCGTTCCCCCCCCCCCCCCCCCCCGCCCCCCAACACTTCTTGACTACAAGGGGATCTGAGGGCCGGTAGAGTGTCTGAATGGCACGGAGGCAAACTGAGTGGGGGGGGGGGGATTGAGATTGATCAGCAGTGAGACAGTTGCTGTGCCTCTCATTTAGAGCTCCTGATTTTTAAGGTCACCCCCAGCGGAGCCAAAAGGGCACATCAATTTCAGAGCCCTCACGAGGAGCAACGTGTCTTCTCCTCAATCACTCAGCCCCCTGCGGAGAAGCGACTTTCATTGCATCTGAAGGCATTCTTGATTTGTGTGACGCTCGGGCAGGTGCATGATCGGAATGAAAATAAAGACACACACGACTTGGGTAAACAGATGTGGCTGAAATGGCTTGGCTTTGTCTTGTCATACTTTGTTATGTGCTTGCGATGCGACAGAACCATAGCAATTGATCGCACCACTCTGTTGTGACTACCAGACTTCTCAGCCGCTTTCCTTCCCCCTGTAAACAGGGGTTGGTGGTGATTAAGCGACAGTTAATAATCCTCACCATGAATGGCCGTGGACAGGGAACTACGTTTAGCTGACATCCAAATGAACCGTGACATATTGCAAATATCTCTGGTGAGTGTAATTGTCTTAAAGCAGGCTGTGGCCGAGCTGTGACCTGTCTCCTTGAAAGAAGGCGGCTGTGCAGGGTGCGTGAGACCGCTCCAGACCCCAACCAGCCGGGCCATTTTGGAGAGCAGCGCGAGGACGAAAACAATGAGCTGTTCATCCCTAGACAGCTTCAGGGAACGGCACCGAGTGGGAGGAGAGTGAAAAGATAACATCGCCGAAAAAACACACACACACAGTCGAGGGAGAGCAGAACGAGGGAGGAAAAAGGAGGAGGCCGATCCTCCGAGATCAGGGTGACCCCGCGCCGCTCGGGAACATGTTCTGCCTAAGCCCAGAGAAAAGCCTGAACGACACCACTAAGTAATCTCCCCGCCGTCCCCATCCCTGGGACTCGGCCTTGACGCCGACCCCACTCAACCGAGCGGGGCACGGCGCTCCCAGAGCCCTGGAATGCCGGGCGGAGGTTGGGGGGGGCGGGGGGCACGCGGTCAAACGCTCATTAAAGCAGCTCCGTCCCAACAGCGGAGGGATTAAAGAGACACCGTTTCCTGTGATGTCCACCTGCCCTCTCGCGGGAACCCATTAGGACCCTGAAAGGGGAAGAAGCCCATCAAACCATCAAAGCCCCACCGTCAAACTTCAGACGCGGGTCGCCCGGAAAGGACCCTGCCAGTGGAGGAGGCCGTCTTGTGTTGCTCCGAAAAGGCCCGATGCCCTTCTTCCACAGTAGGCCTCGGCTCATGTTTAAAACCATCTCATTGGGATTTAATGGGCAAGCCATGTCTCCACTCTCTCCTCCCTGGCCCTTGTAAAACACAGTTGACCTCTCCCCTGGGCCCTTTGTTGGTACAGCAGGGCTTCAGTGTATACAGTCATTTGCATTTTACAATTGTTAAACAAATAGCCACCCCCCGGCTCCCACTCCGCCACCCACTGTGACCCTCCACCCTCTCAGGTCAGCCAAAGGTAAAACATCTCTCACAGACCCGTAAAAAAAAGACACGATTAACTCTGCTACTCGCCATCTCGGGAGCAGGCGTGTAATGTATTTGGTGGACCAAGAACTGTCACCTATCATGTATGTGCCGGTCGACTCCTGAATAGAAATGGGTGATGACTCATTTTATGTCGGGCCATATTGTTTAATTTGTCAAATGGCTCACTGCACCATTTTGCGGACGGGAGCCGTAAAACCGTTGCATTATTGAACAGTGGCTGCGTGGGGCCCAGCGGGCCATAGATTGTCCCGTGTACATTAGCTGATGATGTCAGCAGCGGCAGAGGAAGACGGTGGTCGCGTCGGCCACCGGAGGGTTTTTTCGGGAGATACGCTATGGTCGCCGAGTCCTGCCGAGGCGTGTGTAGGACTGCGGATCGATCGCCGGCTAGCGGGTAGACGGTGCCGCGTGTGCTGCAGTGCGCTCTTGGACTTTCCTCTGGGGAGGAGTAGGTCACCGGGGTACGGGGCGCGTCGCGCTGCTCGTGTTGTTTAAGATGGTGGGGGGGGTGGGGGGGGGTGGGGGGGGTGGGGGGGGGTGGGGGGGGTGGGGGGGGGGTGGGGGGTGGGGGGGGGTGGGGGGGTGGGGGGGGTGGGGGGACAGGCGAGCGCTACGTGTTTGTGTTGCGGCTGCTGATGCGTGAAATGGAACTCAGGTAGCTGAGCGGGCCTCGGGCCTTCCCTGTATCTTCCGCCCAGTGATTACTTTACTCCATTGATTTTCCTCCCTCCTCCACTGATCTGGGTGGAGAGAGAGGGAGAGCGATGAAGAGAAAGGGAGGAGATAGGAGGAGGATCCATTGATTGACCTGGTCCCGAGGTTCAGCGATTGACAGCGGAACCCGGAGATGCAATATGCTCCCTCTTAGCAAGCTGGCCTGTGCCTAAGCTCCTTTTTCTTTTTGCGATGTGCTGTTTTGTAAACGCTCCCAGATAGGTCTAATGCTTTTCTATCCAAACAATTCCTGCAGCTCGTAAAAAGGAGCTCTGTCAGAGCAACCGCTGGTTGTGAAGCCATTGAATAGCCCATTAGGAACATCTTAAGCATGCCTAATGCCTTCCCTTATTAGGAATGTGTTCTAGCCAAGTGCACATTATGGTTGGTGATACGCACTGTGTTTGTATTTTCTCCGGCATTATCAAGGTCTGGTAACCTGGCAGAGCAGAGTAAATATATTCATGAGATTTGACTGGCTTCCTCATACTTCAAGGTACATATTCCTCACACTGCCAGATCTCTCAGATCCATACCGTACTGAAGCCTTCAAGGTCTATTTCTAAATCTTAATGCATAAAAGCAATTTGATTCTCCTATCTTACAATGCAAAGCATAGACTGGGAATTTAATAACAATAATAAAATAAATTAACAGCCATCAGTGAGATTATGCCAGTCGAAACGCTATCTTTTATGTAAGTGTCTGGAAAAAGAGATGACAAACATTGAGTGGGAGTGTAAAATATTATTCAACGCAGCGAAAGATGTTGAAACAAAGCTTTGCCCTGTCTGCTGAAATATTGAGCGGCAACTCTGGGGGATAATAATACCATCCAGCGTCTCACACCCACAGAGCACATAGGGAAGGTCAAATGCAGCAGTATTATTGGAGCATCATTAGACCGGCAACCACGTAAAGGCCACTGTCGTAATTAAGAGCTGAGACCTGTGCTTAACATCGGCACACTCTGGGTCTGGAGAGTGATAAGTGCTTGATCCTGATCAATAAGACGCACAGCACTGTTGCCACTCGCAAAATCAATATTGTTTTATTTGCTGTTACAATAGGCTTGTCTGGTTGCAAATGAGGTCTGAGTTGCCGAGTTACTTTGGAAGCGGAGCCCTGGCCCTGGAGGTCCGTCCCAGGGTGCCTTAAATGAAGAGGTCAACGACCGTCTGCTCTGGTACCCCGCGCTGGCTCCCCGCACGACCCCCTCCTCTGGCTCAAAGAGTGTTGGCAAACAATATCGCAGACCCACGACCGCTGTGGTCTAACGATGGCGAGTGATGCCCAATTGGAGCAATAGCATGCAAAGCCCCGTGTGGACTTCGACTTTGCTCAAAGCCAGCCTATATAGTCAAATGTAGAGTGACCACTGCTTCCATTAGCATTTTTGTAGCACGGAGAATTAGCGTTAACTGGAGAGCTTAAGACCTCCCTGGTAACGTTAATTCTACTGGACACCAAGACAGGCCCAAATATAAAAGGGAGTATTGTATTCATTAATCCTCTTCACATAGTCTATGGAAACCAGTGGTGGGTTGAGTTAATCTGGATTTAGCAAACACCATGTCTAGTATTGAGCCTAATAGTCATGATAGAGCAATGACGGGCGAGGAACAATGATTTATAGATGGAATCAGCCGTTATGGATGGTGGGCAGTTGAGATAATAGAGAAAAGGTCAAAAATAGAAGGTCATTAATAGACTCTACATATCTATTGGTTTAATGAAAATGTCCTGTGACTCTCCACGGTGTAATCATATATCATGCTAATGCTCTGGCAGGTTTCACCTCTAGCCTCACCACGGACTTCGGAAGTTCCTTTGGGATTACGTCTGATTTTCTCGTTTTATAACCATCCTAAACGATCCGTCTCGGGATCCCAGAGTTTGGTTTCGGTCAAGCCTGTCTGGTGGCTGCGTAGTCTGTCAGCCATGCCTTGGTCTTGGTGCCCACGTGACACACACGTGGCATCCGAATTTAGACGTCAGCTCATGTGCGACCCACCTACTGTAGCTGCTCATACCATCCGTCGGCAGGGTCGAGCGGAAAAAACGCCGGAGACATGCACGCTGAGTGATCGCGTCGTCGCCGTCTTCCGCGTCCCCCTCGCAGGCAAAGCTTTGACCACCATGTCAGCGTCACCTTCCTCTGACCTCCTCATGCAAACGAGGCCAGTCAGGTGGAGGGCAAACAGGAGCCAGGCGCTGCAACCTTGGCCCGGCTTCCTGCGGTAGCAGCCACTGTACCACCACCACCATCCTCCGTCTGTCCTCCCCCAGCCCCACACACACCTCCTCCATTATCACCAGCCCTCATGCAATCAAATCAATACCGTAGCACTTAAGTCCTCAACACCACAAAAGATTTAAAACCCCCATTACCGGCTTCTCTATCCTCACGATCACAACGAACTTAATTACAAAACAGAATATTTGCTATCCCTGCCATAATGCAATTTTTTTTCTCCCTTTCTGCCATAATTCACCTGGGTTGCTCCTCTAAGGCGCCGTTAGGTCGTGGCCAAATAGCAGGGCTAATATGGCTCCATAGTTCTCATTCCTGATTATCAGTGACGGCTCGGTCAAGCACCGGCAGGCCTTTGTTGCTCCTTTCTGCGCCGGGCGCCGTGCCCCCTGCCCTTGTGGCATCACCGCCTCACCCCTCTGACACGCCAGCAGACAGGACAGGGGGGCTAAGCTGGTGTGGATGCCCGTGCCTGCCCCACGCCAGGCCCCCGCGCCGGCGCCTGCCACAGCAAGGCTGCCCGTTCCGAGGGCCCCAGGCTGTTCTGTCTGTTCAGCATCTCCCTTTAACCTTCATCTGGGAAACAATAAAACAAGAACGGAGGGGAGGGGAGGGAGGGTGTGAACGTGCGTGCATACGCGCGTGCTCTGGTCTGCGAGTGTGTGTGTGTGCGTGTGTGTGTGTGTGTGTGTGTGTGTGGCCGGGCACACATATCTCTGTGTTAGTTCACACACGCGTATCTGTGTGTGCGAGATAGAGAGAGATGCTGGGGACATTTGACACATCTCCTTAAGCCAATGTCTACTTTATTATCTTTGGCAGCTCTTATTGGCCGCGCTAATCAAGTGGAAGGGAGTAGCGCTGTGTTGGGGGCTAACACACTGCGTGTGACAAATATATTATTAACTGGAGGGAGACGGGCGACCTTGCCCGTGTCACCTGAGGACCCCGCCGGCGCTCGCTCTGCCAGCAGGAAACGACCTTCATATTAAATCCCTGCAGAGGTCAATAAACTAAATAATTCACAAAGGTTATACGCTTTGCGCTGAAATCTGTCGGGGAAAAAAAAAAGGAGACAGCAAATCTTTTAACTCCTGAGCGGCCAAAACGAGGGGCCGGCGTCCTTGTCAAAGCGTAGTCTCTTTATCATTGGGTGGTTTATATGAGCGTGTCAGAGGACGATGTAAATCCTGAATCTCTCTCTATTTCCTCGCCCCTGTCACTCTGCAATCGATCCGTCATCCTGTGGCGGTGTCAGCGTGGAGGTGGGGTTTGGGGGCATGGGGAGGCGAGGGTCTTCCAATAACTAGATAGCCTTTTTTTAGCACAACAGCACACAGAACTGTTAATAGCTGCAGTGACTCTGTGAGGTATATTATTTAAGAAATAAATAATTAAGAAAACAAAAAAAATGTTTATAAAAGAATTACTATTGGTACAATTTGAATCAATGCTTAAGCGTTTAAATGGATATTCATTCATTTGGAAATGTTTCAGTTGAATATTGCACAATGGTTTAGCAACAGCCTTTTATTCCTGTGCCAAAAATGCTAACCACATAAAGAAAAAATTACCTGTTTCTTAAGTGGCATTAAATGTGTATTGCACAATTCCATTCTGGCTTAGACAACAATCAAGGTTATGTGTCTCGTCCTCAATGGCCCTTGTTGTTACATGGTCGCCAATGTAATAGGCTGAATCTTTCAGGAGGTCTTACTTTGACCGAGCCTTGAATAAGCTATCAGCTATCATATGAATTACAATGACTTGAATCTAAATTTGCATTTCAAGGCAGGGGGTGTCTTCTGTTTGTGAGTCCGCACGGGGCTATTCCTGTGGGCAGAAGGTAGACCCATCACAGCTAAAGGTCAGGGTTAGAAAAAGAAACCACTGCTGTGTCGATGGGGGCCCGGGCAGGGGAAAACCAAGCCAGTAATTTATTCTGAGATAAAGTCATTGGTGTCAATCCCCAATTACTGGAAATCTGTCTCGACGTTTGACTGATCGCTGGGGCCTGCGCAAATAACCAGTATTTCGCAACACCGTGTTTGTTTTGAACCAAGCAAGGTGAGTCACACTTTGTGTAATTGCCATTTGTCTGTCCTACCTCTGCACCATGGGACACGGCGTATTGCAGTGGACGTCGATGGATCCCAAGTTAGATTGGGGTTTATTTGCGGTGGTTGTGTCACAACACGATGACGTCGCGTCTGTGTACAGTAGGCCCCTCTTTGCCAATCCCTTTAGGTGTAGTGATATTCCACCGGGCGCTGCAGATTAACCTTTGTCTGACTTGCTCACCCTGGTTAACCCTGGAGGCTCGCTCGAATCCTCTTGTCCTGCCATATGTTGGCCAATCTTGTTGTGATTCGGCGGCTCAGCGGGTGCCACTGTGGCAGTGGTGGACCAGTTTGAGCTGCAGCACTTTAGTAGGCTCACTACACTGGTAGATTAGTGAGGCTGACAAAGCAGTCCAGATGGCGCTGGGGTTGAATCGCGGGACAGTGGTAGCGGTGGCTACCCTTGGGCAAGGAGATCCTAGCAGTAGTCTCCTGCATGGTCGGTGCCGACACTCACACACAAACATACTCACGTACACAAAGCCCTGGAGAACCACTGAAGTTAGCTATGTATTCCCCGTATGATTCCATCAGCGTTTTGGTGTGAAGTGAAATACCAACATGTCCCTTTTGAAACCAACACGTTCAACTGCATGTATGCACAGACACTCACACACACAAAATATTGGACCAGCAGTGCACCTCGCTGTAATTAGACATTGCATAACTGACATCTGGAACTTGCTGACACCCTTGTAATTTTCAGCAAATGCAGCAACTCTTGAGGCATCCTATACATCAAGGGGCTGCCTCCGCTCGCCTGGCAATGCTCTTCTTTAGCTGTGTTCGTTAGCGTCAAACGTTTGCCAGCTCAAAAAGTTGGGGTTTCAGACCAAGGTCATGCTGCTTCTTCTACCTCAGTGTTTTCCCTAATCTGCTTTTTGTCTGACACGCACAAACACACTCAGGACATGCACGCACACAGACACAGACACACAGACACAGACACACACACACACACACACACACACACACACACACACACACACACACACACACACACACACACACACACTGAAACTAAGCCTGCTCAGTGCTCATACTGCTTTGAAATAATAATAGCCTATCGAGGCTGGTCTATCTATAAACATTAGATGCCCTGGCTCTGGATCCACTCCATTTCATTGCAACACTGACCGACACCTATCAGGAATTTCAATGAATGAGTGAAGCTCTATCCTGTATGATGTATAGTACCCCACCTGACTTTACCTCGCCCTAAACAAGTTCAAGTATATTTCAAGCACATGGAAGGAAGACCGACAGCTGTGTGTTTTTTTTTTTACTCTCTCCCTGGCGTTATTAGATCATAGCGTGATTGTTAGACCAAAGCCGCCTATCTATCTAATATCGACACCTTTTATAATGTACAGGAGAGAGGGCCAGTTGCTCGGCAGCTCATTAGCAGCCACACTACATTTCTGTCAACACATTTTGCCAGCAGTCAGGAAGACAGCTGCTAAGCAGCGCTATTCCCCAGGGCCCGGCCCCGTGTCTGTGGGGGAGACAGTTCCACAGGGGCATTCGGCCCCGACGGAAGCTGAACGAGAAAATACACTCTAGCAAAACACTATTAGCAGTCTGCTAACAGGGGTGGAGGGGGGGTTTGGATGGGGGGGGGGGGGGGGGGGGGGGGGGGGGGGGGGGGCGGGCAACTATCTGTTAACAGCAAGACAAAATAAAACTCGACTGTTTTGAAGAGCATGGTTATCTGCAGTGCGTCTGTGTTTTTGTGTGCCTGTGTGTGTGTGTGTGTGTGTGTGTGTGTGTGTGTGGTGCCCCCGCGTGTCCCATGCTGATCTGATAATGAGTGAGCAGGGTCAATAGAATGTTAGCGGCCCCGTGGGAACTGCTGCCTGTGGATGGGTGGAGGAAGGACCAGGGACACCGCCCTGTGATTTCTCTGTCTCCTTGCTTTGCTGGCTCTGTGAAGCGTGTGTGTGTGCGTGTGCGTGTGCGTGCGTGTGTGTGTGTGCATGTGTGTGTGCGTGTGTGTATCCACCCAACTGGGGAGAGTAGTTGCTCTGTGTCCCTGACATTTGACTCTCTTTGGCTCAACATCTTCTCCCTATATCCCAGACTATACACCCATTGAAGCTTCCGTCATGCAAAGCAACGAGGGCTAAAAGACAACACACAGAAACCCCAACAAACCAGTATCTTAAACGCAACATAGCATTGATATGCATGTTTGTTTACAGTCCAGACAGGAGAGTTGCTATAATGTTTTTTTTTCCTTCTCCTTTTTCCCCTTGCCTTCAGTTATGTGGTGCCAGTCCTGGAGACACCAGTCACCCAGTTGGTGTTTCATACAAATGTGGCAGAGTACTCGTTGATGGCATATCCATGGTTCATTATACTTGCAAATGGTCTGTGGTGACTGACTGAGTGAAGGGTCATAAACCGCAAGGTGAAGGAGTAATTGGATCACCCAAACATACGTAATAAAACCTTGCGCAAGAAGACAGCGTGTCAGTGGTGCCGCAAAAAAACCTCCCATTTCTACGTGTAAGCTGATAGGGCATCATTTAATGCTGTGTGTTATCTTGTGTTAGGGGAGTAGCAGACTGCTACTTGACCAGTTTAATGAGGGAATACGTGTCTTTGTGACTGTGGCCACCCTGCCAGGCACGCTTGTAACAGAGGCCGTGCGAAAGAAGCGACACACCGAGGCCAAAATGCCTTGTGCTTTCGATTTTGTCACTTTGGTCTGAGGTGTTGCTATTACTTCCAAGGCCGATATAAGGAGGGTTGTCATTCAAGTCTAACAAATGGGTGAAACGGAACGAGTACAAACAGGACAGCTAGGTGTTGAAATCACAAGATCGCGAGTCAAGAGCTGACTGCGACAGAGAGAAGAAAGGTGGGGGTGGGGGGGTGGGGGGGAGACAGCAAAGGGGCACAGCAAAAAAAACAACACTGCATGTTGGGTTGGCAGGCATTGCAGTCAAATCCCTTGGCAGTTCTCAGATGCTTTTCAACAAAGCCCCGCCTTTGCCATCTGATATTCAAATGCAGGGGGAAACCAAAGGAGAGCTCCTCCCAGACCACCCGCAGAATCGTCAGGGATTAGTCAAAGAGCACCAAGTAGGTCAACAAGATGCAGGGCCAGTGCATGTACAGGGAACGGGAGGCAACTCACCCACGCAAGAGCCGGTTTAGGCCTGCTTGGGTTGCTTATCGCACAGCAGTACACACACGCAGACAAAAACACCCCGACGTCCTACATAGTTCTATACACCCTCGCACAACACAGACATGGTTAGCCGATGACCCGTTTTTCTTATTTTTGACAGTTATCCAGAAACAACTTTAAAATTCCTCTTGATTTCTATCCGAGCCAAAGGATGTGGGTTAAGCACTAGATGTGAAGACAGGCTTGGGAGATGTAAACATTCCCATTGGTGTCAGGATCCGCACACTCGATTCACCGACAATGCACGTTGCTTTTCAGAGTAAAGACCGAATGTTGATCAAATTCAAATTTAAAACTTGAACATGGCTTATTTGCACAACATAGTCTGTTGTGTCTGGCTCATCAGTTTACAGTTGACTTGGTCCACATACTACAAGGCTGTTTATACAGTATAGAGGCCTGATATCTCACCACAGGGAAAGATGTACAACAGTAGAAGGAGACACCACAACCAATGTGATCTGAACATCAAGCCATCCTCTCACAGAGCGCTGAGCGGAATGTGGATCTTTACCGTCATACCATTGCTTCTTTTAAGAAATAAAGCAGTCAATGAGCACCGGCCCCAAACAGAGAGCATCAGCGGAATTGACAATCCTGGACATAAATGTGAAGGAATTGAACACCCAAAATATATTCATAAGCATCACGAGCCTCATTCAGAAATCTAATTATCTTCACAAAGCATTTAGATGTACTTGAGCTGTGTTTAGAGGTGCTTGGGATGCGCTTAAATTCCAGAGTCGTTGAGCAAGCTAGAAGCAGGCAGTATTCAGTCTTTTGAGAAAATATGGAGCAGGGGTACAGTCACATTACAAAGGCTCAAGGTTGTCCAGTTGGAATTTGCCCACCATCATTGACATCCATCTTATGTAGCTGTAGCTTCATTTGCAGCTATCCATCAAACAAAGGACAAAATATTTATGTTCTTAACGTTATCCACATTCTTATCTCAGAGATAAGGAGGTACCCCAGTGCCAAATAGCTTTGCATTAATTGGGATTTCCCTGTTTAGCCAGGTAAATATAACATGTTTACCTTTGCGCCTCCAATCCATTAGTTTAAAATCCCACAACAGGGACACTCCATGTGCATGTCGCTGGACACAGTTTTCGGTCAGGTTTGTTATTGTAGTTGTAAAGCCATAAATCCCATTTTAGCTCTTTGAAACATGTTCATTTTAAAGACTTACATAGTCATCTAGTGTGTATCTTGAGAGGGCTTTAGTTGGTTTGTTTGGTATCAAAAGGTCAGCCTTTCTCTTTCTGTATTTGTTTGTCACTTAATGTCCGTTGAACTATTCAGCGGGTTGTCATCATCGAAAGGCTTGAGCACAAGGTTGGTGGCATTGGTTGTTGGTCATAATTTGATACGAGGAAGATTATGTAAGTATGTATGTATGAAACATTGGGATTTGATCTCCTTAAAACAAAAACAAAACCTTGTATTTGTGCACATGTCGTCCCACCCTAAGGTCTAAGGTCAGAGTACAGCCACATTTAAACAGAACCGATGGTCACAACCTTTCCTGAGTCATTCCAGTCCAAAGGTTGCACTATGGTGTGACTTCCAACAGCCCTATCCCAGTTTGCACCTGCCCGCATTAAAGAGCCCCTCCCTCAAGCCCAGACCTGAGGAATTGTTTCAGCTGAAATTCGGGAGCAGGGATCAAAGGTTGAGGGTTAATGTCTACTGTCACCCTAGCTCCCTCCCTCTGAGACAATCAGGCGTCTGAATCTAAACTCTACTCTGTTTGCACAACTGGGCCCGGAGAGCAGTGCTGGACAAATGACCTTTGCTCTACGAATTATGTATATTCCTTGTATTTTCACCTGGAATACATCCAGAAAATAAAGTTTTACTCTGAGCTATTTCAGGGAGATTGGGGTGAGATTATTGAATTTGATGCTGAAGGAGAAAAAAAGCAAATCTCCTGTGTTTCACATCTAAATATTCAGATGATAATCTGCTCCAGTAACCACGCACTGAACCCTTGCTCATGTAGAAGGTGAATCACAGTTGAATGGCATTTTCAAGTATTTTATGGATGAAGAATTCCGTCGCTTAGACTTGGAAAGCGTGGTGACTTTAAGCAAAACCATTGGTCATATGGATGTTGTGTTTTTAACTGCATGTAGACCTATGCCTCACATGTTTAACTAGTTGGTGGAATTTTTGTGATCATTCCACAAAATTTCAATTAAGGCGAATCGTATGTTTTATGTTTTACTATGTAGTATGTAAAAACACACTATACTGTAAATGTATAATTTGCTATTGACTTTTTCTGAATTGGTAAGGTCAAGGGGAAACACAATTTTTTTAAACGGAGTTCTATAGAACAATATGTTGGCAAGATTGAAAATGGTCTGTTTTGAACAACAGACTGAATTAACTATTTGAAATACTTCCTTGTCTTTTTCATCTCCAGTGTGTCTTTTACTACTACCTGTTCTACTTAATCTGTCTCTACCTTTCTTAAATCATAGCCAAACAATTTGTACAGAAAGCATATTCTTTGCAACAGAAGAAAGGTAATTTTGCATCAGATCCTTTTCCAAATCACTCAGTTAAACGTTATGCCCTACAAAAACCAGCCAGAGGCTGCCTTTTCGCCGAGGGCAAAAGTCAAAGTTCTGCGAACCACATTTCTGTGAAAAGCGTCGGGGTCAAAGGTCAAGGAATTCTTTTAGGGGGGTGGGGGGAGGGGGTTGAATGAAAGGAAGGATATTGTATCTCCATTCATGTGGTATTTGAGCTTAAGGTTCAAAGATGAAAGGTCTTCTAAGTTCAGAGGTTACCACGAAAGATAGCATTTAAATTACTGAGCCAGTTTGCCCCTCCTACTTTAAGATCATAAGAAATAAAATAACAGGTACGGACAAGACATGCAGGGCATGTTTGTGTGCATCCAGACCACAACAATCAAATACTGTTCGGGCAAACACCACTTTTATGAATGCCAATTCGGACTGAACCTTGGTCAGAGTCCTATTTTAACCCCAGTTATACTGTGAAAGCATGTGGTGTGTAGCATAATGTATATAGGTTGTAAAGTGTTACCCAATAACTGGCAATGTGAGTGTCACCTTTGTTTACCAGGGACAATTAACTAAATGACTCTTTAACTACTGCAGCAGGGTTACAGTAGTTGACAGCAAGCTGTGTATATGCTGAGGGCATAAAATGACCTGATGTGATAGTCAAGCACTGGGAAAGGGGGATATAGCTACAAGAAAGGGAAGAAAGAGCGATGGGCAGAAGTAGGTTATGTTGTTGTGTTTTTTTTTATTCATGAGAGAACACTGATGTTCCCCAGGTCCTTAGAGACATTTTGTTCAAGGCCACTCAGAGATAGAAGACTATGGGCCATCAGAGTTGATACCAGAGCTAAGCAGAGATGTGAGAAAATAGCTCATAAAATTCACCAAATTCTATGTAATTATAAATAACTACTCTTGAACCATAATTTCCCATTGTTGCCCTGCTGGAACCAAGAGGCATTATGCATAACATGTATTTGGCTGAACATTGGCATATGTATCTAAATATTATATTTGTCTATACATATATGATGTACTCATAGTAATTAAAGGTTTTGTCACCTTCTTGATTATAGCTTGTTCAAATGACGGGGATTAAGTATTTCCCGGGGTCATAGACACTTTATCACACCACTGGTCTTCTAACCTCCCTAGTCTTGTTAAATCTGAAACATATGTTCAGCATCTACAACCCAGCACATGTGGTCCTTGTGGTCCTAAATGACTTCCAAACAATAGGAAGATACCTTTTTACAATCAGAAAAGTATAATCCATAGTGCCTAGTATAGGGTATTGACTTGTCACCATACTGCGATACTGTAATTGTAACACAGTCAAAGATGTTTCTTTAAGGTGAAATTTCACAAAACATTTCATTTAAACACTGCCACGTGATGTTTGAAACTATTATAAGATTGAATTACAAAACTGTCGAAGCCATTAGCAAGTAGGCTATAATAGCACTCATTTTAAAAAGAAGTTGATATCAAATTATCATATTGCCTGCTTGTTCTGAATAACGAATACATTAAAATAAGTATTGGGAAAAGTTGGATAATATTCCTATTGATTATGATATTTTATAACTTACGTTGGCCTTATCGTCTTGTTAAGTAAACGGCCTAAAGGAAGTTAGCTTTTCGAAATTCACAAAAATAAATTAAGGATTGTGCCTTTAAGGGTGGTGTTAGCGACAGAGAGAGGAGGAGTGTCGCCTACCGAGTTCTCGAGAGCAAGGGGATTCCGAGAATAAACAATTCCGTCAGACTCGACTTCAGGTCGTGAAGGCATATCAGCTTGATTCAAATCACAGATGTTTTGGGAATAAATAATACATTTTAGCTGTAGTTTCTCATCATAAACTTACGTCTGAGAAATGCGACATTTTCATTGAGACTAACCGAGGAATTGGGTCCTGTCGAATAATGATGCGCCTGTACGGTTGACTGGGGACTGCTGCCAGCCAGCGGGGTAGACAAAACGAACCAGGTACGTGTCGAGTTAGGCCTGTATTGAGATTTTATACATTTTTGTCAAATGATTACTAGTTTGTAAAATGCACGACTGCCAAAAAAGGGCGGATGTCATGGATCGTAGCATACGTGTTCGTTCCATGTTTTCAAGGATCTAAGATTAGAGACTGTCTCGAGCCGAGCAAGTTGCCCGGGCTTGGGGCGCACATAAAGCAATGAAAACCCCGGTATACGAAGTCGGAATTAATCACACTGCCATGATAATCATTCAATTCGGTTGAGTGGCATAAACGATATTTTACCTTGAATTGTTAGTTTGAGAATTTGTATTTAACCTGAAAATCGCATTGCCCGGCAGATTAGGCTATCGACATAGGCCTAACTGTAGTAGCTTACCCTGCGTTCTGCCAAAGAACCATTTTTTAATCAGTCATGAAATTGTCAACGACGTAGCCTAACCTGCCGGTTGCAGAGTACCGTTGTTATTGTTAAGGTTTATTTGAAATACATTTCAAATGTGTTGATCCATTTGTCGTTCATTAAAACGATCTCTGATAACCCCAAGTTGCAGAGCCCCATTTATCACAATTAAAATTAAACGGGAGTGACTGACCCATTGTAATGTTTTACACTTTAGTTTTATGATTAGGCAACCACTTAAAAACAGCATGGAGTTTGCTATGGTTACACGGTGTTTGTATCACTGTTGTGAAAATGTGTAGCCCAACAACGTGAATGTATTTTAAACATTACTGATTACAGATCTGCATTGAGTCAGTAGAGTTGTAGGTTACGGTGTGATGGGTATAACTTTGTAGTCCTAACCAAGAATACAATAAGCTATTTTCTTGGCGTAACATTGACAAATCTGATTGAATTGTTACTCAAAATGCATTATGATTGACAAATGATTGTATCCACCACTTCTGTTGATAATCATTAGAACCAAACGACACCATACAGAACCCACACCTTGTTTTCATTGTTGTTTTATTCTTTGCATTATGTGCTGCGTTTACAATGATATTTTTCACAGTGGTGGAGTATTTATAATTAAGAGAGCTATTCTACAATGTGGCCACTACCATTTTTTAATACCATGATGTGTTATTATTCTCTGATCGCTAAATACAATCCTGTTGTTTACGTTTTAATAATGGACTGTTTAGCCAAGTCCTGTTGCTTACTTCGTTTGACTAAGATTTATTGAAGGGGCAAAGGGTCAGGGGCCTAAGGCCAGGAGATGTGACAGAGGTATTGGAGTTCGCCCTGTTTTTTAAGCTCTATATTTGAAAACAACAACACAAACACAGTCATAAAAGGCACTGCTGTTGGCTACATATTCTCAATGGCTTAGTTGAACAGACTAAAACGGAGAAAAGAAAAAATGAAACTTTAAAAAATGATCTAAATACTGTCTCTGTCTAGGGGTCTGCCTTTTAGCCTTCCTTTTGTTAAGTTTTTAAGCTGCTTAATTATTTGACCTGAACTTGTACAGGATGTTCAAGGTAGCTCAGTTTGTCCTCTGTTGCCATAGATTACTGTAACCACCAGCCTTCTTTTTAGCCCTACTTGGGAGATAAACTTTACTTGAATAATGTCTGCTTGTCCGGGCCCCCACTGAGACTTAAGTTAGCTGCTACATTGGATAAAGCTGAATGTGCTTGTGCCATCTGCTATTTTACAGGGAACCGCGGATGAGTGATGTGCACTAAACTGCCACTGAATCAGAGGACATTCAAATGACCATATGCAAATACTGTTGGGTTTGCTGAATAGTCACAAGATTGGACTCTGCACTCTGGTCTCATATCCAGGAGCTGCCTTTGCTCCACAACAGTTCTTATCATCCCCTCCGTGGTCCTGCTATATTGAATGTGCACTAGAGAAGTGCACGTATGGCTTTGCTGTAACCTGAAACAAGCTAGCTGTTTTGATTACACTCAAGTCTCATGTGTCAGACAGTGTAAGGTCATTTGTCAACAATCTGCATACTGTAAACTCCTGGATATGACAGGTGTCACGTCACATTCATGAGAGCTATGTGCTGTACAGTGCAAACGTGTGGTTCCAGTCAAGGATTGACTTACAGTAGGGCTTTTTTGGGATTGTTACGCTGAAAGAGACCCCCTTTTGGATGCTTGCACTACGCTTGCACTAACATATTAATTGTACCCACTAGCTGTCTTGGTCATGGATTAAACAGATTAGGCTTTTGTATTTTGGACACTCTCTGGGAGTAGATTTTGGAATGGTGGTAGAAATAGTGTCGTGCCCGCGGCTCTTAGACAATCACTCTCGCGCCGGTATGTACTTCAATCTAGGAACAGGATCCGACCAAAGTCAGTGGGACTAATTTTGATGACGGGGCAGGAGCAGCGAGAGACGCGTCTTTATAGCCGCTGCTCCTGGCTGAAATGACGGGCCGGAGGGATGAAAGATGGACCGTGCTGCAGTCCCCGAGAGAGGCTGGCCAGGGCTCATCTGTTGAACGCCCTCACCCCTCACTCTGGCCTTGGTGCAATGACAGGCAATCTCCATTATCCCCGCCTATTGATCGCCACTGCTTTTAATTGTTGCCAGTTATTTAGACGTTGCCGCAAACAACGCAAAACGAGAGGAAAAAAAAGAAACCTGTTTTGGGGGGAGGTTGGGGAAAACGATGCATGTCGCCCACACAAAAGCTCCCCCTGTATTCGGGAAAAAAACCAAAAAACAACAGATGCGGAGGCAAACTGTGCCCGCTACTCAACGGAGCGGCGCGCTGAGCGAACGGAGGGCTGCCCGGGTGTTTTTTGTCGGTGTGTCGCCTTTTTGCCGGTCCCGTTTTCCCTGGCGCTGTGGAGACGTGGAGGCCAAGACGTGGTCTGAGGCGGCACACCTCCTGGCTGATGTGAGCGGAGCTGACTATCTTCCTGGCCGGGCCAGCGTGCTCACTACAGTCCACTGCCGCCCCCCCCCCCCCCCCCGCACACACACACACACACACACACACACACACCCTCCCCTCTCTCCTGTAGCGGAGCTGCTGCCCCCAGGCTGTGGAGGTGCAGTAGGAAGGCTGCTCCCACTGTGAGAGTGCTGCGGCGGCAGCAGTCAAAAAAAGGGGAAGGTCTCTCCTTCATCACAATCAGGCCAATGTCACTGACATGATAGGGAGGGCGGTGGCAGAGGGAGGGAGGGAGGGAGGGAGGGAAGGAGGGAGGGAGGGAGGGGTGGGTGGGTGGGTGGAGGGAGGGGTGGATTGCGTGTGTAGTCAAAAGCATGGGCATTTTAGATGCAACACAACACCCGACACGTATTCACTCTGATATACAATGCTAAGCCCACGTTGTACTGCACATTGTTTCAGGGAAAGTAGGCCAGCGGAGGTTAAGCATTGGGTGGTGGCTCATGGTTTGGTCTGGCTTGTTCGGATGTCGGTTTCCCTGACATGAACTGGGCCACATGATTCAAAGGGTTGCAGTCAGGGAATGGCTTTGCGCCTGGTACAAGAAC
>CM030177.1:5999308-6158365 GCA_017639675.1 Aplochiton taeniatus
GAGCAGTTGTTGAATTAAGGCGTGGGAGGATTTCACTGTACATACAGGCCAGCTGATAGGTTTCACTGTGGTTTCAAAGGCCAGGCAAGCGTGATCCCAAAAGTACTGGGACTCTCAGGGCTAGTAGGCTTTTTTTCCCTTTTTCTTTTGTCTCTCTCTCTCTCTCTCTCTCTCTCTCTCTCTCTGTGTCTCTCTCGATCATTCTCTGCAGAACTCCTCGCACGATCTCGGGAAGGAAGAAAGGGAAGAAAAGTGGGTCAGGGCGACCTATTTCCCCCCCCCCCCCCCCCCCCCCCCCCACACACACACACACACAGTTCATGGAGGCAGAGGGTGGCGGTGTTATCGTCGGTTAGGCGAGGAGCAGGGCCTGATGGGGAGGCAGGGCGCTGTCGCGAGACGCAGCCACTCAGAACTGGGTCAGCGGCAGAGGCTACATCTTGTAAACGGCTTGTCATACTGGGGAGAGAAGCTGCAAATGAACCATAGATTATACGCCCCAAGCTGAGCACTGAGGTCTCTCCTCACTCTCTAGCCCCCCACTCTCTAGATCTCTCTCACACACACGCACACACACACACACACACACACACACACACACACACACACACACACACACACACACACACACACACACACACACACACACACCCCCTACAGTATTCCAGGAGTCTCTGAAGCACTGCCACCTCATATACGCTCCTTTGTTCCTTCCTGAGACTTTAGTAATAACGTTTGATTACCGTACTCAGATCTGACAAGCTCCAATTCAAGCCACGCGAGCTTTTCACCAAAGCAGTCTCTAATGTTTTTTGTTTTTTTTGCCTTTCTTTGTCCTCGGTTTGTTATTTTTCTAAATATAGCACACTTTCTCCCTCATTTCCTCTGCTTTATTTAGGTCAGGTTATTTACTGTCCAAGTTCAACAGTAGTTTAGAAATGAGCAATGCAGATGGTTGTTTTTAATGAGTCGAACTTAATTCGTTTTTTTCCCTCTTACATGCCTAGTAGTCTCCAACGAACAAGCTGTTTATTGCTTCCATCCATTACGTAACAATTTATTTGGATAAGTTACGCACTAGATTGTTCTGGAAAACGGTCTACTTTGCCCTACATCTGAACGTTCGGCGCCGGCGTTCGAACCCCTTCAGTTCGAGCTATCGTTGGATCTCGCTGTGCGGAACATGAGCCCACAGCTGACGTCATGGTGTCACGTGCAAGGCAACCCCTCTCTGGAGCCTGCGCCGGCTATATTAGGAAGACCACTGATGCTATGCGAGATTGACTAGTTAGCAACTCCGGCCCACACTGATTCCTGGCATGTCCCCCGGGGAGAAGACTCCTCTGTCCCTTGGCAGGGGTTGCAGATGGCTCACACAGTGGCCCCCTTATCCCCCTTCGGTTTGCTTTGCATCTGCGGGTCGTGGTCTCGAACCGACAGACTGGCCTAAGCCCAGCGCTTTTTCTTTTCCCCGGACAAAAGCAGGCCGCCAGTTTGTGCGGAGCTGGGCGCTGGGACCCTGGGGCGGGAAGTGGGGGCTAGCTTTGTATTGGGTCCGTTTATGGAGCGATTCAATTTTCAGACAGTGGAACTCGCTCATATTTCACTTTTGGGGAACAAATCTGGTTGTAATAAATCTCCAGGCCTTTGTAGTGGCTGGATGTACATAAGTCCGCCTTCAGCCTCCTCTGAGGAAACACTCCCAGACCATCCATTTGTCGACCCAAGTACCCACATTAAGAGAAAAAGGCGGGTGATAATTACGGAAATATACCCAGTCCTCATTAGTTGCAGTGTTCATTCTCCTCTATCCCAACCAGCTCGGGATAAGGCTAATCAGATTAGTTTCACTCTTTTAAAAACACCCTTATTAGCCAAGGTGTCGCACTGAGGATCAAAAACATAATATCCTGAGGTGGAGCTATACATGGAGCGTTCAGGATTAGCGTTAAGGCTCCTCGGCTCACACTCTGCCCTTGGAGCGGCGGCCCGGGCTAGCCTTCCTCCCGCGGACGGCGCTCCCGTTATTCTTAGCCCAGGAACTTCATGTCTGGGCGTGAAAGCCCTTCACTCTTAATGGAGGAGTCTGTTTATGGGCCGTGTTCCCAAACGAGGGTCTCTGAGGGCACTCGTGTGTCACTGCGCGTTGGCCGTCACGTGTGTGTGTGTGTGAGAGAGTGAGAGAGTGAGAGAGTGAGAGAGTGAGAGAGTGAGAGAGAGAGAGAGAGAGAGAGAGA
Source organism: Aplochiton taeniatus (assembly GCA_017639675.1). Taxonomy (NCBI): domain Eukaryota; kingdom Metazoa; phylum Chordata; class Actinopteri; order Galaxiiformes; family Galaxiidae; genus Aplochiton; species Aplochiton taeniatus. The sequence continues at coordinate 6,001,546 of CM030177.1, forward strand.
GAGAGAGAGAGAGAGAGAGAGAGAGAGAGAGAGAGAGAGAGAGAGAGAGAGAGAGAGAGAGAGAGAGAGAGAGAGAGAGAGAGAGAGAGAGAGAGAGAGAGAGAGAGAGAGAGAGAGAGAGCACGCCAGACCCGTTGGAATCAGTGCTGGGCCTCCCCAGCCAGGGCTGGTGGGAGTTGTGAGCGGGGCCGCCATGGTGACGCTGGCAGATGGTTTCCAGCAGGCCCGCGTATGACATGTGATAACATTACAGTCTTGAAAGGTCAGGCATGAGCAGAGCTCAGGGGGGTGGGGTGGGGGCAGGCTGGTCTTCCCTCCCCCCCTCGGAGTAGCCAATTGCTAGAGTAAGCCAGGCACCGCACACACAGACACACAGCCAGTGGTGTGTTGTCTGCGTGAAGTATGGAGTCGTTTTTGGTTGCAATTCAGGTTCTACTACGCGGGCTGTGTATGGCAAACCGCTCTTGGCACAGAACCTTTTCTCCCCTTCCCCGAGTCCTAGTCAAAGGGCCGAGAGCCTTTCAGCTCATTTGCATGGCGATGAAAGCCTTTCTTGTGCGTGAGGGGTGGACCTGGCTCGGCACTCGGGTCCGAGCCCCACGGGGCGGCGTGCCAAATGAGACTTGGGACAGTGGACCACAGTGTCGGCGCGGGGAAAAGAGACATTCACCCTTTCCCGCCGCGGCGGCGACACTTGTCACCTGGCTCTCAGACTCCTCCCCTCAAAGGGCCGGTCCCCCCCCCCTCAGTCCCTCTACCCCCCCGCCGGCCCCCTCGTCCCTCGCGCCCCGTCCCCCCCACTAAGTCAACACTCTTCCACGGAAAAGAAGGGATGTTTGTTTGGCCCCCGAAGGCCTCTTGTGTGCCAACAGCTTAGAGCGGAGACGGAAGGAAAACAGGCCAGGACTTCCTTTGCGAGCGGACGACACATTGAGTGGACACACTGGGTCAGAGGGTCTTACTGCGCAGGTGTCTCCCAAAAGAGCTCTCCGCTCCTGGAATGGCATGGGGCACCAGTGAGGAGGAGGAGGAGGAGGAGGAGGAGGAGGCGGCGGAGGCGGCGGAGGCGGAGGCGGCGGCGGCGGAGGCGGAGGGGTGGGGTTTAAAAATACATCCACCCGAGCCAGTCAGACATTTTGAAATTCTGTCTCTATCTTGGTCCGATAGGTTAGAGATACAGTGTCCTGATAAATCTCCTCCCACCGGGGGAACAGATAAGAGGGGCGCAGATTGAATACAAAAAAAAGAGCGGCAGAAAGAGAGAGAGAGGCGGGGGGGGGGCGGCAAGAGGGAGAGGGACAGGGACAGGGACAGAGGAGATCTGAGATGTCTATCAGGCGGCATGAAGGTTTTTTAGTCTTGCAGATCCAGTTCAAGGACGCCCGCAGGCAAGGCAGCTCTCGCTCTTGCCGTGCCAACGATGCCGCTCAAGGTCATATGAGCCAGCCCCAGTGACATTAAACAGGAACAGGATAGGGGGGGGAGGAGGGAGGGAGGGAGGGAGGGAGGGAGGGAGAAACATCAGCAACACCCCCACCCACTCTCGTCTCCCTCTTCCATAGAAGTTGAGTTGCAAGGGGGAAAACAACCTTTAACTCTGCTGATCTTCTCCTTCACTTTGTGCGGTGGTGTTTTGGGTGCGCCGTGGGTTTTTTGTACGGCCGGGCGCTTTTTGAGAGCAGTAATGAGAGCGCCTTATTCTCTCTCAACAGTGCCAGGAGATGCTTGGATAGCTGCTTTGTAGATGCCAGCCACACGTGAGTGTGTGAGTGTGTTAGTGTGTGTGTTTTTTGTGAGTGATCTGAGAGCGAGAGCTAGGGAGGAAGCGAGGGAGAGCAGGAGAAAAGGCGAGTGAGGAGGAAAAAGGGAAAACAAGTTATTTAAAGAGACCAGGCACCATGGCCGTGGCCCTTTTATATCTTTAGTAGTTGACTCTTATTAAGATGGCCTCTTCGGTCTGGTGGGAGGACACCGTAATTTCCAGTTGGCAAAACAATATTTCCCTGGGCTCTGCAAATGAGACTTTGGACTGCTCACACTCTTCCGGCTAGCTAGCCTAGCCTGTGTGTTGCTAAACACTGCGGCCTTGCTGGCAGGAGGGACTCCGCGTCCTCCTCCTCCTCCTCCTCTACAACCCAGCCGGCAGGATTAGCTGGGTTAGAATGGCGCGTGTCGAACCTGAAAGGGACGTGGCCGCCTGTGAGAGGGGACTGGGTTTGGCCTTGGGTTGTCCACCTAAGAGGTCAGCAGGAGTTCTATTTCAAAGCTCCGGAGAACTTGAAGGTCTTCTCAGACAGGATTTACCAGATAAGTGTTGCTCACACTTGTGACGCAACTCCGTGAAATGCTAACTCCTCAAAGCTGGATTTGAAGCTCCGCTACCCGGCTGGCCTGTGACACGTTACACTCCACTTAGACAAACATTTTCTTTCTCTTCTTTTTTTTTAGTTTTTTTTTTTCGTTCGCTCCAGCAGTCAGTGCCGCCGGTACGCCCGGCACTTCGATCTTACCTGTTTGCCATCCGACTGGCGTAGTGCCGTTTTGACGGCTTTCGTTTGATTAAACGGAAAACCATTTAGGCTAAACAATCAATAAGCACGGTGGCAAGTCCCGATACGCTCCGGCATAAATCTTCCCGGGCCTGGCATGCGGTCTTCTCCGTATCATTTCTGCTGATTAGTTTTCCCATTACTCCAAAACAGATGTGCTTTGGAGATGATGAATTATCCAATTAAGGGATATTTGTCAGCCGTTTGATGTGTGGCCCAAAGTCTGGGACAGACGGCTACTGTCTGGTGGCATGAGGCGAGTCCAGGAAGTCCCGCCCTCAGGAGGGGACGTCCTGGGCTGTAGAGTTGTGGTCAGCTTGGTCAACAACGCTGTCCACATGGACAGAGGCGGGACACTTGGACTGGGGATATGGTCCTTCGCTGTAGACGGCCACCATCTTGTTTGCGGTCGTCTCCTCAACTCTTTCAAAGCTGTAGGTGGAGGAGGGACTCCAGTTGAGAAAGTTAGCAGGGTATCAGTGTTGGACTCATTCTAAAGACAATCAGCAGCTACTCTGCATTCAACCCTGTATGCTGTACATTTTGTCAAAAACAATAACAAATGATTAAGAGCCAGCCTATGAGATGACTGCCTCCTCAAACTGACACGGCTGAAATAGTTAACGCAGTTGCCCCCCAACAATTCACAGACGCTCACAGCTGAAAGGGCTCATGTATGAGCCCCCCCCTCTGCTGCCCCATGTCTGTGGACAGTGGGCCGATTCTGCAGCCTCCCTCCCTCCCGCCCTCCCTCCCTTTTCCCTCTCCTCTCTCTCCCCTGCTCTGTTCTGCTCTGCTGTGCGGGGCTGTGTGTGTGACAGCTGCCTAATTGGGCATTCTCCCCTCGTCGGAGCGCCTGCCTCTCCTCTCTCCTCCAGCCTGGGCTGCTGACGAATGGCAGCGGATTACAGATGAGGACACGGTGACCCGCCCGACCTTGCCGCGCAGCCACGGGGGAAGGGGGAGGGAGGAGGGAGAGGGAGGGAGGGGATGCGATGGGCGGGGTGGGGGGCGGTGGTGGTGGGGCTGGGGGCGGAGGTGGGGTGACGGCGAGGCTGGGGGGTGGAGGGGTTGGGCAGGACTGCAGAGGGGTGGGGGTGGGGGTGGGGTTGGGGGGGGGGGGGCGAGCAGCGTCGGGTCACCGGAGGATGAGGTCGTGCGAAGGTGGCGGGTGGAGAGGTTGTCGGGGGGGTTGGGGATGGGGGTGGGGGTGGTGGTGGAGTCTGCCAGGTGGCCGGGCTGGCAGATGACAAGAGTGTCACATGACAGTGGCACCATGTCAGTGTGTCAAGGGCACGGGCCTCCGCTGGCACCTCCACTGCGGCATTTTTCTCCTCAAGTTATATATATATTTATTTACTCACTTGCTCGCGCGCTCGATTTCTTTTTTTTCTTCCTTTTTTATGGGTGTATCTATCAGCCCTGGCCTCTTGGAACACACTCGCCCGCCGTGCCGGGACGTGGTTGGTCAGAGGAGATGGCAGATCCCTGAGTCTGGTGAATTTTAATTTCAACGCCTGTCCCCCCTTCTCTGCCCCCCCCCCCCCCCCCCCCCCCCCCCACACACACACACACACACACACACACACACACACACACACCTTCCCTCGACCCCACCCCCCTGCTGTGCGTGTGAGACTGCCAAGGTGAGGTTGCGTCCTCTTGTTAAGAGCGATTAATGGCACTCGTTATGTACATAATGAAATATCCCTGCTGATGCATAGGGTGGCGTGCTCTCTCTCTCTCCCTCTCCTTCCTATCTCTGCTCCACGGCTGTGCGTGTGTGCGTGTGTGCGTGTGTGCGTGTGTGCGTGTGCGCACACTGTTACAGCCTCCGGGCAGCTTGTCTATGTGCTTGAGTCCGCGTTGAGAGAGAGAGGCCCCCCCCCCCCCCAGAAGCCATGTCTCTACATGAAAAGAAACTGTAGTAAAGTTCCTGTCAATTCATACTTCAGTGGGTTCCTCTTCACTAATATGGACGTGTGCGTGCCACTGTGTTAACATAGACCGAGATGGGTGGATCATCCGGGGTTCCATTATAACTCGAGCAACACATTTAGATCTAATCTTTTGTCTTGTATGCTTTTTTTTCAGACTTTCCTCTCTCACTAAATACCTTTTTACATTGACGTGTGTGTGTGTGTGTGTGTGTGTGTGTGTGTGTGTGTGTGTGTGTGTGTGTGTGTGTGTGTGTGTGTGTGTGTGTGTGTGTGTGTGTGTGTGTGTGTGTGTGTGTGTGTGTGTGTGTGTGTGTGTGTGTGTGTGTGTGTGTGTGTGTGTGCGGTTGTGTGCGTTTCTAAGCTGGGTGGCCGGGTTCCTTTTTTTTCATCCTGACCTCATTGTGGTGCTGTCGTGTGTGTTGGCTGGTTGGCGTGTGTTTGTGTGCAGCCGCTGAGTCTTTTATCCCACGCCCTGGCGCACGTAGGCTTGATTAGTGGCAGCAGTTATCTGAGCAGAAGACAGCACACCCTCCCTTTGCATTTGGTCAGGTCTGGGGCACCAGGGGGGTGTCATGTCATGAGAGAGGTGAACGAGGAAGGAGATGGAGGGAGAAGGGGGGAGAGAGAGAGAGAGAGAGAGAGAGAGAGAGAGAGAGAGAGAGAGAGAGAGAGAGAGAGAGAGAGAGAGAGAGAGAGAGAGAGAGAGAGAGAGAGAGAGAGAGAGAGAGAGAGAGAGAGAGAGAGAGAGAGAGAGAGAGAGAGAGAGAGAGAGAGAGAGAGAGAGAGAGAGAGAGAGAGAGAGAGAGAGAGAGAGAGAGAGAGAGAGAGAGAGAGAGAGAGAGAGAGAGAGAGAGAGAGAGAGAGAGAGAGAGAGAGAGAGAGAGAGAGAGAGGGAGGGATGGATAGAGAGGAGGAGAGGCCTGATTAGTATTCCAATGGAGCCTTCCTGCCAGTGGAGCAAATTGATTACTGCACTTTACCTGTATCAGCCTCCACAGCTAAGGATGACAAGCTAGGGGAGCATGATGTGTGTCTGTGTTCGCCTCCAGACTGCAGTTAGCACGCTGCCTAGCGTAGCATTCTCTGCTCGTGGGTCCTCTTTGGTCTCTCCCTGTCCCTGTGCCTGGGCTTTGAGCTGGATGCTTTCCCTTTCTTCCTCCGCCACCGGAAGAAAAGCAAAGGGCGCCCACGTAGGTGCAGGGCTGGTCCCCGACCTCCCCCTGCTCCCCTGGGGCCGAATGGCTAAAGTAAGGCTGACCCGCGCAACCCTAATCGACACCCCGATTTAAGAAGCTCGTACGGGGCGGAACTTACCCGAAGCCAACACCAACCCTCCCCTTTCCGTCATGCTATCTGCGCTTCTTTTTGACTTCCCCCTGCCGTAGTGAGCCACTTGGCCCGACTGGGTTAGCCACTTTAGACCTTGAAGGTGAGGCGCCGGTGGAGTAAGCCTGTTGTTGTGCTCGGCCCGGCTGACCTTGGCCTAAGGTGGAGCCCGGCGCCAGGGCCGACTCGGACGGGGATGTGACAGTGTTCCAAGTGGAAGCGAAGGTGAAGGGCTCTGAAAGACCGCCGCGGGGAAATCAAGGGGTCCCTTGTCTTTTTTCCTTTGGTAGCCCCAGCTGTACCCTGAGGTGCTCTGGACGGTTGGTGCAGGCCTAATCGTGTTGAGGTATCCGGGGATGTTTATTGGCATGCGCTTGGTGCCATCCTGCCAACTGGGTTGGTGCTACCTGAGTGGTCTCCCATCGGGCTAGGCGTAATCGTGTAATCCTTCAGTGGGCTAGGATGCTTCATCGATTAAAGAGATTGGTATAATTGCGTGACTTTGTGGTCCCCGGTGCCCTAAAGCTACTCTTCCACCAAACTCTTTCGGTGCAGTGCCCTTCAAACCGTTACGTAACCCGTGCCAACCTGTACCTAACCCTGGATCTGTTTTGTGTTTCCACTGCAAATAGCTACCTTGGGGTTCGTCGCCCCGTCACTATCCAATGCAAATCCTTTCCCTTAGTCGTGAGGGGCTTGTACCGGTACTCTCTGTTGCGATCGATGGGATGTTTTAACAGGGGTTAAAGTCAGGTTAATCAGGGGTTTGTTTGCATTTGTGCAATGCAGTTCTCTTTCTGTGCAGTGTTTCGAGCTCTACTCTTAAAGGCCCGGAGACAGTGTGCCAGGACCCTCCAACAGGGTCGTGGAAAACTGAACGGAACGGATATTTTTTGTACCATCTACAACTTTGGCCAAGGGAACCGCGGAAGTAACCTTTCCGATGTGTAACGAACTGGACTGAACCGAAGTAGACTGTTCGGCGGAAATGAGCCATAAGTGGAAAGGTGGGAGACGTCGGACGGCGAGGGGGGGGAGCTGTACGCGTTTTCGATGAGTCAGAGGAAATGACCGGCCTATTATACCCAAATTGTTCCCCGCCCATGCCGTTCTGAGAGCTCACTCATTAGGATGATTTAAAAACTCCTGGAGAAGTAGGTCAGCGAAGGCATTATGAACGAAGGAGTGATGGCGGGGAGATGTCCCCTCTCTTTCCTGTCACTTAGTCCTCTGTCACGGCCCATCTTCTCATCAACCAGCCAAAAAGGATTCGACCCCCACAACCGGGCTCTCCCTTTGGAATATGATGCGGGCTGACGGGGCTGCTGACTCACAGCGTGGCCCTCTTAAGATGGAGGCCAGGGATAATGGTCGCTGAGATATTATCGAAGTGTGGCCCTATTAAAGGCTGTTGTTTTTTCTTAAACTGTTTCCTGCTTTCCGGGGGTCAGCTCAGTGGCTCTTCTCCTTCATCCATGGCGGAGCGGGGTTCTGTCTATAAAAGGCCCAGCACTTCCCATTTGGTCTGTGAGGCCCTTTGCTGGTCCGGTCTTCCCCCGCGCCAACTCCTGCCAACCCTCAACCCCCAACACATCTTAATGTAGACTCGGTGTCGCTTCGGGGGGAAATGGTGCCATTTAAGACACGCGATGTTGGCGGGAGATTACCTGGGAAGAAGCCCAGTACAAATGAAGGGCCTGCGATTGATGGCCGTCACGGCTCATTAGCAAGGACTGAGTGTGTGTTTTAATCAACGCGCTAATTCCAGGCCCCACTCAGGAAATAGCCCTTGGGTGGGTCTCCCAAGCGCCACGCAAATATTTATTGTGGACACAAACATTTAGCTGGACTGGCTGCGATACCCTGGGCGGGGTGGGGGTGGGGGTGGGGGAGTGGAGTGTTCCAGATCTGCCTCTCAGGGTGATATCATCCGGGGTTACTCGGGTTCGGCCGCGGCCCTGCCGCCTAGTCCGCTGCTTAACCACTTAGATGACTCATCAACGTGCATGAATTCCTCTTCTATCCCAGCCCCCACTAGTCTTTGTACAGAACTTTAACCCCCCCCCCTCCCTTCTGCTGTTCGTCTGGGCCAGAACAGGCAGAGAAAAATGGGTCTCTGCTCCCGAAGGTCCGAGGTTGTCGTACTCATGTTAAATACTCATCAACGTGTTTATGCGCAGCGTGGTGCACCCAGTGGATCTGAAGGAAGCCGTGCGGTATTGCTCAATCCCCCTCCTTTGGTGTGTGCCTGTTTTAAAAAATTATGTGTGGGCGTGTGTGCAGTATGCATGAGTTGTTTGGTCAATGCATCCTTAGAACTGGGTCAGAGTGCCCTAGTTCTCATTGTGTGTGTGTGTGCGTGTCTCTGTCTCTCTGTGTGTGTGTGGGTGGAGAGAGAGAGATATAGAGTGTTTCAATGTTGTTCCGTCCTGATTGACTTATCTCTGAAACGTGTTTTCCCCTCATAGTCCCCCGCTGTTCCTTAGCCTGTTATTCTCTTGTTTACCTCTCAAGGTGAGAGAGGGAGCTTTTTTATTCCACTTTCCTCCAGTGTGCAAGTTCCCTCGTGGTTGGCTTTGAGCAATTGCGCTCGGCCAGGTAGCTCGCGTCTTGTGTTATTTAATCTGGTCGGCGCCATATTGAATTTACAAATGGCGGTCACGCTGCATGTGTAAGCGAGCTACCCTGTTGGGCTGGTGCAGCAGGCAGGGGCTGCAGATTACATGATATAATAGTGTTTAGGCATCGCCTCTCCTTTTTAAATTCCTTTAACCTTGACTCCCCTTTAATGCACAGCGAACACATCTGCCAGGCTGGTGTCAGACATTAGTGATACACACCGCTCGGGCGGCATTGTCACTTTTTATTAACGCCCGGAGCTTTGCATGGACACCAGCTGTTGCGTCAAGTGGAAAAGCCTCGGCGGTGTGAATGACCTTGACTTTAACCGCCGCTCCTGTGGCTCTTCCCCTTTTCATTCTTTTTGTTTTGACTCATACATTTTAAATGGCTTAAATGGATTACCATTCCTGACAACGAAGGTCATTTAGGAACTCTCATTTTGAGGGAGCGTAGGGTGGGGCGGGGGCGTGAGGGAGGGGGGGAGGGAAGGAGGGAGGGGGGTGGGGGGTGGGGGGTCTGGGGGTGTTCTTCCAAGGAGAAGACGCAGTTAATGTGGCGCCATTGCAGTTGGGATTGAAGGTCAGACTTGAAGAGATCTAATCCGTGACATTTGCATCGGCCCTACTCTCCCGCCCGTTGGGCTGGTTATTTCCCCGCGCGTGATGGCTGTTCGTGCGGTGACCGCCCCCTTCCCGGCGTTCCCGGTGTCTCCGGCGGGAGGCAGCGCCGAGCGACCCGCGGAGGACGATGGTGGGCGCTCCCGCCTTGCCCTCCCTTGCTGCCCGTGGCCACTGTGGATAAAATCACTTCGGAACGTGTCGGGCTGTGTCATTGGCTGACATTGTCAGAGATAATGGATAATCACCGCCGTAACCAGAGAGGGGCTCGTCGACCCCCCCCCCCCCCCTGTCTGGTCCAGCGATGGGGGAGGGGGAGGGGTCAGGCTTTTGGGGGACCATCTACCAGATGACACGTTAACAGATGTGTAAGGTCGTTTTCCATATACACCGGGGAGATAATGTAATAGCAATACACATGTTTGTTGTCCTGAAGGGGTAACGGGGAGGGGGGGTTGAAGCTGAGGGATCTGGCTGCGTGCGGTGGACAGCTCTTCTGTAGTAAGGTAATTTGTTTGTTCACAGAAAGTTTCCTCCATCCTGTGCTATGGAAGGGCTGAAGTGGCCACAGCCATCTTTTCGCCTCCTTGAATGTAGTAAATACAGTGACATACTGTATATTTAAGACCTAGTCCTAAGTCTGGCCCGTGTTCAAGCGTTAATTCTCATTAGTCTCATTATGCCTAGCTGGGTCAACAGTAAATCCCAAGGTAACGCAAGGTCAATTGTAAATCCAAGGTGATTTCTCCAACAGCCAAGATGTGCAAAATGTCCAAGTTGAAGTCAGCCCAGTCGTCAATCCTGGAGCGGATGGACTATCACTCTGAGTGACAAAGGTCTCTGAAATGGGCACACTAACTGGACACTATAAACCTGTTTCCTGGCCCCAACTAACACAGTCGAGCGTTCTTTTTTTTTATTGCGTTAAGCCCCCGGGCGGGAAAATAACCCTAATCCCGCCATCTAAGATTAGCAATGCAGCAGACGTCAGATGGCCCAATGTGACCAGGTTGCCTTTTGTTTGGTTGTCAAATTTGGGTCAGTAGCTTAAGGTTGACCTGTAATGGACGCCGATGAGCCAATCTCCAAGTCAAGACTCGACCAGATATATGAATTGCGAGGACATGTCCATTTGTGTGTAGGTTGTTTTGAGCACAACTTCAAAGAGCCCGTCTCAATGGTTTTCTCCTCGTCTTCTGTCGTGAGTGTCATTGCGAGCTGTCCGTTGCACTGGCAGATTGACTAATCTCACTTCTAATCCCGGCTCCTTTTCAAGGTGGCATTAAAAGTGGCACCTTGTTGGCATCAGGCTTTCCAACCTGGGGACCTCGGCCGTGGCCAGGGGTGGATTTCAGCCTGATTAGGAGCCCTGCTGCCTTGTTGTGTTCCCGCACAGCCTCTCTCTCTCTCTCTCTCTGTCTCTCCCTCCACTCCCCTCGTTTCTTCGGCCGAGGCTGCCTTGCCATGGCGACCTTCTGTCGCCATCAAGGGCTACTGCCCTGTGGCGTGAGCCACTCTGCCGTGTAGTGCAGCCCAGCGACACCGAAGGTGAGGCCGGCATTCGGGCAGGGACGTTCGCAGCAGCTGAGGCAAGGTTGGGAGCTCTGTATTAATTAACCTTTACGGGACACAGCCTTGACGGTCGGAGGTGTCCCGTATCCACGGCGACCACGCTGACAGGGTTCAGAGCAGAGGTCTCTCCGGGCAGAGGCACTGACACTGTCATGGCAACTGGCAGGGCGCTCGCCCCAGTGTCAGTGTCCTGCCCTGCTGACAGTGGGGTGCTGTGACAGGTGCACCTGATCCACACACGCACACACATACACACTCTTAATAGTCTGACCGGGCCGCTATCTGTCTGTTAGATGGATCAGTACTGAGATCCCGGCTTTCCTTTCCAGTACATGTAAACAAGGCTCATGTCAAGTCGAATTCCGTTCTTGTTCCACGACTGATCCGTCTTTCCGTTCAGACCAACGAGCGTCCGTAGTGAAAACAGTCTAATTGGCCAGGTGTCGATGGTGCCAGTGGCTTGCCAAAACAGGCCAGCCAGGACAATGTCCAGGTGAACGGTAGGGTCTATAGCCACGCTACGCCCTGAGCTCTGCGTGTGCGGGTTTGTCTGTGTTTGTATGCGTATAGCGTGTATAATTATGTCAGCGTAGGCATGTATGTTTATATGTGTGTGGCTGGATAGGTGGCAGCTGCCGTGTGAGAACGGCGCTGGGGTGGTGAGATGCCGCTGAAGTGCATAAGGAGTGGGAGGGGGATAATCCAGGGAAATGACAAGCCGCATAAGAAATGATTCACCGCTCTCAAAAGGCCCCCTTCACGTTTGAAAGACAGGGGCTTACAGCTCCAGACCCTGAATGTTTTTGAGGTGGTGGGCTCGAATTTTCAATTTTGAATCCAATCAGGCCTAATCTGCATTTGTCGTCTGTTGGAATGGCGGGGGCCCAGGGGAGGGAGAGAAGTGGGGGAAGAGAGGGGGTGGGGGGTGGCTTAGCCGGAAGGCGCCGTGTGCAGTCAATCTGAAATGTTGCTAAGTAACAAGGATGGCAGACAAGGTGTTGAAATTAATGTGGTGTAGTGCTCTGCAAATCCCTGCTTCTCACAGTGTCTCTCTATCTCTTTTCTCTTTCTCCCCCCCCCCCCCCCCCCCCCCCCCCCCCCCCCCCCCCCCCCCCCCCCCCCCCCCCCCCCCCCCCCCCCCCCCCCCCCCCCCCCCCCCCCCCCCCCCCCCCCCCCCCCCCCCCCCCCCCCCCCCCCCCCCCCCCCCCCCCCCCCCCCCCCCCCCCCCCCCCCCCCCCCCCCCCCCCCCCCCCCCCCCCCCCCCCCCCCCCCCCCCCCCCCCCCCCCCCCCCCCCCCCCCCCCCCCCCCCCCCCCCCCCCCCCCCCCCCCCCCCCCCCCCCCCCCCCCCCCCCCCCCCCCCCCCCCCCCCCCCCCCCCCCCCCCCCCCCCCCCCCCCCCCCCCCCCCCCCCCCCCCCCCCCCCCCCCCCCCCCCCCCCCCCCCCCCCCCCCCCCCCCCCCCCCCCCCCCCCCCCCCCCCCTCTATTCTCTCTCTCTCTCTCTCTCTCTCTCTCACGCTCGCGTCTCTCCCTCTCTCTTTTCTCTCTCCCAGATCCCCCCCGCCTGAGACCAGGAGAGCGGAAAGGAGCCGCCGCGGAGAGCACCGCCCCCGTGTCTCCCCACAGCCCTCCCCAAACGTCCCCCCGCCGCCGCGGAATGCGTCGCCATGGCTGTGGTGAAATACCGCTGACTCCTCACTCGCTGCTCTGCTAAGCCCAGGTCGGGCCATTCCGGGAGGTTCCGGTGTTCGTGCAGGCCCACAGGAATGCCGAGCAGGGCCGCCGGTCCCAGACGGGCACCTGCCATGCCCTCTGCCGTGCTGCTTTGCTGACTGCTCCACCACCTTACCCAGGGATTACTGTCCGCCCAGCGGGTCGCCCTCACCCTACTTACCCCCCCCCCCAGCTTCTCCTCTGCCTCTGGAGGTCCATGGCCTGATGACCCAGAGGACGTAGTTTTCCCAGTAAGCCGTGCTGAACCATACCAGGGGATCCTAGTGTTGAACATGACTCATGGGGAGGAGCCTGGCCCTGAGACACACACGGATTCAGCTGTTCTAACTTATCTGGAAGGTCTACTGATGCATCCCGTGGCTGCTGGGCCTGGCGCCACGGCAACCAGGAGAGCCGAGGCTGCCCACGGCAACCAGGATCAGGGAAACAAGGCGGGCCGGCCCTTCCAGTTGCCCAGCCATGGCCCCGCCACCCCGAAGGTGGGAAACGGGCCTTCGCTGGGCGCTTCCAAGAACCTGAAGAAGGCCCGCCTGCTGCGCTCGGGGGTCTGGAATGAGCCTGGGAACCAGAGACTGAGTTCGCCCCCAGCGGAGCTGAATGGCCAGGGAGGGGGCCTGCAGAACGGGGCAATGGAGGGCTCTCCTCATGCAGGGGAGAGCACCCTTCTGGCCTCCCTGCTGCAGTCCTTCAGCTCCCGGCTGCAGAGCGTGGCCCTGTCCCAGCATTCCGTCAAGCCCCCCGGCGAGCACTCGCCCCCGCTGCCGCCAGAGGCCCCGCCCGCCGAAAAGGAGGGGCTGCCCTGCTACGGCACGGCCTCCAGCCGCCTGAAGGGCCTGATGAAGAAGAACAAGCTGCAGAGCCACGGCGGCACGCCTTACAGCCGCCAGAGCCACGGCCAGGAGAGGCCCGCCGAGTCCCCGCGCTCCGCCCACGGAGCCACGCCGCCCGCCGCGGCCGGAGACTCCTGCGCCGAGCGCCTCAAGGCCGTGGCCAATCTGGTGAAGATCCGCTCCAGCCCGGCGCCCTCGCCCAAGCCCAGTGTGGCCTGCAGCCAGCTGGCCCTGCTGCTGTCCAGCGAGGCCCACCTCCAGCAGTACTCCCGGGAGCACGCCCTCAAAGCCCAGCTGTCGGGCCGCTCGGCCAGCGAGAGACTGGCCGCCATGGCCACGCAGCAGGGCCAGGACAAGCGGCCGCCCAGCGTTGGGGAGGCGGTGGGCCGAGCTCCGGACCCACTGGGCTCCCTGACAGGCCACAACGGGACGGCGGCGGCCGCCACCACTGCCCCCCGCCTGGCCCTGAGCTCCAGCCAGCGGAGCCCCTCCCTGCTGCAGAGGCAGAGCTCCCCCCGCCCCACCCCCCCTCCTCCTCCTCCGCCTTCTCTTCAGCCCGCTCCGCTGCACGGCCAGGGCTCCGGCCACAGCCAGGCCGCTCCCCGCGAGAAGCGGGGCTTTGACGCCCGGCCCGCCCGCCCGCCCCAGACCTGCAGCAGCCTGCTCCTGCTGCTGCTCAACAACCACAACAGCCAGAAGCAGCTGACCAAGAACGGACACGTGGAGGAGGACTGCGGCGCCCTGCCGCCCAGCCGCGGCTCCTCGGTCACCTCGGACAGCGAGTGCTCCACCCAGGAGAGGAGCCTGACCAAGGAGAGCAGCGACGCCGATAGCTCCTACTCCAGCTGCTCCCCCATTGACCTCTCCATGAGGGGAAGGGCCAACGTCAAGTCCACCGGGCCCAAGCCCACCACCTCCTTGTCTTCCATGGCGTTCTCCTCCTCTTCCTCCTCGGCGGTGTTTTCCTCCGCCCCCGCCTCTTTCTCCGCGGCCTCGTCTGCTCCTCCTGCTTCTTCCTCCTCTTTCTCTTCCTCCTCCGCCCTTATTTCCTCTGCCTCCACCTCCTTCTCCTCCTCCTTGTCATCGTCTACCTCCTCCCTGGATAAGCTGACTGAGTCACTGATCAACAAGTGGAAACCAGAGGCGTCTGGGCCAAAGTTGTCCCAGGGTAAGGAGCTGGAAACCAGCCCAGGCCTTAAACACCATTCTAAGGTCACCCTCATGCAGCTCCTTTTGGAGCGGCGAAATAATGACAAGGTAAACAAACTCCCAGTAAACCCGGATTTGACCCACAACGTGGCCCAGGCAAGCATGCCACGGGGCCTGCTGAAGGGGCCAGTACCGTGGGAGGAGGTGAGGACTGAGAGCCCCCTGGACAGGCCAGGCCCCCCAGCTGCCCTGCCCCTTTTCTCCCTCAGCAGAGACCCTGGCAGCACCCCGTCACCCTTCTCTTACCCCTCTCCCCATGTTCAGTCCAGTCCACTGGACCTGTGTAAGTCCAAAGCCTACCCAGTAGAGAAGGCCCCCGAGCCTGCCTTCAGTGCCAGTAAACTGTTACAGAACCTGGCCCAGTGTGGCACCGGCTCCCCCTCCCCACCCATGGCCTCCGCTAAGGGCCCGGCCCCGGAGCTGGACGTGGGCCGCCCGCTGGCCCTGCTGGAGAGGCTCAACGCCCCCCTCCAAAGGACCCCCACCGCCACCCCGTTGTCCGACGCGCCCACGGCCAGCATGGCGCCCTTCGGGAGGCAGGAGGCGTCCCCGCTGTCCTCCCAGATCGAGAACCTCCTGGAGAGGCGCACCGTCCTGCAGCTCTTGCTGGGGACTGGCTCGGCCCCCGCGGCAGTCGTCAGCCGCAAGAGCCGGTCAGCCGGGAGCGGTAGGCGGAGTGTGGAGGCAGGGGGAGGTCCGGAGAGGCCCCGCGGCACTTCTGTCATCTGTGACAGCTCCAAGGAGCCGCCAGTCGACGTCAAGGTTAAAACGGAGCCCCCGGAGGAGCCGGGCCCACCCCCTGCTGCCAGCGAGGCCAGCAGTAGGAAGAGACTCAGCCCCCACGATGAACCCCAGCAGGACCTTAAGACAGAGCCCCGGCCCGACGAGGTCATTGCTAAGTACGGCCTCCTCAGCCAACTCCTCAAACAGCAGACGGCCACCTACTACACCAGCGCCGCGGTGCAGGCCGAACCCCGGGCCGGTCTGGTGAAGGAGGAGCAGAGGGAATACCTGGGGCCCAGCCCCAAGAAGAGACGCTTCTGCCCCGAGCTGGCCGACAGCCTGAACAATGGTGGTCCCCCCCGGGCCCTGGACAGCCGAGCCAGCAGCAGCAGCCTGGCCTCCGCTCCCCAGGAGGTCCGGCCGCACCGCCTGAAGAGCCCCAAGGAGGAGGTGGCGGCCAGGAGCCCCCCAGAGGAAGCTCTCCCCAGGGAGAGCAGGGGCTTCAACGTGCTGAAGCAGCTGCTGCTATCGGACAACTGTCTGAAGGAGCTGGCCCAGCAGCCCCACGGCCCCGCCCCCAGCCCCTCCTTCCTGCAGGCCAACGGCAAGGCCAACGGGAGCCTCCCCAATCAGCCCGCCTACAATCACGACCTCCTCCACCTGCCCTGGCAACCCCACAGCTCCTTCAGCTCAGGGCTCCCCAACCACCTCAGACCCCTGCCCACGCCCCCCACGCTAGACTGCACCCGTCAATCCCCCTGGAATCGCCAGGCAGACCCGCACACAGACTCCCCAGGCCGAGACTCCCCTGCCCCGGTCAAACGGGAGCCAGAGAGCCCAGTGAGGTGGTACCGGGAGGAGGAAGAGGAGGGCTGCGATTCCAGCCCTGACTCTCCCCGGCTGACCCGCTCCAACCCCATTCTGTACTACATGCTGCAGAAGGGCAGCGCACAGTTGCGCAGGGACATGAGGGAGCAGGCAGAGGGGGCCCAGTCTGGGGTCAAAGTCAAGGAGGAGCCAGTCACTGACATGCATGCCTACGAACACAGACTGAGCTCCACCCAGCACTCTCCTCCCCACAACGACAAGCACAGCCACAAGAGCCAGCGGCTGAGCCAATCATCCGACAAATGGTAGTTTTATCAGAGATTTTATGAAGTACTAAAAACAAAAACAAAAGGACTAAGGTGGAAAAGATTGCGATGTTTATTTTTTTTTGTTTTGTTTTTTTTAACCACTTGCCAAATTCATTTTTAGTTTGATAAGGAAAAAAATTACATTAAGAATGGATGATAGACGATTTTGAATTAATTTAATTTGAGCAAAAGTTTTCCATGGCATATTTTTGTTACTTTATCGTAATTCTAAGTGGTTGAGTTATGGAATGGAACAAAATAGCTCTTTCTCCACAAAATATGTGATTGATTGCACCAAATTCAGATAATCTTCCAAATGAAAATTCACTTTTTTTAATTCCTATTCTCTAATGAAAAGCCCTCCATTCATTATTTTTTTTTTTTTTTTGATTTGTGTATTGCACACATATCACGATGCCGTCTTCTTTGTTGCCACCCATGAAACATTTATGAAGAACATTTCCAGCTACATTTATTATTGATGACTCCAAAAATGTTAGCGCTCAGTTCACTGCATTTTTATTTATTTCCCCATCAGGAAATGTTCAAATAGACAGAGACCATAAATTTTAGATCAGTTTCTGAATAAAGTCATCCCAGGGCAAGCACACGGTCTATCACCAAAAGTGCACAGTAGATACAGTACATTTATAGAAAGATCTACTTGAGAACATTGTTCATATCGATATCTGTTCAGATGAAGTTCAACTGTGTGGAATGCCACTGGAATGCCATCTGAGAAGGAATGTAATTGTATGTTTATCACTGAGTCTGCGATATGCCAACGGTGCTTGAATTGTCACAACTCATTGCATTTTGCTTTGGTCGAATTGAACTTGTCAGGCTAAAAGTTTGACAGTGCAAATTCAGGGTAACGTTGTCTTAATATATTGTACAACTCTTAAAGATTTAGGGGAAATGCTTGATGGTCCAGTGGTGGAGCATGCCGTTAAGACTAATTTGGTGGCAATATTTTTATCCAGGTTTGGGGGAACAGTTACAAGATAGCTGTGTGTCTGTGAAACTTTTACATTGACACTCAATGCATTCTCCAAACCTGCACAAACCAGTACCAAATCTCCTCACACAAAAAACTGTTATTGTTAGATGTTGAATAAATGGCATGCATTTATTCTAAAAGTATAGTCATTTGCTATTATACCCAGAGTTTGCACTATCAATTTTTAGTTATAGGTGTCCTTATAAGAATATGTTTATGGCATGTAATGGAAAATGTCAGTGTTGTTATCCGTTTAAAATTTGAGAGTTGTGAATTTTTTTTTTTATGATTCTTGATTCTTGTGCTTTACAAACACATTTTACTTTCTTGGCGTTTTTTTTAGCTCATAATGTCAAAAAGAATTGCATGAAAATAAAGAGAAAACTGCAGGTACATTCTCAAAGCAGCTGGCTATGATATGAACATGTCACCCAGTAATCATCTTCTGAGGGCTTATCTGATCTTGAGCTCCTTGTTTCGATTGTACTGTGTTCTCTCAGTAACACCGTTTCGGTTTCACACACTGCGCTATTCATTTAGTCTTACATGTGATAATTTTTAATACATACAGGCATATGAAGTACATGTTTCTTCTATTATTAATACATTTTCACAATGGTTAAATATATTTGTGTAAATAGTACTTTCATTATGAAAGATGACTATTTTGTATTGTTGAAGAAAAAGATATTACCCTAGTTTTTATTGCCCTAAAGTGTAAATATGAATTATATGCGTAATAGTGTACATACAATGGCAGAGGATGCTATGCCCATTTTTTGGTTGGTTTGTTCTTTGCATGTGTCTATGTGGTAAATGATAATCTATCCTGCGCTGTGTTGTGTAATAATGTCTGACTATCCTCACTGCTGCCTGTTGCATGCAGACGCATGGGAACTACCTGTGTATCCCTACTGGTGATGGGGGAAAATGTCAAGTCTTAAAATAGGTCTTTTTATCACAGAAGAGAGGGGTCATTTAGATCATGAGCAGTCCCTAAATAACCACAAGACTGTTGAGCAAGTGGATAAATGGTGTGAAAATAAACGTGCATTGAATATTTTTGTGATTTTTCTTTTCTGTTACTGGTTAACAGAGCTCTGATGGAGCTCAGGGTGTAGTGGAGTTATGACGTACAATCATAGACCTGCATTGTGCATCTGAGAAATACATTTGTAGCAAAAAAAAAAGGATGTTTCATTTTTTCCATGTGATGAACTGAAACATTATTTCATTTTTTATGTTTTGATTTTTGGTGTTCATTTGCACTGATATCTCAAAAAATAAAGTACTAAAATGCTTGAATGACTATGCATCTGCTTCATTTTTTCATATTAGTATTCATTCAATAGTTAGTCTTGGCCCTTTTGATTTCACACTTTTTTTTTTATTGGGTAGCACGTCTTAAATGGACCAGAATATGTACATTCATATTACTAGTTTGTACTTTATTTCACGTTGACCATAGTTTAAAGCTTCTGTTTTTTTTTTTAATTTCTTTTGCAAATCCAAAAGAAGGTCACGTATTTGTCCTAAATCTTTTATTTTGGAGTTGGCCGCTCTTCACGACGGTGCTGCTGAGTCTCGACAAAGAC
The DNA here is from genome assembly GCA_017639675.1 of Aplochiton taeniatus. Lineage (NCBI taxonomy): Eukaryota > Metazoa > Chordata > Actinopteri > Galaxiiformes > Galaxiidae > Aplochiton > Aplochiton taeniatus. Next base: position 6,020,397 of record CM030177.1, read on the forward strand.
CGGAAAGACATTGAAAGGAGTGAGGACAAGCCTTGGAGGTCAGCAGATGTGCCCCGGATGCATGCACTATGGTATGCCTTTGAAAGCTGAACCCGCGTCTCCTCTCAACCCAAAATAAATGGCATTACGCGACCAGGAAAACACCTGAAGTCCTATGTTCCAGCTTCCTGATCATCCCTTTCAAGATGCTCTGCTCTGCTAGTGAAATACACCCTGTAGTGCGAGCCCTTCAAAGGTGAGCCAGAGTTCAAGCCAAACTTTCCTTGCCCTGGGTTTGAATATGAAGTCTAGTTGGTGAACAGACGGGTTTCTGTCTGCAGTGCAGTTTTGTAAGCCTGCAGTTTCCCCAGCCCCAACTTCCCCTTTATTTAATCCTCGCCATGACTGACTACTCTTTCTTTAAACTCCCAGTAACCTTTCCCCTGAGTGAACTTCTCCATCCCGAGATCCTTATCAAGCTTGAACCACCAGTAACCCCTTCAATTTCCTCCAACTGCCAAAACAGCGGCGAGCATAAAGGCGCAAGTCACAAGTTTAAACCGAGGTCAAGGTGTAGATCTTGACAATCGTCCAGTTGTCTGTCGTTTTTTTCTTTCCACTTCCTGACCTCGACATGGGGCCAGAAAGATGTGAATGCAACACAGCAGGCTACCAATGACTCAATTGAGCCAAGCCTCTGAAGTCAGAGATCTGACATTTCATAGAGAGGTCTACTAAACAATGGCTTGTCATTGTAGATGTTGGTTATTTTGCCAGATGTGTGACTCTTATAAATTTGATATTTTGTCAAGGACTGGTTGTGCCACAAGCTTCCACAGATTGAGAAGGCTACATGCGTACGTATTAGTCTCGTAAAAAAAACGAAACGAATCTGTTTTATCCTCTTTTGTTTATTCATGTGGAGGCTTGAGTGTGTGGAAAACACGTACTTTGCTTCTACGGTGATAGGTCTGATCACCCTTGCTCATACAAGCGTGAACTTTGAGCGCATGGTTTGACTTCCGATGTTATATAAACAAACATTCACTCCCTATGAAGAAGTGTCCTTTACATTATATGGTTAATGTGACCATGTTTTGACAATTGTTTTTTTTACCAACTTTTAATGCATAGGAGTAAATTCAGTGGATACATGATTGGTGTCTCAAACAACCTTTTTATTCCTTGAAAAAAACGTTTAATGCATTCCTGTGCGTAGTATTTAAAAGCTGCTACCATTAAATTAGTCAAATCAAATACCTGGAGAAAATCAGATGCTAAGAGGTCAAATCAGTTTATTTTCCCAACTTTACCAGCTTCCCAAAGGGGCCTTGGCTTTTAGAGATAGACCTCTTTGTGAAGTCTGTGCCTTACTCTTCTGGGTCACGACCTATTGCCTCCCCATGCCCTGACCGCCCTCAATTTCCCGGCACAGGATCAAGTGTTGCCCTGCAGCTGTGAACCCCCCTCCGCTTCACGACCCCATTCTTCAAAGGCCCTGCGTAAATATGACAACTGGCAGCATGATTTTAGCTCTCTCTTTTAATCACACCTGATAACCTTTTGACCTGCTTGGCCCCCCGAGGCCTCTCAGTGGCCTGCATAAATGTTTTGATAATTATTCTATGTCATAAATGGTTCACTATCTTGATGTGCTTATGAAGATGAGGCTGGGTTACTCATATAGTTACAATTCAGTAGGATATTACAGAGAGCAGCCAGAGAAACAAGGTAGCTACAGCAGTACATTTCTTAGTATGCTGGGTTCCAAGGTTTCAAATCGGCCTCAAGGACACGGGTTCACTAGTTTTCATTATTGATAAGGTCAAAAGATAAGTATTTTGTAAAGCCTGGATATTGATGGTCAAGTGAATACTTGTAAACAGCCTAGTGAAATATTTATGATGCAAGAGAGCCCCTGCAGTCCTTAGTGCAGCCTGTCTGTTTGAAGCAGCTTGGCTGACATTGAAAGAACATGGCTGACATCTGCACTGTCAGACATGCACAAGGGTAAATGTTTTACAAACTGGCTGGGGAGAGCTAGTGGTGTCAATCTCCCATCTGATCTTCTCTGGGAAAAAATGCTATTCACTACTCCGACAACTACTTTTGATAATGCCAACTTAGCAGAGTTATAGATGGTCATACTTTTTCATCAGTGCTTCCACAATTGATTTACTTTCATGTAATATTATCTTGACCTAATTAAACACGAGCCCAAAAACATTACAATCTAACTCCACTAAACTCAAGTTTTAAACAGCTTTGACTACAATCATTTGAATGTTTGACCCTTTAACTTCTCTCAAAGCCCCATTTTCAGGAAGTTAGCTAGTGATTGTCTGCTTGCTTCACAACACATGATGACATTGTGGTTGATCTCTGGGGACTGGGGTCATGAACTTTCAAAGTAAATATTTCTTAAAATCCCAAGTAGAATGAGAAAGGGCTGTTCGGTGTCAACCAGCCTTGCTGAGACCAGATAGAGATGTGAACTTTGTCCGGTTGGGGCCAAGGGGCCTTTTGGGGGGAAAAATGCCAAATTGAACTCGAGTTTGTGATCTGCCATTAAACGGTTGAGGGGACTCAGACTAAACCCTACTGTATCTGGTTTTCAGAGAGAAATTCATTACATCTCTTATTAAAATACTATGCATAATTATAAGCATTAACAAGTTTGACAGTGAAACAAGAAGAAGTTGACCCAAGTGTGTGGGACATGCATGTACAATTTCAAATTAGCAAGTTTGAAAACAACATTTGTTTGGGAGATTTATTTCCTGGTTTTATGTCTGAAGATGGGGTTGTACGAAGGAAATAGTCAACATGAGCACAAATAAATGCATTATAAGCACATAGTTTGATGCTTTGGTCTGTTAAGTGGGGGTAAGTGGAAAAGATTTGGATTTCAGAAAATACAACACTCTGCATGATGCCCTTTATCCAAACCTGGTGGGCTTAAACTAGTTCATTCATTCAGTTGTCATAAAATCAATACTCTCCTTGCTCTCAGATCTCAATAAAGGTGGTAAGGGAAAGAACAGCGTTTACGTTGAATATATCTAGCCAAGTAAACGGATACATGATCAGTCCTGTTACTACTGCAATTTAGATAAAATGATGTTGATATTAGGATAATTATTCCTAAAACAAAACCATGTTGTTGATGCTAACCAATAGGTAACTGCTAACCGATTGAATCACACCAAGATAGAGAGGGACCCTTGATTAGACATTCTGTTGTACGTAAAGCTGTTTCCCTCAGGTTTGTTTCTCTCAACTCTCAGGCTTGATTGTGAGTTTTTAACTCTCAAACAAACCACTGAGAATACTATACCTCTCTTTCAATAAAGGGCCGTAAGAGAGAAGCCTCTATTTGTTACTGTTCACTGATCAACTGGACAACGTTCATCAATTTGTTTCCTGATTTCCCAGATATTCCGACTGATGACTATACCTGCTACCCTAGGTCAGACAGTACACTATGTTTGCAGCCAGACAAGAAAGAAAAAAGGCTTTCGAGTTCTCAAGGTAACCTTCACACACTCTGGTGGTCAGCCAATATTTCAGCATGCAGGACATAAAAGAATAAAATATTGATTAAGTAGCAGTGCTGAAAATTGGGAACCCTGTGATTTACAATGCAACTTGATTTACAAAGTGGCATCATTTTCATGAATCATTTGCTTTTCCTCATTTATACTACTGGTATGAATCTATCGTTACGCAACATTCCTCTTCCAATAGAGATGTTCTGTTGCCATCTGCTGGACAATTTTTAGGCATGTTTGCTGCCAAGTAAAGAATATATTGAGGATTCACCAAGCAACATTAACATTAAATACTTGAAGTATTCATCTAACAACTGAATTTTGCCACTCAATGACAGCCAGTTACATTATCAACAAAATGGGAGAAGGACCTCCTTCCCAAATTGATGGTATCTTTTATTTTTGTAACCAACATCGTGAATGGTGCCATCTACTGGCAAGGTCTCATCACTAGTGCAAATTATGTCCTTTATTAAATGCTTTCTTAACTGAACTACAAACCACCTCAAGGTGAAGAACAATTATCCAAAGAAAATAGCAAGTAATAATAATAATAATAATAATAATTGTTTCGTTAGAAATGACTGTCTCTGTAATTTGTTTCAGTGTAATAGAATGTTGTTGAAGGTTCACAGATTCTTTGGCCTATTGGCAAAGTAATTTGCTCTTTCAGCAACCAGTTTGTGCCCATGTCCAAGGGTACAAAATTTCAGGACCTATAGATTGCACTCATAGCTAAGGGTATGATCTTGCATTCTTAAACACACACACACACACACACACACGCACACACACACACACACACACACACACACACACACACACACACACACACACGCACACACACGCACACACGCACACACGCACGCACGCATACAAACTTAAATATTCAGAAACAGCCCAAATGGATGTAGAAACTATCTGGACAATGGCAGGACATCTCCGGGATACATGTAACAAGGTAAAACACCCTTAATAGTGAACTATTCCTTTAAGGTAGCAGCCCTCTTAATTTAGGCCTATCTGAAATACCCATGATGAAAATTGAATGGGTTTGGGTAGGGAGAATTTTTTGCAGAGTAGCCAAATGCCGATAGGCTTAAAACTATTCAACATCCTCCAAAATCCATTGGTCCTACATGAAAGGAGCGGACATATTTTGTGCCTTAATAACGGCAGCATCATCATTTATTTTCATTTTAAATTGTTTCCCAGTTCCCACCACAGTTTGATTTCTATAGTTTAACTTTACTAGCAGTAGGTACGATTTCACAGAGCCTAGGTTTAGTTAGGAATTAGTTTGCACCATCAACAATCGGCAGCAATGCCTTGATTTGAATGTTATTTTGTTTTGTGAATTACGTCACTCCCATAGGACTAAAGTCGTGACGTAAATGAAGTCCAACGAGGCAGGAGCAATCGACTACAGAGCAATGTTTTTGTCATCCATGCCTGTCCTGTACTACCCATGGCGCCTGTTATCTCGCTGATTAAGAAGGGGACATCTTAGCTGTTGCATTATTTCACTTGATAAAAGCCGTGTGTTCTCCCAACTTTTACTACAAAAATTATTGTTCAATTTAGCTAATTCTCAAGCGGTCATGACCGTGGAGCAGAATGTCCTCCAACAGCATTCTCAAAAGGTAAGGGAGGGTTAGCAGCTTTAGCTAGCTAGCTATCTGTTTTGCTAATGCCAGCATAGCTAAAGCTACTAGCTAGCTAAATAGTCAAAACAATTTCGCGATCGCACTTGACAACTCTTTAGCTATTTCGTTAAAATTAGGAAACTAAAAGTTTTCAATAGCAATATCAGCCATTATAACGGGCAAGTTAGTTTTCTAGGGGACAAAAACGCTAGCTACTGCTAGCGTTAGCTTGTATAAGTGTTGAACTTTGTGACAACAACGTTATATTTTTTATTTACTTTGCAGTTCCCACGTCCTAACCAATATTAATTCATCTCACGATAATCTACGTGTACAGTATGTTCTTCACAGCTATGAAACCGTACTAATTTGGGTTCTCTGGTGGGCTGCATAATATGCTTGCTAACGCCTCAGCTGCTGTTTGCCAACCACGCCTTTTAGCCATGACACATAACGTTGATTAGCTCACATTAGCAAAACTAGCTACATAAACAGAGACATATGTCATTTCAGTAAAATTGAAAATGAAACCTTCCCCACAACAGTGCATGAGATGATAGGTTGCGGTAACGAGGGTTTTATAGCGTCACCGTACTCGCATTGCCTTTGACTCAGAGTCAGACCCCTGCTCCTAGCCTGGGACTGGTGTTACTTTCTTGTGTATCCCGTTTCAGTTTTGATGTGTTTGTTTACGTGGAGTCAGCTGTGTGTAGCTATTCTTCAGTAAGAGGAGAGTGGAACACACTTTTAAGAAATATTATTTACCTAAACGTCGCTTTCCCACGCTTTATTCTCATAGTGTTCCGGCTTATTTCTAATGAATCCGAATTGCCCTTCTAAAACTAAAACTATCATCTAAAACTATTTGTTTACTCAGTTAACGGCTGTGTCGGGGCCATGAGTCTGTTATCTAACCCAACCAAATATGTCAACTGGCCTGCAACAAGCTGTTGGCCAGCTAGCTACTTGAGTCTATACAGTATACAATATTAGATTTACCAATATGAATCAATTACAGATTCTTAGTAAAAAAAAAACTTGATTGTTTGTTTACCATATTTGCTTCATTGATGGATATGCATAAATTAAATGTGTCAGAAGCGATCAAGTCGAATGGCCACAACCTGATGTGCTATAAACATAGATCCACTGAGAATCCATAGTTTCACTGTAATCTGATCGAATTGAGCACTGTTGCCGATTTATGTTTGGACAATGCCGAGTGGTGGGTGTATGTGAGAGAGGAGGGAAGGCTGAGCATTCCTCATGTTAAAATCCACTCTCCTTGTATCATCGCAATGTTTTAGCCTCTTACACAGCTGAGCTAGCCACACCACCCACAGGATTAAATAAAAACATAATTAGTAGGTATGTCCATTGACCTCACTTTCCAAACTTGATCATCAAGGATTTCATTTGACTATGTTGTTCTGTGGTTGCATGACTGTTCCTGCAAGCATGCTGAGGTTTTGCTATTAAACTCAGCTATGATAATAATGTCTGTGTGGAAATGGTAGCAACTCCCACCGTAGGGATCTTCTAAATTTCAGTGTAGGGAGGAGGAGGGATGATGTTGCTGGCTGTTTGGCGTACATAGCCGCCAAACTGGGAGCAGGGCCAGACAGAAGACTTTGGGGTGTTATTTATGCAAGCTGCTACTCTAAAAGAGTTGTGAACTGCTTGATTTATTTTGTCCCCCGATCTCTCGAGTGGCCCTGTCGCAATACTTACCCCTAAGGTGAAGCCATCAGTATAGCCACAGAGCTTGTTGACACCAGTAGAGAATAAGGCACAGGTCTCCCAACCTGGACAATGGCGTCTGCAGAGCGCTTACACCCAGGGCCTGTTAAAGTGTGGCCTGGGCTAGTACCGAAGATAGGCCTGCTTAGAAAAGTGGCCTCTGCCTGGGCTCTTAAAACTAAAGTGCACTCCTCCATAGTGTTACGAGTGTGCTTGTTCAGACCACGTAATGCACTTTGCCATTGTTGGGTGAACTCTGCCATTGTGCATGAAAAGCCCTTCCACACCAGTTTATTTTGACATCTTTCCATACTCCCCCAGCTCCACTTTCCAGGGCCACTCTGACAGAAAAATATGTGATTTTTGTGGTGTATGCTGTTTTGTTGTAACCTAGCTTTAACTATTAGTGTGCCGCAGGGTAATGGAGTCTGACCTCCAGCCATGTCTCCTCATCCAGTTGCTAATGCGCTCTGGCCTGATTACCGGTGTTTAACCTGTCTTTACTCTGCCCTGCCCCCCCCCCCCCCTGCGACAGCACCAACAGACTCTTCTGAATCAGCTGAGGGAGGTCACAGGAACCACCGATGTCCAGCTGCTTCAGCAGGCCTTGCAGGTAAAACGTGCATCCTCCCACAAATGCATCCACACACACACACACACACGCTTATGCAATTACACATCTTTTCACTACTTAGTCAATTCCTCTTTCATTTCTTATTTTGAGTCCCTTTGGACTTTCGGAATATTCATTGCCAGAGTTGTAACAATAGTCTCTCTGTTCACGAAAATATCTCTGATTGCCTTACAGCATTCAGTGTTACATTACACAAGCATCTTCACCACTGACACTCCATTTTTGATGGTGTATTCAGAGTCATTATAAAGGTTCCAATTGCTGAATACGTTTGGGAGCTATTGCCGTTAGAGAAGGTGTTGCTGAACCTCTCCTGTCTGGATTTCAGGTCAGCAATGGAGACTTGGCAGAGGCAGTGGCGTACCTGACAGAGAAGAACGCCAAGGTCCCTCAGCAGGATGAGACCACCTACTACCAGACCACCCAGGTGGCCAACGACCGATACATCAGCGTGGGAAGCCAGGCAGACACTAGTGAGTTGCACCATCGCCATGGTGACAAAGGACAGCCTTAAAGAGTATTCAGAAACTGCAAATGTGCAAAACAATAACAATAACACAAAAAAAAGAACGCTTTATTGCAAAATGATTGAGTCTCATATATCTGTATCAAATCAGACTTCTGTGGACACCCAAGGGGTTAAAACAAGACGGTTTGTTGAAACAAGAATTCGACCACACCCATACAATAGCCGCTGCCACCTGGTTTGAGCATTTTCCCAATTATAATCTTTTTCACATGTTCAAACAAACTTTGAATGAGGCTGTCAATAAGTCTTGTAGGGACGTCCGGTTATTACTAAAAAGAATTGCTGAAGATTAAAAAGGGAAGTGATGATAGAAAAATACTTTGATAGTTACAAAAATGCTCTACTAGAGAGTCATGTCCTTTCCCAATGAGGGTGTCAGGAGCTTGACTCCCAACTTTCCCAGCAGAATTTCACACAGGAGTGGCCTGATTTGATTGTTGTTTTTCTCTTTCTATTGTGCCTTGAAGTTTTACATTTGTTATCTGTACCAACCTATTATTAAGATCAGACTAGGAAGAGGGACCAATTTGCTGTAATATTGAAACTCAATTTACAAGCCTCTACCATAGCATTAAGCCTGGTAAAAATATTCTATGCAAGAAAGGATTAGAGGGTCTATCTACGTGTGTTTGGGTGACCTCAAGCTGTATGAGATAAATCATACCGATGTTTGCGTGCGATATTGCAGATGTGATTGACCTGACTGGAGATGACAAGGATGACCTCCAGAGAGCCATTGCACTCAGTCTGGAGGAATCCAACCGTGCCTTCAGGGAGACCGGCATCACCGATGAGGAGCAGGCCATCAGCAGGTAAGACTCACAGCGGCGACATACAGTACCAGTCCAAAGTTTGAACACACTTTCTCAAGTGAATGGGGAAGTGTGTCCAAACGTCTGGCTGGTACTGTACATCCAAGAAGTCCAGGAGCAGGAATGTCCTCAGGTTCTCTGTTCGCTAGTCGTAATACATTGGAATGTAAATATTCGAACGAACAATATAAATTGCATCTGGCTTTCAATTTGTTCACGGCAGAGTCCTGGAGGCAAGCATAGCGGAGAACAAGGCGAGCCTGAAGCGCACGCACACAGAAGTATGGAGCGACTCTCCAAACCCCCACGACAGGAAGAGGATGGAGAACTGCCCCGTTGGCCTGAAGAACGTGGGCAACACCTGCTGGTTTAGTGCCGTCATACAGGTGAGAACACAACCATGCCCGCGTCTGAAGGGCTGGAGAAAGGGGTTTGTGCTGGCGACAAATTTCAAATCAAGTGTACAAACCTGGAGGAATAGTACCGAGCAACTTTGTAGGCCCTCACACAGATTGGATTAGGTGTCCTAACCTTGCCGAGGCCTGGCGAGAATGTGAACCGAGCTGAAATATGCGCGATGAGGAACACTGGATACACTGTCACATGTTGCCTGGCCCTGGCATGTGTGTAACTTGACCCTTCAGGAGACTGCATCGTCTCAGCCCTAATGCCTATTCTGAGATATTTACTGCAGGGCAGGTGATGAAAAGAAGTAAACAACATACTACTCTCAAGGGTTGAAGGAGCCATTTTTAGTTTTGTTCAAGTGTCTAAGAAAGGCAGTCATGTCTGGTGTTTATATTTATATTGTGTTGCAGAAGAGTATAGTTTTACTGACATAAGAGATCTGTTGATGAAAACTGCCCCATGGAGTTTTTGGCCACAAGTTCAGAAATGTGTGCTGTAGAGGAAATATTGGGCAAAACAATATTATTGGCAAACTGCATAAATAATTGGCAAACTACATAAACTGGGTGTTGGATGTTGAAGGTATTTGAAAAGCTTGCAGCACCTTGAATATACATGATGCGACATATTCTTAAACTCCTTCCTGAATGTGTTTGTCTGCAGTCTCTGTTCAACCTGCTGGAGTTCCAGAGATTAGTCCTTCACTACTCTCCCCCTGCCAGAGTCCAGGACCTTCCTCGCAACCAGAAGGTCAGTCACTAGTACCACCACCACCACTATACCAGGCCGATGGTCCTAGAATGGATAAAGGTGTTTCAACATAAGAACTGAATTCACACATGGACAAAGAAAGCCACGGAAGTCATTATTTGGATTATTTGTGATGTAGTAGCTGCTTATAATGCTTTTAAGAGGTATTACCCAGGATAAAAGTATTGAATGGCATGCTTTTGTGCGCTTTACTGCTTGTTAACAGACAAAAGTGTCTCTTAAAGGGACAGCAGCCTCATAACCCCCCACCCCTAAAAAAAAGATTGATTTCATTGAACCTTACAATATCTACGGCCTAGGGTCCAACATTCCCCAGTATTCATGTTCCTGTATCTTCAGCAGAGAGAGGCTTAGTTCCAAATCCTTTGACCAGGAAGCAGCAAAGCTAGTATCCTACTGGGCTGAGAGCATAAGGGGAGTCCTGGGGACGTTACAAGGCTCTTTGCTCTTTCTACCTCACCTCTTTTAACAGGCCAGGTCCTCTTTAGCTGCCCAGCTAACCTGCATTTTTAGCAACAGGAAGCACTGTGTGAAGGGGCTTATGGAGCTTCAGTGTAGCCCTGTGGTCACAGACACACGCTCCACCCACTGAGAGCGTATCCCAGTGCCCCAGGCACCACTACTCAGAGCAGCTTAGCGCCTCGCAGCCCCAAGCACAACGCGTATCCCCTCGTCCTCTCTGCGTCGGTAGCCCACTATAGGGGATGTGCCCCTGCCGCTAATCTTTGCTAAGCCTCCGCGGCGGCTGTATAGCTGCAGACCCCGGTAATCGCGAGGTCTGAGGCCCTCAGCCCGGTATCACTGGCCTACCCCTCGACCAACAGAGAGACACTTGTGGGGTGGTTTCGTCCTCATCTGACATCGATATCTCGGACCCTCGGAGAAAACCAGATGGATTTCCCCCGTCCGTCGTCCACAGGATGTGTCTTTGAGACGTGGCTCTGTCTTATGTCTTGCTTCCCGCTCTTCAGCAGTCGTCCTCAAAACACGGCACGCAAAGTATGTAGTCGTGCCGCTTTCTCATTCAGCCCCAACATGAACAACGGGTGGGCCATCTGCCATCTGAAGCGTTAGTCTGCACGCTGAGTTTTTGGGGACTCCCCCTGCCTCTCTGGCCAGCTGAGCGATTTAGTAGGTCAGTACATACTCCCAGGATCTGCTAGCGAAACCGCCTCCTTTGCTGTCAGATGGTAGCCTTGTTTTTTGTGGTTTTTTTTCTGTCCCTCCGTTCAGGAGCACAGGAACCTGCCCTTCATGCAGGAGCTGAGGAACCTCTTCTCGCTCATGGTCGGCTCCAAGAGGAAGTACGTGGACCCGTCCCGTGCCGTGGAGATCCTCAAGGACGCCTTCAAGTCCAGCGAGTCTCAGCAAGTAAGCCGACATCTCTCATTCAGAGCAGCCACCTGCTTGCCATAAAATTCTCCGTGTACACAACTTTCTCAATCTTTGGGGGGTTTTCAGTAAATACTGCACTGTAGGCCTTGAGCAAGGGAATGGAATTACTCCACAATAACAAGTTTCCATGTGATTGAACTGCATCTGACACATCAGGACCGAATTATCCCCTTAAAGAACAACAGCATCATACTTTGTTGTTGGTGTTGTGATGAGGTCGCTTGAGTTGTGTCAGTTGGACTGCGGATTTCTCCCTTCCCATAGTTGTTCTGCTGAGTCAGTCAAAATACATTTCATCCCCCACCGCGCAAAACCTATTGGCAAGGGATTAGCCTTGCTATGCTAATATGCTATAATTTCATGTTGATATGACCACTGTCCAGCCCTTCCACTTGAGAAAAGCGATATTGCTGAGCCGACGCCCTCATCCCAGGCCCTCAGAGGTCAACCGTCTGACCAGGGCACATCAGTCATGTCCCTGCAGTGTGTCAGCCGTGCCACAGAGAATATGCGACCTGTATGGGAGGGCGCCATTAAGCCCTAGGGTTCCCCAGGGTGGCTTTTGAAGTCTACCTCTTCTCCCCGGGCCAAAGCTCCCACGTAGCCTGGGGGGTGGGGGGGGGACCACCACCGCTGATTTGACCCTCTGAGTCTGGTGGCTCCGGGGCAGGGTTAAAGCATGTCGACTCCCCCTGACCTCGGTTGACCTGTCTGTCTGTCTGTCTGTCTGTCTGTCTGTCTGTCTGTGGCCCCCCCACAGCAGGACGTGAGCGAGTTCACCCACAAGCTGCTGGACTGGCTGGAGGACGCCTTCCAGATGAAGGCCGAGGAGGACAGGTAACTAACATCCCCACACCCTCACTGAGAAAAGAGTCGGACGCTACGTAAGAGGGGGGGGGGGGGGGGGGGGGGGGGGGGGGGGTCTTAGTGAGCGCCAAAGGCGCCGCGCGTCTGAGCATTATTCAGATGGCTCTGAGGCCTGCATGTCTTCGTTTAAGTGTGTTGTGTTTGAGAGACGTGACTCACCCTGCCAGCGCTTGCGTTGACGCTGACCTCTTCCCCTTTTGCAGAGAGGGCGAGAAGCCAAAGAACCCGATGGTGGAGCTGTTCTACGGCCGGTTCTTGGCTGTGGGCGTCTTCGAAGGTAAGGGGGCAGGGAAGGAAGGGTTTGGAAGATGTTTGCTGTCGGAGGTGGAAAGAGTGAATGGAGGAGGGGGAGACAGGCAGGGAGTGAGTGAGTGAGTGAGTGAGTGAGTGAGTGAGTGAGTGAGTGAGTGAGTGAGTGAGTGAGTGAGTGAGTGAGTGAGTGAGTGAGTGAGTGAGTGAGTGAATGGGGGGGCCTGGTGAGTCGCTGTTTAGTGTGTGTGTGTGTGTGCGTCCTTGCCCCCGGTAATGAAAGGTGACCTTGTTTTAATGAGATGTGGCACATGTTAAAAAAGCACCGGGATGTGCATTGATCCTGGAGGACCTTGACGGCTGATTGACGCTACACTTATTATGCATGACAATACTGGCCCAGAGCTGCCAGACAAAGAAGCCAGGGCAGCGAGCGGACGACACTTCAGCTCGTTAAATGACCTTAATACCTCATTTGCATGTCCGCTAACTTTCCCTGCCTGCCCCTCCTTTTTGTAGTCCACCCGACAGCGCTATGCCACTGCCGTGGCTGTGTCCGCTCCACAGTGCCCTCTGCCAGGACTGGTAAAAATCAGTGGCTGTGCGAGCGACTAAGTGAGCGACTGCTGAACGAGTGGAAATCAGCCTGGGTATAAATGAGTGTGAAATGGCTCATCGCCAGTGGCGTCACCAGGAGGGGGTGGGGGCTACAGACACCAAGGGGGACACCAAACAGTGGGCAGTGTATCATCAGAAATATATGATGTTTCATAAAAATATCCCTGTAGTCAGATATTAGGGATGGGAATTGATACGATTTTATTGATACTGATGCCATTATCGATTCTGCTTATCGGTTTGATTATCAGTTCCCTCGATTGCTGGTCAATTTTCTGTGTGGGGGAAAAAGTAGGCCTACACAAAAAGTATGTATTTTTCAACTTCCAAATCAATACAGCCAGGAATACCCATGCAAACCTTCTAATAAGTGGGCTGCAACAGCGCCAAATGCTAGTCAAGGCCAGTGAACGTGTCTCTCGCTCATTATACTGATAGCACACCGACCTGCATAGTCCACAAACGCGAGTGGCCAGTGGTGTGACAAGAAGCTGTGTTTAGTTTGGTTACTGACTGTTCTCATTAGTTGTTGGGACGTTGTCTGGGTTGCGGTGCTAAAATGAATTTGTCTCATAAATGCAAGACTTCTTTTGTGAGACCTTATGTTTGTTTGGTTGCATTTTCTTTGTCCGGGGTGGGGGGTCCTTACAGGTGCTTGATAATACCTTAACTTAATAACGCCGAATAGAGGCACAGAGGCTTAAACTATGTTGGCTGTAATGTTAGCTAGCCAGCTAGAACTACAACCCTGGTCATGACACATGAGTTTTTCCTATGCGCCACTGTCAGAAATACCTTACGGCACCGATAACAGGAATCGTTAACTCTGGAGGGCGATTCCGATGGTTTGGACAATTTGGAACCGGTTCTCAATTCCCATCCTTATTAGTTATTACAAGAGCATACATTTACTACTGTATCAATATACCTACACGGCAAAAATTCTAAGGCTAATTTACTTTTTGAACCTTCTAATGCACCAGTCAGAGCTGTCAATGAAGCACAATGATGCTTCGAATCACATTGTTTAGTCTGCAAGTGCCGCAACCATGCGCTGTCGTTTTTGTTGCTGCAGTTTTTCAATTATTGTTTATTATAAGTTATTACTTAGTGACACCCACCCTATTGACGCCACTGCTCTTCGCATTTCTGACACTCAAAAGGACTCTGCATATGGTGCTCACACACACACACACACACACACACACACACACACACACACACACACACACAGGCAACGTTTTCAGATGCTCCTCTGAGGAATAGAGTGCATTACAGGGCACGCTCCAGGGAAAAAACAGCCTGTTCTTGTAGTATTTTTTAATAAGCCCAACCTTGCGTGCTTGTTTTAATGCTTACTGTGTACAATTTATATGTATTTGTGCGTGCTTGCTCTCTATTCCCCTTCAGGAAAGAAATTTGAGAACACTGAGATGTTCGGACAGTACCCCCTCCAGGTGAACGGCTTCAAAGACCTCCACGAGTGTCTGGAAGCGGCCATGATCGAGGGGGAGATAGAGTCTCTGCACTCCGCCGATAACTCTGCCAAGTCTGGACAGGAGGTCAGTAGCACACTCAAAAGAAAACAAACCGTTTTCAAACACAGATGGGTTTGTAGCTATTGAGACCAAAGAGAACAGACTTCTCCTACTTTAAAAAGCACATTTTTACCTAACAGCAGGATTTTTCTTACCTTAACTAATGTAAGCTCTTGGTCACCTAAACGGTACTTCTACTTAGAGAGAGGTTGGTTTTAGTTAAGGCGGGAGTGTTAGTGAACTTTCTCGTAGGGGGTGGGCCTGGCCTGTGACCCGCTGTGACCCCCCCAGCCTGCCTGGGTTGGCTTCTGGCCAGGGTTAGCCTGGCCTGGGTCCTTCCAAAGCAGCTGGGAGAAGCTCATTACCAGACACTTACACAGATGGACGTGAGACCTAGCCCTCTGGACTGGGCCCAACTCCTGACTGCATTCACAGGGACGCCATGGGAGAGTTATAGAGAGAGTGAGGGAGGGAGGGCGAGAGGGAGGGGGCGGATTGTTTGAAGGGATTAGTTTTGTTTATGCGTTCTCAAGAAGGGGAGCAGGGATTTACAAGAGCACTGTATGTTCCTGTCAGGACTGGTCCCAGGACTGGACGTGATTTGTGAGGTTTGGAGCTGTTAGTGGTAGTAGTTGTAAAGCCAAGACAAGCCAATCCAATACATGCCCGTCTCTCACCATTTTCAACCGTTTGCATTCATGAGAACTCGACCGAGTGTAAAAATTGTCATCCTGGTGTCACAAAGAAATGATCAAAAAGCACCTATTGGTTCCTAAGTAGCAGTGTAAAGTCTGTCTGGGTTGTAGAGGAAGAGATAGCTATTATTTTTTGTATGGAAAAATAACACACCCATTTTTATAAAACCATTTCAGTGTGTGTGCTGTGCTTGAATTAGTTGGATTTAACATTGGTGTTATTTGGGATTTCAAGTATTGACCATAACCAGCACACCACTCTTTCCTGGTTGATGGAACGCATATGTCACGCTAGAGAAAGGTGTATATACTTGGCTTTTTTGTTCGATTAGATGACGAACGTGCCACTTTTTCTTATTGGAGTCTTGTCCATCATAAAACATCCAGCATAATTACCTCTTCATCTGAAGAACAGGACGTGACTCTTTTCTAAAGTAAAAATTCTCTAGCTGTTGATATGTAGCTAGTACGATGTTGACGTAATGTGAGTCTGGCCTCTGTAGCTTGGCCCGCTAATAATGTTAACGAAACAATCGGATCCGGAATCTCCGACAGAAGTCTATCGATACCATTTGGTTATGGCCACTTGGTGGATGTAGTATGAACATGACGTACCATCTCTTTGTGCCAAGGAGGAAAGTGGCATGAACCACGTAACGCTGTGAACGCAACTGCAGTTGTCTTAGTGGGGAGTCTGTCTTTTGGGGCTTTTAAAGTGTAAACTAAATGTTTAAAGTAGAAATATATTCGTATTAAGACTGGCTCCCTTTTTTTTATATAAAATTTGTTTAACCTGTTAATCGATTGATAACAAATGATGCATGTCATTTCCAAATGTCTCCAGCACTGGTTCACCGAACTGCCTCCCGTGTTGACATTTGAACTCTCCCGATTTGAGTTCAACCAAGCCTTGGGGCGGCCCGAGAAGATCCACAACAAGCTGGAGTTCCCCTCCATGCTCTACATGGACAGGTGAGGCCTCGCCGCGTGACACAACCCATCCAGCTGGATCGCACTCGGAAGAGGCGTTCTCCGCCAGCGTTCCGCGGCGGTGAGTCATGTGCTGTGGCATCTGTGTTGTCAGGTACATGGACAGGAACCGGGAGATCACCCGGATCAAGAGAGAGGAAATCAGGCGTCTCAAAGAGCACCTGACGCTGCTCCAACAGCGACTGGAGAGGTACGGCCGCCGCAACACCTCCTTGCGCGCCTGTTTGAGCAGCTGAGTCAACCAAGCCGTTTGAAAAAGTTGCGGTGTTTGTTTCATGCCCCGACTGGATCTCCTTCCCCTGCCCTCCTCCCTCCGTTGCCCAGGTATCTGAGTTATGGCTCCGGCCCCAAGAGGTTTCCTCTGGCAGACGTCCTCCAGTACGCAATGGAGTTCGCCTCCAGCAAGCCGGTGTGCACCTCCCCCGTGGAGGACATCGACACGGCAGCGCCCCCCGGTGGCACCACAGGGCAACAGCTGCCCTCAGCAAGGCATGTTACCAAACCACCTCCCCCTTCTTTTTTTTTTATTGAAATGCAATAATTTTTTCAATACCACACATGAGGACTGTGGGGTTCTCTGTTTAGTTTTGCTTTTAAAAGCATGTGCAGAATCTCTACATTAGGTCCTTTCAGGTTTGCCACATCATTTTGAAAATATCTCAGGATTCAATGAAATCACCAAACATTGGTTATAGATTGCGGAAGGTGTTGCAGTAATGAGAGAAATCAGTCCAAATCAAATAAAATTGTTAATTTGAAGACATATATTATTTCAGTGTGTTAAGTAACTGCATGACAGTTAATAATCAAATATTAACAATGTGATGATGTTTCAGTTTTCCTAATGGTCTTGACGTTTTCAGACCGTTGTGGTAAAGTGATTTTTAAAGACTAATTTCGGAAAATATGTTCAAAAAAGTTAAATTGTCAATATGCATTTTTAATAAACGCTCACGAACACTTCAGACCGTGTTAGCAATGCCTAAAAAAGGACATGCGTTGATTCAAGTCTTTTTAAAAACATTTTTGAGAATCCCCCATAGATCGCTGTGTGTTTGTCTTGGACCCTGCAGCACAGCAGAGCAGAGCTCCTCCGGCCCCCCTGATGTCCAGGCCCTGGCCCAGTCTGCCTCGGCCCCCTCAGCCCAGCCGCAGCAGAGAGTTCCCCTCCACAAGCCCTTCACCCAGTCCCGGCTGCCCCCAGACCTGCCCATGCACCCCGCGCCGCGCCACATCACGGACGAGGAGCTGAGGGTGCTGGAGGGCTGCCTGCACCGCTGGAGGAGCGAGGTGGAGAACGACACCCGCGGTACGTCTCGCCTCTGGAAGCTGATTGGGATTGTAAAGGTAGTGCCCCCCCCCCACCCCCGTTTGGTGTCACAAGCATCTGTTTCTCGTCCCTTTCCCAGACCTGCAGGGAAGCATATCCAGACTTCACCGGACCATTGAGCTGATGTACGCAGACAAGTCTATGATGCAGGTCAGCGCGGCCCATACACGCACGTGGACACACACACACACACACACACACACACACACACACACACACACACACACACACGGTTGCTTAGTATCTGTTTGGCCTCAGGTCCCGTACCGACTGCATGCCGTGCTGGTCCACGAGGGCCAGGCCAACGCGGGCCACTACTGGGCCTACATCTACGACCCTCACCAGCGGCGCTGGATGAAGTACAACGACATCTCCGTCACCAAGTCCTCCTGGGAGGAGCTGGTCCGCGACTCGTTCGGAGGATACAGGAACGCCAGCGCCTACTGTCTCATGTACATCAACGACAAGAAGCCCTTCCTCATAGAAGGTATGGCGGCTTCCCCAGCAGTTCAGCAGTATGTGACGTTAGAGACACCGTGAAATAACCCAAAATGTAGAGCTGCCTTTTTTACAGCAGTACCGTACCGCCCTGTGTGTGTGTGTGTGTACGTCCGTCCGTCCGTCCGTCCGTCCATCTCGTGTGTGTGTGTGTGTGTGTGTGTGTGTGTGTGTGTGTGTGTGTGTGTGTGTGTGTGTGTGTGTGTGTGTGTGTGTGTGTGTGTGTGTGTGTGTGTGTGTTTTCGTGTGCGTGTGTGCCCGTCTGTCTGTTTCTTGCGCGCGTGTGTTTTTGCGTGCGCCCGTGTGGGTACAGAGGAGTTCGACAGGGAGACCGGTCAGATGCTGAGCGGACTGGACAAGCTGCCCCCGGACCTGAAGCAGTCGGTGAAGGAGGACAACCAGCTGTTTGACAAGGAGATGGAGGACTGGGACCTGCTGCAGGCCCGCAAGGCCCAGCAGGAGAAGCTGGCCCTGGCTGCGGCCGCCGCCGCCGCCGCCGCAGAGTCCGCCACCCCCTCCACCATCACCTCCATCACTACCGGCTCTTCCTCCAACTCCTCCTCCCCGCAGCCAATGAGCACGGAGCCCAGTCCTCCCGACAACTCAGGTTAGGGTCGTAGTCAAGGGCAGCGGGCAGGCATGTAGAACAGAATGTCTAATTGGCAATCAATGGTTGGTGGGCAGATCAGAGGGGGAACAAAAGGAATACCTGGGCCGGCTCTCAAGAGGGGGGATCTTAGAGAGGCAGCGTAAAGGATGGAACTGGTTGTGATTATGGGATGTGTTCAGGTGCTGTAATGGGCTCTTCAACCTCTTATCCATCATGGACTTCTTATCAGCGGAACGTTTACCTATGGTTGTGCACTATTCACGATTGGAGTGTTGCGTGGTCCAGATTTATTTTTCAAATTTGAATGTAAACTTTTCATAGTAGTGTTATTAGGTACAGCTTTTCACTGCTTTGGGGGTCTCTGTTTTAAGTGTTACCTCCCCCCCCCTTCAGGCCTGCAGCAGGACCCAGAGTACATGGAGCAGCCATCACCCACGGACGACTCCAAGCACCTGACAGAGCACACGGAAAGGGCCATCTCCAAGGCTACCGCTGAGCAGGAGGAGAGGAGCCCTGAGGAAGTGCTCACGGCTGTAAGACACATCAATACATCACACACACACACAAACACTCACTCTCTTTTGCTTAGTCGTGCTCTCTCCCAAAACACTGATTTCATTTGACGTGACCCCACACGCAACAGACAGTCCTCAGGTCCACCACCCCCTCACACAATCATCCCGTCATCCCTCCCCATCTCTTTGTCTCGTCATGGTGTGTGTCCAGTAATGGAGGAAAGCCCGCGTTGGTGGACCTCTCCTCTTTTCAGTATCATCGGCTATGCTCCTCTATCTCTCCTCCATCCTCCTTGTTTCCCTATCCCCCATGTGTCCACAGTCTCCTAGCCTCCCCCCTCCCGTCCAGCCTCTGGTCCAGAAGAGCTGCCCTCCCTCCCCTTCCCCTGACCACCCTGTGGAGGATGAGCCCCCCGCCCAGAAGGTGGTCGAGGTGGCCATCCCTCACGTGGGAACCTTTGTCATCGAGTTGGAAGAAGGGGGGTATGATGACGAGGTAGCACTCGCCCGGTGCTGTGCTCGATACCGTCCCGAGATGCCTTTGCCTGTTTGAGAAGGCCAAGCATGGCTGCTTCGCGTCTTTGCTTGTTAGTCCCCAAAAAAAAAATGTCACGTGAGAATATTCTTTTCCCCAAGTCCATGTGAGGTCCAGATTTTTTTTTTTTATACTAACTTGCCGTCCTAGTTTTGAAGCAGAATAACAATTGAAACTGAAGCTCGGGGCCCACTCAGCTTCAAAGTTTTGTGTGTAGAGTCTCTTTTAAGCCAGCCTGCTTCAGAAGTGTGCCCATCTCCAATAAAGTAGCCAGCACTTTTTCAACAGCAGAGATATGTCTCTCTCTTTCTCTCCTTCTTTCTTTCTCTCCTTCTTTCTTTCTATCTTTCTTTGCCTGTGTTAATAATTTGTTGTAATTTTCTCTTTAATTGACTGCAGCCCAGTCCCTTGTAAATGGAATTTGGATTGTGCAGTTTGAGTTTTACATTTCATATAAGCAGACTGTTTTGCGGTGCGCTACCATTTCCAAGCGATGTAGCGATGTATACTGGACTACAAAACTCGTTTGTTCGGGTTATTTGAAGGGCGGACGCTTAGTCACAATCTTTGTCCATCTTATGCCTCCGCCATTTCCCCCACCGTGCCATGGGCTGGCGGCCTTGGTATATTTGCACTGCCAAGTGTGTCCTTTTTCAGGATAAACCCACCGTTTCTGTGCCCTTGAAATGGCTCCTGTCCGCGTCAGCAGTGCGACTAACACATGCATGGCCTGCTGAGTGATGTATGGCATGCAGCGAGCCGCATGGCGCCAGAGAAGGGCTCTGCTGTAAAATATGGCGTCGGACTACGCTTGGTTTAGTCCGCCACATCTACTGTAATGCTTTAACACAGTTCCCCCTTCCCTGGGCAGGCAATGATGACTCCCAACATGCAGGGTATTATAATGGCCATTGGCAAAGCCAGCAGTGTGTATGACAAATGTGGGCCTGAGGCGGCTTTCTTTAAGGTACATCCCTATTTTCTATTTCTCTCCCACTTCGTTTTTTTTTTTTCGTTTTTTCTTTGCAACGTTTGAACATGTCTTGTAGCCATTCCACCCTTCCTCCTTGTAGTGTTGCTAATAAGTTGCTGGGCTATTTTTCAGAACATCGAGCCTGGTTTTCTTAATGAGACAAAAAACACTAACCGTCGGAAATTTGAATTCGCAACCACTCGAAGGATGATATGATCACACTTTCTTTATATCACGCTTGTGTTTTTCTTAATGTGAATGTGAGTACTGTAATCAAAGAAAATCCAGACATTGACGACAAGTTCAAAAATAACTCGGGTGGGTTCTTCGACTAAACACAAACAGTGGTCTGAAATGACATGACTTAAACTCAGGGAAAGTTAACAATGCAGGGCGTGCCCACACTGAATAAAGAAGGTCGGATACCTTGCCCTCCCTCAGAGTGTCTGGTGCCTCTCTCTGCCCAGGCCATCAAGGTGGAGTACTCTCGCCTGCTGAGGCTGGCCCAGGAGGACACTGCTCCGGAGAATGACTACCGGCTGCAGCACGCCCTGGTCTACTTCCTCCAGAACCAGGCCTCCAAGAAGATCCTGGAAAGGACCTTGCTCATGCAGTTTGCGGACAGGAACCTGGGATTTGACGAGAGGTATGACCAGTAACACTGGCATGCGCATTTACTTCTTTGTGTACTTCTATTTGGACCGTTTCTGTTGAAACCATTGCAAAAAAATATAATTTTGAAGCCTCCAAAATCACCAGCAGATGGCAGCAATGCCACAAAATGAATAACTGATGTCAGTTAACTGTTGTCTTCCCTCCAAGCTGTAAGTGAGCCTGTTCTCTACTCTTCTTGAAGGATATGTAGTGTTGTTTTAATTTCTCCTTGATGTGAACATTAACACTGTGAGTGGTAAGTGGCATCTGACCAACACAGCTTTTTACACATAATTTAGCTAAAAAATAAGATTCCCTTGATAACATAATATATTATAAACAAATTAGTTTGGCGCAACTATCGTTTGAGTGAATCACGGTAGTTATCTAGAGACCCTGCTTAGGCATGTCGCCCACAATCAATATTCATGAGTCCAAAATGTGTTCTTTTCTACTCTATTTTGAGCAAGGTAATTAGATTTATGTGTGCGTGTGGCCTCAAATGGGACCCCGGGAGAACTGTTTCAGTTTTCTCCTCAGCATTAAGGAGTGATTCATCGGGCTGTGTCACACCCCGAGAGCAAGGTGGCCACTTTCATCTCCAGGAGCACCTCACCATGACTCACCACCATCTCGGCACTAATAACCCTCCTCTCTCCCTCTTTCTCCTCCCTCTATCTGTCACTTTCTTTCTCTCTCTCTCTCTCTCTCTCTCTCTCTCTCTCTCTCTCTCTCTCTCTCTCTCTCTCTCTCTCTCTCTCTCTCTCTCAGATGCAAGAGCGTCATGAATGTGGCACGTGCCAAATTAGATCTCATAAAGCCAGAGGAAGTCAACATGGAGGAGTATGAGGTGAGCCAAACTGTAATAAGGCTAGAGAATATGATTCGAAATGCAACACTCACATTCACAACACAGAATGTTTCCCTGTTTGTTTGCCAGAGAAACTGGAATATGTTGTTTTAGACTGTTTTATCAGTTCTGAACAAATGTTTGTTCAGGACTCAACTTTGAATTATTCTTTTTTTTACGGTTCCTAGACATGGCATCAGGACTACAGGAATTTCCGTGAGACAACAATCTTTCTGATGATCGGCTTAGAGCTTTTCCAGAAGAAAAGGTGCAGTTAGAACACAGTTGTACTCCTATTTCCAATAGCTAATAGATGTGCATACTCATTATATGTTTTCTGTGATCTTATTAATGTTCTAACTTACGTTTTTTACTTTTAATAAGATTCCTAAACTTGCTGTGAATATTGGCAATGCCAAAAGTATATTTCTCATACATGCCTCCAGAGGGCAGCAAATTCTGTAAAACGAATCCTATTCACACTACATTTGAATGGTATTCTGTTTCTTTTTTTTTAGTTCAGCATTCTTTTCAACCATCTGCTTTATCAACCATCTGCCCACCAGCTTTGTATCCCCTGGAAATTGGATAGATTTTTTTGTTTGTTCAAAAAATGCTGGAAAATGCCTGCCGCCTCTTCCTCACGAGACAATTCTTCTAGCAGAATGTCCATTAACCATTTGAATCGTCCTTTGTTTTCGCCCCCCTACCCAGTTACGTGGAGTCTCTGATGTACCTGGTCTACTCCTACCAGTACAACAGAGAGCTACGGACCAAGGGGCCGTACAGAGGACATGATGAGGAGCTCCTGGGCCACTACCGCAGAGAGTGTCTGCTGGTGAGACAGCCCTAGTGACGGCACGCGGAATCACCACTGCGCCACAGAACGACACTCCCTCTCAAGCTATTTAGCTGCAAAGACGAGCCCCCCCCCCCCCCCCCCGGGCTCTCTCAGATCTTCCTGCCAGCGCACACCGCTAATGGCGCAAATTCATCGAAGAAGCCCCATGCAGAATAAATACTAGCTTCAACAAGTCCAGCAACTTCATCTCGAGACATGATCGAACGTGGTTCAGTAAATCTTTGTTGTCGATGGCGCCGATAATTTGCCGGCTGTCACAAAGAAGTGTTTCGAACCCACAGATATATTTTGTGCAGTAGACATGAGAATACCGTGAGTTAAACAGTGCAGAGACTACCAATGGAGTGCAGAAGTGACTCAGCCAAAATGATGACAGAGCACAGACCTTTTCCCCTATCATTTCGAGAAATGATACAGGGTTATAATAATAGGCTCATTCCTGCTGAGATATTACATTGGCTGCTCTGTTGCCAATAAAGATAATACCAAATATATTTTCCACCAGATGCTTAAAACTCTGCACAACCAATATTTTTAGTATTCGTAATTAGACGTCAGTTTCATTTCATTCCTAGTGTTCTAAATTACGGGATTGGTTTGTAAGGTTTTAGGATATTTGGTCTGATCAGTCCAGGACCGTTACGGCTGCACTCAGTAACCTTACACCGGCATTGTGCGCATAATGTAATCATCCTAGAGGGAATAGGAAGCAGAAGGCCCAGAGAGTGTAAACACATTACCGTGAGACACAGCCGTGTCCTCGGCTAACCTCGGCTCGCAGCTCTGTTGGGTCGGCCATGTCAGATCTCTGGCCAGAACTTCCCCGCTGTTTGCCCTCGTCTCTGTTCTAATCGAAAACATTACTAACGTTGACACAGTTAATGCACTGGGTTTGTTTCATGAATTCCACCTACTCCCTAGAGCCACAGTGGCCTGTGGGAGATCTTTTACTCGCCGAGGTCGGTGAGTTTGTCTGTGTCAGCAAGTTTTGCTCGGGGGTCTTGAGTGCATCGTCGTGTACGTCATTGCCCACGTCTGCTCCACACGCATTTAAGACATTTTGACATTGACGATGTCTGGAGGATATCTATCCCGCGGTGTGTTTTTACGAATAGACTGTGTTCATTCAACTCTTGATCAAAGTTCTCAGTTTGTCAAATAGACCTGTCATTAATGACTCCTCTATGTTACTTCTAGAAACTCAATGAACATGCAGCCATCATGTTTGAGGCAGGAGAGGAGCCAGATGTGAGTGACGGGCTGAGCATCATGAACGAGCTGGTGGTGCCCTGCATCCCCCTTCTACTGGTCCAGGAGACTGAGAAGGACCTTCTGGCTGTGGAGGACATGAGGAACCGCTGGTGCTCATACCTCGGCCAAGAAATGGAACGTGAGTCCCTCAGAAATGAAAAAAACAGCCTGTAAAGATACTAGACCCTAGTGACACAGCTAGGTGGGCTGGGTTATCCTCGGTACAAGATTGAAAACATCACGTAACCTGCCGTCTACTTGTGGTTAGTTGCAGCATTTTGCAGAAACTTTCACAAGACGTTTCTGGAGCCTAGCCTGATCCAGCAACGTCTCTTTTTATATTTCCGAGTGAAAAAATATTTGGTTTGGAGAATTGGCTGTGACCATGGGCTTAGGCATTAGGCATTGCCACGGTATTGAGTAACAGTTCTTATCTACGTCCCCCTTTTTCTTGTTTTTCTTTCCTCCTTTAGCCAACCTCCAGGAGAAGCTGACTGACTTCCTTCCCAAGTTACTGGACTGTTCTACAGAGATCAAAAGCTTCCATGACCCCCCAAAGCTTCCTACCTGCTCCACCCTGGAGCTGTGTGAGCGCTACAGCCGTGTGATGTCCTCTCTTAGCCGGGTACCTGCAGATGGGAGATGAGCTGGTGGGAACAGCAACCCTTTGCCTAGACCTGGGCACACATTCATGGACCTCTATTTTAACCCATGCCTTCCTCTAAAACAAGGGGTCGCTACCTATAGCTGTTACTCCGCTGTTTCTCTTTTGCTGCTATAGGTTTTATTGTTATAAATATTATTTCAACTATATTTTTAAGCAAAGCGCAACAGAGAAAATAATGAACTGTTTGGGAGGAGGGGTAACAAATGTTGACCTTGCAGTGATTGAAAGCCAGCGCATGCTGCTCTAGCTTTGTTAAAGGAGGTTGAGGGTCATTTGTAGTTGTTTTTTAGTTCTTAATGTTTAGTATAAGCCCCTCCATCACCTTTCTAAAGCACCCTCCCCAAGTGAAAAATGGCTGCTGCTCTGCCACCAGTTTGGTACAGTATTATTGTTTTGTTTGTTTTATTTTTCTAAGGAAGTAATGAAAGGAGAACCTTCAGATTTATCAGCGCTTTAAGTATCTCTAGTGGGTCTCTGTACCCTGCGGACTGCACCCAAATGAAAAGTTTTAAGTGCTGTGTTAGACAGCCATGGGCACTCTGTGGCTTGTTAATAAATCGAGAGAATAAAATTTTATTTATGGCCCTTTTAGGCCAAATACATAATAGTGCTGTCGATTGTCTGTTATTCTTACTTAAGATATCTATCTGTTCTTAATCACAGGAGGGTACTTAGTAGAAATTGTATTGCATTAAAAACAAGTTGACTTACAGAGAATATAGACATTTGAAATATAAAACCATATTTTTATTATTCTTTTTGCAGAAACAATAATGCCGTCTTTTTTAAATCAAACCCTGAATTATAAAATTGAGTTATTCAACAGATCTTGCTATAACGTTCAATGTTTAAGAAAAGTCAACGTAATTAATTTATTGCAATTCATTTTTGTGTTACATTTTAGACTACATGCCTACTGAATAGTATACTAATTGCCTTGCGCGGGAAAACCACAAACAAACCATTCTCGCCTAAGAAGGTAGAATTACGTGCTGTAGCTAAATTCATTTTTTTTCCTCTTTATTTTGAATAAAGACCGTTAACGTTGGTGTTTTCACCATAGGGCAAGAAGGCCTTTGCCAGTGAAGTGCACTGCCTTTTTGTGCCTTTTGTGGCGAAAGTGGCCTGTGACAAAGACTGTTTGACCGCTTATCGACTCTTATAACGAACGAATGCAACTTGGTAAGGTAATAGTTTGGTGTAGGGTAGACTAGGGACTGTTGGAACAAGGGACGGTTGCAACAAGTCTAATTCCTCCAATCAGAAACATGCTAGAGTGGTGACACTAATACTGCACATGCTCAGTTAGACCCTCGATCCACTCGAAAGACAAGCCACATTTGCTGCTGCATTTATTGGAAAAAACGTGTTTTGGAGGTATGAAAGTAATTTTTTTCACAAGCTGTATTTTTATCCTACTACCATGACCTTTTGTATGGATTAATCAAAACTTAGTTTGAATCCTTGTTTTGTTGACTTCGAAGTGGCATGGTTTGCGTCAAGGTCAGTGTGTCTAGCTAGCATGGCTGATAGGGTTGGGGACGGTTGCAACAAGTTGTTGCAATTGTCCCCAAGCTAAGCAACCATATCAAAACAGACCACACAAACAGTATTTTTTCAACATAAACAAGTCATACATGCATAGTAGATAGATAGTAGGTAGAAACTGAAGTACTTATATAATATTAGGATAGTTCACCCAAATATAAATTTCGATTGCTTTTTTTTACAAACATAAATATTATGTTGTAAAATATATTTATTTACAAAGTTGTCAACTCTCTTCTACGATGACATACTGATGTTATTACATAACCAAAATGTATATTATGTTTACACTTACACATGCAAAAGTAATTGTGAGGTACATAATCATTGGAGTTTATAGCGTAATAATGCGGTAATTAGCCTACATTATTTCGTATTAAAGTAATATTATTATTGTAATGGTTCATTAGCAAATAGTAAGCCATTATTGTTTGTCGTACAGTGAATAAATCATCTCAATATAGAAATTGTATTTTGTTTGTTTTCAGTATGCCAAGAGTCAGGAAGAGGGTAACTAACCGAGGGGTTCCGCTCAATATTTTGGAACAAGCATCTAGCATGATCAGGGATGAGGGCAGGCCAGCCAGGGCAGTGGCAAAGGACTTTGACATCTGTCACACCACCTTATACAGATTCCACTAAAAAGAGCCAAACTTGCAGAGGAGGGATCAGATCAGTTGCCAAGTGCAGGGTACTGGACCATCAAAAAAAGTGTTCACAGAGGAGCAAGAGAGGAGCCTTGGAGTATTTGAAAAGGGCAGCAGCCTTATACTATGGGTTAGTATACAATTATTGTTCCATTCATCCTGTCTAACACTATATGGATAGATTGAATAGCATCTGCAACATCTGCTCATTGACTCAGCGTAGGCCTATGTTTTATGGATAAACAAATAAAGCTCAATAACTCTTGATCAATATTACTATATAACACTATATTATTATTCTTTAAACAAATAAAACTCTAATATTATTTGAAAACAATACATATTTTCAGAATAATATGCTCATTGAGACAAACAATTTCAGTTAATTAGTGAAATGCAATGTATTTTTAACACGTTACAACCATCCCCTAATCGTGTTGCATCTGTCCCCAGGGATGGGGACAGTTGCAACACCTAACTTCTTGCACTAAAATAAATATTATGAACAATATGTTTTATGTACTCATCTTTATATGGTATGAGTAATTAGCAGACAGATGTAAGTTTAATAAATAAAACTTTGGTTGGTCTAGTTTAAATAGTCTCTGAATAACTGAGAGAAATGCTAAAAGGGTTGCAACCGTCCCCAGTCTCCCGCTACGTTTCCATTGAACTTTATATTGCCTAATAATGTGCAAATAATGCATTAAAACAAGTTACCAGCAAGACCAGCATTGTTACAGATACATAAGGACGGTGTCAAGTCATGCTTCAAACATATGCAAATCATTCCAAGAAAAGCGAGCAGTTGACACTACATAATATTACCTAAAATATTACCTATGCCTTAAAAATCAAATTTTGAAATGGCCGGCTTCAGTCAATTGTTACATTTCGGCTATCTTAGATGGTTTACTACTAGACTACATTGAATTGACCCAAAAAATATTCCAGTCGCTCTATATTGAAAATGCTTATTGTACGATTTCTATTTCATTCATTGCATCATTTACATTCTATTTGGAGGCGTTTTGTAAAATGTGTCTGTCTTTTAGGGTCCAGACAGAATCTATTTGTTAAACATGACTTATCCCTATTGTTGACCACCACACTGCTGATAAGACCCGTTACCATGGTGATGTTTCATTGTCTGATCGTCTAGACACCCTGTGATACCTGACACCCAGTCCCATCTCTCACCGAGGTGGATCACATCTGGCTGAAAATCAATAGTCTACTGCTCTGGTTCTGATTCGCTAGCCATTGTCATAAGAGCTAACAAATGATAGATGATATATGAGGTAACGGTCTATGCAAGCGATGCGGTCCGTGTTTTACCCTCTAGTCTAAAACCCAGGGGATTTCCTATGTTTATCTGTGTCAGTGTGTGTGTGTCTGTCTGTCTTTGAGTGCCTGTAGGAGACCAATAACAATATATTAGATTGAAATTGTCTTCTTGGATTATGCAATAATTTGATGCTTATGGAACTGGCGTTGTTCCTTAGAATATTTTATGCCCACAATATTATCATTGTTTTCACATTTAAAGTTGGCTATATTAAGTTATATGAAAATGTATTTACATTTGTGAGAATTGTTTGAAATCAACCGATTTGAACAAATTGACCTATGGTTAACCTATTGTGCTCTTTAAATAGGAGTTTGGCTGGAATTTTCACTTAAATGCAGATTCCCAACGTTTCCCTTGTAGGCTATTACAGATTCATTTTCTCGAAAGCTTTGTTTTTTCATCATGTTGGATATGGTTTGAGCTGGCTCACATTTTTCTTTCCAAATGAACATTTATTGTAATTACTATGGTGCCCTGAAACAGGGCTCCAGAGTGACTCAGCAGCCATGGTTTAATCACAACCGGTTGGAATGAATGAGCTGTAAATAAGCCCGGGCGGGTCTGCCGCCTATGCCAAAGGAATGGCCGGGCAGCTTGATGGCTGCCACCAACCTTATTGTGCTGCTGCCGCAGTGAGCTGGGCAATGATTGGCCAGAAAATGTATGACAAACGGGCAGACTTCCCAATGCGATAGATGGCAAGAGAACGGCTTGGAAATTCCATTGTTTGTTTGATAATTTGACACCACCACCTTTTCAAACAAAGTGAAAAGAATATACCTCAAGAGTTGAATGAAATAAACATTTTATCTTTTGAATGTGTTGTTGAATTGGAAAGTTGCAATAGTAGGGCTAGAGTAAAATGTCAACCCTTTGCAGCTGTGCTGGCTTATTGGAGCAAAACCCCATTAAATTGTGAGCAGCTCTGTGCTCAAGCCGTTGGAAATCTGCAAGCATTGTATGAATACAAAGCTGTGGAGGACATTGTTCTCCGAGCCATTCTGAACACATCAGCTATTTTCCTTTTTTGTTCATGAGCGTCTTTTTCTTCCCCGAACTGAATATCAATCAACGGACACCCCTTTAGTTGGTCGAGGCTTTAGATAGGACATGGAAAAAAAACAGGAGCTCAAATTGCTGTCTGTTCACTTAGCGCTTAATGATGCTTTCTAAGAGCCCTGCCCTCGTTGGGCTCTGTTTTACGGTCGGATAAAAGTTGCGCGGGGGGAAAATGCCGTCTGGGCTCCGTGCCAGGACCTGTGTTTCATGGCAGCCACTGCTTCACACCGGGGTGGCGCTGGGAAGCTTGGTGAGGCTGGGGGGGGGGGGGGGGGGGGGTGGCAGGGTTTGGAATGGAGGCGAGGGGGGGCAAGGGCGGAGGTTTGTCGGGCGGGCCGGCAGGCGGCGAGAACAGTGGAGCCCCTCAAGGTGCCACTACCATGGAGACGCAGCTGGGCTACACAAGACTCCCATCGGAGGACAAACAAGAGGCGGGGAGGCGGGTTCTCCGGCTGCCCGGCTACTGGAAGCCTCGCAGCCAATCTGAAGTCCCGGCACGCTGCTCCGCTGGACAGCACCACCTTCCAACCAATCACTGACTTCACTAAGGAGGAAGCGCATTCCCATTATGCGGTAATGAATACTGTTCAGCCTATTTCTTTTTTCCCTCCGTAGATAAGCTCTGTTTCTGTTTGCTATCCTGTCAGAATAACAGCCTCTCTCTCTCTTCAAAGCAGTGTAGAGCTCATACTGTTTGGCATCACCTCCCACGTCTCCCGATTTTCAATTCCTGGCCTTGCGACGTTCATAATTCTTTTCTCCCTGTCTAGGGCTCACTACGTTCTAACGCTGTTCAATTTTCTAAGCGTCCTCTTTGCGACAATCACGTCATCGCTCCGTTTCAGGGGAGAGGAAAATAGATGGTGCGGAGTTCATCACCTTCTTTCTCGTTCCCTCTCGCTCCATTTTTTTAATGGTTTAACCTGCGGATATAATTTGAAAATAGAACGGGGCTGATGTTCAAGTTCATGCGATGCGTTCAGTCAGCACGGGCTCAAAGGATGTCAACATGTCTTCCCCTTGACTAGAATTCCACATGATCAAGCACTGTCACTTCAAAATGGTTTAAAGGAGCTGTTATTATAGATAATTGGTGTAAAGACATTCCATAACTCTTGACATCTGCAAAACAGATTCATTCAAGAAATCTTGGTGAATGTCATCCTCACCACTATTTATAAAAGTCCCTTTATAATGGGGTTTTCTTCCTGCTCTCTTGCACTAAAAGGGCCCTGTAATGGATTACACTTATATATTGATAGGTAATTATGGTCATGATGATGATGGGTATTTTATCACGCATTAAATATTAAGATCGTTTTAGAAGAAGAGCTACAAACAGTCAGATAGGCATACAGCCCTAAAGATAAAGATTCAAGAAAGGAAAGAGATCAACAGGCAGGCGACCAATCACAAGGACAGGACAAGGGAGGGCAATGACCTCAAGCTTGCCATTGGTCAGTCAAAACCAAGCCATAGTCAGCAAACAGTGCCTGTACTTTGTCATAGCAGGAAAACCACTAACGTGGTTAACATGGGAAGATTCATTCAAAGCCAGGGCTGAACATCCTTATCTAAAGACACTTGAGTGTTTTTTTGTGTAATTTATTTGTAACTTCCCTTCTCTTCTGCCCCAGATCACAGAGGGACTTGGGAAGAGTATTGTTCCTCCTCCCTGATCCCTTGGAATATCTAGTTTTATATAGCGCCTTCTAGCCATTTGGCACCAGGAGCGAATCATTTGCATTACAGGTTTTTATGAGGTCGCTCTCAAGAAACCTTTCTTTATGTCAACAGTTTGACAGATCTATGTGAAATTGAATTTCATTCTGGATTTGGTTATGTAGGAGTTGTCTGCGTGAGTAATGTTGCGGGAGATGATATCGGACCAAAATGTTGTAATTATGATCGATTTCAACCACGGACGTTTTCCATGAAAGGGACAGATTGTTATGTGTCTACCTCATTGCCCACAATGTTAAGTAGTTTATATGTTCTGTGATCTTCTTTGATTACGTTTTTCCCTGGAAAAATAATTCTTTTGTTACCATGAAATATGAACTTTTCTGCTTTTAAGTGTAGTCTACATTTTACATGATTGTTATTATTATTACTGTTATTGGAAATATAGATCTAGTGCTTGTTCTGGTGCTTCTGGTGCTTGTTCTTTTAGTTTGGTTCCTAGTTATGTTCATTTGAAAAACTAAAGTCGTCATTATTAATTGTGAATAGACTGTATATACTGGCCATTGGCTTCAGTTGTATGCTGCTTTACTGGACGTACATATCTAAGAATAGTATTTGCATAAGCGTAATGGTTTGGGTTAGAATGCAGAAGGCTTATTTCCCCAAAAGTCGTGGTGACCCTAATGTTAGCCAAGGTTTATATGAATAGCTTGTACTGCTACCTTTTCCTGATTTCTCAAAACATTTTTGGTGCATTTCACATCTGACCCACTTAAAACAGGTAAGCCTGTGCTCAATGTATTATACTTACCTTCTTTATACACTACTTACTATGTGTGGGGGGGGGGGGATTTCAACTCAACTAAAAACTGCAGCCGCGGCAAATTCGGAGAAAACTTTCATTCCAATCATTCCTTTTCATCATTCCTTCATTTGGAGTAGGTGACCACATCAAAACCGCCTAGAGACTGCGGGCGGTGAGCTTAGCCGAGCAGCCCTTAGTAATTGTCTCTCGTTATCATCGGAGTCTACAGCCTGAGCCCCGTGTTTTTGCGTCATTCCCTCGTAGTCAGTGAGCTGTGATATTAGTCCATCAGCAACAGATTCCTCTGGAAGGGAGTGTGTTGTGTGTCACTTTGATAGATGAACTGGAGAGAAGCAGGAGCCATCTTCTAAAGCGGAGTCTTTGTAAAGTAAACACACAGCTTGCTATACAGAAACAAACTGGTACGCTTCGCCTGTTATCTGTTAAAGGACACCTCTGGTTGAGGCGATGGCACAAGGGGAAATCGTCCAGAAGATGTGCTACAGCGATCCAGCGTTACTTTTGGACAACACTTGGTCAAGGCGGGTTTTGTAGTGCGTCTTATATCAGCAACTAGACAGTTTTGTTGCTGTCTGACAAGTGAGTGTCTAGGTTAGTTTATGCAATCTACTGAGGTTAAAATAGACTCATGGGTATGAGCAGACACACTTCAGACCTTCCTCCTCTAACTCTCACACACACACACACACACACCTAAACACACTTGCTGGGCTGACCCCCAGGGTCACGGTGCAGTGATTCTAGGGTTGGTCTGACGGGGCCTCTTGAAACTCTGGCCTTTTACATTCCAGCGCCCTGAGGAGGGGGTTGTTGCAGCCCGCCTTATTAACAGAGAGAGCGAGAGAGCGAGAGGGAGAAGGAAGTCTCTGCCGGTAGGGATTATGCACT
Organism: Aplochiton taeniatus; assembly: GCA_017639675.1. Lineage (NCBI taxonomy): Eukaryota > Metazoa > Chordata > Actinopteri > Galaxiiformes > Galaxiidae > Aplochiton > Aplochiton taeniatus. Next base: position 6,053,569 of record CM030177.1, read on the forward strand.
GCTTCCTTGCCTGGAAGCTCTCTCTTGTTCCCTCCCACTCGGCCAGCTGAGCGGTTCTTCGACAAAGTCGAGGAAACACAGAAAACTTGAACCTGTTATTCTCCAGCAGCGATGGCCTTCTTACTGGCCCACTTTTTTTCTCCCTACTCTCCCCCCCCCCCCCCCCCCCCCCCCCCCCCCCCTCCTCCTCCTCCTCATTCTCTCTCTCTCTCTCTCTCGTTCCCTCTCTCTCTCTCTTTGTGCGGCCGGTGTGTGTGTGTGTGTGTGTGTGTGTGTGTGTGAAAAGGGATCACTTTGTGTCCGTTGCCTTTTTTCGCGGTGCTGCAGACACACACAGAGTGAAGTGGATCGGATTTGAGAAGATACTGATGGTGGTGCACAGCTGCACGCAGGAGAAGCCCGTTCGTCATCCACCTCCACCTCCACCTCCTCAATACGGGACCGCCACTCGCTTAGCCCTCTGTCTCGTTCTGCCTCTCAGTGACGGGTGTGTGTGTGTGTGTGTGTGTGTGTGTGTGTGTGTGGGGGGGGGGGTTGGATGACGGGTGGGGTGGGGTGGGGTGGGGTGGGGGGGGCACCATATGGGAGCTCAGAAACATGGAGTGGATCCGTGTGTGAAGAGAGAGGAACCGTTTTCATTTCTGGCTCTGGATGCCGTGTGTGGTGAGTCTCTTTCTCTTTCTTAAGGTCTCGCATAACCCTTTAGAAAAGTTACGTAGTTGCAAACTAATGCTGAAGGGATTGGGTGTCTGAGCATGAAACTCCAAACTTGTGCTCGTTGATTATTTTGTTGTTCACTCTTGATGTTTACGATTCATCCATCTTTTTTTTTAACCATTTAATGCATCAAAATGTTGGTCTTTCGCTTTAAATGATCTAAGATTTTAGATGCAAAAATCTAAATGCTGAGTAGATTTCTGTATTTTATTTTGAGTGAATCGATTCTTTATCAAAACAGTTGAATGAGGCATTACCTTGGAAAGAGGGCTTTGTGTGCTTTTGAAATTGCACTGGGCTGGAGGGCCACGGTACAGGCAGTGTAGTGGGCTTGGTGGGGGGGCTTTTGTCTTCATAGCTAACCCTATTTTAAGAATTAAGTTTGGTCAAAAATAATCGCTTAAATTCAACTAACTGTTAGTCTAGAGCCAACCTACACCTCTGCAACGTTTTCAGGAGGACTCGTCTTAAACTTGGAAATCCCTGTGCGCCTCAACTGACTTTTACAACGCTCATTGTGGGGGCTGCTTATTGAACTAATTGACATGGGGCACAATCCAGACTTTGTCAGCCTGCGCTCCTATGCCCCATGAATCCTGATTCTGTGAAAGACTTGATGAAAAGATGCTTGTTTGCAGTATTAACGGTTGGTTTATTGTGGTAGTTTCCATGCCTTGCTTGAAAAATTTGAGTGACTTGGGGAACTGCAAAATAAAATAACTGACTAAATGTAGTATCCCCTTAATTGTACGACAGTTGTGAGAAAATAAATATTGAATGCTTAACATGCTTTGAAAAATATTTGCATGCATAGTCCTGGATCTTTACATGTTGCTAGTTAGGGTAAACATAGTAGTAATTTCTGATAAATTACAGTAAAAAACACAGTAGTGTTGGTGGTGGCTTTTTCCCCGCTTGTGTATTCATGCAGCTTGTTATGAGTATGCTACTCTAATAACCTAGCCTCAACTTTTCTTTGTGTATATTTTAAGTTTTTTGTTTAAGGACATTTCGATATATATCTGTGTTTCCCGATAGCGACCTTCAAGTCGCTTGTTTTTCAGACAACTTGTATGCAGGCCCAGTGAGACAGCCCTTCTCCCTGAGTGTCTGGCCGGCCGGAACCCCCTTGGCAGTGATGGGAGTTTATTGGCTGTATGTTTGCATCTCACTTTGAAGCCCTTTGGCCTGATTGGCAATTTCACCTCCTTCACTTTTCCTTAGAGGAAATAAGCACTCTTCCCTTCTCTTTCTCTCTCTCTCTCTCTGTTTCTTTCTCTCCCTTTCTCCCTCCTGAGTGTCCGTCAGATGTCCTCGTGACTCAGGAATGAAGTGTTTTGAGAGGCATTAATGGACTGCTTTCTCCTCTGGAAGTTGGTATTTCAGTACAAGGCCGGGGGCATGGAAAGATGAAAGGAAGAAGAGGACTCGTACTGAAGCTGCGGCCGTATCATTTTATCTTGGGGTCTGCTGTCAATGAAGCTAGGAGTGTTTTTCAGGGGGTACAACTTGGAGTGGGCAGGCAGACACAGGCCTTTGGACTGTCGTCGCTGCACTTTTATAAATACACACAAAGTATGCCGTCTACAGAATCTAGTTCTCTATTTTCAACATGTAGGTCACTGTCTCCTGAAGTAGCAGAATAGCACACCTTCCCTACAAGGGCTGATGAAGTCATTGTGGCGACGTTTTATTTTTGTCAGGAATGGCTGCAGCTTCACATTTGAGGTATGCCAGCGTCTCTACCTCTGCCAGGCTTAAGGCACTGTGTTATCCTTAAATTTTAATTGAACGACACTTTCATCCTCACAGTCCCATAAATCTCGCTGTCTGTGAGATCTATGAAGAACATAGAGAGGATATACAGCATATATGTTTTTAGATTGGTGGATCTCTTCCAGGGTAAGCAAACTGATTGATTAATATTAAGTAGCTGTAAGCTTTGTGTTGTTAATGTAAGTCTGTGTGTGTGCTTGGGTGTATTTGTTTATGGGGGGGGTGGGGGTTGTTTGTCTACAGCTATCATATGCAACGGCCCTCGTTACAGGTTGTTCAGCTGATTCCTCAGTCTCCCCTGGTTTTAAATTAGTCTCACAGCTGTTTGCCGGCAACAGAAGGAAAAGCTCAATTAGCCCCAGGGTTTTTATTAGCTGCTAGCCTGCCGCTGCTAGGTGACTGACAGAAGTGCCATTTAGGAGGATAACAGAAAGTTGAACTAACAGGAACTAGATCTCTGCTTCAGGAAGCAGCTCCACCAGGCTTTATTTAGAAGGTTTCTTTCCAGAGAGACCTTCAGTGTTGCACTCTAACTGTGTCCATTGGAACAATGGTATCATGATAGTGAAGTGTTTGCTGTGCCAGTTAGCGAGTAGATCTGTTTTAAATTTGCAAATCGTTTATTATTTGAATTACAAACGCATCACAAGTTCTACCAGAAAAGGGAAACATTGTCAAAGATAAAAACTTTTTTTTTTAAATAAAAGACAAGGGAAAAGAAAATATAGCCTGTCGTACTGTACAGACACAGATACAGTGCCAGACACACAGTTATAGGCCTTTGCAGAATTGAGTTCTCCTATAAATGGCCCCCATTAGTGAACTCATAAAGAAAGGGATGATGTCATGTCTGTGGTGGAGACTGTGTGTCCCTTTGCCAGTGATCCGTTTCTTATCCAACTCCCCTGACGGACACAAAGTAGTGAGAAAAACTCAACGGGGACCTTTTCTTACAGCCCCCCTTCCCAACCGGACCTACACTCACACCCTTTGTGCGAAGGCAGCTTTTACACTGCTCTAAGGACATTGCCTGATATAATACATTCACGATTCAAAGAGATTGAGTCCAGCAAAACTCAGCCCAACCTGAACCATTTAAACATGAAAACTGCTGATGTTTTTTTTGCGGCTGGATGGGTCTAATTTACATATTCCATTTAACAGATAAACCTGCGTCCAATTTAGTTTTTCATCAGTTTTAGGGCGATGTGTTTTGGACGTTTGCCTGTTTTTTTGGGGGGGGGGGGGGGGGTCAAAAGATCATGAGCAATTTGTCTGCTCGCCATTGAGCTGACAGGGGCTTGTCCGCCTTGTTTGCCAGCTGAGGGACGCTCGTCTTGTTTGTGTAGTCGGTTGTGTGTGTGGGCTGGGCTGGCTGCACTTTTATCGGTTGGGTTTCTTTAACCACCTCAGCGCCGGCCTTTTGTTGCCCCCCCCCCCCTGCCAGAGGTAGGGGTGCTCGAGACGATGGGGGAGGGGAGGCGATGCGGGGGGAAACACTCGGAAATGGCTTCTGTGCATTTAGTGTTGCCATCTTGGGAGGGGGGGGGGGTTGCAGTTCTGTGGGTAGAGAGCAAAGTACGTGTGAGGAGGACGCTAATGGAGTCACAATAGGCCAAGGCAAACATTAGGAGTGAGACAAAGGGCTGCCTAACCAAGGGTCACAAGGAGGCTAACTCGTCCTATTGTTTGAGGGAAGCGATCTTAATTGAGGGAGTTTTTCAAACCCACCAGGAAATAAGGGCCTTCGCTGAGTGGCTGGTGTGTTTGGTCATGTTCATTGCCTTGGATCTGCCTGTTTGGAGAACGAGTCTGTAAAGCTTCGACTGGAAGGCCTGCCACTCTACAAATCATCATAGGCAAGGGGGTTCACTTTAAGTGTAGAAAGCAGGGCTAATTTAGTAATAAATTCAAGGGCGTTATTTAAATTGAAAAAAAGACTTCGAAAAACAGATTGGATCCCAAACTTTAATATGTTATTGACACAGATTCAAAAGCAATGTAGCATTAGACTACAAGTATATTAAAAAAAAGCAATTATGGAAAGTACAAAAAAGGGCCTTTTATTTGGGATTGAGCTTTTGAGCTTTTTCTAATGTATCCTTTTTAGATGGATCAACTTCATATAATATTCTGCTGTTCTTAAACTAAACATCCTGGCATTGGTTAGACCGTCATGCTGTGACCTTAAAATATCATATCTTACCATATTTAATTTGTATTGTTTTCGGTCTAAAGCACTGTCATTATGCCTTTAAATTCCATTTGCAACCTCTCAGTGCACTATTACTAAAAATAAATAGCATTTTGGAGTTTATTTTATTCTGTGTTATTCAAATTATGAAAAGACTGGATAGCCTTTTAGCATTTCAATTTGAACACGCAAAATTCACATTACTTCTCTTGTGCTTGAAAATAAGCACTTAACTATACAATAATTACATACTCTTGAGGCTTATTATGGCTAGACAACTCTTGTTATAAGACTCATTTTATTCTAATATATATTATTAAACCTGTGCAAAAATGTACATCACCAAACTGTAGAGACTCAATCATTTGGTGTACTGTGCTGGCCCAATCGAATCTAAAACTCGTCAAAAAATATTTGTCGGTCACACATTCAGATGGAATGGGGCTAGTGTGGGTTTTTTAAGTGAGACCCTGTTTGTGATTGTGTAAATGAAGGGCAGTTATGGGACAGGTTGAGAAGCTTTTAAAGGAGATCTGGGAAGTTGAAACCTAATACTGCTTGGCTGCTGCCCTTGTGTACATGAACCCCACAGCTGCCAGAGAGCGAGAAAAGACAGGAGGAGGTATAGAGGGAGAGAGCGTGGCGTGCGCAGTAATTAGTTGTCTGGTTTTCTATTGACCAGTCTGGGGCCGGGGCCTTGGGGACTGTTAAATTTGCTGTTGAAAGTGAAAGGATTATGCACCCAAAAGAAATTAAACCAAGGCAATGAATTGATGGAGAGCCAAATGTTTAGGCTTTTCTAAAATAGTGCAAGTGCTGCTGTGATTTTGTGATTAATATTTCCTTTACGAGGAACGGGAATTTAGAAATGTACTGTGGTCATGAACAGTTCATGTGCTGTAAATGTTCGCCATTTTAGACAAGGCTCTAAAAATGCTACCATTGTCTGTTTTACAGTAACTGTCAAGTTAGTGAGCCTTTGCAGAGCCTTTTTTTTGGTAAATGGAGGCACAATTCCAAATCGTTTCCTTGTGTTTGCTGCGAAGGGTGCGACATTGGGTTGTGTGTAATGAAATCTCTTTGGAATGGAGGAGTGGTGGCTGCGAGGGGGAATTGATGTCTCCTCCCTGGCTGCCCTCGGGGAGGGAGATTTGTGTCTCTGTTTACTCCCGCTGTGATTGGTCTCACTTACACCAGAGTCCAGCCAGGGCCGATCATCTGCCCCCGTAGTCACAGGGCCCGGAGTTGGAGGGACACCCAGACCAGAGTGGGTTTCCTTACTGCAGCGCGGTCAAACCCCAGCAGGGGCGAGCCATCCAAAGCCCTCCGTCACCAGAGCATGTGGGAGATAGCGTGGGCTAGCGTGGTTTTTTTTTCGGGGTCCACAAGGCGGCCTAGTGGAGGCCAGGGAGCCTCAGACCAGGCGGTAACACAATCCCCTTGTAACGACTGTCAAGGTCGGTTTGAGAAGGAGCGCTGCAACCCCAAAAAAACAAAAAAAAACGTGAAGGGGTTTTAAAGGATCTCTTGCCTCAACGAGTTAGCATTTGCCTTCATCTGCGTCGAGTGTATGAACCTGCTGAACTGCGAGCCTTGAGCGTATCCGGGGATGACAGAGGGATGATGTCATGTTCTCCCCCAGTGTTGTTGTAGCTGGCAGAGGAGGCGAGGCAGGCAGGCAGGGCTGCTGGAGAGGGTCATGCTATGACTCAGGCAGGGCCCAGGACAGCCTGCAAAGACATTGTCCAAACACCTCCATACGCCCGCTTTCTCTCTTACCACATAAATCCATGGCCCGTTTTCTTTTTATTACTTTAGAAGGAGTTTTGTTTCCTCTCATTTTCGTAGGGAAATTCCCCTTCCCTCTTTGATTCAATTTGGCTTGATTTGACCTGTGCGTGTACACAAACTCTGGCTTTATCTAACTTGGCTCGTGTCTTTGGTACGGTACTGTAGCTTTTTGATCTTCGTGAGAGCGAGTCCCCTTTAAGATAAGACTCCCAATCCGAGTCTGTTTGAGATTCTCTTTGGATTATCCCGTTCTGAATGCACAGGAGGCTGGTGCTGGAAACCACACCATCCTGAAATGGTTTACCTTTTGTGTTGTCTCGTCTTAGTAAAGTCTACAATCAACCCTCTTTCAAAAGGTTCAAAAGAAAAAGCCATTCAAACAGATAGTTGAGGGGTTATAGGCACCCGCAAATAAGCAAGTGGATAAAAGAGGGTAGATCTTTTGGCCAGGGACCCGAGCTATCGGTGGGGAACTGAAATGGAGGGGGAAAAGTTCTTTTTTCCAACAACTTTGTGTCTTGAGTCTTAATTGTTCTATTTCCCTTGTCCATTCGTCTGACAATCGAATTGACACTCTTATCACGTTTATCATTTGAATTGGCTGTACCAATCTTTGCTCAGGAAAAGGAGAAAATGTACTTTCACTTTGCAATGAAATACCATGTGCATTGCTTAATGGTTCATGTTTGTTATTCTACATTATACACAGTAACATTAAATTAAAGGATCGCTTATTCACAGATGTCCTTTTTGTTCACTGCATATCACAGTGCATAGTGCCTTGGGGAAAAGTCCTTACAAGATTCATTTGTATCTCTGTTTGGCAAACCAAAAGAAACAAAATATTGGACAAAGATTGATGATTTGTGCCCCACTAAAGAGAAAGCACAACACGCTTTTTTATGCTGGCGACACACATTTTAAAGGAGCGTCCTGTGTGTGGGACTCCAATACTTGTGGAATGTAGCTGTGTCTGAGTCTATTGGTAATGCTGACAGAAGTAACAACATCTGAGACGAAGGGACAAATGTAACTGTGCAAGGGGCCGAGTGCAGCAGTCACAGTTTGACACAAATACAATCAGCGCTTGCCTTGTTTAGAGCGAAATAACTGCACATATCCAAGCGAACTAACTACCGACATTATCACTAGATCAGGATGCTGTTTGCTTTGCTCCGCGTTGTTTGTTTATAATCATTACACACAGCGCCCCAGTTCCCCGTGCAGAGCAGCACACCGGCATGGTTTCCACCCAAACTCTGACGTTGACCCAAACAAATTACTGTTCCTAGTTGAGAAGGTCAAAACCCCCTGCTCATACTCGAGAAGACAAATGCTCCACAAAATAGTGTAATTTGACCCCCTCCTTTCAGTTTTCTTCTTGTAAAGGATGTGCAGGGATTAACTCTTTGAATGCAGTTTGAAGAAAAGCAAATAGCACTACCTTGTCTATCAGCTAGTATGCAACGTTAGACTCTGCCGACGACTTGGCAGTGTCTCTTCGAAGGTGCCCTGCCAGATCCCTGTGCTGTAGGCCTTAGCTGGTGCGGATGTGAGTGTGTGGCCCTTTGTGTGGATGCTGTCGTCCCGTGTCAGAAGCTGCCTGTGGGATCCCTGCGCTCTGCGGCAGTCGCACACCGTGACCGCTGATCTCTCCTCCAGTCTGCAGCCATCCCTCCCTGTGTGTTTCACCTTTCGTTGTTTTTTTGGGTGTGTGTTCATGCACACGTTCGCAGTCTTGCGCGTGCGCGTGTGTGTGTGTGTGTGTGTGTGTGTGCGTGTGTGTAGAGATAGGTACACGCATTTTGAACTACCTTTAGTTTTTTAGGTGTTTGTTCATGCAGACGTTTGCCGTTTTGCGTGTGTGTCTGTGTGTGTGTGGGTGGGTGGGTGGGGGTGGGCGGGGGGGGGGATAGGTATACGCATCTCCAACTCCCCCGTTCCCCTCTGTCTCCCTCCCCCACGCCACCCCTTGTTAATCTCCATATCATCTGGGGGTGTCTGTCTCCCGGGCCTCCCCCTGGGTAATAGATGGCCTCATCGCCCTGTGTCGGTCCTGGCCCAGACACAGGGCCCGTTGGGGTCTCTCCCAGGCCAACCCCCCTGCCCAAGGACAATAGAAGTGTGTGACCGCGGGTGCGTGTGTAAGGGGGCCCGCGTCCAGCTAAGACACACATGCTCACACACGTGATGATGGCGTGTCGGGGACCTTCTTGAGGCCAGGTGACACGGAGAGGACGAGAGGAGACAGGAGACCCGGTATGCTAACGCTCTCTTTTCCCTTGGCGGTGTGTTGTTCTTTTTTTTATCTTGCTGTTCTTGTTTTGAGTCGTTTGGCGAACGTTTTGTGCCGAGCCTCTGTTTGAAGGGTGGTGTGTGAATCGCTGTGGCTGTCTGCTGCTGGTCTTCGAGTCTTTGTCTGCTTGAGCGCTGTTACTGAGGTGCCTCCATGCAGCCCGCACGGAATTTAGCATGTGTGTGTACGCCTATATTAAAGCCTGTGTGGGTGTGTGTGCGTGTGTGTGTGCATGTGTGTTTCTGTTTCCGTGTGTGCATTAGTGTTTTGATTCACGAGCTGCTTTGCTGACAATGGGGTTGACCTTTGTGTGTGTGTTTGCATGTGTTTGTGGCAGGATTCATTTACATAACTCCGTGTACGTGCGTGCGCGTGTGCGCTTTGTAAGAGTGTTTACTATTTTTGAGGTACATATGGCAGGACTATTCAATATGAAAGGTACCACCAAGAAGAGCCAATGTGTGTTTTCCTTCCCTCGATGGTTCCCTGGCATTGGGATCATGCGGTTTTCTCGAGCATTCATATGGTAATGGAGGGCAGAGGAGGGGCAGATTCTCACATCAACTTGATCTGGTCATGAATGGTGGCCAGTGTTTGGGCTGACCCAGAGCTGGCTTAAAGACACTGCCTGCTTTCGGCCCCCAGAGCCAAGAGAGCTGAAAGGCAAGCACATTCCTGTAGCACTACAAACACAGTACTCACAGCACTCTCACACGCCTACTCACACACACACACGCACAAACGCGCGCGCGCACACACACACACATCACAACACACACACACACACACTTTTATCTTGCATAAAGCAAAATCTAAATCCACCAAATGAAGCTGCGCAATTAGGTACACTTGAACACGTTTGAACGCTAAATACCATCTCTGTGTCTGTCTCTGTCACATGCACAGACAGCCATGCTGGATCCCGGGGAGACATGAGCCTTCCAGCTCTCCTGCTCGCCTTCTGTTTTTTTCCTCTCCCTCTCCTTTCTTAACTCTCTCCTACCTCTGGTGCCCACCCAAATTGTCAATGTAACCATGAGCATGACCCACCCAGGCTACGCGGATGGATTTCGCCCGTCTAGGCTATCAATTTGCATTTTGATTGCTTTAAAGTTTTAGCATTGAGCGACTTGAGCAGTTATTACAGCCTACAGACTGTAATGAATCACTGCAATTCAGTCTTTATTTTTTGAGAGCATTTAATACATGCTTTGCTCTGTGGAGATTTAAATATATAATTGGAAAGAATGGGTCCATATGGGTTGGTGAGGAAACACTTTGAGCACCCGAAATGATAAAGAAAATTGTGTGATTTACTTTACAGTAAATAAAAAGTCAACAGGCTAGAGAGTCATATCAAGAAAAGATTTATTAGGCCAAAGAAGAAAAAGAAGAAAATTCCATTCAATTTTATCTAAACGAATATTTTGAATGTAGATTTTTTTTATTAGAATGAGAGATTACTATTTGTTTGTTATTGTTATTTTTACTTGCATGGACAAAATGTCTTTATAGAGGATATTTTCAATATAGAAATGTGACAGTAATGGCCTTATTTTTGAGACCTTCGGTTTTTAAAAGACATATGGAGTGTGTTTAGTTCTTATGACTTCCGACGGGACTGTTCAGAGTGTGCAGAGTTCCATCACATCAGTTTTGTCTCAGTGGATATTGCGGCTTTGTCCTTCGGGATCTGCTATGTTGTTCAGTTCCTCTCGCTACTGCTAGGCACTGACATGGGCCTTAGTGGACTTATCGTTAATAAATACATTTGTGTGTTGAACTAAATTATTTGTTAAGTTAACTTATTGCAATTCGTTTTCCTACATTTTTTTGTGGAATTAAATTTAGTTTTTAAAAGAATAGGAAACAATAATTTATTATTAAAACATTACAATAAAGGCTATTAAAACATCGTTTCAGAAATGAAAAAAAATGTATGCATTTAAGAAATCTATTCATTAAATAGATTAAATCTCTTGTTATCAAAATTGTCATAAGATGAAAATTATAAAGTCATTTTTGGCTTTTTTTTTTATTCTATGGATATTTAAAAGCAAATCGGCAAATTGAGTATTTCAAAGCTTAAATATTTGTGATTATTGAACAATGTCGTTTTAAATTGTGCAGTAATAGTAGATTTTACAGAGCAGAAATTTACTATTTTAGCTTGGGTGTAAATTAAACCCTTTCAAAAGGATAAATCATTTTTGTACACTTCATTTTTATATCATCGCAAATGTGCCTAAATGCACAAAAAGGGGTGTGTGTGTGTGTGGGGGGGGGGGGGGGGGGGGCATTTGTTTTGATTTAATTGCTAATTTGTCCCAAGTTCAAGTGTGATCTGTTGTCCTCCAGGTGAAGGACACTGGTCTCTGGGATCCACACTGCGGGAGGGTGTGCTGCTGTGCTTTGTGCCCCATTAACACTTCTTTCAAAGCCACAATGAGTTGGAGAGGCAGACGGTGCTCTTCTAACCACACAGGCCATGGTGAGGGTGTGTCTCTGGGAGAGGTGGAACTCCTTTAGCGTCACCGAGAGCGTCTTCACTAACGATACACTCCGTCCCACCACCACAAGTGTCTGCAGCATGAATAGGCAGGATTTGTTGCTTTACACCTAATTAAACGTCCCTTTGAGTTGTGTTAATGGCGTCGGCCCTTTGTTCCAAATTGCAGCACGATCAACCTCCAAAGCCGGCGGTTGCATTCGGACTGGGACAGGTTGCATCTGGAACCTTGCCGTTTAGGGTCGCATAAAGGGGCTGCCTCTGCTACTAAATGGCATCACTGCTTCTGCCTGATTTGAAAGCTTCGGTATTGCATTTTTGCATTTGCTCTCGTGAAACGGAATCTTTTCATTTTGATTGCGCTCTCTGCTTTGGAAGGCGTATTTAATAATAAGAATCCTGTTTGGCAATGTGTTGTGGCCAATTGGGGATGGTGTTTTATGAACAGTAGAGAATCATAATAAATGACGTGCCGTCCTCCAGTAGAGATGATGTTGGCCGCATGTGAGGAAGAGCTCCTGATGCTCCCAGTTCTTTCGGGGCGGTGCCCTCCGTCTATGGTCAGGGAGAAAGGCAATGAGGGGTCGCTCATGTTAAGTCCGTCTTTCCCTGCGTGCGACTAAAGACCACAGCAACGCCAGTGTGTGTCCCCCTCCCCTCCTAAAGGCACATAGATCAGCTCTATCAAATGTGAGCTGTGCCATCACATGGGGAAGCCCGGCATCCAGCCGCTGTTTAGGAGCCCGGGAGGAGCCCGGGAGATCATTCAGAGGACCGGTGTAACATTTGACGTCTTCCAAAGTTAGCCCTCCTCTTTATGCTGTGTCTGTCGATGCCCGGGTCATCTCTGTGCTGCAGGAACATTGGGGCCGTAGGCCGGGGGCCGTGGGCCGGGGGCCGTGGTTGGTCGACTTCCTGCTGTCTCCGGGCAGGACTGTGGCCATGGCGGGACCGTTTGTTTGCTTTCAGGTCACGGGCCAGCTGGCCCGCCGGAGATGGGGTTCTGATGAGGGGGAAGGCTTGTGCGAGGAAATCCAAAGCTGTCTCTTGTTACCTTTTAATCGATTTCTGTTCTGCTGTCATTCAATTAAGACCCAAATGTGATGGATGGCCTACAGTATGGACAGTGTCTGGCTGGGATGGCTCGCCGCGAGCTGAAAGCTGCTCCAAAGTGATCAGGAATAAATTGAGAATAGTGTCAAAGGGAATCTGCCTGCCACAATGGATAGTATAGCTTAATCCTTTAGCCTATAGCAAGCTTTAACGCAAGGTTGTTTGAAGAGTGCTTAACAATTTATACTTATTTTGACAATTGATTTTTTTGAATTGAACCTTTCTAACGATTGCAGTGACTGAATGTAAAATGCCTTAAATTCTAAATGGACACAAATCTTGATAATTCCTTGTCATCAATTTATCTTTAAAGATCTTTGAATATGGGGGGGGGGGGGGTCATGAACTTTGCAGTGTTTGTGTGTGCCCTTGTGCATGCGGTCCTGTGTGTGTGTGTGTGTGTGTGTGTGTGTGTGTGTGTGTGTGTGTGTGTGTGTATGAAGGAAAGAGAGAAAGAGCTAGACAGACAAACAAAGAGGGAAAAGATTTAAGATGTCTTTCTGGCTGATTTGCCCAATCTAACAATGTCAACGTAGTGCATAAGTTTAGTCTCGGCGGCTGCATGCTCTGTTACCACCTCTGTTCTACTGCTGTTTGGCCATCCCAGCCATTGTTCCCAGCGCTGGGAAAAGTGTGTGTGTGCGTGTGTGTGTGTGTGTGTGTGTGTGTGTGTGTGTGTGTGTGTGTGTGTGGCGGTCTCCATCTCCCAGTAGCTGAGTCAAAGTCAGACCCCAGTCAGACAGCCTCCATCTTCACATCTGCCCTCACAGTCACAATCCTTAAGGCTTGAAAATATTTAGCATGCCCCTATTGTTCATTATTATCCAACTGAGTCATGTTTATCCTAGCGTTCAATGTATGATTGCGTACACCCTCCCTTAGTGTTCCAATCCTTTCAAACATTTGTTTGCTTTTCAAATGATATAAATCCTATTTACGTAATTAAATTGTAATTAAATTTAATAGAAGTAAAATTGTTACATATCTATAATTTTTACATGGTACAACTTACATAAAGAAGAAAGAAAAATATTTTTTCCTTACTTATAAAATACCAAGAAGTATTCAAATATAAAGTAATTGTAAGTTATATTCTGTATAAGGCAATTTGAACATATAGGACGTTTTTTAAATTTTTTATTGGAGAAATAAGTCATGTATGTTAAAATCTAAGTTTTGAACACATCTGGATATTGATGGGTCATAAAGAAAATGATCTTTTGTAATAAAAAAAAATGGCAATTGTAAATGTACGTGAATTTGATTGCCTTTTACTTCAGATTAAGCTGGTTATGCAGTGCATCTGCTTGACATTGACCGTTATGTAGATTGCTGGAGCCTCCGAGTGTGAGAGGGCTGGGATTGAGTTTAGCCACTGTTTGCCGTAGTGTGTGGTTCTGAGGTGGCTCTGGGCCGTGGTGGCAGTGGTCCTTTCTGAGGCAGCCGGGTGCGCATTGTGGAAACAACTTTGATTGTTTTTGGGATCCTGAGGACACAATGCCTTTGTCTTCTCACTTCACTGGTTCCTTTCCTTCCTCTGCCTTTGAATTTGCTCATTTTCTGCCCAGTTTTGTTCCCCCCGTAGACCCCCCCCCCCCCTTCCTAATGGCCCCTCCATAGCAACGTGTCACATGGAGCCTGAGAGCTAGCTGTTCTTTAGTTCCCCATCAAGATGACAGGCTGAATCGTAAACATATGTTCTTTAAGCTTTTTGTAGTTCAGATTTTAAAATACTTATTTTGTACAATACTAAATTATGTTAGCGTTCTGAGGATCGACGTTTTATAATAACAGATGCTCTAAAGGTAGAAATATTAAAACGTGGATTTTAATTCATTCTTTAATATTGTATTAGATTTTTTATCTTTTGGAATCACTTATTTTGCCACAGGAATTGAAGAAAGAGCATCTTTATACATTTTAAATTGTGTTGTAGTGTATCCTTTTCTAATACATTTTATTTTGGTTTGATAGGTTGTTGGGTTTGATAGGTTGTTATTTTTTCTATGAGTGTCGCTGTGTGTTCAGTTATAATTGTAGGGAAATATTTACACATGATGAAAAGTGAAAAATGCTTTAACTAAAAAATGTTATTGACACAGATGCCTCATCTTTTACCTTAACCTTATCGGCCTTAATGAGAGTCTCTTGATCTCTCTCACTCTGCTTCTCTTTTTTTAGCTGTGTGTTCCTATATCCACCTTTCCCAAAAATATTGTTAACAAAGATTACAATATTTTATAGTGTCATTGGAAACATTTTTAAGGTTGGCTACTTTTTTGCTTTCTATTTTTTAGACAGAATATCAGACTTAAAAGTTTAAGATCACCACTTTGTAGATTGAAGACATATTTAGTTGTACAACAACTGTATTGTAATTTTTTATTAGGTTGGATTTGTTATGAAATATGAATTAGGTTGACTTCTAAAATAATTCCAAAAGATAACATCTTGAACAATATTGCCTGTACACTTAATAGGGAAAGTTAAATCCTAGACTTTGAAATCAGTCAAAATGAAGTTTGTTGTAAATTTGTAATCAATTACAGCAAATCATTAATAATATTGTAAAACAGTTTTTAATAAAAAAATGTGTCTTAAAAAGGAACAGTTTAAAGAACCAACTGATCTCGCCCAAGACTGACCTGAGAAGAAAAAAAAAACGCTTGCTAAGCTATCCGCTTCACACATGCACGGGCAGAAGGTTCGATATTCATTCGATCGATGGATGAAAAGGCACAATGGCAAAATCGGACGGGCTCCTTTTCAAATCCACGTCTCCGATGTCCCCCCCCCCACCCCCCCTGCCACCCCTCCACAGTCTGCAGTCGCTCGGTTGCTGGTGTCGCAGGCGGAGAAAGAAAGAGAGAGAGAGGAGAGCAAGGGTTACATCAAGGCGGCTCCCTGGACCGTGCAAACAAGTCTAGACCAGTGACCTGTTCAATGGCTCCTTTTGAGGAGCAGGGCAAGTTCGGTCAGAACGAGGAGAAAGCCAGGCGTGCCCTCTTTTCACTCCCGGAGCAGCTCACAGCCCGCGGCCGCCAGGAGGTAAGGAGGGCCGGGAGGGCAGGCATCTGCTTCCATGGTTACGGGCCGGGTATGGGGACCCAGCTATTGAGGAAGCTCCTTTCTCATGCTCCCTCTGAGGCAATGTCACGCATTTTGAAATGCAGGCGGGCCAGGGCCAGGACCATATCCACTGCAGCAGAGCGGCTCTTTGAGTGGGAAATAAAATGATAGCACATGGCAGTGTGAGGACAAAAAAAGAGCGGGGATACTTTTGGAATGGGGGCGGCGGTGTACAGAGAGAAAAAGTGTGTCACATGATCCCAGTGAATCCTAATTCAGAGCAAGATATTTTTGATGAGGTGAGATGTGATTTTCTAATATTTTACTCTGCGGCTTTCGTTCGGCAATTGTATTGTTCAGTGGAATTCAGTAGTAGATGATTTATCTTCGGAGAGAGCAAAGGTCAAGTTTTATGTGATTCCCCCTTTTTTAAAGGCGGGGAAGTCTTTCCAATGAAGATGCACCACAAGTTTTTTGTTTTAAACGCAGTGTTCTAAGTAAACAGAAATTATTTATCATCTTGGCAAGCTATTGTGTGTGTTGTGTGTTGCAATAGAAAAAGATTTGCCTCAGTGCCACAAAATTTTATTTTAAATTGATAAAACAGAGAAAGCACATTTTAATTCACAGTTGATTTCTGTAAAAAAAAATAAAAATCTTGTAATGTGTTTTTTATTAGAAATTTAGAAAAAACACAGATTAAAAGAAAAACACTGCATTTGTTTGTTTGTTTGTTTTGGGGCCTGGCTGTGACTACATAGATTTTGGGGTATGTTGTGGGGTGGTCTTTATGTAAGAGAGGAGTGGGAGGCAAGGGGAGTGTTGGAACGTTGAATTTGGTCATGCGTCTGACGCTTGCCCCCTAACATACACCAAACAGAATAGACAGATGGCCGGCCCTGAAGAAGGGCTCGGGGCGACGGATTTGCTCCCGGACCGTGGGAAAGTCTTTGGCTGACTTCACCTGCTCAGAGAGCAGCAACCGGATTAAATACCAATGAGAGAAATGAACATTAACATAGCCTGCTGAGAAAGGACTCAATGCCAGGCTCTATTTGAGCACTTCTTAGCTTCTTGTTTTATTCACAGAAAGCTGGAGTAACCTAGACTAAAAAAGCAAAAACATTTAGTTATTACAATCTTCATGTCAAGATCAGAAATGTCTGTGAATTAATTTTCATTCATAGAGATATAATTGCTCGGTGCATTTGGCCTTCTCACACCATACATCCAGCTCAGTCTTCTTTCTCACATATCTCTTTGTAATACTAATTGGGAGCTGTTGGTCTTTGGTTTTGTGGGGACTGTGGACACCGAGTTCGGCCATCTTATTCTCTGCTTTTGATTATCTCTGTCTCAAAAGGATGAGCATGTGCATTGCTTAAGTGAGTTGAAGAAACCGAATGCCATGGATATAAAGTACCATTAATTTCTAGCTGAATGCATAATCAGTTACATTTACTAAGAAATGAGAGCAAGATTTGCCTATGACTATTAAGGCCCTACTTTCGTTGCAAAGTCTTTTGTGTCTGGCATATGTTAAAACAATGCTTTTACAGTTTATATTAACTTCCTTATTGCCTTATTGTTTTTTTTTATGATGATTATCGGGCAATAGTCTCGATTACTTGGGTATCTTTAGATGTTTAATAGGGACTAAGATACTATTTTGGGTGTTTTAAAATAATAGATGCCTTATGTAGTGGCCATTGGAAAAGTGTTTTGTTTGATAGTGGTTAAAGAGTCTCATCGACTATGAGTCAAGTGTCCTCCTTTCTTACAAGAGGGCCTGTGGGTGGGGGGGGGGGGGGGCAATTGTGAAGATCAAAGAAGAGTGGTTAAGCATTCTGCAGTGGGCTAATGAAAATGGTGTTTGACTTGCAACATGAACTTGACTCATTTCAAGAATGTTAAAGAGACTTTCCAGGAATAATACATGGAACACTTCAGTCACATGGCCATTTTGGGGTCCTCAAAACTGTTTTCGAACATCTTTAATTCGTTTGCTGCATATTTGATGTTGTGTATTTGCTATTCCATACAAGGCAGTTGATCATTTGACAGCCTATCCTTTCACTAGGTTTTGTTATTAGAGCAATCATGTAATGATTGTCTCATTGTTTCTTAGATTTTTTTTGTTAGAATGGCAAATATTCACTGTACACATGAAAGATTACAAACTATTATGTCAACATATTGTAGTACTAGAGAGTGTTATTTAGGCTGCAATATCTGGGGAAAGATCGGCCAAGGAGGGGGTGCCAAACACTTTTATTTGTACAACTTTCTTTGTGTTACTAGAGTGACTAACTTTTTATGTAGTAGTGGCATAATCATGTTATGTTAATCAAAATATGCAGCTAGCAAACAGTGGAAGCAAGCAGCAACACTTATTTTAATCAAGTGGCTTCACAATAGTGTCTTATGTGTCCCTTAGTTCCGTATTGAAGGCTAAAAATAACGTTTTATCATTTGTTGGGTCATATACTTGGGGGGATTTATTACTTTGTATATTTGCTTTGCCCTACTGTAAGTGAATTCCCAGGAGAATTTTCCTTAGATTACTTTCTCAAAGTAATCCAAAAAAAATTGGGCTGTAACACTTTCATACCATTCGATTCAAAGGTATGCTGACAAGGCTTTTGATAAACATGCATTTAGCATGACTTGAATATTTAGTAATTCAATTATTATCCACTTAACATTGCTCAAAGTTCGATATTGTCAACGCGGATGATAAATTCAGTTGCTGCTCTTAGCATTAAAATGTTTTTAATTCACGAAGAAAATCTGTTGTATTTTTACATTGACGGGTTTCATACACAGTAAAACATTGGAAAGAAGTAAGTTGTCTCTTTCCACGTATCAGATTAATATGTTTTTTGGCGTAACCCTGACTGACCAGTGAGGAGATTGCTGCATGGCTAATAGCATCTTTCAGCCTGTCCAATCAAATCTAACCTTGCATATAATGTTTTGTCTCGCACAAATGTGTGTCACAAACACCAGCTCCAAATTTAGATACGGACATCCTTGCGCAAACACAGATTGACATAAATGAGGTTGGTCTGGGGTAGAACTTGAGAAGGGAGGACTAATTGGGTTACTAGACCTCGTTACCCAAGCATGCTTGTACACTGTGTATAAATACACACCCCAAAGACATTTTGTGCTCTGGCCCAGCTGACCTGTTCACGTCAGCCACTATTTTTAACATGGTCATGTACTGGTTTTAGAGGCCAACATCATTAATCATTTACCTGCAACCTCTTTCTCTCGCTCTTTCACCTCCTCTTACACAATGGTATAACCACAATTTACCTAACAGGTAATTCATCACTTTGCTGTAACATTTGCAATCCCACAGATCCCCCATTTACCTGTGCATTATTAGCACATTTGGGTAAAGCAACCATTCCAATCCAAATAAATGATCGTAAATGATCCACAGAGTGATCTTATCATCAACTATAGTGTTAATTGACTGTCTACTTGTTAGCAGAACATGGGGGCTTCTCTTCAGGGAATCTTATACGTGACAAAGTAATAATAATTGAATATACAAACCTGCGAGGGATCAAATGAAGGAGGGGTTGAAATAAGTAGCAATGCTATGTAACCCCTTTAAGATCATTGTTTCACACAAAATGGCCCCCCGGGGTGTGTGACACTGGTCTGAATGGTCTCTTCCGTGGGATTTAACGAGTTAACTGCAGACAAAGGCAGCTGCAAACATGTAGCACAGCAGGGGAGGCCCAGTGGAAACACCAGGCAGTCATATAATCCCTGCTCTGTCTCATCCTGTTTGCTCTGCCTGGCATCATGGTTGACTGACACGTGTGTTCTGTAGGGCTACATGGCTTTCTGGTGAGGAGCCACATGCCCCCCTCCCCCTCCCCAGATCGTCTTTATTTGCTCGCGTCCATGAAAGGATGTCACACTTTTTCGTTAAAGGCAAGCATAATAGTAAAGAAAGGGATGAACTTGAGCCTTGCAACAATGCATGTGTCTACCTAGGTGCGTGTGAATAGGCTTAGGGGCTGCGTAGCAGAACAATTCTCTTCATTGTTTAGTATTTTCTGTATATTTTTCAATGGATAGAATATATAATTACCTTTCATAATTGAAGATAATTACGTCCCATATTACTAATAGTGGGAAATGTTACTGGTAATAAAATACTTGTCATTCATATTAACTATGATTTGTCACTTTGTGTTATTTAACCAAATATTAGATACAATTTTGAATGTTTTGATCTCTAAAACAGAATTCATACACACACACACACATATATATATATATATATATATATATATATATATATATATATATATATATATATATATATATACATATATATACACACATGTTCTTTATCATTATGTCACGTTCCATTTTAAAATAAACAATTAATTAATTTGCTTCAAATTGAATTTTGAAAACACGCACATAATAATTTGCATCAAAACATGATTTCCTTTTGATACATTTTAGGAAAATAACCTGGAAAAAATGTTAATTCCAAGCTAATTTAGCAATTTAAAGAGCAGTAGCGTCAACACAGGCTATTGTGAGAAAAAATGTTATGTAATTTGATCTATTCTTTTTCTATTCACAGTAGGAATTTATAAAATGTTATTGTGCACCTATTTGACAGTGGAAATGTTTTGATAAATGTTCTAACCTGACTAAGTGGGGTCCTAACCTTTTCTAAAAGCCTAAACTAAGACACTTAGAATAATGTGCACTGTGAAATGTGTTCATTTACCCAAATAAAAATCAGACTGAACTATTTGGAACATGTCTCCTTGTCAGTTACCTGCGTTGTTAGCCACTGTAGGAGCTCTTGACTTCCACACTTTCTAATTCTCCTTAAGAAAGAAAGAACAGTTGGAAAACCATCCAATGTTATTTAATCTCCTTGCTTTATGAGTTTTACATTATTGACTGTTGCTTTCTAATCGTGTCTGATTGCTTTGCAAGAGCCCAATTTAGGTCTTAAATCTGCAATATATTTTTATAAAGGCGTGCACTAATTTGAGTAATTTCTAGTGCTCGTTTTCCCATTGTCAGTCAATGGCTTTGATAATGAGAGGTTGTGCAGGGGATTATCTTTGGGGAAGCATATGATAAGGACAGAGAGAAAGTATCATTATGATAATGCCTACTTTGCCTGCAAAATATAAATTCATCCATAGTACGGTACATCATAGCTTCTAGGGACAGGCTGAGATAATGGCCTTGGTGTGTTGTTTGTGCAACATGTTTCAATTTGTGTAAGAAGCCTATATTATTGCAATGAATGAGAGGATTGAATCTTTCGACATAATTTCCAGATTCCAAAACAGATGGATCAACTGAAGTCTCGGTACATTTAGGTGTAACTTAGTATGTATATTGTTTTAATCTAGCTGTGATGAAAGTAAACCATATTAAGTCCATTCTTTTTTTGGGGGGGGGTACTGTGTATCCACTGTCTTCCTGCATTTTGTAATAAACTCGACGTTGTATTTTTAATTGCACTGATTCTGCGACAATGTGGATTCTTATCTTGTTCAGTGTAACAGCAATTAAATCAGTTTGTAAATGCTAAACCAATGCAATGTCAAGATTTGCATTTTGTACAATCCTTTTGTTGGAAAGGTTGAGCTACCTGATATGAGGCAATGGTAATTAAAACACAGTAATAGGTCCTGAGGTGACCTGGGCCCACAGCAGAAAGCTCTTTGAGACAGTGGGACGGAAGGTGCAATAGCAATCCAATCCATTTTAATTGTCTTTGGAGTTAATTTGAAATGGTTGGGTCAATTAAGAGGACGCTTTTTCAACAGCTTTGTGTAATGCCATATTTATTGATCCACAGAGAGACTTTATGCAGTCGTGTGTAGGACACATTTATGTTTTCCAAACTCAGACGTTGGGAATTCATTAAGTATTGATCCTTGTCGCGATGGTAAAAGCACAAGGTCTGATAGCGGTCCTATCTGAAGGCTGCCCAGCCAGGTAATCAATTCAGTTCTATTCAAAGGCTGATGCCCTTTCATTTTGTTATTGTTTGGCTTCAACGTTTACTACCTTTGCAGAGGCAAATCTATCTCTACCAGTGCAATGACTTTAAATCAAAGTAAAGTAAGCCATATTGCTTATCTTAATTAGAACCGAGCCCTCATGGAAAGAATAGCTTTTGTTTTAGTTGTCATTTAAAAGAGTAGGGACATTTATATTCGAAGACATCGACCTCTATTGTGACATAGCTTATCACGAGATATCAAATCTTCAGAGGAACAGGCTAAGAACAGGACACTCCCGAAATACAAAATACGTCAGGATATTAGCGTGAGTGCTCGTTCTTGTCGTTTTAGCTATCAACAAAGTGCCTGAGTTTGTTGCGTTTGCACAGCCTCTTGGTCTCCTCCACTGATCACCCTCTTCTTCCTCTTCCATTCCTCTCTCCCTGCTGATTGGCCCCAGCATTTTCAGCGGCAGCCAATGAGCCCTGGAGAAAGTGTCAGTGTTTGGTCTGGCACTAGGCTGCAGAATTGACAGACAGGCAGGTCAGGCAAAGTCATCGTCCTGGCTGGCTGCCTGGCTAAAGCTCTGTTTGCATTTAAGGAAGGGGCCAGACCAAGGCAAGGCCTCTCCACAGGCTACACCCAGTGCACTTTCGGTGTTACCTCAACCCCCCTCGCCTACTTAGACCGTCAAAGTCGATTGTGAACAAAATGTTGCATTGAACAGCTTGTTTTTCTGCCTATTCTTCCCACTTGCTGTCCTGAAGCCATCCCGGATGGTGTGGTGTCCTGTGGCCCAGTCTCGTCTAGAGCATGCTCAGTCTCATCCCCTGTTTTTGGATCAACCTGTTCACAATTCTTTTTTTTTTTGTTTTAGTCATATCTTGAGGCAACATTAAATTAGGGCTGATAAGAGTGGACTCAGTGGCTTTGAGACAAAAATAATACTCCGTCCCTAGTGGGCTTTTGGAGAATAAAACAGCGGATATTATCTTCCCCCAGAGCTTAGGCTGCCTGTCGTGCAGGCTTGTGGTGAAGATTAACAAGCCATGTAAAAATAATGTCTGACATTTCACTCCCAAAGCAAATGGTATGCCTCAGAAATGTAGGGAAACTGCTGATATGTGTTCCTTTAGTGGGCAGGCAATTATATGCACATGCTCGAGGTAGATCTGCAGTATGCAGTCATTTTGCATTGTGTCATATTTTGATTGCTCCATTATATCAATTATAATTATTATTAGATGTCCTTTGGCTTCTTATGATTTTCTGTTGTATTTTCCCTCTCTACTCTCAGAATCTGAATCTGAATTGGTTAATCTCCTATGCTTCCGATTACCACGTGGTTCGGTCTGTCTGATTTTCCACCCCTGTCTGGGTTTCAATGGTATATTCCATCCCTGGAGAATTTTTTTTTTTTTTTTCCCCAGGTCTCATTTGAACTTTGACCCTAGCCTCCTGCCTCTCAGGATATGAAATGACCCCCTTCCTGGGGCGGAGAGGGGAATTGTTTTGGAACTGTTTCAGCTGAGTCTGTTTAATAGAGGCCGCAGCAGATGAGACTCGGAGCCCTTTGTTTGGAATTCTTATTACTCTGCTTATTAAAGCTTGGCTTGGCCACCAGACTGGTCAGCTGACTACTAGCATTATAAATGAGACAGACTAGCCACAATGGACTGGAAATAGATGTGCTTTATCTGCATCATTGCTATTATATTGCCTCAGATTTTGTACCGCTCTTCACCTGCGTTTGTTGTAGTGTCTACAGTGCTTAGTTTCTATTATGATTATAAAAGAAATTGTTGTTGGCTTAAATATATGAATATGGAAAAATATAACAATTTTGCACAGCTCTCATGTCTTAGACAGACAGACAGTTGAGTGTTTGCATTTTTTTGTCATTACCGGAGGACAGCAAGCCTGGCATATGCTTAGTGGTTTTGATTTAATGCTAAATTATGTGGGGAAAATACTAATAAAAGAGGTTTTGGGGCATAAATTAGACGTTCTCCCTGGTGGTGCCTTGCTCTGTGTGAGTCAGAGGTCCGCGTCATATACTTGAGTTATTGCTATGAACCGCCTGACTCCCGTTGGCTCCTACTGTAAGAAAAACCTACTAGCTAAACTAAGGGAGACAAACAGTTGGGGAAACTTTCTCTACGGATGTTGATATGTAAAACATTTATATTATTTTGGTGTGGCTCTTTAGGCTCAGAGGAAAAAGGTTTCTTTCCATCTTTCTCTGAGAGGAGGGCTCTTACTTCGTTTGACTAAATGACGGAGTTAATTTGTAGTGTTCTGATGTAGCCTAAACTTCCTACAATAATAATACATTTGTTGTAATATAGACAGCATTGCTTAGTCAAGTACACACTGCTAATTCAAAAATAATTATGTAGGTTGTTAGCGGTTCACCACTATTTTTGTCAGCCAATAATGTTGGCTAAAGTGTATGCCTTTCATGCATTTACCTTCTCAAAAAGGAATCTGGTATATGAGCAACCAACACCACCCTCAAATTGACTTTGGATTGCTTCTAATATTTCGGTCTGACACCACATTAGCCTCTGCTACCTCGAGATGATGGGCAGCCTGCCAGACAGGGGTTGCCATGACTCCTAATGCCACCCCTCTGAACCCCCTTTCGTCTAGAAGGGGCCAAAGTGGGGCAGACAGGGCTAAGGTTTTGATTTAGACAAAAGATGTCTTCACTGTATCCGCAGAATTCTTTTTGGGAATGTTGTGGCTTTCTGATATAAAATTGTGTGACCTTTACTGCCATGGTTTTGTGATGTTGCCAATGGAGAGAGCGAGACAGAGAAGGAAAAAAAGGGGGAACTTGGAATGCGATGCCAGCAAATGGTCTCTATTATGTTTTTCTTTCATTCTTGAGTTTGCTGAGAAAATGGCGGATGGTGCAGTCCTGAATTGAACCCGACATGCCATGGCGCTGCTCGGAAACATAGGTCAATCTTTTGATTAACTCTTTCCTTTGTGTGGCACCTGCATTTTTTGGGGTGAATTGTGCAATAAATTAGGATTCTTCTATATAATAGGTGGGTCAAGTAAACACGCAACTGAGGTAAATAACCGTGTTTAACAAGTGCTAAGAATGTAGTTCATCACACTGGTGTGGACACTTTTATTGCTCCATGCCTGGCTTTGTCGCACTGCGGCCGGGGGAATAGTCCGCTGTTTGCGACACCCTGCTATTGGCACAACTAGTTGTAGCAGACCGTGGCATGCTCCATTACACTGGCATCTCTCTCAGTCCAGCAGGTTCATACAGCTCCTTGCCACCGCTAGCTAAGTGCTGTCTGTGTTAAGTTGGGCTAACCTGTCGCCATGGCCTCAGGGCTGCCGGCCAGGATGACTGGCATGTAGATCGTGTTTTTCAGTGCGTTTTCATCCTGCACTGCTATGCTACTTGTGTGTCTGGAAATCGCTGAGGTAAATTCTGTTTTTAAACTTACCACAGCAGCTTTAGGAGGTATTTTTGCATTTGCAATAGGTAATGCTAAATATACAACTGAATCGGACAACTTAAAAACTATAAGTGCCCCTTTTGTATGTTCTACTAAAAAAAAGAACATCTTCTTTTCACAGAGAGGAGTACTGCGCAGAAAAATGGAGGACACCATCCACTGAATCAGACAATTGCGCAATGTAAGTTATTATCACGCAATTCTTATTTACAGTTCTATATTGCCTGGATGTAGTTTTACATGGCTTTCTTTCTCATGCTGTGATTCACACAAAATAACTAAATTCCAACTGTAACACTGGATTGTGTTTGCAACTTTGATTATGGCCTCCTTGGTCTTGTCATGGGCGATGTACAGTATATTTTGAAGATGATTCGCCTATAGATACCATATGGACTCAACAGACACTCCACAAAGTGATCTGCTGTAGTGCATATTCCCCAAGGAAGGGTTACCCTGTAGGTTACAGGCTGTAACTGAGATAATTGTTTCTACTGACATTTGTATTGAGTATTTCTATTGTTGATTATTTGAGGAATTTGTATTTGTTTGTAGATAGACCATATAGGGTCTGCAAAGGCATACAATTCAGTTTGTGGTCGGTAATTACGTTGGTTTGATACTTTGGCCTTATAACCACCTGGCATAAACCCGTAGATCCGATCTTGTGGCAAATCTGTCCGCACAAGCTCGCCTCTGTGGGTCTCTGTCACTGTGGTGTGAACGACGCCTTTCGCCTGCTACTCTTTTACTCTCTCTTGTAACTGAGGTGGTAGCCGGGGCACAGCTACTGCTTCGTAATAACAGAAACACTTGATGTCGACCAGCCTGGCGGGCAGTCGCCACGTCTCGCCTTGACCTCGGATCCGACAAGCAGCTATTTGGCCTGAGAAGGGCTAGATTCATCCAATCAAATGAGCTCCACCAATGTAAAGAGCCCACGAAGGCGGCAGGAAATGTACCGGCTTTACACGAGAAGAAGAGCCTTGGTGAATATGTGTGCATCCGGGTTGAGGTAGTAGGTTGTATGGTTTAGAATTACACCCTGGGAGTTAACTGTACAACCTTCTAGCTTTCCTTGGAGCACACTCAAGACATCCCCAAAGGATCACCGTCTCGGTGTTGTCTGTTCAGTCGTTTGTGGCCCTTCTTGGAGGAGTGCGACACTGTTGTCTCCCCGTTAATGAAGTTGGAAGACGCACAGTGGGATACCCCTTGAGTGCGCTTGCACGCAGACGGGTGGTGCGATCCTAAGTGACAATAGCTTTTGTTTGCCACAACCAGGGGGCAGCTCGCCTACAAGGACCCAAAACATTCCACTTGTGTCGTTTGATGTGCAGTGTATTTGTTTAAAGGTTCCAGGGCACTGTGGCACAGGGGAGGGAGCGTGCCATCTACTATCTGTGCGGAGATATTCAGACAGAAAGCAGAGAAAACATTCGTCAGTTTGCCGTTTTACTACAGCGTGAGCTCATATTGAGGAGGTCTCCAAAACAATCTTTATTCACAGGCAGCTGTTTTGTTGTCTGTGAGTGTATCTAGGGGGTACATAAACTAATCAACAAACGGTATTATTTATCGAGTCGGCTATTATTGGATCTAGCAGCCTGTGAGAAATTTAAAAATAGACGATAGCGGTAGAAATCCGATGCAATACATCAGGCTTCAAGGTAAAATTCAACTTTCTCACCAAGGCGTAATGGTGTGTTGGAACCCATTTAACACCGTGGTTGATTTCCTTGTCAAAGTCCTGAGCCCCCTCCAAGGCTTGCTGCGTGTGTAGCCTTGACATAATGTGCAACAGTCTCTCACAAGTTCTGAACTATGGCCAAACTTTATGATGCACAGATGGCTGGGCATAAACACAAAGTATGAAATGTAATAATCATAATAAATCTGAGGTTCTCTGTTGAACAGATGCTTTTGTCCCAACACCTGGCCCTCAGTTTTACAGTGTATCCATTTGCACTGTTGGAAATTGTTTTCAGGTCTACTCAGGTTAACTGCATTTCTCCAGGGTTTAGAAGACTGATTATCCCACCTAGCAGCCACCAAAACCATTTAACTGCTTCAGCAGGCCTCTGTAATGTTTCAACTGTTCAACGTGCGAAAATATATATATATTTTTTTTTTTTTTGTGTGAGTTTCCTGCTTTGTTCATGATGTATATATTCTGGCGTCTTACATAGAAAGCCATGGGGTCTCATGGCCTGCTTCTCGGGTTGAAACTTGCCCCAGCAGCAACGCTGAGGTCTCTATTTACCACAAGCTGTCCAGTAAGCTAATGAGCTCTGACTCCTATGGCTGGCACGTTGCCACCGCTTGTTAAATGAGTCCAGATCACCACAAAGGAGAAAAATGACCTGGCGGATCGGCTCTATGTCTAACCTTGTGCTTTACTTTTGGAGACAAACTTTGTTTGAAATACGTTGGGGACTGGGCGTGTAACTGATGTCGTTTTGCCCCGGCACTGCTTCAGGTTTGTGCGGCTCTTGGTTTTTGCTGGTCGACGAAGGACAGCCTCTCGTGCTGCTGAGGCCAGGGCTCAGCTGACCTCCGTTCGGCGAACGGTGTCATTTATCACACCGTAGGTTCAAGGTTCATGCTGCCGAATAGGAGTCTCTTTCTACGTGGCGAGGTACCGCCATGCTTTCACCCGAACTGACACACCGGGGTGTGACACTGTGTGTTGCAGTCAATTTAGATCCTTACTCACTCTTAAGGAAACGCCGACACATCCATTAGTCAAAGTGCATGCGGTGCATTCGCGACAAAGAGAGACCGTTTCACGCCGGTGGAAAGCCAACAGCCGAGAGCAGTCCGGTGAGCATGGCGCGCAGAGTCTTTTCTGCCTTGTGGTCTTTCATCCCCACTCAGCCCGTGGGCCCACGTTGACAGGTCCCGCCAGGAGACATCTGGGTTGCTAGGAGCGTCCTTCACACCCACGGCCCTGTGGGCTGCAGTAGCAATACCTCAGCCCAGCCCCAGAGAGCCTCTCAGCTGGCGCAGCCTCTTATCAATGCCGGCCATTTACTGAAAGGGACTTAGCAGCTATCAATTAGGGCCAAACAATCCCAGAGTGATATTAATGGGCCTTCAATGGAGGAGTGGGAGAGGCCTCTCCATTGAGGCTCAATGGCCCCCCTTAGCCTGCACACAATGCCAACAGGTTGACAGTGTGTTTAGCCTGATCCCGCTAAAACCTTGGAAACCTGAGCCAGCCTTTTATCTGCTGCCTCGGAACGCTACGGCCGGACTGGGACCTTCACCAACCATCACTGGAGGTCACAACACTCGCCCTGGCTGGCTGGCTGGCTGGCTGGCTGGCTGTCTGACTGGCTGACTCATACATGGTTCACAGGGACAGTATTTTGAAATGCACATGGACAACCATCCAAATGACAGGCTTTGTATGGTTTAGCAATAGATAAGGCAAGGACTAATCAAGTGATGCGCAGTCCTATTTTATCTGTCTACAAAACAGACAGAAAGCCTTGAATCTAGAAGGAGGCACTAATTCAATATACAATTGCTTGAGCATACCCATGTCCATGTTGTCATGGCCATGGCCATAAGTAATTATGGAGACGCGCTCAAGTTAAGTGAAAGCATGCGGTTTTAATAACTCCAACAAGAGTGTAACAAAACCTAAACCAATATTTTAGGTGTCAGCAGAATCAGGTGTATGCAAGTGTGAGGATTATGATGTGGGGTGTTGAAGGGAATAAACAGAATAAACCCCAAAAGAATACCAGAATGGCACGAGGCAGAGAGTGCCAATGGGTGCGGAGCTGGGTGCCCATATATATATATATATATAGGGAACTAGAAGCACAGGTGTTCCCAGGTGACCTGACGAGACTCCACCCACAACCTACCTGCAACACAGGACAACACACTCGTACCCTTGACACACGACCGGATCTATAAACATGGCAGTCCATCTTTGACATCTGTAACACTTTTATACAACCGAAATACCTTACCATCGGCTCTTGCCAATCTTACAGAACAGATCATAAGATACATACAGTTAGTGGATGGAAAATCCTTTGGAATGGATGTAGATAGATAGAACATTGGAAGAACAATGCAAAACCAAAAGACCACTGAAAGAGATTGAGCTGTGATCCTATTTTTTCATGTGTGGAGGGTGTGAGTTTATTTCTGTGGGATATGGTTAGGGTTGGTACCTACACATTAAGTGGGATGCAACTGACGGTTTAATGACAGCGATCTACAGAACAGTCAGCTCAATGTTCCAAGTAGCCCAGGCAAGCAAAGCCTGAATATACTGTTCTGTGAAATACCTGTGTTAAGACACGGATATTTACCAATTATTGCATTGGTGGTGTGGGAATAAAAAAAAAAAAATGTATCTACGCCCACATCTTCTTGGTTCCATCCGACCCCTTAGTTCCAAACAGCATAGGGGAACTGGATTGCCAGGCTGTGCCATGGCAAAGTTTATTTTAAGAGCTGCGTTCTCCTCCGTCTTTCCTCACCCCTGAACCCCAATGGCTCCTCCAGATGTGCCGGGGCGAGCGTGGCCACAGAGAATCCTGCTGCCTCAGCACTCCCCCGTCCAGCTGGCTCAACAGCGCAGCTAAAAGTCATTGGTTCCAGCTGGGCTTCCATTTATGGG
Source organism: Aplochiton taeniatus (assembly GCA_017639675.1). NCBI lineage: Eukaryota > Metazoa > Chordata > Actinopteri > Galaxiiformes > Galaxiidae > Aplochiton > Aplochiton taeniatus. Next base: position 6,083,178 of record CM030177.1, read on the forward strand.
ATGGTTGTACAAATAAATTATGGGATTAGATAGGGGAGGATAGGGGCGCTGGTTTTGTTTTCACTGCACCGACGGCCTCCGGAACAGGACACACTGCGAAGAGTCCTTCAGCCATAAACTCCAGTGGAAGGAAAAGAAAATAAAGGTCGACTTCATTAGATGTGCTCTTTTCCGGGAGAGAGCACACTGAGTGCAGTGTTTCTGTACTTTGTCTGTTTCTGTGTGTGTTCGTGTGTCAGGTCGTCACGTAGTGATTAAATACCCTGTAGCCAAATTGAACTAAGGACAAGACAGGCAATTGTTTGATATGGAAATGCTTTTGATCAAGATAATCACCATCTAGCCACATTTTGTTTCGTTTTTTTTTCGGCATGTGCCAGAAGGAAGGAGATTGATGTTTATAAATCCTATCACATCCTATTCTTTTTAAAGAATCCAAAAACCCAGACCAACTTTGTTTATCTTTCAATACAGCCTCCCCATATTGTATTTCCTCCATTTGTTTTATTTTCGAAATCAGTCTTGTCCGTGGTCAAGAAATTCCTGATCCCTCTTGGTGATGAAACTGAAGTACAAACATTCAATTCATTCTGTAGCCGATTCTCTCTGTGAGCTCGGCCCACATCTGTCGTCGTTTATCCACGCGGGCCTCAGCAACCGCCGGTCTGGAACGGGCGATATGCCTTTTCTCGCCAAACAAGGAAGTCGTGGCACCCAGCAAAACCAGGCTTCTCCATAGATTAAACAACGAGATGGTGAGGCCCGGCCGCTGGTTCTCCCCAAGGCTAGATATTCCTTAATGCGATCCGTTTAATGGCAAATGAATAACCATAACGCGGCCGGGGCAGACGGGGCTGTCATTGATCTGTCTGGAGGCAGGCCCTCCCTGCCTGCTGTGTCAGCCACTCTCCCCCATCGATACGGCCCTGCCCCTTGACCCCTGGGACCGATCAATGCCATTGATTGGCGAAGGGCAGGGGCAAGGGCAGGGTCCACTGTCTGGTCCTTCAGCTAGTGTGACAAGACATGATCGTCATTCATGTCCCGCTGGCTGGCTGGCTGGCTGGCTGGCCAACGGGCTGGCTTGCTGACTGGCTGCTTGGCGAGGCTCTGAGCCCCCCCCCCCAGCCCGCCCCTCCTTCTCCACAGGGCTCTCCTGGAGCTGTCTGAGATCAGTCCTTTGTTTGGATACCTGCCTGAGAACCGTCTGGTGGCCTTGATACCGACGCAGCTCTCTCTGCACCCGGTTGAATTTGCTTTTTAACGCTTTTAATAGCACGCGTGCGGCAAATCGGGTCCGCGCGCACACTGTGTGCTTCGGGGAAGCACCTCTTTTATAGATTGTCTGGGGGACAATAGTCTGTGTGGTGCAGCAGGTTTGTGTGACTCAGAGCCCTTGCCAAGTGCACTGGAACAAGGAGTTTTCACTGTCTAGACTCTCTCGCGCTGTCTCTTTAGTCCGGGAGATACTGATGCAGGATCCGGTGGAGGCCATTGCACCAGTTACACTCGATCTGTGTCTAGCTGTAATAGACAATGGAGGCATGCGTCTATGGTGTTGGCTTGATGTAGCGAGGAAGGGCGTAACGGTTTAGCCTGTTTCGTCTAGTCCTATGTATTGCGTCAAGCGGCAGCTCTGCTCGGATTGGTGCGTCGCCGGGAGAGCAGTGCAGTCTGTGTGTGTGTGTGTGTGTGTGTGTGTGTGTGTGTGTGTGTGTGTGTGTGAGCACGTGGGTGTGCATGTGTGCGTGCGCATGTGTGCGCGTGCGCAAGGGCGCGTGTGTCTGTGTGTGTGTGTGTGTATGTGTGTGTGTGTGTGTGTGTGTGTGTGTGTGTGTGTGTGTGTGTGTGTGTGTGTTGGCAACGGGAGGCGGGGCGCGGCAGCCAGCTCCAGACGCTGCGGTGACACGGCCGTAATGGATCTGATTGATCACCAGCTCTACCCTGGAGCCCCCCCCCCTCCCTGTCGGCCTCACTGGCTCTCCTACGCCACAACATGTCTCCCTGCCCCCGCCCCCACCCTCCCCAGCCTTATCTAGCCAGCCCAACCTTCCTCCATAGACTTCAACCTGCCCGCGCTGTTGACATTGGCTGAAGGCGCCTAGCGCACCACGGCGTTTGAATGTTAACTCCGTCGGCCTCCCTGTTGTTTTAAGGAGGAAAAGGCTGTTCTCTTTGGCAGGCTGGCAGATGGATATATTTTATGAAAAAGCAGTCCCCCTGCACTGCAGCAGAGCAGAGACCAGGGGTTCACCATTTGAATTAAAAGGGCGTAATCAATCAATGATAACGTTCGCAGGCCTTTCTCCCCGGCCCCCCTGTTTTTTTTGCCCAGGGTCACAACCCTAATCCATCCATGGTGTTGAAGGTGATAGGTCGGGCGCTCGGAGATTAGGACGAGCCTTCAAGGGCAGATTGCATTCAGATAGGTTGGGGGTGGTGGATGTGGGTGTGGGACAGGAGGGGGGTTGCCATTTCCCTTTGTTTTTCTTGTGACTTTCCTCCACTCGGTGTCCTCAGCATAATTCAGCGTTCCACACCCACACCACCCACTGACATGTAGCATACAAAATGAACAACAGCATTGTCGCTTGTGAGAAGAAAAAAAAAAGGTTTCATTACTATTTCCCATCAAGGGGACCGTCGAGTATGAACACAGTGAGGACAAGCCATGAAAAGACTGTTGTGTGTGTCAGTGTGTTTGTCTCTATCTGTGTGTGTGTGTGTAGGTGTGTGTAGACCTGATCAGCATTCCACTGGCAGTCTACAGTATGACATGGTGGGTTTGTTAAAGGTCGCTTGACATTAACTGCAGCACCGTGGTGTGTATGAGGTCCCGAACGTAACGGGATCTACTGGACGACAAACATCTACGAGAAATGTTTCACTTCGCTCTATTTTAGGAGCAGATTTGTCTGCTAAAGCTTATGTCAGCAAAACAAAAAGATTATCATGCGCAGTGCCATAAGTTGCTAGAAAAGTTCGTATGAAAATACGTCAGTCGTAGCTTGGCGATGCCCTTGAATCACTTCAAAGCGCCAGTCACCATGTTGTGACAAAGACGGCGGGGGTCTGGGTCTGTGTTCAAGGTTGGTCTTCCATCCCGGGCGTCTCTCTGTGTCTGTTTTATCAGCTGTGTTGCTGTTCTGTCGTCTGTCGGTTGGACGGCCTGTCTGTCGCTGTTTGTCGACAGTGTCAGTATGGGTTTCTCTCTGGGCGGCACGTTTGTAGTGCGGCTCCCTTGTTGCCGGGTGGGGGTTTGGTTTTCGGTTGTTGTCTGTGGCGTATCTAGTCTGTCGCTGTGTCGTCTGTCCGGTCTGGAATGTGTGTGTGTGCGCGCCCGCCTCCCGTGTTGTGCCGTGTGTCTGAGAGCCAGTGTCGCGTGACAGCCTCCCCGTGTGTTGGGACGCGGCGCGAGCGTCATGGCGCATCCTCGGCCCCGGCCGAGCAGCCCGTTGCAGTGTGTCTGCGTGCGAGAAAGAATTGATCAGCCCATGGAGGGAACGTGTGCAACCTGCAAACGCTGGATGGAGGGGGGAGAGCGAGAGAGAGCGAGAGAGAGAGAGAGAGAGAGAGAGAGAGAGAGCGAGAGAGAGAGAGAGCGAGGAAGAGAGAGGGAGACAGAGAGCGAGGAAGAGAGAGAAAGCAGGAGAGGTAGTTAGGCACGAGAGAGAGGGAGGGCTGTCGCTGCAGACTCCCACTGCCGTATCTTACTCCGGGTGAGCAGCCGCAGACGGGATTCCCAGCCAGCCAGACGAGCAGACAGGTAGAGACCTGGGGTGAGGGGGCTGCTGCTGCTGCCGGGGCGGAGGGAGAGGCGGGCTGGAGGCGGAAGGGTCAAAGGGGGGGGTGGTGCGTCCGCCAAATTGTTTTGGCGTTGCCATTTTTCCTCGCAATGCCCCTGCTGTCGCCGCGGTGTTAGGAGGAGGGGGGGGGGGGGGGGGGGGGGGGGGGGGAGTATTGATGACAGTGTCACGACGCGTCTGATGTCCCAGTGTCGGGGCGGGGGGGGGGGGGGGGGGGGTGGTATCCTGAGATGGAGCCGATGATGCAAGCGTGTGGAGGCAAGGGGCGGAGGAGGAGGAGGAGGAGGAAGAGGAGGAGGAGGAGGAGGAGGAGACAGATGGGGGAGGAGCGGCGTCCCGTCTCACTGACCTGCGTCTGGCTGCAGCCGCTCCGGACCCTTCAGCTTCTCGTTTCCCCCCCTTTTCTTCTGCTTCTTCTTCCTTCGTTATCAGCTCAAAGATGGAGGACAAAGGCGCAGTCAGTTTCGACACAGAGAGCAAGGAGTGTGTGTGTGTGTGTGTGTGTGTGTGTGTGTGTGTGTGTGTGGGTGCGAGGCAAGGCACAGGGCGACGTGGAGCTCTAGCACATCCGGAAGGCTCCGCTGTGCCCCACACGGAGAGGGAGAGAGATCTGATTATTGGTGGAAGGGGGAGGAGTTGGTGAGGTGGACAGGGGACGGGGAGGAAGGTTATTTTGGGTGCCTGAGGTGTGAGGAGTGACATGGAAATGTTTTGCCTCGGCTTTTAGTTTGCATTCATGACGGGGCAGTTTCGGCGTCTTCGGGTTGTGCCTCTAGCAGCCGGTGCTTGGAGCTGGTGTGGCGCGTCCTCTCTGTCTACGGTGTTATCGATCTCATGAGAGCTCGGTCCTTTGCGCCTGAAGCTGGGAGCAGCCTGCCCTTGCTCTTACTGTGGCGCTGACAACTTATTATCCAGCTAATGTGCCGAGCCGGCGGAGCTCGCCGCCATGACGGCAGTGCTCTGTGGGTTAAAGGAAAGGTGGGGTGTGTGTAAAGGGTATGGGGAGGGTGGGGGTGGGGGTGGTTTGCTGCAGTCGGTTGGGTAGTGTGGGGTTGGGGGGAGGGGGGGGGGGCATGGGTTCGTAGGGGGCAGGCAGAACTTATTCAGGAGGAAGCTCTCTGTAAGCGTGTGCAGGAAGGAGTCATGTCTGCTCTTTTGTAGTTTTTTTTCTACCTGGGCTAGTGCAGGTTTAATAGCTACAGCTTTCTCAGCCATGGCCAGACAGGGAACAGCTTGTGGCGCTAGGGTCTTTCATTATTGAATTTGTGTTTGAGACGTCGAGATAGGGGGAAAACGTCGGCGGTCGCCCCAGCGGTTAAAGCCCGCGGCAGGGGCAGGGGCCGTCAGGCAGCTCTCCATCTTAAGCGTCCAGGCAGGCGGACTGAGGGGCGCCAGGGCCAGCCTCCCTGACGGGGGAAAGAGGTAGACAGATGATCTGCCGACGCTCCGGAGACAAAGAGGCAAAAACTGGCTGCTTGGCTGGGGGGGCTTTCCTTTGCCAGCACAAAGGCTAGTTAGCAGAGAGCAAGCACAAGTCTCTGCCTCCGAGCTGCGACGGGGAAAATGAAAGTCAGACCGTCTCCATCAAGCCTTATTCCTCCTCCCTCTCTTTCTCTCTCTCATTCCCTCCGTCTCTTTCGGGTTTTCCTCTGCACTTCTTCCATTATTGTCTGAAGTCGTGGTATATCGTGGTGTTTGCTGTGTGTGAGTAGCCTAGTGGTTGCGTGCCTCTGTCGGTGTGTCCATGCCTGTCTTTGTTTGCACAGCGTTCAGCTTGCCTCTAGTCGACTTGAGCCCTCCGTTCCCAGGGATAAGTCATCTGCGGTGGAGGGGAAAAAAAACGTTTCTCGGCCGGTCATTCCGAGGAACCTGCCTGCGCGCCGCAGGATGGAGACGGATGCCCCGGCAAGCAGCGCCGCCCCGGTGTAGTTTAGTGGCTAGGAGACACAGAGATGGAGGGGCGGAGGGCAGCTCCTGACTGGAAACCTGTTGTGCTTCACCTGCTCCCTGAGACCCTAACTTGTGAGCTCTCTTGATGAAATATCACGGGTTAGGCTCTTGGGACGCGGGCGGAGGGCACACGCAACCTGCCGCCGAAAGGATCCCCGGGTGAAGTCGGGACGGAGCCCTGGACGCTGCGCTCTGCCTCCACGAGACCATAGAGCGCCCGAGCAGACGACCGAGAAGGAGAACCGTCGGCGAAATGCGAATTGAACAGATAAAACTTCATCTCGTGGCACACTGGTGAACTATAATGAGCCCGTGCGTGCCTGTTTGCTCACTCATGTTTTTAAAACACCTTGCACTGCCAGTAACTGCCAATCACCACAGCAGCACAATTTTTATCCAAATGCTTCTTTTTTGGGGGGACGGCTTCGCCCTGCTCATTGCCGATCCTATTAAAATTTCAGTTATCACATTTTAAAAAGGACCCTAGCCATCGCCAGTCTATGACTCTAAATTCATGTTGATTTACCCCTGACAGCACCACAGTTGAGGAATCGGCAGACCCATGTCAATATATTTAAGGTGCTTTAACCAAAGCCAGCGCTCATAATGGTGGTTTTCTTTAACAGATAATAAAATCAGTTGGAGACAGTCCCGAAAGGAACTAGCTTTGTTTTCAGTTTGGTGTCTTTCAGCGCTGTTTCAAACATGGTGGAAACACACAAAACACACCTGTTTCTGCTTTATCTTTTTTGCAGCATTTTATTGACTTTTTTTTTAACTACCAATTTAAACTGATTCTAGTTGTGTTCACACAATATTAGTTTTCTTAGTTAGAAATTTAATTGTGTTTGTTGTTTCAGCCAAACAAATTAACAACATTTACGATTGTCCTTGTAAGGTTTCAATAATTAATAAATGTAATTAGAAAGAAATTTTCCTAATCGGTTCCACTGTTTTACAGTGAAAGATGTCTAAATAGCGCTAAACACATTAATTGAAAATGTATATTGTTAACACTTTAAATTACATATTCAGCTGCACCCATGCAACTTCTTGAGTATCAAATAAATGGCTATTATAACAAAATAAAGCCCATCATACCATTCACACCATTCCCAAATAACGATTATTTGCACATTAATGGTCAATAATTATTCTAATAAGTACAAATTATTATTATAACAATGATAATAAAAAAGTAATTTTATCGAATGTTGTTAATGGATTGCGTTGAAACAAAAGACATTAGATGTGTTTGTCTGTTGATCTTTTTTTGCTGTTTTACAACAAAACGTTAAACTACTTTAAAATGTACATGTTAAGGTACATTTCGTGATATCACGTTTTAACAATGACATTTACTTGACTGACAATAAAATGCCAATTTGCTTTATTCCGTAAAGGTAATTTATCTGTTGACTTGTGTCACTTCATTCAACATTATGGTTGACCTGATTTTTAACTTGCTGCTTTTCCCAAGGCAGCTTGCTTTCTTGAAACTTAATTCCTGCTAAATTACCCATATTAGAAATGCAGTTTCAAAACAATAGATTTTTTCCTCTAATTCCCCCTCTCCATCTCTCCCCCTCTGCCTCTTTCCCTAATTATGTTTTCGGGTTTTTTTCCGCCATTCCCGTTCCCCATTTGGTTTCGTAGTGAACAATACTGATGCCAACTAATCAGTCTGTGCCAGTGCCATGGAGCCCCCCCAGCAACAGCTGAAGGAGTGGCGTGCCCTATGCATACCAAGCAGCCAGACACGGTGAGGCGAGCGCCCAGCAGTCAGACACGGCACAGCGAGCGCAGAACTGGTGCCCACAAAACAGCCAGTTTTATTAGGATCTGACTGACACACCACAAAGCCTGGCAGCGCTCAAGTCCACTGATGAAATCTTTTGCACTCCCACCACGCTAACAAAGCTGGCTTCTCGGCCCAATCCTCGTCTGAAGGATCCAATAAATATTATGACATTGTTAAAACTAGCTTGGGGAACCAAGCTGTTATGGAATGCAAACTTTTTGGAAGTCAAGCAAGTTTTTGTGAGAGTATGATTTGTTTGGTTGGTCTTTCTCAGTAAACTCTGCTGCCATTAGCCATCATAGATGCACAACAACAGACAAACAGCTATAGGGACAATTTAGTAGACATGTATTTTTTTTTGCCAAATCTCTGAAATTCATATTTTGTTTAACTTTATATCACGCTTTTGTATTTTGTATATTTTTCCCTTTCTCTGCTTTCCAGTCAATATATAATATTCATAATAATTACGTAATTTGAATAGGTAAAGATATATATATATATATATATATATATATATATATATATATATATATATATATATAACTTGTCTCTTAAATGTATTATAACACTATGTATTTAGAATTCAGATGACAGAAGACTCTGGTGCATTGATATGTGAAACATGGATTCTAAATGGCAAAGTTGGCGTGTCTTTGCTCCTCCATAAAGATGCAATTAGGAACAACAAACAATGAAAGTGCTCTATTATAATTTAATGTTTAATTTAGTTTTTTATTAGCCAGATAAAAAATGTAAAATGGAAGGTTTTACTTAAGGAGGGATTATGTTGAAATAAGGTCATTCAATCCTAACTATAGCTCATTTCAAATGGCTGAAATGTGTTTTGATTCACTGTAAAGTAATGATATTATGAACCAGGAGCTTTACTTTTTTTAAAGTGTTTTATGTGTGTAATAAAAAAAAATCTCTTTGATTCCTTAAAATCAGATTGACACAATAAAATAGAACTGGGTTGATAAATTAAGGGGAAAAGGTTATTCAATTACATTTAGTTCATAGAGGTTGATATTCTCTTGTACCAGACTGAGCGATATTTCAAGTGAGTTAGGGTTGGTCTTAAATCTCCATTCAATGCATGGTGTAACTGTTTGTGCTGCGTTCAGATTCTTTTGCTCAGCAAAAATAAGACGTGATATACTACATAATACACATTCATCGCCACAGGTCCTAAACAACCATGCAATATGTGACCAATGTTCTCAGTTAGTCGTCGAGTGTGTGCGGTGTCAAAGATGGATTCAGACCCTGAATAGGCGTGGATAAGCCATCGGTTCCAGGTGATTGTAGATTAAAGTCTGTGTGGCACCTAACCAACGCGGGGGAAAGGAGACGACAGCTCATTGTTCAGAGGTGTCTCTTCAACAAACATCGTTTTTTTGGGGGGGTGGGGGTGGGGGGGGTGGAGAGGGGGGGGGGGGGGGGGCACAATAAAAGTAATAAGGGCACGTTAACATTTGTGTGCCACGTTTCGATCGGGCCCGGATTGACGAGGGAATCGAATGGATTAAGGGAATTAGAAGTCTTGTTTCTGGTATTGATTCTCGAGTATTGTTGTCTGTCTGTTGTAGTGGCTGAGGGCTCAGTGGATGTCTTATCGCAGGTGGTGGCAGGGGGGGGAACAGCAGGTATGTCTGATAGCAAGTCGGAGTGGAGGGCGACACTGAGGCAAGGCGGGGACGGATGTCTGCGTTTCCAGACACTGCGGCAGGAGTCCAGACAGTCACCTGCAACACGGAGGGAAACAAACAGACGCTTTGCAATGCACGCCCAGGAAGGACGCGCTCGTGCAAACCCATACCCCCCCACCATGAAGCTCAAAAAGCAAATTAGATGTCCTCTTTCATTGAGGGAAGAAATGGTGGCGCTACTGTCGATGTATCCTTGGGCCTAGAAAAGCGCACAACTAAGTCGAGGCTCTAATTCTCAGGGTGACCAGTGACAAGGGATTAACTCCATTAAGTTTTCAGATTACGGCAAGAGCTGGAGGACAAACAGTCTGTTGAAAGGACATGGGGCTACCCTGAGACTTGAGTATTCTCACCGCAGGGGCTGCAGACAGAACCCAGAAGACTATTTGAATGGCGGAAGTCCTTCAAATCCAAATGATCAGAGCTCAATTAAGCTGCATTGTGGGCTTGCATTTAGAGTTATTAGCGTAGCCAATGGAACGCTCAATTCCAGCATGTGGGTCTGTGAAAGTGCTCGCGGAATGTGTACGTTTGTTTGTGTGAGTGTGAGCAAGTGTCTTTAGTCTCTTAGGCCCAGGGTGTCATCGCCGAGCGTACCAGCCCGCCATCCCCTCCCCATGTCCACCGTTACCTCCCCGCCTGTCTCTGATCTGTGAATCACTTCGTAGGCGTTGCCAGGGAAACGCGGTATCTGGCTGGCAGCTTGCTGAAGTTATTGAACCGCAACTGGCTGGGATAATTAGGCTCTGTCTTGCAGGTTGGGTTTCCAGTGGCTGGGACTCGAATGTGACCTACAGCTGGCCTCGCTTTGTCGCCACCGGCAATGCTTTTAACCCCTTGTCCGCCTGACAGTGGCACAGTCGGGTCTTTACCTGGCAGAGATACCCGGCCAGCCCACGTTGCCTAGCTGAGTCACACTCGCGGAGCCACATAAAGAGCCCAGGTCTGCACACACGGCCTCACCCTTCCACTCTCCAATGCAGCAACTCCGGACTCTGTGTCCCTGCTGGCTACAGAGGGTATTTTTCATATGTGCAGGAGTGCCCTGCTCAACCTATGTCCGCATAGGTGCTCCCGTGGAGAGACGCACTTGTCAACTCACACAGTGAATGGCTGTGACGCTCTGTGACTTGGCTCTGAAGTCATTCCGCAGCGCAAACCGACTATCGCCTGAAATGTTCCTCAGTTGTTTTCTGTTTTGTCTTATCTGATTGCACGTAATGGTGGTGATTTTCCCTTTTGTTTTTCCTTCCCTCATTAATTACTGTCATTATCCTGTCTTGTTTAGGAGCCCTGGGAGCCCTTGGTCTCTTTCTCTGTACTCCCAGGTAAGAGAAAGCTAGCCGTCGACAGCACCAGCACAGACAGCAGCAGAAGCCGAGTAGACGGTGGCTGCCGCCACGCTCCCCATGTATGTCGTCCTGTTTGTTAGCCACATGGCGCATTGGCGCAAGCAGAATCAGGAGAAATGTCAGGCAGCGAGGCAGCAGTGACAGACGGTCTGGGCCGTGTAATTAGCCCAGAGTCGTTTGGAGCTGCTCGACTCGGCTCTGCCCTGCCCTGCTCTGCTCTGCCCAGATACCCACTGTGCACAGTGGACGACCAGACGACCTTTTACTCAGCCAGTCCCACTGCAGTCACTTAAAACAGTGATGTATGTTCCCCTCCCTGCCCTCCCACTCTTCTCTGTCTAGCCCCTCTCTTTTTCCCATTACACCTCCTCTCTCGGTGCACTCCCCTCCACCCTCTTCAAGTTTTTTTTTAACTTTTTTTCCCTCTTATCCCTCTGCTTCCTCTCTCCCTCTTTTGACCTCTCATTTTCTCCTATTCTTTCTCTTACGCCCCTCTTTTGCCCCCCCCCCCCCCCCCCCCCCCCCCCTCTTCTGTTCCCTCAGAGCGATGAGGAGGAGGAAAAAAAGAGGAGGAAGACAGCGGGCGGGTGGAGGGTTTGGAAGGCGGGGGGGGGGGGGGGGGGGGGGGGGGGGTGCAAAGCCCAGCGCTCTCCCCTGGTCATTGGTATGCAGTGGCTGTTCCCCAGGCGATAGGGCCACTGGGTTCGTGCTGACTGCAGGAGCGTCGTGGACTCGGCAGAGAACAGGACAGCAGGTAAGGGTAATGAGAACAGGCAGAGAGAGATAGAGGTGGCTGGGGGAAGAGGACAAGAGGGGAGAGCAGGGCAGGCCCGACATCCCAAAGGGGTTTGGGGGGTGGGGCGGAGGGGTCCTTTGACCCCATCACCACACTCATACACCACAGTTTGGTTAATTGTCTGGTTCAGGTAGTTTTGGTAAGGTTTATTGCAGTCATTGCATGTATTTCATTGTATAACATTGTGTGATCCATTATTTTCGATGTGTTGAAGTGTTTTAATGTATGTATATGTTGCAATGTCCTCTTTGGTGTTAATAAAGATGAATGATTTCCGAATAAATCTTTTTGTGGTATTTTGGCTGTTAAGAATATATTTCAAGAAAGTGAAAAGATACGTCTTTTATGTATTTTTGTCACTTTTGTGGTCTCATTCCCTTGGTCTGAAGGATATTGGTTTTGTAGCCAAAGGCGACAAAGGTGGAAGTACATGAGACACCAAAAACACATTCATACTGCTTGTGTGTGTCTGTTCGCCTGTTTGAAGCGGGTTCATGTGTATGGTGGTATATGTGTGTGTGTGTGTGTGTGTGTGTGTGTGTGTGTGTGTGTGCGTGTGGAGCCAGACTGTGCTCAGGGAGCAGTGCGGCCAGGCTGCAGATATCATCCATCTCCCTGTCACTGGCCCAGGGGCTGCTGGGAAGGCAGCAGACAGCTCCTCAGCTCTGACGACGAGAGCTGCATCCTAATTCTCCCACTCAGATCTCTCGGAACACGCACCATGCTCCTCCCCCGCCACCCAGGATGGAAAATCGTTAACCCTGCAATCTGGGAACAAAGCAAAGAGCTTAGCTAGTCTACTACTAGCTGCGAGTCATATCAGCTCCATTACTGCTAATAAGCCACCTCATTCCTGTACAGACTTAGAACCCTTAGAACAAAAGATACTCATTTTAATATTCCTGAAGTATAGCCATAAGGCCATAGAGCCAAAGTCTAATTTTTTTTATCTTAGATAGCCAATTTCTCCATTGCAAAACTCACACGAGAGAAGTACAAGTAATCATATGTAACCATATCTACAATGATTTTGTAGGAGTCAATGGCTTGACCCTAAATACAATACCTTTTTGTAACATGAAATATAAAGAATCTATAGTAGAATAAATAAAATTGTGCTAATAGTTTATGTTGCCACTGTCTAACCACACGTTCCCTGACTCACTGAAAAATATATATATATCATTAAAATATGGCCGATGCCTCTCTGATTGAAATATTTGCTTCAACTCAATCTTTCTGCATTGCATTTTTTGGGTGTTTGGACAGAGCTCCCCGTCTTTTTCAGATCACTGGGAAACCAATAGACCGCAGCTCCGAAATGCAGTGGTGAACTCAAAGAACCTCTGCTATCCAGTTTGGGAATAAAATCCTGTTCTTCACAAAGGAGACTTTGATTTCCGATGAGGAGAACAAACATCGTGCTAGTACATGTTATCAGAATCTGCTGACTGTTCCTCTTGAAGTTAGGCCCCGGGGGATCTCACTTTGAAGAAAAAAAGAGACATCATCCACACATGGCCAAACACAGGCTTCTCACTGTTGCAGAAGAAGCTAGAAAATACATAATCTTTGCCAAACAACACAGCTGTAAAATGTGTCTGTGTCTAGTGCATGCTCACTAGTGTGAGAGCCTTTTATTTAGTGGGTGTTAATATAGGTTTTTGTGGTTTCATCATTTCTACGTACTGCAAAAAGTTTAGTGTAGATATATATTTTATGACTCCACCAATGCTCACTAATACAGTACTTAACAAATTGGAATGTTACAGGCACATTTGGAACTGGTGTAGCTGCATAAGTGTTTCCTAATAACTTTGTCAAGCACAGGTAGAATACTATATTAGGGACAAAGGATGCTTTGTCAACAGTACCCGGCCATTTTGAAGACGCCCATGTGCAACGGAAACCACAGGTGCATTTAGAACTGTATGTATCCATTTTTATTTTGAGAAAGAATCACTGTCATGCAAAACAACGATGGTGGACGCGGCTTGCTGCGCAACCAGGCAAGCATGGCTTTGCTTTGCTCTTGCCATGCACCATGAGCAGCAGATTGCTGGAGAATAAGAGTTGGATTCCATATACAGATGTATCCGTCCTTCACAAACTCAGTGGTGCCTGCACCCAGGGCAGGAAAACTCAAAAGCTGCAACATTTACACAATATGCATCATGGGTTAAGACCAAACAACACATACAAGTCCCCCCCAAATATCGCAATGTCCTTCCTTAGACTATTGGAGTAATGTAAGCCTTCCAAGAGGGGAATACATCCATCTCAACCCCTGTTATATCATTGCTAAAGCTGCATACTCATGTGCATTATAACACGGTCCCAAGTCAATATTAACTAGGCAGACAGAGCAGAGCATCACTGCATATTCACACAGGAGGAGACAGGGGATTGTTTGCCACCTCGTCCTCCATGGTTAACTAATTGGGACACCTGTCGCTTTGCCCTCAAGATGACTAGGTTTAAGTTACTTTCACTCTTGAAGTACCTTATGAAGCTCAGGGTCCCAACCTCCTTTTTTCAGATGTATTTGAATGGCATTAAGTTAAGTTTATGGTAGCAGTTTCTTATTAGATGAAGGTAGGATTTTACCTTTAGTATGTACAAATTTGACAGGGCTAGCCCAGCAAAATAAAACATGTAATACATGAAATTCTAAGGTGATCGTCATTTTCAGTGTCAAAAAGTATTGACATGTGTGCAGTACAACAGTGCCTTGTGTGAAATAATCATTTTAACTATGTGACTGATGGAATAGGGTGAAGTTGTTTGTTCACTAAATGTACAAACAGACAGGTTAATGTTGCATGTCTGAAGACTAATGCCTGCATTCTAGCATTTGGGGATACTGTTCACTGCTACTGCTACTGCTACCCAAGCTTGCATGGGCGATGGCCTGCATTTTGATATGCACTTGAGCAACACTTCTTTCCACCACCGAAAGAACTCTGGCGCCATCTTCTGGGATAATATAGATATTGTCCTTTCACAGAGAGATCAAAAACATTAAATTAGGCTTCACAAAAGCCGGATTCAGTAGTTGTTTAACTCATTTATTGAGCTGTAAGATGGTTAGGATAGATCTGATGTTCAACATCTTTCTCCATAAGCACACCACACTCACACCACACTCGCGGCTGTCACATAGGGAACTTACTTAAAAGAAAACACAGTATAGGTCATGCATGGCCTGTTCATATGTACGTAGGCATGTTGCCATGTGCCTTCAGTGTTCTTTAAGGACGAATGTATGCAATAAAAGGGAGTACAGAATAACATATTGCATGCGTAATCGTGCACTTACTGTATTGTACTGTGACATATTTTGAGTGTACACTGTGCATTATGTACAAGGTCAGCCTACCAGCAGGTGGAAGCAATGTTCCTTCACAAATCTTCATTTAATATTGTTTGCTAAAAGAAGAAATAACATTTGTTTTATTATCGACAAAGATTTTCCTCCCTTCCTTGTTTGATCTGATCCGTTTTCTTTTTAAACTCACCACTAAAGCCTGATCTTAGCTGATTCTTTTCTAAATCCAAATAGCCTTGACTATATAGTGGACTGTGGGTTTATTATCATTAGCCTACGAGCTATCTATTTCCTATGGTTTTAAATAAGACCCTTCTGTTTCGCAATAGCTCTTTTGCCGAGCTCCTATGACAATTTCACTGTAACACAAGCCGTTCCAATCCATTTGGATAACTGTGCTCCGATGCCTGTCAACCCATTGAGGGAAAATGAGGTCCTCTGGGTTCAGTGCACACAATTACTCTGCCTGCTATGGATGACATCTATTCCAGTCTGTAGTTGTGCTCTTCATGCACGATTGACTTTTCTGATATGTTGGGCCTTTACCTTTTCACAGGCAATGGAACATTAGGTAATGGGAGTTGGATAGGATTTGGAATTTCCCATACTTAGTCCATACTTAGTCCACTTGAAATGCCGCAGCTATGCTTACAGGCACTTGTTTTTGCCATCTGTCCATTACAGAAATACGTTTGTATTTTGAAATGAAACCGTGCAGCTATAACCTGATACTCCAGCCAGGGAGTTCAGTTGTCAATTTCCTTAGTATTTATGTAATTGAACTTGCAAACCATGGCTGGAGCTCTCTCGCTGTTGTAACGGCATGGACTGGATGATGAGTCGCTTCAGTAGAATCAGCCTTGTAGAGTTAAGGGGGCTGGAAATGACAAGTACATTTACTCTCTTGTTTTTCTCACTTGGACTTGGACAATGGACTGAAAAAACAGGGAATCTGGCAACGTTAGAAAATGTTATTTGTGAAGCTGGCACCAATTTATCATCAGTAGCCAATAGGGCTCCCATACCCACCTGTGGAATATTTTATGTCCACGTGAAAGCCAGGTACAGAATTTTTGTCCCTAATAGGCTAATTTGATCAGCTCTCTGCCAGCGACTATTCCTGGAATATGCT
This sequence comes from Aplochiton taeniatus, assembly GCA_017639675.1. Classification (NCBI taxonomy): domain Eukaryota; kingdom Metazoa; phylum Chordata; class Actinopteri; order Galaxiiformes; family Galaxiidae; genus Aplochiton; species Aplochiton taeniatus. Next base: position 6,099,055 of record CM030177.1, read on the forward strand.
AGCTGTTTAGATGACAAATGCTGATTAATTCGAAAAAATTACTGGGGAAATATCCAAAATAATTATAAAAGATCTTGTTATTTTTCTCTTCAGAACAATCCAAACAATTGTTAAAATTGAACACGGTTTATTTTATTATTTTATTTTTACAAAATCTTAAAAGAAAAATGCTGGTAGCAGATGGAATTTGGTAGATTTGGAGTTTCAAAAAAGATCTGAGACACTAATCAGCTCCGGGTGTCAAGTTCTAGGGCTGCCTGTGAGGCACGATGAGTCCATAACAAAAGACGTTAGGCTATGGTGGCTTGATCCAGGTGTAGCCTAGATGCCACGTTCTGAGAATGGCAAAATAATATGTGGCTCACAAATCTGACTCATTTTAAGAGGTCACAAATAGCTTACCTCTGATTTGTCTCGGAAGGACGTGGGCAGTGAAAGGGTATGCTCACTCAAGCCCCTTTAGCAGATTAACAAAACCTACCTGCGAAAGGAAAGGAAAGCATGACAATAGAAATGTGTAGGAGTAACAACCGTGGCAGATGTTGGAGGGATTATTCAACACCGTTGCAGGAAAACGTTCCTAAAATGTCAGCGTGGTGATGATAAATATGGCAGCATCTCTAGATGTCAAATTGAATCAACTGTGTCATGGGGCCACGCCAGTGAACTGTCGCAGCCCAGTTTCTGTTAGAGTTTTAAGTGGTCAAGCGTAGGCCAGCACAAAAGCGTGATTATGCTAAGTTTAATAATCCTTGGCCAGGGACAGCTTTCCCTCTCATAATAGAAGAATCCATTTATCTCTTTGATGTGGGCCTAACACATTCATACCCTTTGAAATGATTAAATGCAAAATAACGAAGAGGGGGAAAAGCAAATTCATGTGACACCACCCTAGCCATAATGCTCCTCAGTTTGTCCTCACTTGCAAGTAGCACGGTAGGCCTATATTTATAGCTCAGATGCCTGCTCTTTTAGACATGCTTTCATGAAAGTATTTTATCACCAATCCATCTGGAGGATGATACTCGGAGCAACAAAGCTCAAGATTCAGCCCACGGCTGACAGTTTTATGATTTTGTCTGTATTTGTGGCTTATCCCTATGCTCCAAACACACTGATTTATCTTGCATGGGGAGCGAGAGCCGTTAAAGGGCAAATGTTGGATTACAATAAACTATTGGTGGCAAAAAAAAAAAAACGGGCTACTCGCCTGCTTCTCATCTGCATCAAGCAATTTGTCTTAAAGTAACCCTCAGCTGTTTGCCATCACAGAATAATTTGCATATATTTGATAACGGATGATCTGAATATAATATGAACATCAGTGGGTTGTCAGCCTGTGTGAAGGAATTTGTGAGACTAGACTAGATATCATTCAAGCCGAAAAAAGTAAAATGTTGTTCCAAAGGAGCAAAATTTGGAGCAAATTCTTATATTTCTGACATTCTGGTTCACCTATTTAAGTTTTTAATCTGGAGTGATGTAGAATGCCTTTTACGCCTATAAAAAAGGACATTTAATGTGCTTAGTGCTCTTACTACAAACAGGCTGTTGCAGTTCAGTCCCTCTTGCTGTCCAACATTCACAATCTGAACAATCTAAACTGAATACTGTTTGCAATGTAAACTACTCCAAATAAAAAATAAAACTCTGTAACTCTCATGCAATTTTGAAAATTGATTTTGTAATGATTTTTCATCTGATTTTGCCTGAGGCCAGACCGTGGCTCATTTGGAGCACGGGTTCACCTTGGCCGTAATACACTGGCCCGTGAGTCAGCCCCGGACTCCTCATTACAGCCTCTGTGCACCTGAGGTTCGGTACAGAGATAATGGCCATTGTGGAGCGGAATTTACATGCTGCAAACTGAGTTTGTGCACCTAATGAGGAAACGGGATATGCAGTGGTTCAGAGGAGTTTGCAAACTGATCAACTTATGTTTTTCCAAAGAGTACACAGTATTCAAAGGCAGCTCCACACAGAGGTCTGAGGGACGATATCAAGACAGAGCCTGGAGCGTTACCAACAATTCTGGGCCTCATCAAAATGTATGTGTTACAGAAAATGTGAATAATAAAGTCTGTCGTGTCAAGTTGTTTTTTACAGCACCATGCAGCCCAGAGCCACCAGAATTATTTCCAAGTTCCCATTTAAGAGAAGCCCCTGAACAGAGCAGTGACAGCATGTACTGAAATGGAAAGATAGGCTCTGTTTTAGAACTGTTACAGAAAATCCTTTTTTCCCCATCAAAGCAGATATAGTAACCATCAGTGCAGGGGACGTGGGAAAGCTAATTGAGAACATTGTGTTGGAGACACTGGACTGCTGTCACCCGGTGATTGACTGTCCCTGTGGGGTTCCGTGCCACATCTTCTTAAGCAGATGGAGTGTTGTGTTTGGTGTGTCAACCCAACACAGACACACAGTCAGTCTATTAAGACACCACACTGGGAGGCCTCGTGGCACTGCTTCACTGTTTAAGCTTTCATTTGAACTTCATTTACACTCTCTGTGACAGTGCCAGAAGATTAAAGCAAGTACGCGTAAAATGGCAGGCAACCCGGCTATAGTGAGACAATCAATATGACGGGTCTCCGTGCTTGTCGGCTGTAATTACACACTGATTGAGTTTTATCAGGAAAAAAATATAGTTGGGATGTCGTTCCTTACCATATTCCACAGTTAATGAGTTTACCTCTCGAGTGCTGCTGCACATACTTTACTTTTCAGTACATGTATAATTTGTGCAAATAATATTCTGATCCGTACTGTCAAAGGGGCTGCTGTCTTTTCAGATCTGCTTCCATCCACTTGTGTGCTCACTGCTCTAAAAGAACAGATTACAAGTGCTTAAATGTTGGCATGCCTTTTGGGTCAGTTTCAGTCAGAGTTGCTATTTAAACCTATTAGACTGTATATTTTTTTTTGGACTGGACTCCAATTTCAAACTTCAAAGGCACAGTAGGCAACTTGGAAATAAACAAATGGTTGCCTGGGAACACAAATTGACATGTAACTGCATTGGATAAATCTTGTCATTGACAGTACCTCGTCGTGTGAGATTGTAATGCTTAAAAATTATTTGATTATAAGTTTATGTTCGAAAGCCTTCATTGCATTACCATTCTTTAGAAACATTGACGCGACAAAGCTTTTTTATTTTATTTTGTCAGTGTCAAAGAGATGGAAACATCCTTGTTGCCCTTCCACGATTAACACAAAAAATGCCACTATTCATGTCCAATTTAAAGTAGCTGATTTGGGCTTTAAATATTTTTGGGACATTTTAAGAAATTTGATAAATGTAGATGTATAATGTGATGGACCATTTATGAATAATGGTTCTGCTGAGGGTAATTAAATATCTCATTGTTAGCTGAAAGTCTGAGTCTAAATGCATGTTGTCTGTCGTATATCGTGTCAAAACTCATCCTTGGTCAATCTCATCCCTGGCCCGCATGCACACCTTCACCTGCCACCGAGATCACATCACCCCTGTCCTCCACAACCTCCACTGGCTCCTGGTTAAATACAGGGTTCACTTTAAAATACTGCTCACCACCTACAAAGTCATAAATAACCTGACTCCTCCCCCCCTCCACTACACCCCTACCCGATGCCCCAGGTCTTCGAATGTAACCACACTACAAACTACCAAGACCAAGCTCCGGACCTGGGCTGACAGGGCCCTCTCAGTTGCCACACCCTCCCTCTGGAACATCTTCCCCAAGCACATGTGGCGACCACACAGGTTAATACCTTGCCATGTTTCTAACAGGCCCTCAAAACCTACCTTTTCAAGCTTGCATTAACCAGTTAACCTCCTTCCCTTTTCCACCCCTCCATGTCATGATTGCTCTTGATTGATATGGCTTTTAACTACCTATTTGTCTCTTGTTTATTCCTGTACCTTCTAAATTATGTTACCCTGTGTGTTCACTCTGTGAAGTGTCTTTGAGTATTTCAAAAAGCGCTATACAAGTTGAATGCACTATTATCTCATTGAAATTAATTGATCTTATTAGTTATTGCAGTGTTGGTGAGGATTAATTTATGTTCGGTCAACAGAGGGACAGGATGGCAAACTCGTCATTTACCTTCGAGTTAGTTTGTTTTTGTTTGGTTCATGAATGCAGCTAATCCATTTAACAGATATCAGTTCTGCCGGCTCATCTGAAAAAAAACGTGCTCTGAGTCTTTAATATCATTGGTGTTTTCTGTTTGTTTACCTGCCTTCCCTTTTCAAATAAGATGTGGAACCACAGACTGTGTGGCCAATTAAAGCGTTCAATGTGAAAAGCTGTCTCCTTGTTTGTAATGTCAACCATTTTAAGAGGTTAATAACACTTAAATTGATTGAGGTGCACGTAACTCATTCACAACATCTGCATAAACCATTCATTTACATTTTTGTAAATGCCCATTTAGAAATTAAGGCAGTTCTATTATGCAGAATGTTTATTTGCTAACTGATTGCCTAAACTTACTACACCTGTGGGATAAAAAAATCGATTGAACCCTGTTCTTGTTTGGTATTCCCACGGTAACACAAACACTTTAGATAGAAAAAAATAGATTGCGGTGAGCTATTCCTTCAGTTCTCATGCCACTTCCCCGATTAAAATGAATGAATACATTTAATCAACAGGAGCAATGGAAAACCTTATTAAATGGACTTTTATTTCCATTTGAATACCTCTTACGTCAATAATACATTCATGTGTAATGAATCTGTTATACAGTCTAGATAAGTATTTATATATGAGTTTTAAAGTTGGTATGAAGGGCTTATGAAGGAATATTGACTGGCTTTTGACAACATTTATCATAAAGTTTTACCAGAATGTGTTGCTGCTACCATAACGAAATGTGCCAAAGTCCCTGGCGCTAAAAGTTCATACCATTTATAGTAAAAACAAAAATACCATAAATTTGGCCACGACAAAAAAGAGCTATGTAATCTACCACATAAGGTCCTACCTCAAGAATATTTCTGACAGTCATCTGAATAGAAAAAGTAGACTACAAACGTTTCGTAAATCTTTTAATTATTTAGCCAAAGTCTATAAGAACCAAATTAAATTTTTAGCAAGGAATCTCACAAAATAATCAGCTTTACCAACGTAAAAATCCATCAAGGTTAAAAATGTCTTGACTGTTGGATTTGTTATCTTTGTGCAGTCAGGCACTTGCGCAATCCTCCAGGTAAGGATTTCATATCCTACGTTTTTCTTTCAATGGAGAGTCCTTGGGGCTCAAAGCTTTCATCAGCAGCCGTAATGTTCAGTTACATCCCTTACAAGCACAAGTCCTTGTCCTCTTCCCCGGTGTTTCTTCATGACTCCAAGCAGCCATTCAGTGAGTCTGACTTATCCAAGGAACAGGTGGTCTCATTACATCAGCCAGTGTGGTCACAGACATTCACACAGTTGGCCAACCTTCTGGGAATGCTCTTCGGTGAGAGTTTAGTGCCGTGTGTAGCTCTCCTAACAGCCTGCCTTCATGGATGCCACCAGTAGAGCAGCAAGGGCGATGACTTCTCGCGGTGCCTCTCGACCGCCTCTTTCTCCTCTTCATAGGGCTCTTCTTCTTCTTCTTCTTGTTTTAATCACCTAGGTCGGTATTCCTGTGGCAGCCTGGTCATGTTCCTGTTCTTCAGGGCCTGGTCCACAGTGTGGATGTAGAAGTCAATGGTGCTTCTCATGTCCGGGGTAAAGGGGTCCAAAGAGGGCTGCTTGGCCCCGGATCGCTTGAAGTGACCGTCCTGGTGAGTCTCGGCGCACATCAGTCTCTCCTCGGTCACGGTAGCGTTGAGGAAGGAGCCAATGAGGCGTATTTCAGAGACCAGGGCCCTCTGCAGGTCTTCATAGTGAACCACATGCAGGCGGCGACCAAACTTCAGCCAACTGAGGGCATGGGACGCCCACCAGGGGGCGTAGCTGTCTACAAACTCTGGCCACTCTGTGGACAGGAGAGGTCAACAATTTAGATCCGATTACTGTAGGCATTTCCACAGTTACGTAAAACAATCAAGAGCTTTTTTTCATTTTCGCCATAATTCCCCTGGTTGTTTGCCGCTAAGTTGTACGCTGGTTCCCAGGGTTGTATTACCTTTACTTTTCCACTGTGCGTCCGTCGCGTAGCCCAGGTGACCGGCACACTTGCGGTTGAACTCGGCCATGAGGGAGCGGTAAGGGTTGCGGATCAGCAGGATAGCGGAATCGAACATCTCGATCTCCCGCTGGCCGCTCTCGTGGGTTTTCACACAGACGCTGCGGCCGCTCTTCCAATAGTCCTTTTCCCCTTTGAAGCCTGGGGGTGGAGGCCCGGAGCAAACAGAAAGTGGTCCATCACAAGCCAGGGCATTGCGGGGCCTTCCTACAGGCCTCCTGTATTCGTCCTGCAGCTGCTACTGTACTGTGCTTACCTCGGTTGTAGAGCGTGCCGTCAAAGTAGAAGCTGCCCGTGTAGTAGCCCGTCACCAGCTCAATCAGGTGACGTACCCAGGTGTTGCCGGCTCCGGGAAAACTGGAGAGAGCCACCAGGGAGGTGGACCTCTGAGGCAGAAATGTCCTCTCTCTGCACCTGGAGTCTGACAATACAGATTTGTGTACGATATGTCAGAGTTAGTGTTGCTGTCGAAACATATCCTAGATTGATGAGTCTAGTCTAGCCGAAGACAGATTTGTGCGTTGTTTTGGTTTGTTCCAAATAAGGGTGGGGTGGATGCTAAGGTTACTGAAGCGTCTCACCAAGCACTGGCGTCTGGTAGACGTGGTAGTAGTGGAGGTCTGGGGCTGCCGCCGTGGGTGGGGAGGTGGTGCTGTGGTTCAGGCCGCCAGCCTCCGCACACTCCTGGCCCTTCAGCTGTTGGCTGGACCGGAACAGAGGGGACGTTTGGGCGCAGAAGCAGTGCGGCCTCCTCAACACAGCCAGAGGTAGCTCCTGTAGGACCCACCCAGAACAGCATCATCAGAGTAATGTCTCTGAGAACCAATCAGAAAGCTGTGCGGTTTTCCTCCCTAGTAGACAGGGTAGGATTTTATCTTGACATGATGGGCAAGCTACTGTAGTTACGGAGGTTTTGACCTTCAGCCATTTGTTTTTTCCTTGTAATTGCCTAATCTCAACAGGTCCTGTTTTTTTTTAAATTTTGACTTTTGACCTTCTGCACTGTTCCATGGCCCACCCTGTAGCATCGAGTTATTCAAATACCCTGTATCAAATGGTATAGGTGATGGCAGTCCGTACTGAAAGATGCACTGTAGACATTCTAACACAGACAAAAAAAATTGTTATGGCGGCTTACACACAGGCAAAAGCACACACAGTGTGAAATAAGAAAATAGACTACGATCGCTCTACAGTGTGCAACATTTATAGGGGCCATATCAGTTTTAAAAGAGGCCCTACCCATCCATCCAGGGTAGTGAGCGGATTCCAGACCGCATCTATTTCTCATTACAGGAACATTAAACGTTAAAGAGTCGAACCCTGCTCCAGGAGCTCTGTGCCCCAGCGCCTTTAATTTCTATCTCTGGGGGGCGAGACGGCCCCTGATCAATGGAGCTTTCCATCTCGGGAGAGGTAGACCGGGGGTTGACAAAGATGAAATCAATGGATAGTTATGGAGGTCGGCTTTTTCGGAACACATCCAAACCTTGTCAGTGCAGGTCTCTATGCAGGACTGTGCGGTGAGGTTGGGCTGCACGGAGTGGACTGGGAAGGCGCTGGTGGTGTTCTTTGGCATCTCAAAGCAGCCGCTGTAGCGAACATTCCTGACTGGAGGGGAAAACAACGGCTTACAACTTCAGCTGGAGGCACCCGACGCTGTCGGACACAGCCTAATTGTGTATGTAACGCAGGCATACACTGACACACTTCAAGGAGAGACTGTCTATGGGCCTCTATTTCTGTCTCTTTATCTCCCACGGGAAATTGCATTATGGCTATGTCTGACATATTGCGTCATTCATGCATGCATAAAGGAGGTTCCTGCGAATACGTGCTCTGTCAGCTGAGTAAACTTGACTCACATTTCCTCTGGCCTGGAAGCTGTTCCTCCACCTTGTAGATGGAGAGGCGCCCCACGCCCCCACAGAGGGACCCCCTCTCCCCCCGGCACACCAGGCTGCAGTCCTCATCTGGGGCTCTCAGGCTACTGATTCGGTTCCCACAGTGGCACTCAGCTCCGTACTCCAGACCAGCAAACCGGTATCCACTGCAGCGCGCGCACACACGCACGCACGCACGCACGCACGCACGCACGCACGCACGCACGCACACACACACACACACAAACACAAGTTTATCAGACGCTCCCTGGTTTAGCCCAGGGCTGTTGGTAACCACGGGCTTGAATTAGCCTTGAGCTAACCCACCTCACTGCACAACCACTTAAACAACCTCGGGGCATTTTAGCCATATGTAAGTATGTAATCATTATGATCTGAGCAATGAAATCTGGCTTTACAAAAAACCCAGCGTGCGGCTCCTGTGATATTTGGTAGCATCTTGAAAGTATTGCATAGATTTATGAGTCCAGTGGCTGTGGTAAGTACCACGGGTCGTGCCAGATATTAGCTATACTTTACATCACAAGGGCACGGTGACTCATCCCTCCACAGTCTCTTTATCCCCTCTCCTTCAGAGGCACACAACCTATTCAAAGATGACCTTTCATATTTGCTTTGAGCTTCCTCATAAATTGCCGTGACTTTTCCTTGTGCTCATTTCAATAACTGAGCCACAGAGCCTAAAAGCATGACTCCTCTCTGTGTGGGCGGAGGGAAAGCTCAGCGGGCTCGAGATGTAAAACATCCCCGCAGTCCGGCTGCATTGATTCTCTCTGTTGTTCTCCTCCAAGAGCAACACGTCTCTCGCTTAGGAGGTGCTCCAGACAAAAGGGGGGAATAAATCGAGTCCGTCATCGCCGGTCAAACTTCCCACCCGTCAAGATAACCTCGCAGGCGTTGTCTCGGAAAAAAATCCCCATGCTGGAAAACTCAGCCCGGTCAGCACAAGCCAAAGGCAGGGCATCCCAGGCCTCAGCGTGTCAGCGCTAGCCTGTCAGTTAGCCTGTCCTCATTATGCTTTGTAACGCGCGGCTCCCTTCCTGCTGCTGCTATGTGCCTAGCCATCTCCTGCCCCCCCCCCCCCCCATCTCTCTCAGCCCCCCCCGTACTGTCACCCAGCCACCTGCTTCCCCACTGCCATACACAGAAGCCATTCACTCGGCAGACCGAGATCCAAGCGCCACGCTCAGACAGCGGGCTCTCTGTGGTGCCACCGACCAAGCCACTGCGGGGGCATTACCTTTCGGAGCAGGTGTCCTGACACAGGGAACTGGTCATTTTGCGCAGGTCGTAGAGCACCGTTCCGCCCAGGGCGCGCTCCGTGGCAGTGTGGATGAAGCAACCCATGTAGGTTCCTGGCCACGTTTAAACCCAAAGGAAAAGAGAGAGAGAGAGAGAGAGAGAGAGAGAGAGAGAGAGAGAGAGAGAGCGAGCGAGAGAGAGAGAGAGAGAGAGAGAGCGAGCGGACACTTTGGCATTGTTCGTCTCGACAATCAAAATATTTGCGCAGAATGGAGACACAATGCATTTTTATGTAACAAACTGGGCTGAGCGGGTGTTAGGAACAGTGGCTGTGCAGCAGGTTGGTCATTGAAGTGATTTGGGGGTTTCGAGTGTGTTGTCGCGCTGCAGCTGGTACCTTTATGTCTGCTCCTCCTGTGGAGAAGTCCTCTCTGCTCGGGGCTCTCTGGCAGCATACCATAGAACCAGCGGCGGTGCAGGTGTTGGACCCCCGCGTTTTGGGAGGCAGGCCAATGCTGCCCTGCCTTGACGCCCCCCCCTGACTCTCCCTGGCCGTCGGCCCATTTGGAGCGGCTTCTAATGCCCAGGCCCGCAGCCCTGAGGGCGGTGGGGGGCGCTGGCAGAGACTGCAGGGACGGGAGACTGGTGAGGGCGGGCTGAGGCATCCTCACGCTGGAGCGCTGCAGGAGCAGGATGCTCCCTGCCATCAGATAGGCGATTCCCAGGAAGAGCAGGACCATCTGAGCCTGCCTCAGAAAGCAGAGGAGTCTATAAAGGGGCGCCGCCATGCCCGCGCACATCAGGTCTGCACGCGTCACCTCGGCGGGGTGACACTCAACAAGGCAGGTGGGGGGAGGCGAGGGTGAGTTGAGAGCTGGATCTACCACCTCATCACAATTCTAGTGCACCTTCATTACAGCCTTGCCAAGGTTAGACAAGTTCAGTTACACAGTGAAACTTGTTTAGACTGCCGATCTTTTTCAGCTCATCACCATCCCTGCTTGATAAGACCCAAAGCAGCGCTGCATTCAGATGTCTTAGATATGCCACAGCAGAACTGGGCCCCACTGTTATCTCCAAGGCAACCGTCAGCAAACCCTCAAAGGAGTTCCATGGCAGAACCTGGGGCACAAAACAGAGAGAGTCAGATTTTCAACAGCAGAGGGTATTTTTTTTATTTATTTTTTTAATGCGAGGACAAAAAAGAATGTGGGAGAAGGAAAGCGTGCTTAGGGATTAGACCCACAGCTCATGTTGACATATGGGCTTGTGTTTCTGTTGTGGAGCATTGTGTCTTTTCTCCTGGTATTTGTTGTTTCTTGTCTGCCATATATTTCCCCCCCTATGCAAGGCAGCTGGGAAATAGCTTGTTTTCTGTAAGCAGAAAAAGGGTGAATTATTTCCCACGCCAAGCCCCACATTTATTCATCCCCAAAAAGTCCCTGTATGATTGTTTGGGAGGATCGTGATGCGTGATTATTTTGCAGTATAGTGAAGACATTCAGAAATGAGAATCGGGCTAGTTAACGGGACTTTGAATTGGACTCGTGAGTAATTTCAAAAGCACTGAAGTGTAGCACTGTCACATAATGTTTAGCACAACATGTTTGGTCATGTCAAAATGTCTCCCAGATTTAAAATCTAAGCCCCATTTATCACAGTAAAAAAGATTACATCATGCAAAAAAAATAACTGTCTGGGGAGCATATTATGGGTGCTTATGAAAAGGGATTATAGCAGTAGCATCTCTGCACTCAACTGTAAAAAAAATGATGTTATTGAAATTAATGAATGGATTTTAATCAACACGAAGGTATAAGACCTCAGGGGAATATTGCAATACACAAAAAAATTACATGCTCGACCAACTACTTATAATGGTTGATGAAGGTAATTCTTGATTAAATATATACTACTCCCAATGAAACAGAAGACATTTTTAACCTGTATATTGGGGTAATATATATGAAATACATGTGCCGGCAAAGCTCAAAAGTACATTCCAATCAACCTGTTCCCTTATGCTTTTTAGTTGTCTGTACTTTATCTTGGAATCTGGCAGTTAAGAATGTTTAACGGCCTTTTTGGAAGTCAATCTCAGGCACATACAGTATATACTGTAGTATACATGTAGTCGAAACTGTATACACCTCAGCCTATGTTTAAAACTATTCAATGCCGCTTAATATTTATTGTAGCGTATTTTATTATAGCCTTCGAGGTCCAATCGCGTACACACTGTACGGATAACCTGCTCTTAAGATCGAAGCAACAGTTTGCCAGGTTTGTCTCTGAGCTAAATGGGTTTCAGAATTGCAAACTTCTCAAACTTGTAAAATTATTGCAAATAATTTCCTAACTTTCTAAACATTTATGGGGCGATTCACTGTCTAGGTATTATCTGTGACAATTTGAATGCAATGCGTGTAAGACAAAATACGGTAGGCAAGATGAATAAACAGCAAGGGTACACACAGAGTAATCCTGAATGCTAACTGACTAAGTATAAAATTGATGTAATCTACCATTGAAAGTACGGCTTACCTTCACTGTTAGAACATCCTATTCCCGATCTATTCTATGGACCGGTGATTTGATAGCCTTTTCCCCACGCATTGAACATCTCAGTCGTTCTTTGGTACATCCAAAAACCTGTGACGCCGTGTGTGTATTATATAACCGATCGCTCGCTATTCTTCGTGCGATGTAGCCTACTCTCTTGCCGTAGCAGGCAGGGCGATATAAAGAAGAGGCAGAGCGTGGGGGAGAATACTCATTTGTATTGGTGATCTCGGCGTATCGTTACGTCCAGTCCCCAGATGATGTGCGGTCGATACGTTTCCCCGGTGAACATCAGTTAACTTGTGCAATTGGGGAGCAACCTGTTTTTTATTGCATTGTTCATGTCCAACCACATATTTTGTTATTTGGTAGATTTATATTTTAAAAATAATAACAATTCCCTTTTGTATGATCTGAAAACCAAATATTATTCAAAAACTGCAGACGCCTAAATACCATTTATTTGATGCACATTTCAGCACCATGGACAGTACCGATGATTTCCGAGCTCCGAAGCCGAAAGACCTAATTTTCTTTTTACCAATGTCTGCAGATCCGTCCCATAAATGCTATCTTTTTTGCACACTTAAGCTAGGACTGTACTTTTAGTTAAAAGGCTTGAACTCTCTTTGTCATGATACCATTGAGCAAGGGACAAACCCCAAGTAGGTTGGTGCTGCAGTGAGACTAAGAATACGTCAGATACGTTGACACTCAGTGAAGCTTGTGTGGGGCTGGAGTGAAATCTAATTTAAAAAAGGGGTAAATAAATAAAACATTCGTAATAATTTAATCCAAAACGTGTGTTAATCTAAAAACGATCAAATGTAGAGTAGCCAAATACACTGTATAGACTGCATTCACCCAAAGGACTAGATCTGTAAGACAGTGTGCTGATAAGATTATTTTGCGAGCAGACTAATGAAGCAACTTTGCGTTAATGTTCAAGAAATGATTATAAAGTATAGCCTATGAGGATATTAAGTATGCATCTGGGGCACCAGTGCGTTCGTGTACAGCAAGCACACTGTCAAGAGTCAAACAGAATTTTCCATGGATTCCAACACCCACATTTGAGTGTACCACGCTTGTAATCTTACAAAATCTGATCGGTATTAGTATGTAATGACACCACGGGTGGTTTGAATTAATTAATTAACACTTAGAAAATAAATATGTAAAATAGCTGGCAGAAAGAATTTGGTATTAATTAAGTGCATACGTTTCAGATTTTCTTTACCCCTAATAGATGAGATATATTCTGAACGTAGAATCTTTAGAGCTGCATCAATTCTGTATTTTACGACTATTTCTCAAAGAGATTTTTCCTCCTCCAACTGGACCATGCTCTGTTCAAATCATTTAACTCTTCAGTGTTCAGAGTCTCAGCTTCTTACCACTTCATATTTGGCAGTGCTATGCTACCATTTGAATAGCTCAGCAGAAGCCTAACTAGGGACCTGCACATTTAGTGGCTTGGTGTTTATCACTTAAAGGCTCCCCTCATTTAAACGCAGTGTTGCAACCTAGTTTGAAAGCTCCTCCAAGTGTACTGAGAATGAGTGACATTTTTACTGGCCTGATGGCCAGAGCATCGACCCAAGCCTGTGAAATTGTAAATCATGCTGTCCTTTTCATCATGGCTTCAATAGAGTGTCTTTTTGTCGAGATGTTTGTTGACCTGGTGGTCGGTAGTTGGTGTGGATTGACCTCTGACATTTAACTCCGACTGCTATAATCAAGTAGATGCACATTACCTAGCCAGGGGACAAAAGAATGGGAATGATGTGCAGTACTAAGCACCTATATGAGCAAACTATCTCAAAGGACAACCACAGGTATGGTCCTGCTGCCCACCAATAATATTGACCAGAGGTAATTATGAAACTGCCTTTATTACTTAAATTAAAGCTTAGTATAATATCTTTGTTTCAGTTCAGCCACTGAGGGGTATTGTTTTCTGACAGAGTGTGTCTCCTGGCCAGTGGTGTTGCCAACCGTGGCCCCGCTCAAAAGGTAATCCTATTATTCGCTTGCTCAAGGTCACAGAACAATCAAGAGATTGATTATGAGCAATCCTCCCATCTCTGCCTTTAGGGGATCAACTGGATTAAGGCACTGGAGGGACTGTGTAGTTACGGCTTTGGGGATAGCAAACACAATCAGCATGTGTCTACATGCCTTCCCCGGTTCAATCATCCACAAGTAATCACTGTTCGAAATGGAACCCCCTCCCTTTCAGATATGATGGTATAAACAGGCCAGGCAGAGATGGGATCCCTGTAATCTGTCTTGCATGGGTTTCTCACGCTGACGAGCAGATGCCTGTTCATGTCGGACTCTCCCTGCATAGTTAGCGAGGCCCAGAATTCACAGTTTTGTTAGCCATTTTGAAATAACATAACATAATAATAATAATAATAATCTTTATTTGTATAGCACCATTTAATTAAGAAGTGTCGCTCAAAGTGCTTCACAAAGTGTTTCACAAAAACTAAAATTTGATTAAAGTTTAGTGCGTTAGCATTACATGTGGGATAGCGATTATTGTTGTACAACCGTATATCTGACATGGTCAGCCTGATGCACGGTATTGTTCTATGGAGCGAACTGTTTGGATTACAGGGTCATTCATGCCTTGACCTCCGGAGTGGAATGGGTGTGCTTTGGATGAGGAAGGCAGCATCCCTTCTCTCTCTCGTACGACACTACCCCTACCCACCTCTCTCTCTCTCTCTCTCTCTCTCTCTCTCTCTCTCTCTCTCTCTCTCTCTCCCTCTCTCCTCTTTTCCTTCATTCTCTCCTAGCCCTCTCTCTTCTCTTCGGAGCAGCAGTGCTGCCCCCCTAGTATTTACACTTCACCCTCCATGACTTATGCATGAAGAAGATCCTAGGCATTCATCTCCGGGACTCCCGCAGCGCGGACGGCGCTTTTCAGCCATCTCCATCACTCTCGTGCCACATCCTCTCATGCCTTTTCATCTTCCCGCATGCCCTGATGAAGGCTGTGGCGTTCATTCAGGCCTATGAGCCTCTGGGAGCTGAACCCGGCTGAGTGGAATTGAAGTGGACAGATGATAGACCTGGTCCTTATATTTGGCCACTTTGCTCTCTCGGAGCGTGCTTGCTCGGAGCTTTAATATAGCCTATTAGGTCTTTCTGTCCATTTGGGCTTTCATATCTCTGTGGGAACATAATGTTTATTTTAGGGGAAGGTTTTAGCTCCTCGTGAAACATTCTGCTTTCTCATTTTACTTTGACATGCTTAAAAGGATGTTTGAGTCTCTTATTTTTTTTACTTAATTTTGTGTGTTTACTAACTTAGTGTTCAAGAGGTTCAGTGGGTAAATTCTTATTTTTTATTAATAACAAATTGCATACATCACACTGTGCTGAACATGTGCTGTCTAAGATCCTGTCTATATTATTATCATTTCTGCAGGTTGTTTGTATAATAGAAGTTCATGATTGGAGGAGCATGATGTCACAAGGTCATTGTGCTGAAAGTAGTTTGGGGTCAGTTGTAGTGATGTGCAGTTAGACTCTTTTTAATGAGTCGATGGATTTCAGTAAGTTCATTTAAATAAATCGAACTATTCAGTGTGTGTTTTTTTTGACTATATACAATTTGTTTTACCACTTAAGTCAAGAGCAAGGGATATATGTGTTTTATTTTGACACATATTGCAAATATTACTCTTAGTTTTAGATTAAAACCCCAGGTCTTCTGTGTTTTAGAATATCATTTGATTAAATAGGGAGCCTTTGTGGTTTTCATGTAATTACTGCTTCTTTGTCATGCAGTAGCATTCCTGTAGCTCTGCACATGAATGGGTCCACTAAAGATAGCTCTCTATGCCCTCACACATACAATCAGTCTACCAATGTAGTGAATATTAGAGGTGTCAAAATGACATCATTTTCATGGCACCAAATTAGAAAATGCCATTCTTCAATGTGATAAGGATTGAACAAAGTTGAACACACTATTAAAATGACCGTATATTGACTCATATATATGTTTAGAACAGACACACACATACGTACTGTAAATAACATATGTACAAGAAAACACTGTCTCAAAAGGTTGCAAAAAAGTGTGTGTCAATAAAGAATGCAGCCTTTGCAGCACTTCCTGTTTCTCCTCAAGGCTTTCCTCAGTAGCCAATCTTGAGTCCTTGCGGTGCCTGGTATCACTTTCTTGGGCACTACACTCATGACTAAAGGCTGGTGTATGCTTCTGCGAAGATACACGTAGCCACGTAGAGAAGGGGTTCTTGGGAAAGCAGAGCTTGCAGACACGGATCAGGGAGTCCTCCTAAACAGCGCGTTGTGCGTAGCTTTTTCCACCGTGCGTCAAACAATTGCTGAAGGGAAGGAAGGAGGAAGCAAGAAGAGATCAAGTAATATTTTCGTTGGAAAGCACACACAAATCACCATTAAACCAACAATGGTGCAAATCAAACTTGACGACCCGTTAAACTTATGTGGAAGCTAATAGGCAAACTGCTGTGTTTAACGCTGTTTGCCGACGTACCAACGCATAAACGTGCATTTACGTGTGTCGTTCGCTGACGCTGTTACAGGAATTTGCCTACATGCTTCCGCGGGTTCACTGGGTGGCGGTGTCGCATGTACTAATCCAGAATATACTGAAAAGACAGTAGAAGAAACAGATGCGGGCCGTCACGACCACTTAACTATGTTTTATTTTTTTTTCGTCCAAATGATAGCATTTGCGAACCTCGTACGCGGTTCACTCTTCAAACTGCTCCATTGCTAGTTTATAATCGCAATCTATGTGTGTTTTCAGACCAAAAATGTACTGGATATTTTCTCGCTTCCTTCTTCCTTCCCTGCACAACCAATGAGCGATTGTTTGACGCACGGGAGAAAAAGCTATGCTTGACGTGCTGTTAGGATTCGGAGGACTGCACAGTGTGGGCATCTGTGGGCCTCTGCAAGCTACGCTTACCCAGAAACCCCCACTCTGCGTAGGTACGCAGAGATGTTCACGTGCATCTTCGCAGAAGCATAAATCAGGCTTAGGTATCTATGGTCAGGCAGAAATCTATTGATTATTCCTGAAACGTCACACTCCGTAGTCTACTAAAAATGCCAATTGTGTCTTGTCGAACTATGTTGTCTCGTTCTGTATGCAAACTTGGGCACAATGCTGTGGTGCATCCATGCTCAAGCTGTTCATAGATGCTTAGAGCTGTATGTGTCCATGAGTGATAATATAAATTCTGTCACGAGCTGACAGTAATTCAGAACCAAACGCAGGGTACGGCAGCAAAGGGTAATTTAATTAGAACGCAGCGACACAGGCAGACACAAAAGGCACGTAACACAAAGTAATCCAGCGACAACAAACTAAAGGAAGGCAGGGATTAAATATTAAAGAAGGGCAAACCAAAAAACAATGAAACCAGGGAAACCTAAACAAGCTAACAAGAGGCAGGTGCAAACAATAAACTGATGAGGGTAGTACAGGGACAAGGCACAGGTGCAAATAAGTCATAACGAGCACAAACATGCTTATGTCAATATAGAGGGTAAAGGAGCACTCCTCTGGAACCTGACATTACAGGGCCGTGACAAATTCAACTTTAATACGAAAGCATTGACTGGCAACGGCAACATTTTATCAGTCAGTATAAGTTTGATTCTTTTGTCTTAATAGTTTGATTCGATTCGGAAACTAAAAAGTTCATTTTTGCACATTACTAGTCAGTTGGCCGTGAGAGGCAGAGCGAGAGCATGGCTTGTGTTATCCTAATAAAAGATAATTGAGCGCAAGACGTCTTTCTGTATTCAATATGCACAATACTTGCAGATACAAGACATGGCGTCAGAATAAACTGATTTAAAGAACCAATATCGACGCCACAGCATTTCCCACACCACAGATGGACTAGGATGCTAGTAACCAGCCTGACGCATTGCGCAAGTTAAGGCAACATGTTGAACTGATGTTTTCAGGCCCACTCAAGAAGAACAGAGAAGATGAGAAATGTAACTACTTGCTCTTTTGGACTGGTGAAAAGTGGCGTGATATTTTTAAAGCGCTTTAACTACTTTCAATGCTGCAGCGTTTTCACAAACGAGGAGTCAGGCTGAACCCCAAGAAGAGTGTGATCTGCACCATCAAGGTCCGTTACTTTGGACATCTACTTACAGTGGAAGGGAATTAAGCCAGATCCAGCAAAGATCATCGCTGTAAAGAACATGGAGCCACCAAAAGGCAAAGGAGAGCTCAAAACAGTGCTTGGCATGGTGAACTATTTGGCCAACTTCTCACCCAACCTCTCAGAACCCAATGCACCCCTATGTCAGCTAATCAAAGAGCCCACTGAGTTGATATGGCATAAACAACATGATACAGCATTCAAAAAGGTGAAAGATCTCCTTATAAGGGAACCAGGTCCAGACCCAACAAAGAACTCAGACTACAAGTGGATACGTTCAAGTATAGAGTAGGTGCAGTCTTGCTTCAGGAGAGTAAGTAATTTGGAAAAGCATCCAAATCCTTCACAGAGATTGAATTTAATTACATTCAGATCAAAAAGGAGCTGTGTGCTATCCTGCTTGGATGCAGGTGTTTTCATCCGTATGTTTACGGACCTCAGGTCATTGTGGAAAGTGATCATTATCCCCTTGAGTCCATCTTGCGGAAATCGCTCGCAGCAGCACCCGCTAGGTCGCAAAGAGTGATCCTTCAACTCCCCCAAAAATATTTCGCAGTCATGCATCGACCGGGCAAGGACATTCCTGTTGCAGACCCTCTAACCAGATAGTCAACTGCAGATCAGGATGACTCAGCGAAGGTATGGACATCCACATGGTGTGCAACAGCCTACCAATTAGTGACACAAGACTCGAGTATCGCCCTGCCAATGCAGAAGACTTAGGTCAGTCACAAGATCCCAGACAGGCCATTGCAAGTAGTGGCAACAGATACAGTATGTTCAGCTGGAACAACAACAATTACATTGTAACTGTAGACTATTACAGAAGATACATCAAACTCGACACGCTTCACAGCACTACATCCATCGCTGTGATACACAAGCTTAAAGCAGCCTATGCAAGGCATGGTGTACCAGAGATCGTTGTCTCAGACACCAGTATGGCGCAAAAGAATTTGGAACCTTTGCTGCAACATGGGAATTCTCTCACATCACCACAAGCTCACATTATCCACAAGGTAATGGCCTCGCAGAAAAAGCAGTGCACATTCCAAAATCAATGATGGAAAAGGCCAAAACGGATCATGAGACCCATACCTCAGTCTACTGGAAGCCTGCAATAATAATAATAATAATAATAATAATAATATAATACATTTAATGTATAGAGTACTTTACATTATAAGTACAATTTCAAAGCTCAACAACCAGAATTAATGACGTAATACAAAATATCGATGAGATAAAAACCAACAAACGTAAAGAGGAAGTTAAAGACAATATAAAATAGCATATCATCACACAAATACAAAGCTAGCAGAATGCTTCCTTAAAGAGAAAGGTTTTTAGGCCTGATTTAAAAGATGATAGAGACTGTGGCAGCCTCAAGTGGACTGGGAAGGTATTCCACAGACCGGGCAGAAGCACTAAATGCCCAGTCACCCACTGAACGGAACTTGGTTTTGTGGGTAAGGAGGAGGAGGCTGTCCCCAGACCTGAGACAGCCTCTCCAGTCGACAACTACAAGTCACCACCACAGCTGTGGATGAGCCGCCATCTGCGCTCGATACTTCCTAACACCAATCAGCAACTCGAACCAGCAGTTGTTGTCCACTAGGAGGTGTGTGTGATAAAAAGCACTGAGACGGTAGCATCAAAAGAGGGATTATGACAGGGCAGCTAAATCACTCACAACTGCATGAAGGAGAATCCAACAGAACCCAGGAGCAATGGACACTGGAAGCCAGCAGTTGTTATCCAACCAGCAGACACTGAACGATCATATCATGTACATACTGCAGAGGGAATGCAACATCCCAGAAACCAACATCACCCCCTGAGCACAAAAGAGATAAACAGCACACACGCCAAGAAGAACTCTGACCATGATCACTAGAGTAGGCCTATACCATACACATACCAGAGAAATTGAGTGAAACAGACTTAAACTCATCTACCTGCTACACTAGATTGGAACGTCAGGCAAAGCCTGCACAGGTTCTGGATTTATAATATGTAAAATGGTGTTTACAGCGGATTGCTGCCCTTCAAACTGAATTTAAAAGAAGTCTGTACATACTATTAAAGTTCAAGTTATGTAGTGCATTGTAACGGAAATTGGGATTACCGTATGGTGAGTGTTCAGTTTATTTTTTCAACAGAAGGGGGTTGTAATATTAACATATGACAGTACACTGAATATGTGCGGTATATGATCCTATCTATTTTATTATGTCTACAGGTTGTTTATGTAAAAGAACTGAGATATTATCAGGAATGTATAAAATACTAGTTAACGATGGAAGGAGTTTGGGGTCACGAGGTCAATGTGCGGAAATAGTTCGGGTCAGTTGGCCGTGAGAGGCAGAGCGAGAGCATGGGTCGTGTTATCCTAATAAAAGATCATTGAGCACAAGTTGTCGTTCTGTCTTCGATATGCACAATGCAGAAACAAGACAGAACTTGTTTATGGTATGTGTGTACTAAATAGAAAGGCGTCAATAGTTGCAAAAATGCCAAATAGGGAATCTACCCCCTGATCACTATAGCCCTTGACAATACAATGGGTCCCCCTGGTATGCTTAGATGAACAAAGATCAATGTTTAAAATACGGAGGGGTTTAATGTCTTTCATGGAATAATTAGGGAATTAATGGGGTGAGAAAAATGTGGCAAATTACCCGTGAGACGACACAACATTGTTAAGCATACTAGTTCTACTACTGCCAAAAAAAAAAATCACATTTTACACTGTTAAAAAATAGATATGTTTTAGTGATCTCAGCCACTTCGATTAGCTGCAAAAAAGCTCCTATGTGGCTTCCATTTAAGTTTATTGCAATTTTTTCCACTGTTTGGACCGGACTGAATTTAGTGCCTAGACTGGGTAGAGCCGGGGAGAGAAGGATATTTGGTGCCATTATCTCAGATCGTAATTTCCTTAACGTTGACGGAAAGGGTGCCTGTCAACTGGCTCCAACACTTTTCCTATATTTGGTGTTGCAGCTTAACCATATTTGGCATCAAAATAAATGTGAAAGGAAATATCATCTCTTTTATTAATGAGACATCAAGTTTATTATAAACGATGTAGATTGTATTACCTTCTGGTTGCAGGTGAACTGGGTGTCAAGTGCATCCTGTGCCATAATCAGTGGTTTTCACAGATACATTGTTTTCATGTAATTGTATTTCCATACCAGGAAACCTGATGTTACTGTGGTTAGCACATAAACAATTTTGACTGGGTTGCTCTTGTAGCTTGATGGGCCTGCAGTCTTGTCTTATGACTTTGGTCAACAGAGAGCCATTAATATGATGTTGAGCTGATAAGCTGATGGGCCATTGATATGCTGGAACATCCACGCCAACAGGCTTTTATATCTAGACACAGGACAATTGCATTATCGAGTTAACTCTTTTGTGTTTGCAGCCAGAATACTACATTTGATTGTCTGTCTTGGTTACAGAAACACATATGGTCCTCCTTTCCTCTACATTCAGCAGAGTGGCTGTGTGTGTTTGTGAATGTTTTTTAGTTTTCTAAGCACTTTGGCTGTAAGCATGGTGCAGCTTGTCCACGCACTGCGAATATCATGATCAATTATCCTGGTGTAAGTTGCAACATATAGATGTTTGATGAGAACCCATGGATGTTCCTTGTGCAGAGCAGTGCAAATCGATGGTGGATGAGGAGTGAGAGGCAGAGACAGAAAAATACCTTCATAATGTGCGAAATACCAGCTACATGAATGATAGATGAGTGAAGAGGTCTGTTATTATAGCTGTAGCTAGGTTTGATTGCTCTCCCTAAATCAGCTTATGCTGTTGGGACATGGCAAATTTCTACTCCAATAGGCATTTCAATTAATCAGTCAAGCTCCAATGCTTTGAGAGAGGGTAAATTGGGGAGGCGTGGGGCTGACAGTGCAGAGAAAAACCTATGTATCAGAGAGAATAGCTGGGCTATCAGGTATATTCTACAACCTGTACAAAGGCATTATTCCTGTTAGAAAGACACCTGGCCATATATAATTAAGATACATAATATGAATATATATGAACGTTTAATTAGGTGAAGACACTATCACTGTTTTTATTGACGTGACAACTGTGTTCATCTTCTGTTTGGTCACATTTGCCAACTTGTTTCAGCGCATTTTCTCATGCTTCTGAATCTGTTTTTGAAGTTGAACATCGATGTGGATGACAGTCAAACTAACAGCTAACACTTTGATCCCTTTCTTCAGTCCTCTTTCCTCGAAAATGCCGTTTCAATTAAGCACTGAATGTCTGCTCGGCGTAAAAAATACATGAATTTACCTGATTTATTTACTCACTTTGAATAAGTTATTTAAAGACCGTATAACCCAGCCATGAATAACAACTTTTCTCTACTTCATTAGAATTTATGACCCAGCATGTGAACAAAGAAGGCATGCCATTCCCACTGTATATCAGGAATCTCTGTGAACATTCTAGATGCCAGGCTCACCATGTTGTGATGGAAGCAAGCTCAACGAGAGGAGAGAACAACGTGCTGCTCCGTCTGCTGCAGGATCAGCCGGGATCACGGACGACTCCCTATGCCCTTAGTGGAACTGTCCCAGGAATGGAGTTGTCTTTTTGTTTATCTATTGAAACAGAGCGGAGCAGCTTGAACACTGGTCTCTCCAGCTCTGGTCCAGCCTTCTCTTGTGTCACTTTAAGAGGGGGCCAACTAACATAAGGTGTGCTTGTTCTTTTTTAGTACTTGTAAGCAATGCATTGTGTCAAGCTGTGTGTAAAAGAAATGGATTCAAACAAGTTTTTAATTTCTGGTCGTGTTCACACACGCATTCAAGCCTGGTTTAGAATACTAGCCGCAATAGTCAATGTCAATTAACTCTTTGACTTTCACCTCCCTTTTCACTGTTTAAGCTGTATTAAAACCTTGTTTAATTTTTCCTTCAATCATTGGCTCACCCCTCTCCCTAGACAGCTGAAAGTTAAATTATCCCGATGCCACGCATTGAAGTTCGTCATAATGACATGCGCTACTTCAGGCTACTTTCTGTAATCATTGAGTTTCTGTGGTGTGACTACTGTAGTGCATAGTCCAGAGAGAAACATTACCTACAGTAGGTTGATCTCTCTCAAACGACTAAAGCAGTGCGCATTCGATAATTACAATTTTGTTAGTGAGAAAAAAACAAGAGTAATGCAGAAGCCAATATTAACTATACACCCTGGAGGGACAGATTAATAGTCAAGTTATCAGAGTAATTAAAAAATCCTCAATGTGTTTTCTCTTTGTAAGTTCTCCAAGTTAATAATTATCAGGTACCCACTTTTGTCTTGAATTATGTCCAAAAGAAGTAACAGTGTTCAAGCGTGTCTCTGTCAGTGCACATGTAGTGACCAATTTCCAGAGGCAGCACAAGAGTTCTTTCTATCCACATTAGCAGGCCCATTTCAGACCACAAATGGGTTTGGGGCACCATGCCACTACAGCCAAGCTATTGTTGTGTCACTTTAAGCTGCATATATTTTAGGAACAACTGAAAGCAAAAGTGATGGAGCTAACTGGTTGCACGTGGTTTGAAATGTCAGCTCCTGTCGTTTTGAATTTTCTGTAGAAGATTAAAAACGTTTGGCGAGTGGAAATATGAACAGTACAAAAGGTTTATTTAAATTTTAAGTACTGTGTCTTTTTGCTTAACTTAGATTTCTAGAATTGCGTACAGTAAGTGTCAACCATCTCTTGCAATGCCACATAGCAACCGTTTTGAACTGTCTATTTCAATATGTATTTCCAACAGCCTTTCTTGCAAAAAGGCCGCAAGTTATATTTTACAATTGCCGTGGGCAACCAATAATGTTTACGTATTAACTTGGCCTCATATTGAGGATTTAACAATCCATGTCCATTAGCCAGAGTCCTAACCCAAATCCTGACAAGATATCAAGCAGTTTTCCATGGGATAAGTGCCAATCTTAAAAAGGGTCTTTAAAAACAGGAAACAGTTTAGATTGATCATACTGTGGACACCTGTTTTTTACTAGCAGGTCCTAAATAAGCATTATTTACATGATGTAAAGCAAGACGTTTTTAGATCTCTTTCTAAGATCTCAGAAAAAGGCTCAATACATTGCAGGCTTACTAGCTTGTTGCTAGCTGATTCTGTATGAAATGGATTTTTTTTTTTACTAGAGATTAATGTGCATAGGAACAACTTGTTTTACATCATATATGTACAGGCAAATCATCCCAATAACTCCTATGTAAAGACGCTTTTATAGCTGTCTTATAAAATGAGCCTCTCCCTTTTCTGAATCGATTCGGTAGTAAAAATTTGACACGTTCATTGTCAATTAACCTATATAACTGACATTGTCTCTACAGATTACTCTTGACTTCAAAAGACTCCATATTCGAGCCATTGAGAAATTGCGTGTTTGATTAAGGGTATTAAGAAGTTCTTCCATTAGGCTTCATGCAGCTTTGTGCGTATCCACTCTGGTCTTTACATGCACACGCATCAAACTAGGCTATGTGGATTAGCCACAATTTCCAATCTTTAAGCTGTGCCTGGCTCTCTATCAGCCTGGTTGACATGAATAGAATAGGGGAATGGGATAACAAATGGAAGAACAATTTTCAAATGAGCATTCAATTTAGTTGCTCTCCTCTTGTGAGTGGTGCTGTTGGGGGGGTGACTAAATGTCAGCTAATGGATAGGCTCTCTCCACCAGCAGCCGGCACAGACCCACAGTCATCTCAGCCTCTCAGCCTCTCAGCCCACTCATCTGGGCCTTTAGAGCACAATGGCAGCTCAGAGATGGAGCTTGGCTCTCTTACCAGGCCTCTCTACATGCAAATTGAATTGTGCTCAATACGCTCTCCCAGTCGTAAATATCTCCAATTCATGGGCTGTGTAAAGCAAATGTGGTTAAAGAGAAAGTCAAGTTTAATAAACCTGTTGTTTCTTCCATTCGCTTGGTGAGGGTGGTGTGCACCGCTACTCAGAGTGTATAACATGCTCATCATTCAGATCATTTCAAATTCCTTTGTTTCCCCCCAAACTTTGTCCCGCCCTTCTCTTCTCCTTAAACAGTGACTCTGTGTGAATTCACTAAGGTCTTTTGTTATCCAATGGAAATGGCAGTTAAAGCTGCAAACAATGTTCTTTACGATATCAACACCTACAAGGCTTGTGCCGTGCAGTGTTCAAATCATGCAGCACATAGTTGTGTTTACTCTCCATCATTTCAAATGGTAGCATAGAAATAGTTTGGCTTACATGATTGTACAAATTGAAAGTTTGTTCAAATCTAGGCTTACTTCATGTGGATATTTGGTCATTACTTAGATATCAGAAAAGGATACGGTCATCCAGTTCACAGTTTATAGCCAATTTAGCAGGTTCACCAACAACTAATCATGCTCCAACTTGCATTTCTCTTTCAATTCAATTCAAAAAACATTATTGTCTATCACATAGTAATAAGAAATTGTCTTTAGTTGGGGGCTCACAAACAATATTAAAATACACATATAAAAGACTCACATAACATTAAAATCCAAATAAACACAAATTCAATTATTGAACAGTAGCTTGTTATATTCTGCATAATCACTTGTCAATAATTATAGTACCTGACAATGAGTCTAATCAAGATACAAGCAATCAGGACACTCATTCAATTTAATGCTAATTAATCTAAGTATTGCTTCATGCAACAAAGTAACATTAAACAAAGTAAAGTAAAAGTAAAAATAATTCTCAACAAGAATTGATCCAAAATGATCCTGGATGGTATTTATCTTTCCATTTTTTGAGATATCTACTGTATTAAAGGATGTCTCTTATTCTCCTTTACCAATTCGCTTTTTTTCAGTGCTATAGCATTCTAGCTTGTTATAAGTGAGCTAGTTGTATATTGTCACATATGTATTGGACTATTTAAGGAGGCTTTATGCTGCTTATTATCGCACATTATATTGAGTGTCTCACTCAAATTCCATGAAGATTCTGTAGGTCAAATTCAAATCTCTGATTAAAGTGACTGGTATCATGTTTCACGTTCATGATGGATTAAAAATATTCATTTATCGACATTTATCGTGAGCCCTTTCAACTCGCTTGATTATTTGGTTTCATACTCCCCACTTGCCCCGGCCATCCAGCATTTAGAAGCTAGAGGAGTCTAATCGGCAACTGTGGGGCGCTGCTAGCTTGCCACTTTCTCGCATCCTAATTACCACTCCAAATGATTGTGTCAGTTAACCAACAAAATGCACCAATGATAATCCAACTGAAGGTGGATATAGTGTCAGGCAGGGATGCTGGAAGTTTTGATGGTATATTCTTATGGGTTCATGTTAATTCAGATGCAGGATGTACAGAATGGGTTGTATTTTGACTGCTGGTTTCTTACTGTAGGTTATGGTAAAACATTTTGCATCCACAGGTGATTATAAGTTGGAGAAAACGTATGTTTGGTAAACATCGAAATGGGGAAAATAAAATTATTATAGCCTTTGGGAAAAATATTCTTGACCACTTAGAAATACAGGCTGTCTGTCTAGCCAACCTACCTAGCCCACCAAAAGTAATCCATCTTCTTTTGACAACCAGGGTTCAATTCTTTCTGCTTATCATATTTTCTCCCACAGTAATTGCTTTTTCTATCTATTTCATGCCATTTCTCCGACTTCTCAGACTATCTCGGAAAAAAAAATTGATTAAATTGTGTATCTTGGTAGCACAGGGAGAAGAAAAACTGTGCTGAAGCTAATTGGCTGGCATATAATGCATCTTTATCTAAGTATAATGAGAGCGATTCTTTTCAATTCTCATTACAGTGTTTCTCTTTTCCTCAGGGACGCTAATTTGAACATGTCAGAATATGTGGATGAAATCTACAGCCTAATGCAATGACATTGGATCTGCTTCTGGTCGCTTGTTCATTGACCTGTGGATGGTGGGTACCATCAAAACCTTTTGGAGATAAAGGCCAATACAAATTATGCGTTTGCCTCAGTGTGTATTACTGAGGGGTCAAACTTCAGTCAGTAGGTCATTGGAAATCAGCAGTTCATCAAACTCAATCAGGTGCTAAAGGAGCACAGTGTTTCTTAACCTCCTAAACCGTACTGCAGCACCCACCCAACTCATATTGCACTTGGTCTCCACTTGCCTGCTATGTCCACCTGCCATCCAACTTCAATTCCTGTGGCCAGTTTTACAAATGAATTGTCCTGGAGGGAGAAAAAAAATCAATCCATTAGTGAGAGACTGCCAGACGAGGAGAAAATTAAACAATTAGGGGAAGACCAGTGAAAATATTTGTCCAAATGAGCCTGTCCACTCACTTAACGAGGTGTTGTTTAGCATTCCAGGGAGGTGCCGGTGTTAGAATACAGATAACATTTTAAGAGAAGACCAATTTACTTTTCACAATTAGTTAGACTCACTTTATTAGCTTCAGGATCTTGGACGGCCTGACCCTCTCAGAATTTGACAGCTGGGTATGCAGAGTGCCAATGAAATGAGGGCACTTCTAAAGTCCCCCGTCATAAAGCTGAAATGCACACAGTAGGCAATTTGCTTTGTGGAATCACCTTTAATTTGAAATGGATGAGCGAATGTCTTAATTATTCTATTATTGCAAATAGCTATTCTGAACATCAATCACGATGCTGACCTATGTTTAGTGCTTACATTTGAGAAGTCCATCATGAGATCAAATGCTCCGATACTTTATGTTAAAGGATAAAGGTCCTGGACAATTGACGTAGTATAGTATAGAAAATACCTCTAGCATGATCTTGTTGACCGAGCGCAATATGTTTTCCTATTGAATTGATGTAAGATAGCCTACAACCAGACACATACTGTAAACTTTTTTTTTTATTAGACAACGTTGAGGCCATTTTGTGAACCACCAACCTCTTGTTAGAAAGCTGTTAGCAAACTAGCCAAGATAAAGCATAAAGCACAAGTTGCAGTAAAATCAATAATGTTTTATTTTGTTAATTCACACATTTTATTACACCACCCATTCCAAATTCTTAACAACTTTCTTGCATTGTGTCTACGTTGGGCCAATCTCTCCTCACCTGCCTAGTTATCATGTAGACCAGGCCTTCATATCCCTCCACTCAAGTAATAAGACCTAAACAAAAAAGAAATGTATCCAGTCACCAATTACACACTTTAGAGGACAATGTACTGCTTGGTGCTTGGCAGCCATATAGACTGATTACTGAGAAACTGGCACACTCAGACTTTTAGACCCTTGATGTAGAGGCTGGACTCAGTATGATATATTGAGTATAATCATTCCCAGAGACTTTGAAGAGTTGTATTTAGCTCTTCTCTGGGCATTCCAGAGCATTCACGTACTGGTAACACCTCTCCAACGACGTGCGGTTGATGGTTGAAATGTGTACCTCTCGCCATGAGAAGCTCCTTAGCAATCAAAAGGAACCATCGTTACCACATGCAGTGCCAGACATCCAGAGGGAGATTTCCAAGGGCGTTCAGTCCCTTTGATAGTGGACGTCTTCTAGGGTATTCAGGAATGCTCCAACAGTGAAAAAAGTGGTATTGATTGAATAAGTCTGTATTTCTTTTCTGTGAACGGGCATCTCAAAGGAGTTCATCGCAGTACACGCATCCATATTCTGTGTGGAAACGTTTCACCTTGTGGAATGAGTGGAGATTCAAGACACTGGATATCAACAACAACCTGCCCACATTGCTCTTTGAACTTGATAGACATACCTGTGTTTGGTCTGACAATACAGCCCTGCTCCGTTTTCCCCCTAACCTGTAAGCAAATCAGTGCTGCAGCCACCCAGCACCACACTGATGTCCTGGCTGGATTGCAAAGCAGGGAATTGCTGCTGAGGAACACAGCAAACCGTTAAAACACTTCTTGGCTGTTTCAAGATATTTACATATTTACAAGATGTTTAAAAAAAAGAAAATGATGTTGACCCCTTAACTGAGACTAAGATATTCAATGCAAGAACAGGATGCGAATGAGCACCTAGCTTTACTTGATAAACTAATCAAGTAACAGGTCAGCTTGCCATTGATACCTAATCATTTGGAAAACGTTCTGGTCAAATATTTTTGCTAAGCTATTCTACAAAGACTTTGAAATAACCGTCCTCTGGCTTGTAAGCAAATGTGCACTGCTCTATAATAGCAAGCATATTGTGAATGTAATCGCATCACAGCTGTGCTTGTATATATCGCAGCACTCCCTCTCTTTTCTTAAATGATGTATGGCACAGCAATGACTTTGTAATGTTACACCTTCGTCAAAGAGTCATGGAATACGTGATGTTAGTACAACAGAACTCCTCGTCGTGCATTCATTATCCTGCATATAATGCCCCCTTGCCTGTAATAAATAAAATGCTTTTTATTTCATGTTTTCATAGAAATATTTGGTACAAAGACTGTTTTTGCTAGCACATTTTTAGCAGCGTATCAGCTAATGGTCTCCAGCATAGCAGCACAACATGAAAACAAACGTAGACATCAGCTGGCTGTGCTGGGCCAGGTTGCTTTGAAGTTTCTCTGCCTGCTGTCTTTTTGTCATATCACTAAAGTTGGGTGACACTGTTTACACAACTAATTCCTAGATCATTGGGACCCGCATATCAGAGCTAAGCTCAGATGTTAAATTACATACATTACAGCTACAAAAGTAAACAAAATAAATGTGGATGATTTAGACAAAATTGCCATTACAAATAGTAAAACTGCTTCTGAAAGATTTTACAAATTGGAGTTGCTGTATGATGCAAACTGGCTGTGTCAGTCAGTCAACTCCTTTAATATCTTGGTTCTGCAAACCTGAATAACCTAGGTGTTGTGCAGAATATGAAATGTGACTAGTCTTGTTGTATAACCACGTTGTAAAGCTAGTTTGTATTTTAACAGCACGCCCAGTTGAGGCTTCCTTGTAGGGAATCAACGGGGAGATCTGAGGAGCCTGCTTCTTAGAAAGCCAGTCAGGAGGCTGACATTCTGAACAGCGCAGAAGACATTGTGTTTTATGAGATACCGTGCTTGAGATGGGTCTTAAATCAGAGTCGACAGTTTTTTGAACAATTTTGATAAGCAATCAATATGTGGCCTCACGGTAATATCAACTCACAGCAAATAATCTGATTGAGGCGATAACATACACTGTAAATAAATACAAGTGGTACGTGCATGACACTCCCGTATATAAAAACACCTAATGCCTAATTGCATTTTTTTTTTGTGCATCACTACATTTTAGCACAAGTCATCACGTACTGTAGTGCTGCTAAGTAATTCAGAGGTGTTAAGAATGAGTCACTTCATTGTCACGAGTTACCGAAAAGTAAAATGCATGCTACAAAAGGTGAGACAGCAGGCGAGAGGGTACCTTGTAGGCAAGAGGGGGTACAAAAAAGTGTTCTTCTCTTAGGGTCGATGTGACTGAAACAACACAGTGGAAGTTGATTTTCTGTTATCACCTTCCCGCAGGTCCTTGTTAACATTTGTGTCCCTATCATATTTGCCTTTTTTCAGACATATCTTTCAAAAAAGAGAAGGCACACCATATAAATTCGCTTATCAAATTAGAGGACAGGAGCGATCAATCAAGGTAGGCTTTACCTAAATGGCAAGACACAGTTAGCACAACAGTACCAGTCATCGGAAAACACAGCATCGTTTAATATTCAACGATTCACCCATTTCATTACCAAGAAAAAAAGAAACATCAGGCTTGCGTGTAATGAGGAGAAACCAGGGTGGAACGTTGTTTGGGTTTTTGGATGTGTTTGTATCATGAACTACTATTGCACTATTGACTTTGCCCTGTTTTTGGTACAAACTAGCTTGGAAGTGTGCAGGACTCTTTCTCAATCTTTGATGTTTTTCCCCCCACTACGCAGTCTAGACAAATGGTGACATGCAAACCTTTTATTTAAGCTTTGAATGAGTCTCTGTCACCTCGCTGCCAGACGGACAAATGTAGTCTTGTGAGTGTCAACTTCATACGGGATCATCTGAAACGGTTGTCATTCCCTGTTTAGAATACGCTCAGGGAACTCACTGCTATTTTTACCTCAACTGTCAGGGTCCTAGCCTGAAAATGACTGGATGCTTTGTTCCTGCATTCCATTAGGGAAGGACATGGCCCCGTCAGGTAGCAGCTCATTGGTATTTTGGACGAGTCCTTCCCTTCTTCCTGCTGCCTGAATGATGTAGGGATTCAAACTGTCAGCCATCTTGGGAAATACCCCAATCCACTACTTAGGTGACGTGACAGAGTTGACTGGCTGTCTGTAGTGATCTATGCCCCCCAACACATGGGGCGTATCCAGAGGAAGGGAACACATATCGATGGTACAAACAGACTGGTCTGGTAGTGTAAAGCACTCAGACTCCCCCAATGATAGTATACACTTGCAGGCGCACACACACACACACACACACACACACACTAACACACCCACACATGCATACTATTATCCATCCAGACTGTTCACCCGTGAGGTCAGTTTGAAAGGAAGGGCTATTGTTCCATTTGGTTCCTTTTTGCTCCTGATACATGAGCTGAAGGATAGACTATAAATGGTGCTCCACTGTCAGCTGTCTGGAAGACAGAGAGAATAATGCCACGGACGCAAGCCCGTCTATCAGGAGGGCAATGGTGTAAAACCACAGGGAGCTAGCAAATCTTGTTTGACATTGAGGCAGGAAGTGTAGAACACGTGTGCTGCTAATGTGGGATGATGATGGCGCCTGCAGACAGATAGTCATGCTGGATGCCTTTGGCAGGATACAGGGAATTGAGTGGAAGCTCCTGCCTGACAATCTGTCAAATGCATGGTCTTCCTAAAGCCAAAATATCGGTTATAGTGATAACTTCTTCAAAATGATGTTATTTCTGAAGGTCTGCATTGGCCTAACAGTATATTTGAGGTGTATCTTAGTAATTTGCTGTCACCAGGTGGTTACACCATGTAGTTGCATGCGGTTTCTCCCTAGATATGCCTGGCAAAGGCCGTGTGTATGTACGTTTGTATTTCTTTATCAAAGATTGTCTAATGTTTTTGTAGCCTTTTCTGTCGTAACTGTTGTTCCTCAACATCTAGGGATCAACAGCAAAAATGTACTTTTAAATGAAAGAGCAGTACAATATACACTCCTGTATTAGATACCCATTGAATAAGTAGTAGTGGGTAAATAAAAGCTTATTTTTAATATGGAAAGAATTTGATTAGCTTTCCTTATAACTGATGTTCATTGTTTTGTTTTTTTGTTTTGTTTTTTATTGGTTCAGAAGATCTTTTTCGTGAGGTTTGGTATAAAACTACCCCTGTAAGTTTCACTAGTTGCACTAATGCACTTTTTAAAATGTTGCTTAAACGCATGTTAGCTCAATGGCATTTGCACATCTGAAAAGATGATTTACTCATATTAGCCTAGCCTATGTGACCTGTAGGCCAACCTAAATATTATGTTCAGTTTTACTTCCTATAAAGCTCCGACGGTTGACGTCACGCAGTCAGTGTTCCACTGTCAAACTCAAAAACCGCCATATTGGCAGGAAAGCTAGCCAAATTAGCCTGTTGCGGTGAATATGGTGGGCAGCTGTTGTGCGCTGGGGTGCCAGAACAAACATGGACAAGTACAGTGAGAGCATTTTATCGTATTCCTAAAGATCCTGAAAGAAGACAAAAATCGATTACTGCCATAAAACGTACTAGAAGCAAACAGAGGAAAACGTAACGATGTACAAAGTAACGGATTCCGCTTGTGTAGTAGTTGCCACTTCATGTCTGATAACGTTATAAAATACAATGTTGATATCGTTTGATTTGTATCAATATGTTTCATTTTTATAAGCGGCCTTTATTACGGTTATTGTTACTGACGATTTTATTATACAAATAGCAAGTTCGAACCCTTAATTATTGTGTGGATTGTGTGGGGCTTATAAAAGAAGTTACGCAAAACATTTTTAAATAACTCCGGGGGCATTATAAGGGTCACTAACGTTTAATCTATACATTTTTTCAACATGTCGTTCAATATAATTGGGATTAAAGTGGGCGATGTACTCGAACAGCTGGAAATTCACGCTGGCGCCATTCATTTACGTCTGTTTTTTACTGCCACAATGGCGGCATAAACGAAAGGAGTCACGTGACGTTCGGAGCTCTGTTCCTGTCAGGAACGATCTACCAAACTTTGGCCTGTACCCAGGATGCAATTTGATAATAGCACTATGCATCCTTAACATAGTACATTTAACGCAAAATTGGTTGGCAGTATGTGAACATTTTGTATGGAAAAAGTTCCCGGATGACATACAATATTTGGGAACATTTTGAGTACCAGAGAAATGTTGCTAGACTATGCTTCACGTCCGAAAATGCAATGCGCCAACTTCCTTCTGGCTACAAGACGGTACCGGGGTTTTGGTCACATGTTCCAGTTGAGTATGCTAACAATTTATGCAAATCTTTGTAAAAAGTAGTATACAAGATTAAGGTTTCAGTAAACAGTATGCAGTATGTACTCATTGAGTATATAGTAGATAGTATTAAATTATGTGGTTCCGAACAAAGCCAATGTGTCTGTGAATGTAGGCGGGAATTGAGTCATGACCAGTTTGTTCTCACATGTCATGGGAACAAACTAAGGGTGTCACATCATGTCCTTAGGCAGCGTCACTCGGTGGCATGCATTTATTTGCGCGTGTACTTCCATTATTATTTGTATTATTATTATTTATTTAAAGAGAGTAACCGTCTGAGACTCTGTCTCTTTTCCGGCAGTACCCAATTAAAAGCAGAATAAATAAATTATAACTAAATAATCATGAATAAAATACAATAAATACAAAAAGAAATAAGAAGATAATAAAAACTTGTTACAATATTTACAATACAGTACAACATTTTCGGCAGAAATATTGATACCAAAACAAGTACACTCGCATATCCTCCAAAAAGATTTTGAATCATTTATAATTTTAAGTTAGCCAGCATGCACTCCTGTATTTGTGCATCTTTGTGTCTGATGTGACAGTTTATGGTAAGGGCTAGACCGCAAGAAGGTGCCTCTCTTTCTAAGATCACGCTCACTTAAAACATTCTCTGGCATCCCAGAATCATGTCTCCTACATCATGTCTGCTTGTTTTTCTTTTCTGTCAGCTCAGCAGGGAAGACATGGTGGAAGCGTATCTGACACAGATGCATCACTGTGTGCATGTCAGAGAAGTGAGGTAAACCCGGCGGTGAGTCACGACACTCACATGCAAGCCAAACATTGCCCTAACTTTTTCAGATGACTGTTTATGTATGTCTTATCCTAAAGACAAAAACGGTGGTTTCCTATGGACTGAACAATAGGCTGAAAGCCATTTCTACTTTTCAAATGCAAACTGGAGACACACTGCCCTCTAGTGAAAGAAGGGACACAGTTATTCTATATACAAAATGTTCACTTTAAATAATATTGAAAACCCATTTCTTACAACACTTGGTATTGTTCAAAAAAATATGAACGTTTTTAAATGACTTAATAAAGCGTAGCAACATTTAGTCTTAAACTGCCTTATGTTTAGTGAGTCATTCCTTGTCCGACAGGTGTGTAGTCAGTAACCAGGATACATCTGGCCCTGTGCCATAGAAGGCGGGGACAGAGACATGCTCTCACTGTAGTCTGTCAGTCAAATGTATCTATGAAGCGTGGTGAGTCAAGGTTTTCCAGTGATTCATGTCTGTCACAGAGCTGTCGATTCACCAGCAAAGCCCAGACGTTCTCAGGGCAGGAATTTTCCCATCTTTCCCTGTTTGCACACCTCTAAACCGTCTGTCTGTTTGTTTTGGAGCCGTTTTGGACAGCACACCTTAGCTCTCCATTGAGCTCGCTGTATATCTCCTTGGACCAGCTCCTTTCAACGTCAGCAGCCCAAGGCCCAACCTGGGAGACCTCCATGGTGATCAAAACGAGCTCCCACACCCCATTCTACCTGCGGGCACGAACAGCCCGACAGGGGATTTCGCCGCTGATGACGGGGCGAGGGCTTCCTTCCTGAACCTCTATAAATCTGTCTGTGGGCTGCGTCCTATGGTCTAATATTAAAGCTGTTTCCATGACAGGCACCATAGGAGGAGGGACTGTTGTTGAGAGTACATGCAAGCTGGACTTGGAATGGGAACAGTTTAGACTTGGGGACTAAATCTCAAGCTTAAGGCCTATAAACCGAGTAGACGTTTGCCTACATTTTTGATGCACCACATTGCAGGGGTTTTGATATGGGCTAATATGTTGATGTGTTGTGTGTATTTTTGTGCACAAATATAGGCACACAGAAAGGTAAGATTGGCTAAAACATCTCTATCACTACGTTAGCTAGCTCTTAATTGGAGGTCAATATAGCCCAAATAAATATGCTGTTGCCATTCTCATCGGTGGTCCATGTATTTGTTTTAGTCTGTTTAAATATTTATTTATTATTAATCATTTGTATTCATAGAAATGTCAAGAATGGACTTGTTTCTCAGAGAAAAAGACCACTGTCATCTAAAACTGAAGACAATTAAGGTTACGGTCCTTCGGGCTATAATCACGCAACGACACACACACACACACACACACACATACATACGCACACACAAACCCAGCATGCTCGAGTGTTCACATACTTCAAACACCGTTATTTCATAAAAATCATGTAAATGTTTTATTTCAAAGTTTAAAAACGTTAACACTCATCCATATTACATTTTTTTATAACGTGTAGGCCTACCAATAAATTACTCTGTGTGACGGGATGGCAAGGAATAGAACAGTTCTCTATTCCCAGCATATTGTTTTTTAAAGTTAATACTGGACGTGAATTTTGAATTCCATGTCAGTGCTAACTTTCCCCATGGTTGCTACATTCTCAACACTCTGATTGCAGTAGCTGACAATGAAATGAATCAAAGAAGAATAAACATTCAAAATATAAAAACCAAAAATACACATCCATTGTACAGTATTTACAATTTTGAAAATCTAGACCTGAATGGTAATATTTACATTCTGCAGTCAAAATGACATTTGCATAGTTGATTAACAAATCGTCTCTAATACTTAATCGATTTCCCATTCGTCATTGCCCTGATATTTATTCCATTGCATGTCAAATTGCTGATGAATTGTTTTCAGGCCCCTGGATGATGGTAGGGTAAGTCTCCAGCCACCGTGTCAAAGCTGAGGAAGGCTATGCTGGGGGCCTGGCTCCTGCAGGTAGTTTACCTGCCAGGGAAGCCCCAGAGCAGAGGAGGGCTCCCCAAACGTGTCCAGGTAGCCCTGGGCACAGGAGGCCCACACACCCGGCTGGTACCCGAGCCCCTCACCCACCTGGGTATATCGGAGAGGGCTGGCCGGCTGCTCCGGGGGACTCCCACATTGTCCGTGTGAAGAATAGAGCTGCCCCTCTGAAGGGTAACAGGGGTAGTGAGGTGAGGGCGGACAGGAAGAACCTGTGCTGTCCACGTACATGTGTGACTCGGTGGGAAGCCTGTGAGGGTGAGGGCCGGGCTGGGGATGCATCTGCTGGAGAGCGCTGTGCCAGGGGGCGTAGCCCTGGGGCTCCAGACGAGGCCCGCTCACTCTGGCAGGCTCGGGCACATAACCTCCTAGTCCTGCCGCTCCGACAGCCGGCCTGTGGCACTCCCGGTGGGCACACACCTTGCTGCCGGGGTTGGAGTTGAGGAAGACGGAGAGGGCCGAGATGCGGTTGATAGCCCTCTGCAGCGTGGCGATCTTGGAGAGCCGCTTGCCACTGAGGTCGTGGTTGAGGGCCACCCGCAGAGCGTTGAACGCCTGGTTGTAGTCCAGGATGCGCTTGCGCTCTCTGACGTTGGCGGCCACGCGGCGAGCCTTTGAACGCACGGGCCGATTGCGCTTCTTGGCATGGGCCTCCTCTGGCTCGCCGGGGCTGCAGGTGGATTCCTCGCTGTCCTGGAAGGTCCCCTCTGGGCTGCCGTCGCTGCCCTCGTCATCCCCCTGACCCAACATGCCCAGCTCCAGCTCGTCGTCGGAGAACTCGGACTCGGCCACGCTGCTGCAGCTCATCATTACTACTGTCGCCTCGCAGATGCAAAGTGATCCTGGGCCGCTGTAGAACGGGGTTGTCTAGTTTCGCTGTAGTAACTCAGCAGTGAGCCGCTGCCTTGGTCGGCTTGTGTAGTCTCAGCCGTAGCGATGCGGAGAGGTAGCCGCTGTTGCGCTGCCACCGCTAAGATGTCCCGTAGTGGGTTAGGTTTTTTTTGAGGGGCTGTCGGTGTTTGCTGCTGTGCCGACAGCCCGGATCTCCGGCTCCTCTGGCGCCCTGTGATTACCTCTGACTTGATAGGGACGGCCCAGTCTGCTTTTTAAACCTTCTGCAGTCACATGGTACAGTCACCTGTGAGGAATGGTGTGCTCCCTCGCCAGGTTTATGGGTGCCCTCTGGGCAAATGGCGCTGTCACCTCCTTCTCCTCCTCCTCCTCCTCCTCCTCCTCTACTGACACTCCCTCTCATCCTTTACAGGATCTTGCAAGTGGTTCAAAATGTTTTTGTCCATGTAATACTAGGCAGATTAAAAGGACTTCCTGAAGAATGAAAATAAACGATTCAACAGTTAATTCCTTTGCAAAGGAGTCATTTTTGTTATCACTTCATGGTGCTTCTTCCACCCCATTACATTATGTAATGGGGTTTGTCGAGTTTGGGGGACATATTGTAGAGTTGTTTTGTAGTAGATTTGATGTGCATGATGCCTACAACAATTGGTGCCATAAGGTCAGAAATATACCTCATTGACCAAACAAGGGATTTGCTGCATTTATCTGAGTGGGCCTTCCATGAACATTTGTCTCTGGACATCTGTGACAAATTGTACATTTTTCAGATTATCTACTTTGCATTGAGCTTGTTTCTCTTCTCAAATTCTGTTGAGAGGGAAGGGAGAGGGGGAGTAAGGAACCTTCTTCTCTAGTGTTGGGTATATTTGTCTATGCAATTAGTTGTCTCCACTGCCTGTAATGCCTCTCTCTTTGCTCTGGTTTGTCGTCCGTGTAATTTTGGGGAGCTTCCCTCTAACCAATCTCAATAAATCAGGCTTAGGCTGTACCTGAGGAGAAGGGCAGAGAGGGACCTTAACTTCAAACAAATATTTAACACTTTGAACATCCAATCGCGGTTGACTTGGGCTATCAAACTTTCCAGGTTTACATTTTATATTTTGTTTGCGCTGACAATTTTCAAATTAGATAGATTTGTATGTTTGATTTCCTTGTGAAGTATAAGGGTAAGGCGACCTTTTCAATTGCTGAAGACAGTATGACAGCTGAAAATGAAAATAAATATCAAAACCAAATATATATATATTTATTTGTTAACTCCAATAGCTAAAATTGAAGTAAGCAACAAACGAACAACCTTGAATTTCCTTGTAAGATATCTTTCTCGTTGGGATGGTCAGTGAAAGGTGTTTATGCTGAACTTGAGCTAAGCTTCTGGCCAAGGGCATTAGGTCAGGCCACTAATGGGCACACCCTTGCACAGTGAGCATGTACCTGTAAAGAGAAGACACTTCCTTGCCGCCTCTTCTGTTTATTTTATTTTATTTGCTGGGTGCAAGCCCTACAAACAATTTCAAGGGCCAAATCTCGTTGCCGTGTTCACTTGCTAATGGACTAATCAAATAATACATATGAAAAGGATACAAATTGAAGAACCGTGACTTTCATTGTGTTCGATTAGACTTGGACTTCAGGGGGGACATTTCAGTTCATTTGCCGTCCACTTTTAGCAACCCAAACATCTAATAATTCGGTTGATATACAGTAAACTCTTTAACATACCTTTATAATTGAAAGTGTTTGAAATACACTTCAACATGCTGCTTCAAGGAGTGAACAGGTCTCCTCACAATGCCCCGATGGAAGCCTTTACGACTCTTGCAGATTTACTGCCTTGGTGAAGGGAGCAGGAAGACTGAAGCCTCGGACTCTCCTGGTCCATTCATTTTGACATGTGACAAGACACCAGTAATTATCGGCCGCCGTGAATAAATCACCAGCCTTTATTGCGTACCTCACCATGCCCTTGACAGACTAACCATTTTCAAGCGAGGGGAACCGGCCAAACGCCACTGAACCTGAGATTTGTAAATCTCCTGCTCAAACCCCCATAATGACTGGTTGTTACCCGCTCGTTATTAGAGGTCTGTGTGCCAAACATTATAGATGTATATTTACAAAGAGGTAGTTAGGGCTAATAAGTGAGTATGGTCTGGGTTCGCTAACCTTGGCTTTGCCGTGGTATGTTAATGCATGTTTTTGGAGTCCACTGTGGAATTTTCTCACTTCAATAAAAAGTCTCCAGTTAAGGGGAGGGCTCCCCAGTTTCCGTGCTTATCCATTTTCACTCACCGCAGCTAAAGGGAATTTTCGAAGTTTTTAAAGATTAAGGTTATCAGTTAACCACTGTGACTACTTTCACATTTATATGACACTATCTGTATTAACTATAGACCCTTAATTGTATTGATGTTGTTAATGGCAGGGATGAATAAAGACACATTGTTTACATACTCTATCATTCATTATTCATCGATGTTGTCAATTATATTCACTTTTAGAGTTTCCTGTAAGCCAAAGAATGCAGAGAACTATTTTGGAATGTATTCCTGCATGACAACCCCGAGAGTTCAACAAGCTAGGACAGCAGAAGCTGAAATGGGATAATCAAATATGTGAGCTCTGTTGTCTCCTATCTGTCATGCATCGGGGGGTCATCCTCTTTACGTCCATCTCTCACTGTTAATCTCTGCTGTCTCCGCCAAATGCTGGCTGTCGCTACCACGACCAGTGGTGTCATCTCTTGGATAAGAGACTTATTTGTGACGGAGGAGGATCTCCCTCCCACTCTGAGTCAAACATTAAAACCATCTCACTTTTTCCCCCCTCGAAGAACAGAGAGAGTGAGACACATGCCAATTCAGACATACTGTATTTACAAACACAGAGGGACTTAGTGAACTTTTTCAGCATGTAAATTAGTAATTTCACTCAATATCCAGTTGAGGAGTAATCATATGTTTTTTATAAGAACCTATTGTGCGAGAAGGCAGCATTAAAAGCCCTTTCGAAAGAATTCAAAACAACAAATGAAAACTTTAAGGTTACCGATGTGCAACAATGAATCATTCTGCCTGAAATGACTGGCAATTACGTATGTTTGGCCGCTGTAATCTCTTTCAGCTAGCACACAGGCCATAAAAGCTGAAATGTTGGGTGGGAAAAACTGCCTAAGGGTTCTCCAGTCTCTACACAACTCAACACTGAAAGTGTCATACCCAGGATGTCTGTCAGAATGTTCACTATTAATCATGGAGTTGGTTTTACAATAATGACATCAAACATAACTTGAGCTTTAGTTTCCATGCTAACCACTGGACTTAGTGGTTTGAAAAAATGAAATATCTTTCCTATAAAAGCGTATAACGAGAAAATAAAGTAAATAAATAAATAGAATAAATTAAGAGAAATAGTTTAAAAAGATTCCGACTAAAATGCTCGAACACTATTTTGTTTTTGTTTTTTTACTAGTTTATTTGCTGTTTGAACTGGCAGAAAAAATATTTGGGATCAGACCAGCAATTTGAAGGCTACAGGTAATATTTCATCTGTGCAGATTTTGCCATTGTATAGGCCATGTACAGTATGTCTATTGTAGTGGTTTCAAAGGTGTGTCTGCTTTGCTTATGTACCTTGTCCATTACAAGAAAACGTGTGTTCACGCTTGGTTGATAGTGATCCTTTACCTACTAATCTAGAGACATGCAGTGGATCTCTTTGTAGTGATTTACACTTGGTAACAGTCATGGAAATCTATCAGAATGTCATGACATGTCCAACAGTTACCTTTGCATACAACATGTAGGGAATGTGAAGGGTACCTCCCCCTGTGTGTTCGACTGCCCTCCATACTTATTTCAAAGGAAAACAAACACTGCCCTTTATGAAGGGAATTACTAGGTTTTTCAGAAATGCCTGCACAGGTGACCATATGCATAAGCTTAACATAAGTCTAAATGTTGAAAAGAACAATATTTATTCAACATTGTGCGACAAAAGGAGGTTAGAGACTTTCACTTAACACATCTTGTTATTTTTCTTAAGATGTAACCTTGCATAGCTTTTTAAGACGTAGCTTTACATAAGTCACAGTAGTGTTGTATGTTAATGGTACATTCCTTTCCCAGAGAGCTTAGTAATTATTCTGGGTTGTCATTAAGG
The DNA here is from genome assembly GCA_017639675.1 of Aplochiton taeniatus. Lineage (NCBI taxonomy): Eukaryota > Metazoa > Chordata > Actinopteri > Galaxiiformes > Galaxiidae > Aplochiton > Aplochiton taeniatus. The sequence continues at coordinate 6,140,462 of CM030177.1, forward strand.
GGTCCATTTGGAATGTTAGAACTAGTGGTCAAGGTTATGTGTCTGTAGGCTAGTTCCCACATAAAGCAAAGGAGTATAAGTACTGGGTAACCTCTATGCCTGGTACCTTTGTGCGGTACCAATTTTGAATGAGGTACATTGTTTTGAACATCACAATCAATAATACCTAAAAGTTTATCTTTTAAATCATGCTATTTGCCCTTTCCCCCTACTTTTATGGTGTTATTTCCAATGTGATATGTTGACAAAAAGGTCAACATTGAAAATCTGTGCTGTATTTTCTTTCTCCTATGTTTGGATATCAAAAGCTCTGCTGCCTTTTATGGTGTAATTGGAATCTGTTTAAGGATAGAAGTCAATTGTCAGGACATTTTACGATTACGTTTAATCCATATTGAGCTTAAAATTGTTCTACATTCAAAATTGGTTTTACGCCAAAGACAAGAATAGATATTTGAATAGAAATCTGATCGCTGCAGAACAGTCTTTTTTCTTAAAGTAGTAAAGTCGTGGAAAACCTGTTTAGTGTAAGAGTACCCAAAAGATCAGCGAAACTACTTTCCAAAGGTCAAATATTTTGGAACTGCAACAAACTTCTGCAAATTAGAATGAATTGGCAGGTGGAGATTGCTAAGTTTCCAGTGATGTCCGATAGGACAGGACTGCTGATGTTACTCCCAGGCAAAATAACGTCCCTTTCTCTCCCAGGAGAAATTATAGGTGGGGGACAATTAGCACTTTCACATTTAGTTATCTGGAGTTACATTATGTGTTTTACTCTAGATACAACCAAAAAAATGCTGAAAACATGGTATTGACTTTGAAATTCTTGAGCACCTGTGGAAAATGTACAACCATAATTTGCATTATCAAATCTACAGCTGATTTGCTAGTTTGCTCTGGCTAACTTAAGTAACAAATAGCCATAATGCCATTAAAACATATGGTCCTTACTGTTCCTGACTATATCTCACAACAGAAATAATGTTGATCCACTACAATGAGATAACCTATGTGCCTCATGTGCCTTAAAACTCTATTATGCTAGATAACCACAAAATGATTAGTGTCATAGAAGTGAGTCAATTAATCAAATGTCTTTAATACAGATTGTCCAATGGCCTTCCAAAATGAGAATCCCATGTAGGCCTACAATCCAGGTAGGGTTAAGAAGTTAACTAGCTAATCATAAGTAACTATTTTTTATGCACAGACAAGGTTATTCAAATGGTTAAAGTCTCATTTTTATATTTTTTGATAGTATGAAGTCTTTTAGCCATAGCTTTGGACTTGGTTGGATGACGCTATCTGTTGATAGTCTAAAATGTGGTATTTGTTTCTTTGTTTTTTTTCTGGCCTGCTCAACCAATAAGGCACCCATAAACCAGTGTAAATATTCTGGTGCGCTGTATGTGTAGACAGAACTCATTGTAAACTTGAACTGGGGATGTGTGGAGTTGTATTACATTTAGCAGAGTTTAATGACTTTCTGTAAGAGTTGTGTTAAACTCTAATAAATATATATATTTTTATTGCGCTTCCTATACTTACAGTAGGACACTGATAAAGGTTCCAGCCTAAAAGGTCAAGGCAAGCACAAAATGCTTTGAAGATACTACTACAAATCATTTAGTCACCGCAAGACGCTAATCCCCACGGTCAAAACTCAAAATTGTGGGCAGAGATTTGAAGTTTGCCAACACGTTTGGGATCGGCAAAAGAAAAATTTTATGGGAGGCTTGTTGAACACAACTCTCCAGAACGTAATGTAATTATACATTTCACCTTTTTAAGCTTACAACGCCATGTACAAAACTGATCTACACATCCAGCACACAAGTCTGCAGAATGTTGACAGGTATTTATCTCCATTCCAAACAGGCCTCATGGTCTGTGCCATGCCCACAGGCCAGGACAGTGCAGAGTCCTAACACCGGACAGCGCTTTACTGCGACTTGCCCACAGTACAAGCCAGCGGATTGTTCCACGGCCTGCCTCTGCAGTACTCTGACAAGCCCTCAGTACAGGCCAGTGAATGCTACAAACCCTTACTGTTACAAAGACTACAACATTCTCACAACCCAGGGTTCTCCCTTTTCATCGTCACTGGATCACCAGCTGTCCCCAATCCCCCACTTAGTCATCACTATAAAAGCAATGCAGTTTCACCCCACTGTGTGTAGTCATGATATGGTGTGACACAGGGTGGCTTCCGGCAGTGTTGGTGTGCGTAAGAGCAAAAGTATGTGTCACTTAGCACCGCACTGGTAAGTAATTTACGACACTTACTTCCAATGATAGTTTATACATCTAATCTTTTCCTTTATCCCTCTTACAGGAAAAAAAAACACACCTTCACACCTTAACTCCTCACTTGTGCTGTCAGAAAGAATAAAATGCTATTCAGACAAACAAAAAAACTCTCCCTTCATTACACCCTAACCAGTGTCCCATGGGCAGAGAAGTTAAACCCATCAAACCTTCCACCCTTCACTACATGGTACTTCCAGCTGGAAACATCTAACCTTCGATACATGGTCCTTCGAGGCGGAATACATCTACCCTTCACTAAGTTCTTCTGATGTAGTAGGAATAGCTGCAGTCCTTGCTATTGTGTAAAACCACTAACTAAATTTGACTTTTTTTTATTTCTCAATTCATGTTCACCAGTCCTGAAAATCCTCTGAAATCAATCCCAACATCCTTGCCTGATTTGTAATTTCACACAGTTATGTGGAAACCTATCTCTAAATACTGCCCTCTAGTGGCATGGAGATGCAAAATGCAAATAATCCATGAAGGCCCTTTTTCTGCAATATAGCGGTTAAACAGAAATTGTCTGTCAGTTTTTTTTAAGTGAAAAGGGATGGGGGAATTGAAGACCCCATTGGTTCTTGATCCATGTGAATTCTTTCTGTTATTAAAGATGCTTAACAGTTGTTTTGAATTGGATTCCTTGACTTCCATAAAGATTTTCAGTGGCACGTTTGCCTGTACTGGATTCGTATTGAGATAACATGGTTTTATTTATACAGTGTCAGCTTAGTTATGACAATCAAAACGACAACCCCATATTGGCCGATTGTGTATTTGCATAAGTGCATGTGAACCGACATATTGTTTAATTTGGGATGTCACACTCAGTCATGTCCTTCAGCTATGGGTTGGTACTAGTTTCATTAAATTAGATAATTTTGATAACTGGTAAATATTTTTGGCACTGTTTCTCTTACCTCACACTTACATTTTTATTAGCAATCTCTTTAAGTAACATCATTTGATATAACTAGCCATGCAAATAAATAGGGATTTGTTAGGTTGACTGATGCATTTACAAAATCTGAAATAAATGTGTGCATTGTGCTATTTTTGAGTTTCTCAAAAATAACTTTAACATGTAAAGATAAAAATAAGGCGCTTCTATTTTGTAAATAATGCTTAATGTCTCAAGATTTGAGATAACCTTCACTTGATTCTGCAGTGCAGTACCAATACACTACAAATCTTTCAAAGAATGAGCTGAATAATGGTTTAAGTTCTTGTCATCATTGCTCAGACTATCAGCCTAAGTACCTGTCCTCTTAAATTGTGTTTTTTTTTTACCAAGGCCAATTTTTACTAGAAGATGAGTCTATGAGAGAGTGCTGTTTGTTTCTTGTAGGCAGTACTATATGGTAATCGCATGCGGTTTAGCCGTTTTGCTTGTGCAAGTAGCACAAGTGTTAAGGAAGCGCATAAATAATATAATCAATGTAGATTTTCATTTCAATACATGGTAGGCTTTTCAGTTTCAAGGGTTCCCTCTGATGATTGATGTTTACTGTTTAATTTGTAATATAACATTGATATTGTGTTATATATTTATGCCTGCCATATGCAAATGACAGACCTGATCATGTTGATTTGGCAAGATTCAAATGGAGGAGATTAGATTTGAACTAATAAAATATGTATTTGAGTTTTTTTATTGTTAAGTGTTTGTGTGTTACAAGTCTTCGTAAAAGTGCAAGTCTTGAATTGAACTGTCCCTTTGTATATTTAGCCTGGCTAATCTAAAAATTGATATTTTATTTACTAAATAATTAACTTAACTTGACTTCCTTATTTTTTGTATATTGTGTTTTCGATATTAAATCACATCATAATGCCCTGTAAGACGTAGCGCTTCAATTAGGATTTCAAAAAGAAACCTGCTTAATCTGAGACAATATTAACTTCATACTTTTAAAATATATCTAAATATCCCTCTCTAAACCCAGTCAGATTCCTGAAATCGAAATATCAAGGGCTATCAGCAGAAATAAATCTTTTACTATTTATTTTTTTATTTTTTCTGAAATAGGAATTTGGTATTTGAAGCATTGTATCGTATCGTATTGTATCATCCCTTTAAATAGGGAGAATGAACGGTGTTCCAAATCAGTCAGCTGCACTGTGGGCCATGTGTTCTTGAGTGTTCCTTCACTCTCATTCAGCTGTTTCCAAACAGCAACACCTCCCCCTCCCTCCCTCCCTCCTAAATCCTGCTCCCGCTCCGAGTGCAGTCATTTCTAGTGCAGAGAAACGTCCCTGGTGACACTGAGGGATGACGCAGGCTCTCTCTTCCCCCCTCTCTCTCTCTCTCTCTCTCTCTCTCTCTCTCTCTCTCTCTCTCTCTCTCTCTCTCTCTCTCTGTCTCGCTCGCTCGCTCGCTCGCTCGCTCTCTCTCCCCCCCCCCCCCTCTCTCTCTCTCTCCCTCCCTCACTCCCTCTCTCGCTCTCCTCTCTTCCTTTCCCATTGCCCTCGCTCTGCCTCTATTTCCCCGGCACTGCAGTGCTGGTTGTGATTGCACACACACGCGTGCACCACACATACTCAGTCTCTCTCTCCCTCTCTCTCCCTCTCTCTCTCTCTCTCTCTTTCACTCACTCCCTCACTCACACACACACACACACACACACACACACACGCACACCCATACACACAGGAGCGTAGCTGAGAAGCTAGGACTGCAGCAGCTTGCACCAGCCACGTCTGATCTGTATGGGCACATGAGAAAGGAGAACTGGTAAAGAATACGGTGTGTCTCTCTGCACAACCCTGTGCATGCGGCTCTGCAGCAGTGGCAGCGGTGCATTTCAAGACGGGATAGCGTGTGTTCTCTGGCTTCCTCTGCACTGCCTCTGCATCCCATTCAGCCTGCTCCTCCCACTCCTCCTCCTCCTCCTCCTGACCACGGCATCATTAGACAGGACTACCGATTGACCGGGACCAGAGACAGCAGGACACCTAGGTTTGCCCCGGCGGAAAGACTGAAAGACTGCAAGCCTGTGGCTGTACTAGTTCCACACCTTCATTTACTGCTGGATTCTAATCAAGCTCAAAAGGCGAAGAAATACCCGCAAGCCAGAAGGAGTCTTGGATGTCTATGACGCTTTTTGTCGGTGTTGTCATTGGCGCATTTCCTCTATTTCATTGGTTGTTCTTGCCTTCTTTGAGACTGGCTAACAGGCACTGCAGCACCAGGACTGCAGAAGCCGTGAACCGGTAGGGCATGAGGACCCAGAGGGAACCCAGTGGAAGGTCTTGAGCTACCGTTGCTACCACTGCTGCTGCTGAGGTGCTTATCTAGATTTTTTTTTTCTTCCGAAAGGGCGTCTGGTGGGGGTTGGGGTGGGTGGTGACAGTGCAGGTACCCGGGCCCCTGCAGAGCAGAGCGGGTGGCTCTGGCGTAGAGGAGGCAGGCAGGACGTCCTGTGGGAAAGGGGGGGAGGCTGGCTCAGGCTAGGGCTCCTGATGGTGGCTATTTCTGTCTCCCCTAGCTGAGTGATTGGGGACAGCGGGTGGAAGAGAAGATGCTTATGGCCCGAGACATGGCGCGGGACGAGGCCCAGAAGCTTCACAGGAAGTGGCTCAAGCACCAGGCCTTCATGGCTGAGCTAGCCCGCAACAAAGAGTGGCTGGCCAAGATTGAGCAGGTGAGTGGATCTGGGAAGGGTGGGTGTGAGGTTGGGGCCGGGAATGGGGAGGTTAGAGATGCAGAGTAGGTGAGTCAGGGGGGAGGGTACCATGCCAAAGATAGAACACATAGTTGAGTATTGGTGTGCATGCAGGATGCTAGGAGAACTGGGGAAGGAGGATGGGGGGGGGGGGCGGGGGGGGGGGGGGGGGGGGGGGGTTAGAAGGGGGGGGGGGGGGGGGCGTTCAAGGCAGAATATGTTAAACCATGCTAGGTGTGTCATCCCACTGTCTTCACACTCTCATCCCATTTGTCGGCTGTGAGTAAGGTGTAATGTTTTTCAGTTGATCTTGTAGAGGACATCCTGCGTTTTCAGCTCAAGGTTATGGTCGTAATAACGGCTGTAGTGTCTTCAGGGCAGCAGATTCAAGGGGAAAGGGCTTTTTGATTTGCCTGATCAATGCAGTGACCAACTCCTCTATTGAGGCTGGCCATCCCAAATGATGTGGAAATCTGAGAAGAGCATGAAATGCACTGTATTAGCATTCCAGCAACATTACTCTGCTTGATTGATTTAACAGAGCAACACCTTCCTCATCACGAACAGGCCCGACATAGTCCTAAAATATTCTCACTGGGCAATTATTATAAACAGTCTAATTGACTTTCTATAGGATATGTATGATGATACCCTCATGGCCATTAATATGAAATTCCACTGTTTCACATCACAGCTGTTAAGCTCTTCAGGTATAAATGAGTTATGCAAGTTTAATTGACCAACTGCACTAATTTATATTCAGGATAATCAAACCTATTTTTCAAAACAGGTTTTTATAACTGTAGTGCATGAGGACTAGATTGCCTTTCCTGATTATTCTTACCAGCTACATTTACCTGCAGGTAACAAAATATTAATAACATTCATAGGCAGTACATTTGAGTTTTGTACAACATTCTTTATTGTTTTGTATTATGTCCCATCTTAACATTACAGTATAGAATGTGCAATCCATGGTTACTTGACTCACATTATTCCCAAATTACCCCAAACCCCTATGCAGATTGTCACTGCTGTCATAAGTGTATTGTGTACTGCTTTGTTGGCTCTGGTTGGTTGATTTGATTCGATTTTATTCGACTGATTTTAAACATTATGCTGGAAACCTGTTTTGTAAGTGTCCTGGATAGTAAGGTATCTCCCTGGCTTAATTCTGCAGCTTGACAGATTTCTTATTAGCTTTTGATACCAAATAAGTTATTTATTGAATTAAACATATTGGGTACAAGACCAGGCTTCATAAGTAACATTTTGAACATCTGATTATCTTACTATAAAACTGAAACATCTATTACTCTACTAAATGCCTCACACCTGATGTAAAAATGTGTAGACTTGCTTTTGCTTGTCATAAGAGTGTAAAACATGAACTTTACCTTACTATGGTATCTTAATGACTCTTTTGAAAGTTCTGTTCAAAAGGCCAAAGGCTAAGGTATCCTAAGCTTACTCCTATCCACATACATTAATGAGTCTAAGTTCAAATACAATATAGTACATTTGAAAGCATGTGCTTTTATAAATGCTACGTTGACTGTTCAAACTGTTGTGGTTGAACTCCCAACTCCCATTTGGTTTTTTTTCTTCATATTTCAAGCATATTTGTTATTGTCAGACCACAGAGCAGTAATGGACTTTTATGGTTTTGAGACTTGAATAAGTATTGTCATTTCATGACAAAATATATTTGATACGGTGTACATTTTGTATCTGTTTAGGCCCCCGGATGCATGGCAATCATGTTCTGTTTATTATGTCCAAGTAGTTAATGGTGATGGCGATGCCGATTCAGCTTGAATTGAAAACCTGAGTGAAAAATCATCAACGTATCCATATAACCTTTCATGCCAGATACCACATAGACACCCGAAAGAGAAGATGGCTGCTCCCTCAGTGTTACATCCACAAGGCAGACTGGGGTGCCTTCTCAAGGGCTCTGTGTCTCTCTAGCCCCACACAGAATGTTACATATGCCATCATGTTTCTACGCTGCCAATAACATCACTTAAACAGCCCCCACCACCGCTCCCTCTCTCGTTACCTGAGAGACCGGGCAGAAAGGATGACGCTGCGTCCTGCTGTGATTGGAGAACTCTGTGTCCTTTTGGAATGGTTCCCGCCCCGGCCCTTTGCCTCCGCTCTCTCTCTGTACTTACTCAGCACATGGGCCTGGACGCGGAGCTCCAAGCTGGGCCTGTGTCCATAGAGAATCTCCAGTCTTCCGAGGATGCTTCTCTGTTACAGTCAGAGGACTCTGGGGTTTACTTACAGTTGACCTTGTGCCAACATTTACCAACAGCTCAGGGGTCAGAACCCCTTATTAGCACGCCCCCCCGTTCTGGGCTGGTCCCTGTTGACCAGTCAGACGGTCAGACACCAGGAGAGCGTTGAGCCCCATCCTGGCTTGAACATGTGGTTTGGGCCTTGTTACATCATCATTAGGACCATGGATACTGAACACGTCAAGTGTGCTCCCACAATCCTTGTCTACAAAATACATTTTCATTGATGCTAGGGAGGTTTTCCCTGAGTTAAATGGTGAAACGATGCTATAGTCACTTGACCAATTTCCCAGATGATGTGAATCAATCCTAGTTCTTTTAGTTACCCTAGGGGTGAGCTGTGGTCTTTAAAGGCATGTACAGGTAGGTGTTTGCAACATATAGTATGTGAAAGAAAATGGTGTATTTGATTTGGTGCTGAAGGCTCATTCCTAGATCGCACTCTTGAATATACTGTATTGTTGAGAGAGTTGCATAACTGTGCGGATCACTAAATACATACAGTATGTGATCTGCTGTTGCCAATATAAAGCAAGCTATTGAATCCACAAGGAAACCGTCCACCATTTTAATATGCTGTATCAGCTATACGACTGAGCCTGCAGAGAGGGTGGCTATTCAGAGTTAACATCATATGAGATTATCATGACAGCACAGCGCACTGATATGATTTACCTATCCATCTAGGATCTCAGTCTATAGCACATCGTCCCCTCTTCACAACCTTGTTTGAAGAAACAATTGCCTTTTAATTTATATTCTCTTGCTCTTCGAGTACTTGCTTTTCCTCTGTCTGTAATCTTTTTTGTGCCCTTCTTTCTATTCCCTACCTCACTTTCCCCTTTCCTCTCCACGTTCCCTCTCTGATTTCCTCTCCTCTCCCCATGTGTCAGTGAAGCCAAGAGAAAGAGAGAGACCGGCTTTCTGCTGGCTCTGCATTACGGGAGGCCGAGAGAGGCTGAGGAGGGATGGGAGTGTGAGTGAGGGAAAGGGAAGGAGCGATCGAGAGAGAGAGAGAGAGAGAGAGAGAGAGAAAGAGAGAGAGAGAGAGAGAGGGAGAGAGCGCTAGCAGCAGTTGAGCAGAGAGCCTGTGCCAAGAGGAGGAATGCAGCACTGCATTATGAAAGCCACAGGATAGGTCCAGTTCTCTGTGAGAGACAGGAAGGAGAGATAGAGCAGAATTTAGAGGATGAAGTCACTCTCGCTCAGGCTCGTCGTTCCCTTACCAGTCACAGTGTAAATATTACATCACGTTGTTTAGTCGAAAAGGATGACGGGGCACTGAAGCCTCTGGTAATCTATGTTCCCCCCATAGAAAGAGAAGGGACACACGATCGTCTCAGTCACCAGAACACTCAACAGGGGTTGGCACATGCTCAGAGGTTTGGTCTCACCGCAGACCCTTTCCCTCCATGGCTGACATTGAATGGTCCTTCACGTAACAGACGAGGAAACCTGTGATAGAAAGCTCGTGGAAGGAAAACACCTCCCGCTGAAATTGGTCCGAGCAAGGGAGGAGACAGCTAAGATTCTATTTCAGGAACTTGGAGTGAAGCCACTGGGAGCTTCATCGACACAGAAGAAAACGCCACACGCTTTGATCTCGCCACATCTTCTCCTTCGGCTCACATCATGTGTGACGTCCGAGATTAGGGGGGGCACAGACAATAGCCTTACTTGGACAGACAAGAGTTGGTTTGACTCTTAATTTTCAGGATTTTCAGGTCAGTCCGGGGATGAGCTTTGTTTAACACCCGCCTCAGAGGAGGGCATCTGTCCTGACATGCACTAAGTTGCTACATGTCACCAGTCATAGGTTAAAACCCACCCATAGACAAGCCATACACATAATCTGCTGTGAAGCATACGTCCCTGAGGATGACAGAAAGACACAATGTCAGTCTTTTTTTCAAAATCATCTTTCTGGTGTAACTCATGTCCAATAAGAACGTTCTATGTTTAGGTTGATAAAGAGGATATTAGAATGCCCAGGATGTTAGACCAGGGGGTTTCCTCTTGATGGAAACGTCTGAAAGCTGTGGAGGTCAAGCCGGATCTGTTGGCCGACAAAGTTGAACTGAAACTGCATCTGATAATTATGTGATTATGATATGAATTATGTGAAAAATATTCATGCTTCACAAGTCTGAATTGTGTTTTGTTTTGTTGCGCTCAAAAGTCAACCTTGCATCGCTAGAGGATGATGAAAATAAAAAATGAGGCAAAAATCAGCCTAACCAGAAAGAAACATTCCTTGAAGGGAAAGCTGACATTAAACTGCTTTACATGTAGGCAGCATCAAAGACTTAGCCAAGAAATATAACAGTAACCTGGGCATATGGCTTTATTTTCAAACAATGCAGGTCTTTGCAAGCCGAGAAAATAATCTCTTTTCTCGTCTACTCTTTATGTAAATGTACATTCTAGATGCTGCGATAGCACTGTAATGACACTCCAGATCTTACTAGAACTAGCTAGTTTGGTGTACAGCCCTTCAAAGAGAAGGGTATGTGGCTACATCAATCTGCAACAACAACAAAACACGAATAGACCATTCCGTTTGTCCTCCGCCATATGTGTGTCCAGGAGGGAGAGGAGTTGATCCAGGAGAAGCCGGAGCTTCGTTCGGTGGTGCAGCAAAAGCTGGAGGAGATCAGGGAGTGCTGGTCCGACCTGGAGAGCACCACCAAGGCTAAGGCCCGCCAGCTGTTTGAGAACAACAAGCCCGAGCCGGCGGTGAAGAGCTACTCAGACCTGGACAACCAGCTCTCCCACCTGGAGCAACAGCCCCCCCAACTGGAGCAGGCCCATCACCTGCCCACCTTCAACGAACAGCTGCAGAGATTCCAGGTGTCTGATGGGTTTTCACGCTCATTTCAGGGGTGGGGGTGGGGTTGGGGGGGGTTACCCTTGAAAAGAAGTTCCTGTGCTAATGGTTACTTGAGTAGTTGTCAGTGAGGCCTCGTTTAGATTTATTTTTGTGACATATTTGTAATGTGCGTACATTGTCATTGACGCTATCTTCTACAAACCCTCAGCGTATGGAACCCAATGTTGTGGCATGCTCACGCTCACCAGGCTCATTGACATTAAAGACTGCATCGTATGCTTTGTTCTTATAGCCGGGCCAACCCCTTACGTAACATTAAAATGCTTGCATAAGAAAATAGCTGAAAGTGCTGAAAACCCCGATGTGCTGTGTGTTTAGCCAATCTCTCATCTGTCGCTAACATGACCTGTCCCTCCCCCCTGGCTCAGACTATGGAGTCTCAGATAGGGGACTTTTATAAGGACGCTGGGGAGCTGGGGGGCTTACAAGGAGTGGGCCTGCCTCAGCGAGGCCTGCCGCCGGGCGATGGGGAAGGGGGCGAGCAGTCAGGCATGGTAGAGACCCGCATTGTACGCCTCATCGAGCCCCTCAAGGAGAGACGCCGGATCCTGTTGGCCTCTAAAGAAATGCACCAAGTTGCCCAGGACCTGGAAGATGAGATAGTGAGTGACTCCACATTCTGTTCTTTCATCTGGGATTGTTCACTGTCTATCAATAGGTCACCATAAAGAGCAAACAATGTGTACTAAGTGCAATATGTTTTATGGTTATACACTCACCGCCCCAAAACGAGAACAACTGTGAAAATATAGCCGACTGTGGAATGACGACGATGTCTTTTCTGTGCAGCTGTGGATCCAGGAGAGACTTCCTTTGGCCTCCTCTAAGGATTATGGGAATAACCTCCAGAGTGTTTCGCAGCATGTGAAGAAGAATCAGGTGAGTGTCACCGAAACCTGCACCTCTGGTTATGTCCGGTCAGCTCGAATGAAACGTCTGTCCGCTCGCCCTTCAACCCACGGCTCTGATTGGTTCCCCCCAGACCCTCCAGAGGGAGCTGACAGGGCGGCGAGCGCGCGTGGAGGAGGTTCTGGACAGGGCGGGGATCATCGCCTCGCTCCGTACTCCCGAGGTGGACTTTGTGCGCGACGGGGCGGGGCACGTGCGCCAGCTGTGGGAGGTGCTGCGTCTGGAGGCGGAGCGACGGTCGGTGATGCTGGACGCCGTGCTGCAGGCTCAGCAGTACTACAGCGAGGCCGCCAAGGTGGAGTCCTGGCTGTCAGGCCAGAAACTGCACCTGGTCAACGAGGAAAAAGGCACGGTATGGAAGGCAATGCCATTCAAAAGGTCGATAAGACGGTGATGGAAGACTTGACCTAAGTCGTGTTACAGTGTTTCAGTGTTTTTGTCCTCTGTTTATCATATAGGATGAGACAAGCACCCTGCAGCTACTGAAGGAGCACCTAGCCCTGGAGCAGACTGTGGAGAACTACGCTGAGACTGTGGGCATGCTTTCCCAGCAGTGCCAGCGCCACCTGGAAATGGGACACCCAGACAGGTGTGCAGTCACACACAAACAAACAAACACACACACACACACACACACACACACACACACACACATGCATACACACACACACACACACACACACACACACACACACACACACACACACACACACAGTATACACAAACACACATTCAATTGAGGTTTCAGTTAAGAGTTGTGGAATTGCACTGGCCACTTGAATGCTCTTAAGTTTTGTTTAATGTCGTTATCAATATGGTTCAGGACTTGACCATAACGGTAAGTTTGTAAATCCCTGAACTCCGACAGCTTGTTATAAAACCGACTAACGATATAATAAACAATTTATCCCGACAATATACAATTATTTATTGATTTATCCGATTTTTTTATGAATTGTTGTAATGGCGTAATGTACAGTCTCCCCATTCCTTTGCCTGAGAAGCTGCACATGCATTTTTCATTCGCTGAGATATAGTGATTATTCTTTAATTTGTTGCCGAACATGTCTTATCTGCCCACTGAATTGGAGAGAATCCAGTTCAACAAGTCATGTAAAGGTCTCTGCAACACATTTAAAAGAAACATATTCCTCACTGTATGTTACATTGTGATCTCTTATATTGGTCTCCGTGACAGTGAGCAGATCACCAAGCAGCAATCCCACATCGATCGGCTGTACGTGTCCCTCAAAGACATGGTGGAGCACAGGAAGACCAAGCTTGAGCAGCAGTACTGGCTCTACCAGCTCAACAGGGAGGTGGAGGAGCTGGAGAAGTGGATCACGGAGCGCGAGGCTGTGGCCAGCTCCACTGACCTGGGCCATGATCTGGAGCATGTTACGGTAGGTGTTTCACTGAACACACACACAACAACTGAGTGAGGGAAGCTGGTTCTTCTAGCCTATTTTCTCATCCTAAGACTAAAACCGCATTCGAAAACTGTCAATACTGACATTAATTTTTCAATTCTTTATTTAACTTTTTTGAAACATCTTGTTTTACTTTCTTTTGTCTGATCAATTGGATTGTGGCTTTTATTTAGGGTTGGGTGTCGTGTGGAGAGGAGAGGGGTGTGGAGAGGGACATGGGGTTTCTCCCTATCCCAGGCCTCCTCGCTTAATGGATTCACAGCTTTCCAAGGTTATGGTGCAGTGGGCAGACTAGTGTGAAAGGACCTCCTCTGTGAGCGCTGTCTCTGGTTCTATTACCTTGGAATTTGAATATCCTACCAGGCTTTTGCATACTATTTAGCTCAGGCTACCAACTAATATTATTTACAGTGAGTGTTTCTACTCTTGTTGCATCGTAGTTCATAGAACCACCACTAGCTTAATTTGAGGTTAGAATTTAACTTAGTTTTGCTATTGTGTTGTATGTGATGACATTTGTTTTTTTTTCCCATTTTCCCATGGGTGTTTGTGATCTCTTCGGAGGAGCGTGATGCTGCTGGCATTTAGGCTCAGGGATTAAACACGGGGTCAGCTGTTTACACTCTCTACCAATGGCATCGTCGGTCTCCTACCTCGGTTGAAAATGAAGTTCAGCAGGCCACTCAGCTCTGGACGTGCAAAACTGTTCTTATCTTTTTAATATGGCTCTTTAAACACACTCACACATACACCTCCCTATACTACACACTCTATGCTTGAGCTTGGGATGCTAAAAAGCTACCTCCTCCACCCCAGCCTCCCCCTTTAGGTTAGGCCCGCTCCATGGGGGGGGGGGGGGGGGGGTTCAAGTAAAAGCAGTGCTCCCTGCTCCTGCGTGATAAACCGTGGGCCAATCAATGTTGCACGGGCAGCGAGGATCCGAAGGAGCAGAGCTTACAATGGAAAATCAACATTGGATTGCCTTCTTGCAATAAATGGTTCAATCTTTGGACGTATACGCTCCTGACTGTTTCAGAGAGGCTGTGGCGCAGAGGTCAGGCTGGTGACGTGGGAGGGACAGGATGTGTCCGAGCTCCTCTGTGCCCGTGGTGTGTCGTCGCACAACAAGGTTGAAGTTGGGCTGCTGGCACACAATGTCTCATGCCTACAGTGTTTACATTGCGCTACAGTCATAGCACGCTATTATCCAAAATGAGGTGACCGTAGACTAGAGGTGACCATAGCCTAGAGATGACTATAGACTAGAGGTCACCATAGACTAGAGGTGACTGTAGACGAGAGTTTACTGTAGACTAGAGGTGTCTATTGACTAGAGATGACTATAGACTAGAGGAGCTATAGACTAGAGTTTACTATAGACTAGAGGTGAATCTAGACTAGAGGTGACTATAGACTAGAAGTGACTATGGATTAGAGGTGACCGTAGACTAGAGGTGACCATAGATTAAAGGTGACTATAGACTAGAGTTTACTATAGACTAGAGGTGAATGTAGACCAGAGGTAACCATAAACTAGAGGGGACTATAGCCTAGAGGTGACTGTAGACTAGAGGTGACTATAGACTAGAGTTGACTGTAGTCTAGAGATGACCATAGACTAGAGGTGACTATAGACTAGAGGGGACTGTAGACTAGAGGTGTCCATAGACTAGAAGTGACCATAGACTAGAGGTGACTGTAGACTAGAGGTGACTATAGCCTAGAGGTGACTGTAGACTAGAGGTAACTATAGACTAGAAGTGACTATGGATTGGAGGTGACCGTAGACTAGAGGTGACCATAGATTAAAGGTGACTATAGACTAGAGTTTACTATAGACTAGAGGTGAATGTAGACTAGAGGTTACTAGAGGTGACTGTAGACTAGATGTGACTATAGACTAGATGTGACTATAGACTAGGGTTGACTGTAGACTAGAGGTGACTATAGACTAGAGGGGACTGTAGACTAGAGCTGACCATAGACTAGATGTGACAATAGACTAGAGATGACTGTTGACTAGAGGTGACTATAGACTAGAGTTGACTGCAGACTAGCGTTGACCATAGATTAGAGGTGACTATAGCCTAGAGGTGACTGTAGACTAGAGGTAACTATAGACTAGAGCTAACTATAGACTAGAGTTGACTGTGGACTAGAGATGACCATAGACTAGAGGTGACTATAGACTAGAGGTGGCTATAGACTAGAGGTGACCATAGACTAGAAGTGACTGTAGACTAGAGGTGACTGTAGACTAGAGGTGACTGTAGATTAGAGGTAACTATAGACTAGAGGTGAGAGGGCTAAAGACGTGCACGGCATATCATGTGAGGACGGGCCGTGTCGGGCCGGGATGTTTAAGAATGGGGATTTACAGGAACTTGTTCCTGCTGCGATGTTGGCGGAAAACTGCAGCTGTCCAGGGTTGGTCCTCAATTCTTTGCAGTAGAGGTGGAGACCACCGCGTTTTCAAAGTGACATAGATACCCCTGGAAATGGACTCGATGTCACAGGGATTAAGCTTCAGGTGGTGCGCTGCCATCCACTGTTAGCAAGGCATTCAGAGATAAGTGACGCCTGATAGGTGTCAGAGAGCCTGCAGAGACAACAAAGTATTGTCATCAAACAAGTGGTAGGGGCATTAGGGATAGAGCCGAGTATCGAGATGATGGTCCAGGAGGGACCGTCGTCGAGTGCTGTGTGGTTAAGACACTGATCCTCTCCATGTTACCTGGTAGCCGCAACCCATCAGGTGACAGAAAACTGGGAGAAACCGGGATAGGGAGATGCCCAGACCCTAAATGGTGGAGAGAACGATCTCGTGGTTCACTGCAGAGTTGAGGACTTGGACTCAGTCACACTCGAGTCCTCAAAAAAAAGACTTGCGACTTGACTTGGACTTGGCTGAATTGACTCGAGACTTGATTTGCACATAATGACTTGATGCGCAATGTTAACAATAAAAAAAATCTGCACACATTTACTGTGTGTGAATGTAACGTTAAATGTATATTTTGTGCTTAAATTCACTGTAGGCTATGTGTGCTTCTTTCACGTTAAATGTGTCAATATGATTTCTCAGTCATTGTTTTGGCCGCAGGTTACCCTGTGCGTATGCAAAAATCACAGGTTACCCTGTGTGTATGCAAAAATCTCGGACTTTTCCCGTGTCATTTCATTTGGATTCAAACATTTCCAAACATCCAACAACAGAAGAACTGCTGTGTGCAAAGTATGCAATACTAAAATTCTACATGCTGTCAAAACCACATCCAACTTTGTCCGTCATTATACATACGCATCCTGAAAAAATGGTTGAGTTCATCAACCATTTAAGTAGCTAGCTAGCGGCCAGCCTAACCATCTGCATGGGCAAGGCTACACCCGTAAATATGCAAAAGCTAAGACTGTCTATCAAATTAGTGGAAGACATCAGTCAGTAGGCGATAAGAGTAAATTAAATATGCAAAAAAAAGAACAATCAATTTATTTCACAAGTACCCACTACCCATTGTACGCTCAAAATTGTCCTCTGCATTTAACCCATACACTGTGGGAGCAAACTTGCAACTCATTCCAATTCCACATGTATCGCATGCGGACTCTTAAAGGGATAGTTCGCTCATTTTCTAAAACAATGTTTTTTTTTTAAAGGCTCTGTCTGGAAATTTCTCTATGAGGATATAGAGAGTAATTTTCTAGTTTGACACTGCTGTTTGATTGCAATTGCTCAATGACGATACTATATGTAAAATACAACATTGGTATAGATAAAAAAAAAAATACATAAAATATATATGCTATATGACTAATTTGACTAATGTAGTCCGATCCCACTGACTTTAAGCTACATAGTACACTCTGCAAAACAAGCACACTTTCTCTGCTCTATGTCCTTGAAATGTTCAAATAAAAAAATGTATTATAATTTGAGCATTTCAATTACTGAAGGACTCGAGACTTGCCCTGTAAGACTTGAGACGTTGACTTGCTCAAAGGTGACTTGCACACAACTCTGGTTCACTGCGCCAGCTGTTGCAGTGTGGAGTGCCTCCATAAAAGCAGCAAAGGCTATCACTACTGACTGGTTCTTTAAGTGCTGTGTTTTTTTGTTTTGTTTTTGGTGGTGTCATATTTTACATCCCAAATATAGTATGGGCCAATCTAAGTTGACACGTTTTTTTTTAAATAAATTCATTCATTCATAAAATTAATAAAGTAAAACAATTGTCTGCCATTCTAAGCAAATATCTTCTTCGAAACTTAGTTTTTTCGTCTCCTTTCCTAGGGACTGCAAGAAAGGTTCATTAAGTTCTCCTCGGAGACCAATAGCGTAGGCCACCAGAGGATGGAGTCTGTGAACAAGATGGTCAACGAGATGATCGACTGCG
>CM030177.1:6158465-6282061 GCA_017639675.1 Aplochiton taeniatus
TACGCTTGTTATGGTCTGTATGCACATGCAGTAATCCCAACCATGGCAGGCAATTAGTTAAATGAGAACTATAAGGCTCGTTACATAACATTTTACAGATTTTGGATAATGTTGAAAGTTTGTTGTAATGTAGAAAGGGGGACAAAATCCAAAGAGAATGGTTTTAAATCATAAACATTTTACAAAATGACGTGGTATATATTTGAGATGATACGGCTTTAAATGAGTGTTCCCATGTGCACACAAATAGACAAACGTGCACAAAAGTATATGTAAATGTCCCCATTTATCTTGAGTATTTGTATGCAGTGCCTTACAGGAGTAATGTCACCCTTTTTTAAGACTGATGGAAATCCAACCTTTCACTAGAATTTAATATTCCTCAGAAAGTGTCTTTCTTTCTCCAAAGTATGTCTCAATCAATGATTCCCCAAGAAATTGTTAACAAAATCGTATTACTCTTTGCTTATGTGAAACACTGACAAATCCAAGTGTACTTTTTCTTACAGACTGAACTACAGATCATACCATTATATTGTGTACTTCTCTGCAGAAGATATTTGCCATTATTTCTCATAAAAAAAATGTAAAATAAACCAAAAGTTACTTTCCCCAGAGGTTGCCATCCATATAAAACTAAATTTAGTTTTACATTCCCCAACCAATAGTTTCCACAGATGTAATATACAGTGGGGCCAAAAAGTATTTAGTCAGCCACTGACTGTGCAAGTTCTCCTACTTAGAAAGATGAGAGAGGTCTGTCATTTTCATCATAGGTACACTTCAACTATGAGAGACAAAAATGAGACAAAAAATTCAGGAAATCACATTGTAGGATTTTTAAAGAATTTATTTGTAAATGATGGTGGAAAATAAGTATTGGGTCAATAACAAAAGTTCAACTCAATACTTTGTAACATAACCTTTGTTGGCAATGACAGAGGTCAAACGTTTCCTGTAAGTCTTCACCAGGTTTGCACACACTAGCTGGTATTTTGGCCTATTCCTCCATGCAGATCTCCTCTAGAGCAGTCATGTTTTGGGGCTGTCGCTGGGCAACACGGACTTTCAACTCCCTCCACAAATTTTCTATGGGGTTGAGGTCTGGAGACTGGCTAGGCCACTCCAGGACCTTGAAATGCTTTTTACGGAGCCCCTCCTTTGTTGCCCGAGCGGTGTGTTTGGGATCATTGTCATGCTGGAAGACCCAGCCACGTTCCATCTTCAATGCTCTCACTGATGGAAGGAGGTTTTGGCTTAAAATCTCACGATACATGGCCCCGTTCATTCTTCCCTTAACACGGATAAGTCGTCCTGTCCCCTTTGCAGTAAAACAGCCCCAAAGCATGATGTTTCCACCCCCATGCTTCACAGTAGGTATGGTGTTCTTGGGATACAACTCAGCATTCTTCTTCCTCCAAAAATGACGAGTTGAGGTTTTACCACAAAGTTCTATTTTGGTTTCATCTGACCACATGATATTCTCCCAATCCTCTTCTGGATCATCCATATGCTCTCTGGCAAACTTCAGACGGGCCTGGACATGTACTGGCTTAAGCAGGGGGACACGCCTGGCACTGCAGGATTTGAGTCCCTCTCGGCGTAGTGTGTTACTGATGGAAGCCTTTGTTACTTTGGTCCCAGCTCTCTGCAGGTCATTCATCAGGTCCCTCCGTGTAGTTCTGGGATTTTAGCTCACCGTTCTCATGATCATTTTGACCCCACGGGATGAGATCTTGCGTGGGGCCCCAGATCGAGGGAGATTATCAATGGTCTTGTATGTCTTCCATTTTCTTACAATTGCTCCCACAGTTGATCTATTCACACCAACCTGCTAGTCTATTGCAGATTCACTCTTCCCAGCCTGGTGCGGGTCTACAATTTTCTTCCTGGTGTCCTTCGACAGCTCTTTGGTCTTGGCGATGGTTGAGTTTGGAGTCTGACTGTTTGAGGCTGTGGACAGGTGTCTTTTATACAGATGACGAGGTCAAACAGGTTCCATTAATACAGGTAACGAGTGGAGGACAGAAGAGCTTCTTAAAGAAGAAGTTACAGGTCTGTGAGAGCCAGAAATCTTGCTTGTTTGTGGGTGACCAAATACTTATTTTCCACCATAATTTACAAATAAATTCTTAAAAAATCCTACTAAGTGATTTCCTGGATTTTTTTTCTCATTTTTGTCTCTCATAGTTGAAGTGTACCTATGATGAAAATTACAGACCTCTCTCATCTTTCTAAGTAGGAGAACTTGCACAATCAGTGGCTGACTAAATACTTTTTGGCCCCACTGTATATTGCTCAAATAATTTTAAGAAATACTGAAGAACCCAAAAACTTCCACAAACATTAGATTTGATTACATTTCAAACTACTGAAATTATAAGTAAGTTTCAAATCCATTTGGTTCTTAGTGACATCCCTGACCAAGACCCTTGTTGACTGATTAATGGGTTTAACTGGACAGCTAACCTGAGAAAAAGCCATTGTGGTTACAAACTTCAACTTGGGCCCTATACTCTCCTGTGGACATTCCAAGATTTACATGTAGACATGTTTTTATACTCTGGTACAGATGTATGCTTTGAAAAAAATGTCCAAGTGGATTTTGTGGCTTAGATTTTAGGGTTTGATATATAGTGATTTGTGGGGACCTTACAATATACACAGCACCTGGGCATGTGCCTTTTTAAATCATGTCCAATCAATTCAATTTGGGACTTGTGGATATGAGACAGCAATAATTACAGCCATGAAAAGTCATTTTTGTAGCATTTATTACAGTTTTACCTACTATTGAACTGTACATGTTCTATACCTGATGTGATAGTAAGCAGCTAACCAATAATTCATATCTACAATGTTGCAATTGCAATGAAGTTGGATAACTATAAAAATAGAACAGTTTCCCCATGTAGACAATCAATAACATACATTATCTACAATGGATATACATTTTCATGGTTTATCAATAACAATAACCTACATGTATTGAATTCTAAGTGATCTGACAAATGTATCTGTCGCAACGTTAACGGTGCCCAACAAAGTATGTTTGCCATAAAGCCCTTCACCTATATCTTGTCAGCTATTCTCATACCTCCAGAACACTTTCACTTGCTATGCTTTCGGGATAGCCCAGTACCATGACACAAGCGGTCAAAGGTCTCTGGGCGAGATTTACTTAGACGTAAGAGTCCGTTGTCAGCTATTCAGTTTGTTGAAAAAGAGGTCCTTTAGAAAGTGTCAGGCATATGTCTTGAATTATCCAGATGTGGTAAATTGTAATTAGGGTTTCAGCATCACTGACTTGTCGATACAACAGTAAATAACAACTGAATCAGTCAGTACGTCGGTGAGAAAGACTATAGGTGCCCTAATATCAACGAGTCTACTCATATTTCATTAATTGGATTGGCTAGCATTACAAAACAGCAATGTGGTGCATTTTCACGCTATGCTAACTAGTGAAAACTGCCATAACAAATACAGTGGAAATTGTAATATTTAGAATTTGTTTGACTTATCCATGCCATGTATTTGGCAAGTCATAAAATAACAACGCTTATTTTGACCCTGCTATTTATAACATTTTGCAACACAAAGTATAACACTAAAAAGGTTTTAAATCTGACTAGTCTGGATAACGGCCCACAAATCTTGGGCGTGGAATGCTTAGCTCTTATATTTCAATCGTTCTTTGCATCATTGGGAAAAAACAGTCAATAATCTGATGAAATAATACTTTATTTCTATAATTAGGTTACAATGCAAGTACATTTCTTTCCTAGCAGATATTCGAACAAAAATATCCTATAATTAATATCAAACACTAACAAACCTAGATATCATGAGACTAGAACTTTAGAATGACAAATGGAGAAGGTTAGATTGAAAAAGATAAATGACTAATTCACTAAAAAAAGTCGACATCATCTGGAGCATCCAGGTCACGATATTCAACTATGTTACGTGGATCGCCCCGATTCATTCTAAAAGAAAGTGTAAATAAACACATTGACCAGGGAAGGAGGTGCCAAACTGATTGAATTGTATACAACTACAAGTTTAATTACGAAGGAATTTCAATGTTTTTTTTTGTTAATAATGAACTGCTACAATGATCCATACTACGGTCTCTCTCACCTGTTGTTTCGTGGCTTCCAAGGGTAGCCACCTTGTCCACGGGGATTATCATAGTTCCCCCGTCCACCTCCTCCATACTGATGAGGTGGGTAAGGAGGGCCACCTGGTTGAGAGGAGGGTGCGATGTCAGAAGCAAATAGCAGGCTGCAACAACTAATCAACATTAATAATTTAAATTCTCATGACGGCAGAAGCAGACAGAGAGACAGACAGAGACAGACAGACAGACAGACAGACAGACAGACAGACAGACAGACAGACAGACAGACAGACAGACAGACAGACAGACAGACAGACAGACAGACAGACAGACAGACAGACAGACAGACAGACAGACAGACAGACAGACAGTACCTCCAAAGTTCATCACAGGAGGACGAGGCTGACCAAAGCCCATTGGGCCCTGGGGAGCCTGCGGAGAGAATGGCATGCCAGGAGAGAGCAGACCTTCAGGAGAGGAGGGAAGAACAATTTAAAGTATTGTTTCAAAATGAGATAAAGAGCATTTGAAAATGATGGCATCTACTTGAAACCCTAAAAAGCATAAACATACGATCTTAAAAGGTTACTGAAACTATAGTGTCAACATTACAGATTACTGTTCCTGTTAAATCAAGTACACTTTTAAGGTAAGTTGGATTTAATCGGTGGAGATTTTCTCAAAATAGCATGTGGGGGGGCCAGAAACCATTAATGTAGCATGTTGTGTTTACATTTATATTTCAAATTTATTTCAACATAAAATGTTAAGACATGAAAAAAAAGAATTACGGCCACAAAACACAATGTTTTTGGGGTGCATTTTTCACATAAAAACCAAAATCTCTCAGAATTGTGTGAAGATCAACATTATGTCTTTAACCTTGCTATATAATAAAACCCCACCCACCAGGTCCTGGGCCCATCGAGGCAGGATGCTTGATCTCCGGGATTGACGGCCTCTTGGCATCCATAAGGAAGTTGTTAAAGAACACTACCTCCTTCTTCACCTCCTCAATCTTTTCATTGTGCTTATTCAAAATATGTTTGCGAACAAAGTCAGGGCCCTGTGCGGAAAAAAAAGTATTTCATACATCAGTGGAATGTAGACAAAAATCTGCAAGAAAATTTTACAAATGGCTTTCTAGACATTGAAATCATAAAGACATTTTTTCAAAACACAAACCTTGAACTTTTTGCCACTTAAAGGACACAGCCACTTATCCTTGCCAAGTTCCTGGGTGTTCGCAGACACAAACTTCTCCACCTCCAACTCTGGGTCCTTGCGGCCCATTTTGTTAGCCTCCTCCTCCGACAGAGTCTCCTTTGTGCTAAACAGGGTGCTTAGCTTGTCCTCCATGTTCTTCTGCCACTGCATCACTAGGTACGACAGAGAAGACGACGGATTTGTGAGTTAGCAAACCAAGTTGTTCAACATGTCAATGGTCGGTGCAGCCTTAGCAGCAGCGCACAGTGAGGAGTACCTTCTCCATGTGGGATGCGGTTGGGGGGAATGGGTCCACGGACGTGAATCATGCCACATCGGTTAGGCATCTCATCCTCACTAGGATATTCACAGGTGTTATAGTAGTCAATGGAATGGACGATGCGCAGGTACAACAGCAGGCGGTCCAGAACCTGTTGCAAAGTAGGCGAATGGATCATTTCATTACATTTCAATGAACTTGTGTTTTAAAATCTTTCACAACGGTTCTGACGGCCAATTGATTATATTACAATTCCCTTTGGGATCATTCAGTAAATTCCATTCCATAGCCATAACCTGGGTTTGTATGCACTTGCACATGCACTCATTTGGGTAATACGTTAAAAGCAGTAGAATCAGATGGAATATATTCTACAGAATATGAACACAAAATATTGTAACAGAAAAATACAAAAACTAGTAGTAAACCATAGTGTTGACCTGTGTAGATGAACAGTGTGAACAAGGCAAGGTGCATTTCGTTTGTGTGAATGTACAATCGGACCTTTATCAGCTTGTCGTCCCTCTCCACAGTGATTTCAGTGGGATGGCCGTCCTTGCTGCCTCCCTCCTCCGAGTCGGCCCCATCCACACCGCCCAGGAGCTCCTCCTCCTCGGCGCTCACCTCCTCGATGAGGTAGTCGGTGATGTTCTTTAGGATGGGGTTCTGAGCCTGGAGCTGCATGCGGAAAGAATCCCACAAAACTGCTCATACAAAAAGTCGCCGCTGATTTTACAGGTTGTTGTAAAACAGGCGACCGCGCAGGAACCGGAGGACGAGCACAGGCGAACAAACGCAAATCACGCTTTATTTCATAAGACATTTTTACGGTTCATGGAGGACACCCCCATAAAGCTGGGTCTGTATGGTACAACACATCCCAGACCTTTCTGCTACCAATACAAAGCAATATTGTTGCTGTTGCTAGTGTTGGTGTCTTAAGTTGTCAGCCCATAGCGCTGCTGAAGTATTCTGCGCAAAGGTCGAAGTTGATCACGTGGACAGAGTTAGGAAGTGCGGGCGAGATCCACAATGTCACACAAACGCCTCACTGACATCTGCGAAGGACGTCTGCGCGTGTGAGTATGTTGTTGCATGTTTGTCTATTGTAGGGATTGATGTAGAAAAGCTCCAAGGTCCCCAGCTTCCTTCCAAAGAAGGAGACGGCTGCAGACTGCTGACAAGCCTAGGCTCATAGCAGAGGGGGACATATTCAAATGGGATTTTGCATGGCTTTAATAAGCGTTGCAGCTAGAGGACCTTACGTCGCCAACGTTATAAGTCAATGGAGTTGAACACTGTGAAAATTATTTTTAATGGTTAAAACGCAGAAACGATGGCAGGTGAAGAGGGCAAACATTTGCAAAAATACAACCTAGAACAATGTTTTTTTAATGAGGAATTATATGGAATTTAGGCTTTAGCCATCGCAAAGCTCAAAGGTGCAGGCGTTGGTGTGCGGGCGCTTATGAGGCGTTACATTGCACAGGTACCACATGTGCAGGCGCACAGACGCGCACGTCTGTGCAGGCACTTGTGAGACGTAGCTGTGGTCAGGTTCTATATGTGCACGTGCCTCAAGCGTCACAATGGGGCGGTGAGTGCGCTGCGTGCTGGCGGGTGGCACGTTTTTCACGCGCGCGCGCGCGCGCGCGCACACACACACACACACACACACACACACACACACACACACACACACACACACACACACACACACACACACACACACACACACACACACACACACACACACACACACACACACACACACACACACACACACACGTTTGGGTAAGTGAAACAAAAAGGATGTGTTATGTACCCCAGCATTCTGTCCCTCTTCCCGAGGCTTGTGGCTCCACAGCAGTCCTTTATCGTCCAGGGCATGGATGAGCTTGGCCGCCAGTTTGATGTCGTTTCGCAGCACCTGCTTGTGCTGCGTGATGCCGTTGATGTTTCTCACCCTTCGAGCCAGGTCCCTGTTCACCCCTGGGGCCAGCTCACAGTCCCGCAGCTGGAAAGAAGGTCAACATCCAATACTTTAGTCCTAGCATCGTGCTTTGAAAACCCATTTCTTTGCATGAAAACATTGAAGACATGCCGTTGACAGAATAAAAGAAACAGCTTTATTCAATGACATACTACTTCATGAGAGATACTGACTCTAATATTTTGAAGATTCCAGCACACTTCTTTGATGTTGGTGCTACGATCAAATGTCACCCAGCAGCGTCTGTAAAACCTGAAACAAATGTTTCATGCACAAGGATATTATATATGTTATATTAGCTGGTCAACATGGTTTTGGTATGCCAATCTACAGTCAAATGTAATTCCACAATGTGAGTCCACAGGCGGGTTCACTAGTGAATGACTGACCTGCGCTCTGGATGGGGCTCAGACAAACACACGCGCATAAATCCAGGATATCGTCGGCACAACTGCAAAAATGCAAATATATATATATTTTTTTTTAAAGATTGAGAGATTCTTTAATAAGAAAAAAGAAATAAGAAAAAAGACCATGCATTCATTACAATGGTCCTTTTGTTGATAAACCCATGTTTAGATCAGTGCTGATCAAGTGGTCTTTTTATTTTATTTTAAACATGTGGAAATCCGCAATCAACTTGTTTTCTAAAGCTGAGCTTAAATCAAGGGTGTTTCACAGGACTTTAAATGGTATTAATCCACTTTAACGGTCAGTTGCAAACTGAAATTGGATGTTCTTGTCACAGTAAATGTTAGAAAAGTATAGCGCCAAAGCCAAAATACTGCTAACCTTTTTAATAAAAACGCTTCCCAGAGCCAAACAAAATAATTTTGGTTTCCAAACTGCTCCTACATCTTTAAGCAACAAACCTTAAAAGTTAGAGTATCAATTTTTTTGGGCACCATCATTAGACATTTGAAAGCGACTGAAAAGTAATACGATGCCACCCTCAGTCTCATATTACGGCTGCCATGTGAAAGACATTAGGAACGCCAATCATCGATTCAGTGTGTAACACTGCAGGTCCTCCTGGTGCTGTTGTTTTTCTACTCACCGCCACTATCTCCGCCTTGGAAATAGTTGGGGCGATGTTTCTCATGAACAAAGAGCAGGTCCTGTGTAGGGGGCGGGGTCTGGGCGACTTGTCCTCAGGCTTGTCCTTCTCCTTCTCTTCCTTCTCCGTCTCGCGGTCCGTTGGCTTCTCCTCTTTGCCCTCCTGTTCATCTGCTAAGGATGGACGGAGGGGGTGTTACATCGTTTTTTAACTATTAGAGGAACAGTTGGAGATTGACTCCAAACAAGATGGGGAGTCCTCTCGAGCACATCCACCCTAAATAATTATTCAAACAATATATAAAAAGGATGGAACGGACAGACTACCTCTTGCACACTATAGCTACTGGACAGCAGACTTTTGGCACCTTTTTGAAGGCAGAAGACAAACGTGAACTGCATTACTAGAGTAAATGTATGATTGCAGCCAGACTGGAGAATATTATTTAAGCAGGGGAAGTTCTTACCTGGTGTTTAATTGCTTACACATTGAAAAGAAAGTAACTTCTTATGCACAAGCCAACTTTAGGAGCCTAATTGATGCTCTTTCATAGGCTACATTTAAATGAGTAGATTTCTACTAAAATCAAGATTTGCCTAAGAGACCATTTTATATTAAAGTAACAGCAGGGTATGAAACATCGTCTTTCAATCTGGAGAGGTGCTCAAAAAAGAACTGAACTCAAAGGGTGCAGTGGCTAAACTCTCTATGTTGTAACATTTAGAGGACAAGTGTTAAATCGTGAGGTTACTAATACAAATTCTGTACAAATTCTATAAATAGTTGTCATAATAATAATAATAATAATAATGTCAAATTAATTCAGTGTCACCCTCATCATCCTTGTCTTCACCATCTTCTTTGTCGTCACCTTCATCCTTCTCGGCAGCTTTGTTAGAAGATTGGGAATTGGTGTCTGAACCGGAATCAGAGTCGCTCTCAGAGGCACTCGCCTCATCCTCACTGTCTCCACTGTGCTTCCTCTTCCTCTTCTTATTTAGCTGTAAAAAGAAGAAAAAAAAACTAGACATGAGTGTCTGTACTTTCATTTCCACTTCTTACAAAAACGTGAGGCATGGGACAAAATGGTGCACTAAGCATGTATGAGACCAGGACATGAAGAATCAAGAAAACAAATGGCTGGATATGAATGAAACATGAATACAAAGATCAGGAAATCACAACTCAGACTAACCTTCTTGGGTTCTGGCACCTGTTCTTTGGTAGCCTCTCTCTCATTTTTTTCATTGTCCGCAATCTCACCAACTGCTTCCTTAGCAATACTCTTCTCTGTGCTACCAGCAATATTCTCCTCCTGAAACAAAGTTATCTCGGGTCAACATACAGCCGAAAGACTACCCGATCGATACAGCAAGACTCAGCATAATAATAATTGATTGCTTTTCTAGACACCCAAAGCACTTTACATATAGGGGGATACTCACAGTTAAGTCGCTAATGTATAGAACCCACCAGGTAGATGCCACAGCAGCCAATTTGCACAAGACTTGCTCACTACAGATTGGTTTTAAGACCAACTGAAGAGCCACAAAGGGCAGCATAGGGGATATATTAGCCAATTGAGAGCTGAAGGGAGGTTTAGGTGGCCATGATGGAAATCGGGCCAGAATGGGAACATAGCCAGGGCACCGGGATTGCTCCCTACTCTTTTTCGAAAAGTGCCATGGGATCTTTAGTGACCACAGAGAGTCAGGATACCCGTTTAACGTCCAATGCGAAAGACACACCCTGTGAAGGACAATGTCCCTGTCAGTGTCCTGGGGCATTGGGCTGGTCAATCAACACCACTTCCAGCAGCAACTGGTCTCCCATCCAAGGACAGACCAGGACCAACCCAGTGAAGCTTAAGAGGCAAGCGAGAGGTGGGTCGCAGGGTGCTAAGCATACCTTCTCTTTGTTGTCTTTCTCTGCAGGTTTGCGGTCCCCATTTGCGGTCTTGGGTTCTTCCTTCTTGGTGAGCTCAGATGCTCCTTTGCCAGCTGCGGTCTTCTCCTTCTCCTCTTCCTCCTCCGGAAAGTCCAATATGTGCAAGTCGTGGTCAGTTCCTCCCTCCATCTTTATCACAGCTGAAGGAGAACGGTGAAATGGGTTACCTGCTGTTTGCATTCCCACAGGTGTGGAAATGCGTTTCCAAAGATCTGGATATTTTCCAGGACTACCCTAACTATGAAAGAGAAGAAACAAAGCACTTCCCTCTTTCCCCAATTGAACTTGCATACCTGCATCCAGGACTTTCATGATTGCCTGAGAACGATCAATGTCCAAGGAGACATCATCAAACCAGCTGTTCTCCATCAGGAACATGAAAACATTCAGCCGGTTTTGAAAGGCACTCTGGACCTCGACCTTACGTCGGCTGGCCTCATCTGGGTGGTATTTGGATCTGAACCTGTGTTCACGGTGATGGTCCAAAAAGGGAAGGGGCACAGAGGTAGGGGCAGGAAAATCAACGTTATACAAAGAATACATTAGGCCGGCACCAGATCCACACTGAGCTGACCTAAAACGGCTTTGATTTAGAACTGTAGCGTAAAAAGAAGGCACTTTGTTTGTTTAACTTTGTTAATTAACCTAGGGGAGTAAAGAGCTAAGCATGGAGTCCAGTTTCTTCCTAGTGGGTTTACAATAAATATTCTATCCTTATGTACTTTTTGGTTATATTTATATCATCTCATGGAGTCTTTTCTATAGCTACTGCAATCTTTTACTGGGGATTAAAATACCTGTTTTCAGAAATGCCTTTTAAAAGATCTTAACACTTTGGTCTGTCCACTGCAAAAAAACAAGTTATTGCAGACTCTAGTCTTTTTCAATAATGTTGTATCTTTGTGTATATAGTAAATAGTGACACATAATATTAGGCTGCCTGGGTCATTCAATTAAATTAAAACAAGACAGGGAAACAGACAAAAAAAAGTATTGACAGTTCATAAATGTACATGTTAAAAGATCAAATTTGCCAATGTGTAGACTAAGTTTACCTTTGTACTCCCAGTTTAACAACACATTAATACCGAGAGGGGTCTCTTCTGTAAAAATGTCCACTTCAACCCCCTAGAGTGTTTGTATGAACACAAATTCGGTTTTGGCATCGATTTGATCCAAATATAAAAAGAAAATGGGGAGAAAGGCCATCACACACTAAAAAAAGAAAAAAATCTCGCGCAAAAAGACAATTTCGCTGTCTATCTAAAATCCCTGGTACTGTATGTCTAAGAGACACTGCATTGTGCGCAGTGCATGCCCTGCCTGTCTAACGATTCCTGCGAGGTTCCACTTTTTCTTATCTTCAAAAACCTTGTGAAGGGGACGAGGTAGTAGTAGTAGTAGTAGTAGGAGGGATGGAAAAAGGATTGGTTATGTCAAAAAAAAAAAAACATCAACAATTTATGATTTCTGTACAGACCTATTAAATAAAAGTATTTTGAACAAAGCTAACATTACTAGCGTTCTCCACACCCACATTATACATTATGTATACTTAGTAAGAATAGTGTTAATATTTATTTATAATCTTTACTCATAACATGTGGCAGATAAATCCATTATAGATCTGTCAGAAGTACACATTTTAAGGATACTTAGATTCAGTGTATACAAAATACTTAAAAAGATTAAACACCATTAAATCTAGTTTATCTTTGAAGCAATTTCTTACAGGGAGAATGTAAAGTTTGCACTAATCTACAACTAAATTAAAACAACTACTGGAGTTAGTGTAGTAAACGCTATAATGATCTTACCACTCTTCATTTTTGTGATTTAGAAAGAAGTCCTGCATCTGCTGTCGCCTGAAGTCAAGTTTGTACTCGTTGTAACGCTTGACTGCCTCCGTCTCATCTACAGAGTCATCCAGGGACAGCAGGAACTCTTTGAAACTCTTCATCAATTGGGGAGGCGGGCCCAGATCCATGTCATAGATGTTACCCAACCTAAAGCAAAAAGAAGTGCCTCAGAGAAATGGCATTAAATTACTTGACTTCTTGACTACAAATAAAACATGTCCTACCTGGAAATGGTATTATGCCCACAGGTGTTTAGATTCAGGAAGAATATATCAGTGGTCTTATTTCTCTAAGCCCCCAAGCTGCTGAACGCAGCACATCCTGCATTGTCTCTCGCTGTCGCGGCTCTTTTTCACAAGCAGAGATGACAGTGCTACCCTACCAGTTTACAACGATAGAATGAATATGTTTCGGTTCTACCAAATTTGCCATCAAGCACAGCCCAACTGAATAAAATGGGCTAATTTTCAAGAACTAACCTATGGTGTTCAATGGCCACGTCTGTTATCAAGAAAAAAACCAAATAATATACGCAACCTCCTCACCTTGCTTGTATAGGGATGCCGTGGTGTGGCTGCATGAGGTGGAGATCAGGGTGGCCCCAGGGCTGTGGTGGGGCATAACTGGGGCCTCCACCACCACCATATCCCATATCATATCCTCCGTGGTAATGGTCTCCACCATGGTCGTCCCTACACAGAAACGGAGCAGGTCAGCCTACTACACATTACAGACAATTAACAACTGAAACTTGTTTCATTCGATTTTCTCACCAATCTCTCCTCATGCGTTTGTGCTGTGGACTCAATTCATTTCTCGGAGGAGAGAATCTCTCTCTTCGCCCTCGCTCATAGTCTCTGTACTCTCCACGACTACGCCGTTCTCTCCCCCGGTCCCATTCTCTGGCAGACGGACGGCAGTTAACGGAAAAAGAACATAAGTTAATAAGTAAATAAGTCATACTAGTGACGAGTTCTTTGATCAATCTATTTGGAATTGGTGCAAATTTTCTTGTCAAATCATGTTACCACAAAAAAAAAAACCTCGACTTCATATTTAAAATCAATACTATAAGGTACCAATATGTTCTATGGTTACATGAAAATTTGGGAGATTAGCTAGCATTACCTAACATGAACATTTTAAATGTCTGGATTTGAGTTAATTAAAGGACTGTGTTTGGTACCAACAGCCATACCAAAATAATATCATGACAGCTTTGATTTGGATGGATCATATTGAGGACAAACTGATCACACGTCTTCTTGCACAGAATGGGCTTTTGGGGTGGCGTGTTCCTGTCTAGAACTCTGGAGCTTAATACAAGCATATAAACTACCACGGCAAGGCTGCATATCTTAACGGATTTGAAACCTTACAAAGAGGAGATGGAATGAAGGATTAATTAAATGCTACAGGCGTGTCTGACAATTTTTGGCCACCATGCAGGTTAAAGTGAAAGCCCCTCCCTCTCAGAAGCACTTTATAGTACAAAACTACATTTCTATCAAAAGACATGTAAGACCCGGAGCTACTCACACATAATTATATACTACTGTTTAAAGATAAGACACCACCCATCGCTGGCCGGTTTGAAGCCAATGACCATCAAGAGAACATGGAGAAAAGTTAAGTAGAAAGGAAAAGCCATTTTCATACAGATGTTCTATACTATAAACCATTACAAAGCACATTCAAGCCCAATCAATGATGTCTGAGATTGGTATTGCACGGATTTTAGATCTGGAAAATGAATGTACCTTTCCAGTTTTGGTATTGGAAAAGCTTGTACGATCACAATTGCTGTATAAACCTACATGGGAACAAATATGTGTGTCCTCTTCTTAAGGAGCCATTTGCCATGTTTCAGCAATGTGTCTATTGCTGGCTACAGAAGATATATATGCTCCTTGAACTGTTATTTTGATCAAAAAGACAACAAGCAAAGGGGCAATCCCTTCATGTTATCTTAACTTGCCACCAATCCCTGTGCAACACTTTATCATGGGCATTACCATTGAAGCAACAGAAAGGGTATGTTATCATTGAGTGGCTAGTTATTTAGCCAGCTAGCTAGTTAACTAAAATGTTGTTCGTTTATAACTTGGCAACAAAGCATGGTCAACGTGTTGCATTGTTGCTTGTCCCATTTCCAAAAGGATGGTGTTAGGATTTCTTAGTGTTGTGGTCAACTTGCCTGAAGTCCTAATGAAAAGGAAGAGTTTGGAGCACTTGATGGTACACTTTTAGACATGCCTTTGTAATTTTGTTATTCCTATATGTATCTGTATTGCATATACCCTCATTATTATATCTTAACTTTTCTTTCTTCTTATTGTGTATTTTATTACTTTATTTCAAAAATGCTTTTTTTTTATATTCTCTGATGGTTAAACAGTGATTTTACAAATTCCCTTGGGGTCAATAAAGTATTTTCCATTCCACTAATTCCATCTGTGACTAGCCAAACTAGATTTGGAAAAAAAAAATGAAAACAGGGTGAGATGATTTTGTTATTTAAGGCAGAGATGTACTGTAATAAACATTTTAAGCTTGATATTAAGAGAAGAGGTAGGGTGAACTTGCACTTTAACATTGATCATACAATGCATTGAGCTCTCGGATGAAAAAAATTACCTACAACAATAAACTGGGTATAGCACACTCTGCTGAAAACCAAACTCATGTGACTGGCAAATCCACTAGATTGTTAAAGGTAAGCAGAACAGTGGGTCACAAATGCATGTTTCTATAACTCTATTTTCCAAAATGTAGGATAGGAATACTGACAAAGTAGTGAGTAGCAAAAAGTTTAAAGATGTGAATGGGTGGGCACCCAAAGGCTTTTCCTGTATTCGTATAGAGTTGTTGCTGATAGCTTTCATCAGATCAGGATCTTTCTCACCTGTCATTCCAGTCATCTCGTCGCCTGTCATCTCTTTCTCTTGAGCGATCGTAATCACTCCTCTCTCGTCGGAACTTGTCTCTCCTCCTACGATCGTATTCATCGTCGCTATCTGCCATCACCTAAGTGGGGAATACCAGTCAATTCAAGCTAATTTCTTCAATATATATACTTCTATTAGTGATCGGCCGATTTGGTATTTTGCGGGTCGATACCGACAATGTAGCTGTAGGCAGATAGACGATTAATGGGCCGATATTTAATTGTGTGAAATGATATAAACAAGTCCAAATTTGTCACGACACTGTCAATAACCCCTCCGGAAACTAAATTTCATTCCCAGAAAGTCCCTGCTGGGGAGGTAATACTTTTCAAAAGTACAGGAACTTTGGGGGTGGGGCTTGCAACGCTGTATATTTCTGATAGGTCGAGTACCAGGATAATTTTATTTCAGCCGCCTTTTTTAAAAACCCACTTTGCATTATCCTTGCGGGTCTTCCGACTGCGGTCAAAACATTTAGTTATGTAAAACACTGAACGCGAGAGGGTGGAGGTATTGCAACTTCTGAAAGCTTGAGTTCCTCCACTAAATTACAATCCGTAACACTGAATTTTACGACATATTGCCCAAATTATAACAGCAGTCACTTTCAGCTACATTTATTTTACTCTTTACATTTATTTTACTCCCAATTCATAAATTGTCATTTAGTGTAAAAGTGACAGTTTTACAGCGTTTTACATTTGACCGAGTTGTTACTTCTGTATAGACAGCCTCTTTCGTGGAGAAGCAAAGACTTCATACAGCCCACTTTGACATTAGTGTACTTTAATATTGTGATAAAAATAATCGAGATGTTGCTGTAGATAGCTGGTCCAACTCATTGCCTTTACAGTTTCACAATTGGTTAACTAAATCAAGAGTACAACAATAAAATGTGGACTTTGACAACAGCAAACGTGTGACACCACAAACGAGAGAGGTCTGCTTGCAATCACAATTGTACTCGCATAGACGGTGCCAAACAATTGCTGTGTTTAAAATACGTTTAGAAACTACCTCTAAGTGATATGTTTCTTTGTAGGCGAATTATTCAATAAGCAAACGCAAGGACCTAATTACAGGCTAACTATTAAACGTTGACCGACATAAATGAACACTTTAATTGTTCATTTTATATGGTATGTATGAATAGACTACCTCTGATTTATGTAGCTGATGCTTTATTACCTCCAGTATTGCCACAGTTGGACGACATCTTTATCATGTATTTTGTTGCTGTAGTCTAATATGATAAAAGCTAACATGGAATAGACTAGGCCTAGGGGCAAACTCAGTTTACGGGTAATTTGCAGTAGCTAGACGGCAGTCGTCTACTATTTACACTACCTAGCTGATTAGCCTGTACGCTATAACATATCCCTTTCTAAAAAGGAGAAAGCTAGACAATGCTGGGTGTAAATTATCTGCCAGACACTAGCAGGACCCCACTTTTCAGTGGCCGTTTCTTTCGAGGAATATTCTAAGTCCGCCCTGTGGTGAGTTTTGAAATGACAAAATTATGTTATTAACGGCAGACGTATGAAAATATTTGATTGTCAGTGTTTTAAGATGGGCTTATACCAGTTCCATCAATCGTTAGATAATATATTATCACTGCCTCAGAATTCTAATGGAAGGTTTTAGAGAAGAAGGAGCGTTTCCTTGACAGGCCCTTCTCGGAGGCTGTTGTGTCAACAAGCTATACAATAATCATAATCATCATTTATTTATAAAGGATAACCAAAAAAAAATACAAAAGCGATGCGCTCTTAAAGGAGGAACTTGTTGATAAAAAATCAACACCCTCTTGTTTCTCCTCGGCGTCTGTGTCGATAAAGTACGATAATTTTGCTCAAAATACGATAATTTTAAGCCTCTGGTACGATGCTTTAACATTTCCCATCTAGCAACGCTGTACGCAGCGCAATGTGCTTCGGGGCTGAGTTGGAGTCCGAACGTTTGAGCTGTCTACACTTAATCAGAGTTGATGTACTTAAAGTCACCCAATTCTACAAACGACATTGATGCGAGTCAAGACATTTCAGTCCTCATGCCATCCCCATCATACCATATCTAACGCTAACTGGTGTCTTTGCTAGCGGGAATTGTCTTACTTTTCACCATGGGCCATGGTGGAAGGAGTCACGGAAAGGTACAATTCGCGCTAGCTACCACACTAGCTAGCGTTAGACATCTCTAATAGTTACTCAAACGAAACGTTATATTTATAGCCGACAACTTACTTACAATGTGCTCTATATCGATCTAACGTTCGGTTGCCAGATAGCTATCTTTGTTTTTATATCTGCTCTTCTTAATATGTTGGCTGGAAAAAGAGCGATGGTTGTGTTTCCGGATACTTCGTCTTCTTCTTCTTCCAATACTATGCCGGTTGGCAACCAGTGTTAAGGCGTGCATTACCGCCACCTACTGTTGGCAAGTGGACCAGAGATAACTACTCCCTATCAAAGAGCCAAACGAACAAAACAAAACCAACAAACAAACCAAAAA
Source organism: Aplochiton taeniatus (assembly GCA_017639675.1). NCBI lineage: Eukaryota > Metazoa > Chordata > Actinopteri > Galaxiiformes > Galaxiidae > Aplochiton > Aplochiton taeniatus. The sequence goes on from CM030177.1 coordinate 6,176,390, forward strand.
ATAGGCCTACTATAATAATACAATTCCAAAAAGAAAACCCAGACACTTCCCATCCACACTTCCCTTCAGTTAATAATAATACACTTTATTTGTGTTGCATATTTCATACAACAAGTGCAGCTCAATGTGCTTTACATGACAAAGAATAAAAACCAAAATATGATTAAAAGTGGTAAACAACATGATTGTAAAACAAAATAAAATTACAATACACTCCTTCCTGTAATTTTGTTTAATTAAAAGCCTGATGGAAAAGGTGTGTTTTAAGGCTGGTATACTTAAAGCAAACCCCGTGCACCCTGTATTTGGATCCTTGGACCTGTCAGTATATACTGGAATATATGTTTGATATAATGTTTGTAACCTATCTTCAACCACGACTGCTATATCTCCAAAACCTTCACGTGTCTGCATTTCTTCTAAGATATTGAAATCAATTAACACAGAGGGAAACAGCCAGGTGATGTGGGTCCAATGGTATAGAAAAGTTTGACCAACTGCTGGTAGCCATTTAGTGATGGCACAATATTCAGTTTTGCTCCCAATATATCTATGAACACGTCTGCCAAATTTGGTGCTTTTATCACAAAATGAACAATCATTATGATATGTTGAGCTAGTAACTAAAAGGGTTTGGCTGCCACAATGACCATGTGAAAATCCTTGTAACACGTGTTATGTGGCTACATATTCATGTATGCAGTTTTCCTTTCTCTTAGACAAACACTATTGTACGGTTCATTACATAATCATTTCAGTTTTAAATGTGTCAAACCAATATACAGCACAACTAGAATTGGTCCATGTATGGCAGTGCTTTCTAATGACCCTGCATAAAACAGTGACATACTTACATGAGTTCAAAGCTTGTGACTTAAGTCCTCTCAGCTCAACATGTACAAAGAAATTATACAAATACGCATTCTGTTTGTTTGTCAGAGCTGTTCTGAACTCGATACTCGTGTGGTGTTATGTACTCTGTTCTTGGTCTAACTTTAAGAGTGGACTTTGGAATAGTAGTTTTTTACTTTAATTTACTTTACTTTATTTTTATTATGTCCAACACTATCTCGTTGAAAGGTGGGAAAAATAAGTGGTCAGCAGAGGAAATTTGTGCGGTGGCGTTTTCTCTAATGATATTCATCGAAAAGGGAAAAACCCCAGGAAAAAAAGAGTGCGAGACATGCATTGAAGCATTCCCAGAGACACTGAAAAATCTGTACTGGAGAAGAGTTAAGTTTTATGTATATACAATAGAATTGTTTCGGATTGAAAGAAACTGTAATGTTAACCTACATTGCAATTACACTCAATTATATTGAGTTCTACTTATTGCACAAATTATTTTAATTTGTCACTTATTCCACTGGGAATATTGGAAAGCCTGAAATGTTAGGTGGATGTTTATTTGAGTAATGTTGTATTACAGCTCCAGTTCTCAAGTCTTAAGTTAGCTTAAGTTCAATTGGCCATGTTACCAATGATGTGTTTGGCATTTTGCAATTAATTAGGTAGCTGCAGTTTCAAGCTTAACTTTCAACCTGGAAAGCTTTTTACAGTGTTCAGTTGCTCAGAAAAGTATATTGCAACATAAAAGGCAGGTGGATGTTTTTCTTAACTATTAGAGAACTTACAATATTTGTAATCCCAATATGTTAGGTAGATGTTATTTCAATGTTGTACTAGCTGCATGGTTATTTTAAAACTATGTAGAATGGGCCATGTTACCTTTGTTGTTGGTATTTAGCAATCAAGTGAAGTGGCTGCAGATGATAGCTTTTAATTTGCAGCTACCAGGCTGTATTGGGTGCTTAGTAGCTCACCAACGTATTTAGCAAAAAAGTCAGCTATGAGTTTTGATCTTGTTTTATTTATTTTTTTATCATTTTTTTTTTTTACATCCAGAGCACTTGTAATAATGGATAGCCTGACATGTTAGGTAGATGTTTATATTAATGTTGTACTAGTTGCATGTTCTGTTACACTTAATGTGTCTATTTAGTTAAGCCCCTTGAGTTTGGGCATTAATCCGGTCCTGGTTGCAGAGAAAAGTTGCAATGGTGTGAACTAGTTAGTCGCCGAGCGGCAGATGCTGTTGCTTGGAGTCTCAAAGGACCTACCTTGTCAAATCGCAAAGGGCAGTTTTAAAACGTAATGACATATATGGAGCTTGATTGTCGTTGGTTTTTCGTTTTATATGCCCACGAGCAAACTAATTATTTTACACTCACGATAAGGTCAGTTGGAAAGATGGCAGAAGAGGGAGGACCAGCTCATCCAACTTTTCAAAGAACAACATTCTTTGTTTAACTGTCGCTCAAAATCTTACTCTAATAAAATAAAAATAAAAAACACCGCTTAAGTCCATTGCAGGCGTCCTGGGTGTGTCCGGTAAGTTACGTCTTGTTCGTTTTAATTATACCTTCAACTAATGTGGGGTAAAACTAACGTTAACGGTCACCAGCCCAACTGGTGGTAACGTATACTCTTGTTGATCATAGATAGTAACGCAGCTTATAGGCTGTCTTGGTCTGGAAACAATTTACCTAGCCACACTTTCAGCTCATGAATATCATTAGGGGTGGTTACATGATAACCGTGGCCAAACAGTTATGGTATTCATGAGCATAACGTTATATGAATATCTGTGGCAGTTTGTCTACACTGACATTAACGTTACCAGAAACGTTGAGCCATTGCCATAGGCCGTTATATAACGCTGAATAACGTTACCTAGTTACTATTAATTGTTAATAATATGAACTTGCTTCATGTCTTGAGCCCCCCAAAGTTTGAACGTGTATATCAAGAGTCACTCAAGAATTCCTTTACTGATCTAACTTATGAGAGAAAAAATATCGAAATTAAGCTATTGTGTATTTGTCTAGCTTTTGAATGTGCTTTAGTTTTTTCAGACTGATGACAATGCTTTTATTGCAGGAAAAGAGGTGAGCAAAAAGATCTACTCTCTGCAGACACTACGTACAATAGGAGCATGAAGTTGCCGGACTGGATCGTGAGGAGACTGCATTTCCTAGAGCCCCACTTAAAGAAAATCTAATATGGATGACAAGGAATGAATTTATTTGAGTAGTACATTGGTTTTAACATTTTCAAAAATTATAATTTATTAGTTTTAATTGAAGTATAAATGTAATACATAGACATTTACAGAATGTTCACATTGGTAATCGACACAAAAGGACACAGACAAGATTGAATCGACACAAAAGGACACACAGACAAGATTGAATCTTGTCCCAGAGCCAGCACCAGTGTCAAAGTTTAAATATTGACAGAGGATGTCTCGAGATTGCTTTGCTTGCTGGGTTGCGTTGGTGCAGCATGGCAGTGCAGCTTGGGTAAGGGTAGGGCCAGTGTTATCAGGGGCTTACTGATTGCAGGGGACATGCAGGTCGGCGTCACCACGTTCTTCACGCAATAAGTTGTGCAGTGCGCAGCAGGACAGGACAATCTTGTCTACAGTCTCTGACGGCAGGTGTGTATCAAGAAGACACACCAGCAGTTGGACAATATGCCAAAGGCATTTTCCATCACCCTGTTTGACCTTGACAGCCTGTAATTGAAAATTCTCTGTTCTTGGGAGAGACCTAGGCTTGGGTAGGGTTTGAGAATGTACTCTTTTAGCAGGAATGCCTCATCTGCAACAATGGCGTATGGTGAGAGCTGCTGGGTTCCTGGAAGTGGTGCTGTAGTGGGAATTTGGGCACAAGAGACTCTTGGAGGGAGCATCCTGTCAGGGCTGTTGCAGGAGAGACCGACCCAAGTGCAGACAAGAACAAAACTAGCTAACTAATAACCCGAAAAAACCCCCACAAAACAAAAGGAACACGGGAGTCAGAACGCAGAGGCAAAACCTGTACCAAAAGGAGACAGGAACTTTACTCGGACACAAAGCACAGCAACACGCATACAGCAAATAACGACAGACAAAGAAAACCAGGAACTTAAATACACTGGCAAAAAGGCACAGGTGATAGCGATGAAACTAATAGCTGGCAGGTCCGAAACAAGGCACAGGTGTAAACCATAAAGAATAATCAAGGGTCCAGAAGCGCCAGGCCATGACACATCCCCTGAAAACCCCACCATCTGACACTTGGCCATTCTATATCTACACCTGTAGCTGCTGTCAACCAGGGCAATCAGCGCAACTGAGAAGCTGTGTTTAGAATTATAAAATTTTGAGCCAGAGGTAGCTGGAAGTCCAATGGTTATGGGTTTCCCATTCAAAGCTGCAAGGCAATTTGGGAATTGCCACTGCTCCTGGAACCCCTTTGATACTTTCCCCCATTCATCTGTGGTGTTGGGGCACTAAAAAGAAAGACCAAATGAAATTATTTGGAATATGCATTAATTATGTCTGTTCTTTACAGGATAATAATAACTTTTATTTAAGAGCGCCTTTCTAAAACCCAAGGACACTTTACAAGGCATATTAACATCAGACAATTACAACAAGTACGCAACAATAATAAATGATAGATGATAAAGCAGAGAAGGGGAATGAGGAGTCAGAAGAGGGGTAGGAAGAAGTTGTGGAGCAGGAGGTGGAGGAGAGAAAGCAGCACATCATTCCAGCGAACAGAAATTGAACAGCAAGAAGCCGATGTCCTTAGTGCAGCACACACATATATTTTAAAAATAGAAAACCTGATGATAATATTGTGATATGTTGTAAAAACCTAGAGCAGAAAATGAGGCGAATTAAGGATGAGAACATCCTATTCAAGTTATAGACGGTGGGCAGAGGCCACGTATCTGCTTCAGATTTGGAAAATAACGATCCCCATCGAGGGAGTAGCTAGATATATAAGGTTTTGATGAATATTTTATTCTTAATCAGATTGCTACTCGAAATTCATCCACATTTTTCCAAAATCATAATCTATAGTTCGTTATATTTACAGCTTAACGCTGCGGCCTACTATATTGGTCGAACTAATAGCACGCTAAGATACAAACGGAGGAATGTCATTAACCCATCAGATTGAGCTACATTGAGCTACATTGAGCACAGCTGTTTGGTCTATGAGGAACCTAAGATAACTAACTAAGATAAGATAACTAATTATAAAAATATAGGGGGTGTCAACATATGTACGTTGAGCATCAACAATCAATGCACCGAAGTTGAAACTAACATGTCCTAATACGTATTTTATTAATTACATTAACAGTGTTTTCCACATGCAGTTTGATGTGTGATAAGCTACTACTTGCACACAACCACTAATTTAATATTTTGTCTCAAACACCCCCATCTCAAACAGATTTAGCTGCACACTCACTAAAGTAATTTCAAATTAACTGGGAGGGTATTTGCATTGTAACTGGCAGTTAACAATAACAGGGTGAAATAAACTATTAGGAGGCCTGTCATATGTAACAAGCTAAAAGTGCTTATTAGTGCACTTACCAATATCTTTCGAAACTTCAAGTAGCTCAGATGAGAGTTCTGGTATTGATAAGGTCTCTCCCTCTTGGTTTGGTCTTCCTGAGGGCTAAACACCACAGACAAGACATTTTCTACCATTTCTCCAGAAAATGAGATTCTGAAGAGCCATTACACTCCTACATACATCTTCTTTTATTATTTAAAACTAAAATGTAACGTGTAAGAGGCCCCATGGAAAAGACAGGTCACGTCTTCGTATGAAATCTGATTATTGAATGTTTTGATGAATAGTGTATCGCAATTTAAAATCCGAGCCCCATCATCGTTACCTGTTTTGGGTGTTTTACATATTCGGTGGGCTTGGATAAGTATTTATCATGATGGTCCTTAAGGCGTTGCAAGTGGGCCTTCAGTATGGAAGACCGTTTGCACTGTCTGCATGGTTAAACAAAAAAACTGTAGATTTTGCCCAGGAAGGACACTCGCCTGACGTGGAAGTTGCACTTCTCTGGCTTCACGAATAACCGGTTCTAGAGTAGGCGTCCGAGGACAGTCCGGACGTGGCCCACGTGTTCCTTCTCCGACCCGGAAAACACCAGGATGTCGTCCAGATACACGTGGACAAAGAGGCCCAGGAGGTCGTGGAGCACAGAGTTGATGAGGGCCTGGAAGACCGCCGGGGCATTAGTGAGTCCAAAGGGCATCACCAGGTACTCGTAGTGCCCATTTGGGGTGTTAAAGGCCGTCTTCCATTCGTCGCCCTCCCCTATGTGCACTTGGTTGTAGGCGCTCCGCAGATCCAGCTTAGTAAACCAGGAGGCCCCCTGGAGTCTCTCAAAGGCAGTGTCCATGAGGGGAAGGGGATACCGGTTCTTTATGGTGATCTGGTTAAGCCCCCTGTAGTCCACGCATGGACGAAGGTCACCCCCTTTTTTGCCCACGAAGAAAACCCCCACACCGACAGGCGAGGTAGAAGGGCGGATAAATCCGGCTGCCAGAGCCGCATCGACGTAGGTTTCCATCGCCCGGTGTTCAGGAGCCGACAGAGCGAAGGTCCGCCCCCTGGGTGGCATGGTCCCTGGAAGGTGGTTGATGCCACAGTCCAGATCCCGATGAGGGGGAAGAACACAGCTACCGGCCTTGCTAAACACCGCCCCGAGGTCATGGTTTTGGCCGGGAACCATGAACAAGTCAGCCTCGGGAACAAGTACTGGTGGGTCAGGGGCAACAGGGTCCAGAAGGCAGGAGGTCCGACACCGCTCCCCCCAGTCCAGCAGGGGCCCGGTGGATCAGCAGATACGGGGATGGTGCTGGGCCAGCCAGGGATAGCCAAGGACGATGGGAAGACTGGGGGAGTGGATTACGTGAAGCTGGATGACCTCACGGTGTCGTTGAGCAGCACACAGCTCTACGGACCCGGAGCCCAGAGCCCGACCATCCAGAGCCACCACCGGCAGAGGCCGTTCCAAACGCCAGAGGGGCACGTTGTGTTGCTTGGCCAGGTCTCGTCGACGAAACTGACTGCCGAGTCGACAAAAGGCGTTGACGGGAACCCGCCTGCCATCCAAAGACACAGAAACAGAGCAGAAGGCGTGACGGGACAAAAGTTGAGGACGCATGTACTCACCAGTTGCCTCTAACTGGTGAGCCCTGGCGTTTCCCGGCAGCCGGGAACAGCGGTCCCGGAAGTGGTCCGAGCCACTGCAGTAGAGGCAACGCCACTCCGTCATGCAGCGATCCCTTTCCTCCACAGACAGCCTGGAACGGCCCACCTCCATGGGCTCAGTCGCTGGTGGGGGGTGGGGTGCGCGGCTCTCGAACAGCAGAGAGCTGGCGTTGCCGACGTCGTTCCTGGAGCCGCTTGTCAATGCGCGGAGACACCGTGATGAGCGCCTCCAGGTCCGTGATGTCCTCACGGGCAGCCAGCTCGTCCTTTATTCTCTCATTGAGGCCGTGGCGGAAGGAATCAAAGATGCCGCAGTCCACTTGCTCTCCACTGAGAGAATGGAACTCAACCACATAGTCATGTGATCCCTGGCGGAGTTGAAGCAAACGAGTAGCTGCCTCGTCACCGCTGCATTGGTGGTCAAAGGTGCGTCGGAAATCTGCCATGAACAGCGCAGAATCGCGGAGAGCTGACGGCTGGTGTTCCGCCACTGCGGTAGCCTAGGCTAAAGCTCTGCCAGTGAGCAGGGCCATGACGTATGCCACCCGTGTCGGCTCCCTCTGGAACGCCTCGGACTGACAGCGAAAGACGTTGGAGCACTGTAGCAGAAAGCTCCGGCAGCCTCCAGGGCGGCCGTCGTACCTCTTCGGGGCCAGAAGGCTCACCTCCCGGACAGGCGACGCCATGGCTTCAGACAACGAGGTGTCCGAAGGATCCCACCCCAAAGCTGCGGCGGCCGGACTCGCCGCCTGCATGGCAGTGTGAAGCGCGGCCTGGGAAGCCGCAAGCTGCTCCATGGCCTGGGTAAGCGCCTGGACCTGGCCGCCCAGAGTCAGCAGTTCCTCCCACTGCTGTCCCATGGCCACTCCCTGGAGCCGCACGGCGTTATGGACGGTTGCCAAGTCCGCTGGGTCAGGTCTTGGTTCCGACATTCTGTCACGCTCTCTACCGGGGAAGACCCAAATGCAGACGAACAAAAACACTCAAAGCCAGAGACGTGCAGTGGAGCTACGCAGCACAGAGACAGCGTAGTAGCTTTACTCAAAGGATTTGGTTTACAAGGTAAGGCCACAAGGCACAGCAAAACGTAATGTCGGAACATGAACTAAACAGGGAGAGGGACTTAAATAGGAACCAAGCACAGACCGGGGACAAAGAAAGATAATACAACACAGGTGAAAACAATCAGCCAATGAGTAGATCAGGTCTACACAGCGTGGCTGCCTGACGGCTTCATAGGAGCTGTCTTAGGTGCTGGTGATGCTATTATACAGTTGGAAAAGGTAATAAATCGCAATATGTCGCTTTATATGTTATCGCAATACTCAGCATATTGCAAAATGTTAAACATCGCAATACTATTGTATTGTGACTCAAGCATTGGGATAATATGGTATCGTGGGGCCTCTGGTGATTCCCACCCCTACTGTCTGAAGCCAGAATTGACAGTCAGGGTGCTGTGGATCGAAGACTCCCTGCAGGGATTACAGGTTGGAACTTGCCAGACAAATCAAGCAGAGGCTGCCTGAGAACGAAAAACAGCTGGAGTCACTGAAGTCCCTCTCTCCAAGTGTTGTCCTCAGTGCCACCAAACCCCACTAAACATTTGTCATTCTTACCTCTACACAGGAGACTAGTAAAGCAGAACAACAGTGGCCAATTATACATACAGTTGAGTGGGTCGAGTTTTGGAATGGAGTTACAACCCACACAGATGCTGCTGAGGAAGAAGATTTCCCAAGAGCTTCCCAAGATGGTTTGCTCTTTCCATTCTAGCTCTGCCATTCAGCAACGCTGCAGTGGAGCGGGCCTTCTCCCAAATGGCCTTGATTAAGAACAAGCTGAGACGCAAAAGAGGTCCCTTGAGAACATCATGAGAATCCGGGCAAACATGCAACGGAACAAGATATGCTGTAATAGATTTAAACCTTCAGCTACCATGTTCTACCTCTTCACTGCTGACATCTACTCCATAAACCAGGGCAGGCTGATGCTGACCTGACAGGGGAAGATGAGGACAATGACCTTCTCTAAAGAAAGAGAGAAAAATACTGTAAATCTGCTTGTACTTTTTAGGATCCAGAAAATATGCAATTTAAAACTCATTTCACTCTTTGACACTCATCTGGTCCAGAGATCTTCAGAACTACTACTATTGTGCATCACAATTTCCTTGCATATGGTCATTCAAAATGGGAGGGTTTCATCAAACCAGGCCAGACAATGGGGACATATTATAGTGTTCAGCCTGTCCTTGGATTACAGCTCATCACTTTTGCAGAAATTGTTCTGTCAGGGGTTTTTACTGTTTATAAACAACGTCAGCCAGAGAGTTTGAGCTTATCAGCAAAATCATAGTAGTAGTGTATTGGAACTCTCTCAAATACACAGAAAGTGCACCCATTAGGCTATTATTTATTTGTCCCCGCCTGCAATGTTAGTCATTTCACAGACTTTAGCTGAAGTTTTACAGGGTTAGCTGAAGGCTTGGTAAAATCACGCTCAGTAGGAAAGCTTACCTTAGTCCTGAGATGGAACCACCTTCTTGTGTGTTTTTTCGCCACGTTCTTTATTTTGGCGCCCTTATTGCATCCTTCCGTTTTAGCCACAGCTACTGGTTACTTCTTTCGGCTACATCTGATACAGCTTATATGGTATGTTGCAGTAGTTTGCTGCAGATCCTGATTTCTTTTAGTAGTTTGGTTGTTGATATTGCCATAGATCCTCGTCATCCAGCTTCCACAGGACACACCTTTGTTCTCCAGCCTTGCTGGCCTGCCTCAGATGCTAGTTTGCTATAGCAGAGTTTATTTCTTTGTAAGCCTTGTCTATCACTTCTTCCCACGGGGCGGTTAGCTCTACAAAGTACACAGTTTGCTGTGTGTAAAGCTAATTCTTGTGAATTCCATTCCCCACAATTCCTGCCAGGTAATTTTCTCTTCTCTACACCTTCCCAATTCATCTATCACCCTGGCTTAACTTGTGAGACAGTTTGTGCTCTCCTTACTGCTCCCTCCTGCTTACTTATCTGATCTACCACTAATTTACATTGTTCAGAAAGAGTTGATTTTTACCATGTCTGTTTACTTGATTTGATGTTGAATTGCATCTGAAGTTACTGTCTAATTGTGTCAAATTATTCTTTAATATTGACTCAAGCTGGATTATTTATAATACAATGCACATGCTTTCATGCTGTATGAATCCTGCCTACTTTATTGAAATTATATTTAGTCTGGATATTTTTATCCATAGCTTATGAGTAAGGACAAAACATTGGGTAATAAGAAACATAGGCATTAGAAGTTATTTGAATAAGATTTATTGGAGAGTGCCTTAATATTTCTAATAATTATGTGCATTGTAATAAAACAGTAAAAGCTGGCGAACAAAGATATGATTTTAGTTACAGTAAGCCTATTTGAAGCTGTCCAGAGAAATCCCAAGCTGTGCTCACCAACTGTAGACAGCGTTAGATAGTAGAAGCAGGGTCATATTCTTACATCTAATCTTGATTTCCTTTCACAGCTACTGTTACAACAAAACACCATGAACCCTTGAAAAAATGTAAGCAGTAAAACAAGTGATATAACAACATGGAGTTGCAAAAAGTGGACCCGATTGTATACAGGAGTGTTAACAGGTAGGCTGAATTAAAATATTTACACCTCTTGAACCCTTTTTCACTCGACATCTTTGCCACCCAAGTGCCAGACAAACAGCTTGTTTATGCTTTTCTTTGTCCTTCCCCTGAACCTATGCTGTTGACCCATGTAGTCGAGGAGAAGGCGCGGCCATACACGAGTGGGTTGAGCCCCATGTTCCATCATGTGCTCTGGTTCTTCATGAAGTGATAAACTGCGAATATTTCTGGATCCAAATTGCAACTCCTCAGCCGATCCTTCACTGGCTTCAGATTTGAAGATGGAGTTAATGTGCCAGTCAAAGGGGTTAGCTGAAGAATTCTATGAATGACAAAAAGGAACATCAACCACATTCACAATATTCTTCTTAAAGCCCATCAACAATGTTTAAATACCCCAATTTAGTGGCAAATAAAAATGCGGATGTAGATTTCAATCAATTGTGTAGTGATGTTACACAAAGTAAATATGAAGGAGGTTGGTGTTTTTGGCCAGTTTGTCTAAAATCTACCACCAAGTTTACCACCAAAATCATGGAATCATGCCAGATTCATGGATGAATCCAATCATGGATGAAGGAATCATAATATTGTGTCAGGCTTTAACTCCTTAAAATATAAATAATTCTGTTCCAGTGGTTTTTACAAAAGAACAAATTCATTAAAAAAATCTGTAGTTGCAACTTTGTTTAAACAGTAAGAAAGGTTTAATCGAAAGTGTTTTCAAATATATTTACAAACTGCTCTAAGTTGTAACATGTTTCAGAACCAAAATATGTATTCAGATTAAATGCAAAATACTAAAACACAATTAGTTTATATGCCCCAAATAATGTATACCAATTACCAATGCCAATTACATTTTGATACAAGAACAGGTACAATGTGGCTTACCTTGTCCAGTCTTTTACGGAAATCTTTGGAATCAAGCAAAACAGTTGAAGAGACCAGTGAAATGAGCAAAAGCGATGCCAGAGAGACAGAAGTAGGAAAAAGAGGTAATGACCCCAACATCTTTGCCTTAAATTGATCAAAAGTAATGCTCCACTAGTCAATACCTAGTTATATATTTGTAACAGACAATAAGAACATCGTTCCTGAACTATTGTATCATTAGTGGTAAAGGTATAGAGATGAAGAGGTGGTAGTGCCATCCATATATTCTCTATGAGGTTTATATTACTTCCGTGCGGTGATGTCATTCACCCATTTGGTGAAGGTTTAATCACCTTTCCCAGCCTCAGTTCTCCTCGATATTCTGTTCTAATTCCATGTTTGCCAGTCCATTCATTATTTTTCATTGAAGCGACATACCTTTAACAAAGCTTTAGGCTTTCGTTCCAAATAAGGTTGAAACATAGTTTGAAATCATTTCCGGAGATCAAAACTAGACAATTATTCAGCAGGTCTCATAGTGGGTGATTAACGTATTATATAAGAGGCATAATGTAGATAATTAAATGCGTATAAGTAATGATGCATGTAAAGGATTAACAGCAAAATCGATGGGAGCTCTACAGAATGAAAGTGACAAAGAACTTATGTAACTAAGCCTGCCATTCAAGCCTGCCATTGGAGTGTAATTAGATTACCAGCTGTTTGGTCGAAGCTTACAACAGATACTGTATTTAAAACAGTGCTTACAAAAAAGAGACCCTTTGCCTTTCAATATTAATTCATGATATATGTCAATGGATCTGCAAGAACCTTTTCATTATGCTCACTACATGGCCAGGCCAAAGCGTGAATAGAAAGGTTCAGATTTCCATATGCTTTACCTATAAATTGCTAGCATGTTGTTGGATTTGTATATGTGCACAATATTCTTTTCCTGTTTGATTTCTTCATCGTAAGCCATAAACATAAATCCCCATTGTCGTTATAGTAAGAAAAACAGGAACAGTTTTCTTGTTTTTTGTTTCAAGTCAAATTTGATTTACTAATTAGTCTTCTTTTTATTTATTTTTTTCGCTGTTGCTTCAAAATGTAAAAGTTAAATACATGAATATTGCATGTTATTTGATTATTCCATATAACTAATCAATTATTAACCAGCAGACTGGATGACCCCACAAATTGTCAATGAAGGTCATAAGCTCTGAGTAAAAGTTACTGGTTGGCAGTTTAAATCTATTGGCTCAACAAAAAATTATTAATTGTTTAAAACTTTATTCCTGTCAGAGAAACCTATCATAAGCTTAAGAGGTAAGTATTATGCCACATTGAAAGATTTCAAGAAGGTCAATGAGTTAAATTAGCTGTGTTAAGAGGCAGACAGTCCATTGAGAAGTTAGAGCTTTCAAGTAAGCCTCATTTCCGGTGAGGCTTTTTATTTGCATGGCGCTGTTGAATTTTATCCAGCATCAGGCATCAAAAGGGCACTTGAAAAAAGTGAAAAGGCAGGGTAAATACATTTATATTTGTCTAATTTTGTAATTTTGTTTTGTTTTAATTTATATATTAACAGGGCAATGGAGGAAAAGAGAGACAGTCTCAGTCGGTTACCCCTGTATGAATAAATACTATATTAATTCTCAGTATTCAGTGTTGTATTCAGCTTGTATTTTCTTCTGAACTAATTGTCAGAAGTGATCCTAACCTGGACTGGTTATCCCTGGCTTTGGATACATTTAAAAAGAAATGTCCCTACTGCAAGCCTCCAATAAGTTTTGTCTTGCAGTTATGTATAGTGGAGCTGGCTACAGTGCCAAGGGGGTAAAACTTCTTCATAATTTGACTGTCAAAACAACTCACTATGCTTCGTTCATTTCGCCATGCTCCTTAAAGTACAGTTTCTCCTGTTTTGTCTTCTACTCTATTCTGTCTTTACATCTAATTCTCTTTTACTAACATGAAACAGAAACTCTTTCAAATACATTTTTAACACTAACAATATTGTGTCCTTTGCTCTCCAAGAATTACAAAAATTCTTGGAAAAACAATTTTCTTGTAATCTTTTGAGATATTTTTCCTGTTTTGGGAAGAAACTTATTCTTATTATCTTAAACTTATGTTATGTGTTTTTTAGTGTGCTTAATGTGGATTTAAGGCTTAAGGGGTATTATAACACCGTATCCTGTGTTAAAAAATATTGCCATCGGAAGATCTCACATGCTTGTTACTTAGGGACTGGCTTTAACATCAATTTTCGTCTAGGTCAGTGACTGATTTGTGAACCTGAGGCATTCGTCCCCCTCACATTTTTTCTAGATGTTTCCAATCAGTCCTTATGCAATGTCACTGTCATTATCAGTGTGCCAAACCATTGAAATCAGGACAATGTACCTTATCAACCATAGAAGCTATCCTTACAGTGGCAGATTAGTATTTGGCCTTGAAGGGTGGCAGAAATGTATGCAAGTTCACAACCACTTTAATTGTTTGTGGTTTAGGACCTACTGCATGACTGCATTTTGGTTCAACCTTCAAGATGATAAAACCATTCAAAAGGCCCAGAATTAGTCGTCATGAAACAATCATGAGCTAGTAAGTTACCTGAGCATCCTTTTTGCATTCCAAGTAGTCAGTGACAAAAGGATAACAAAAACTACATTATGTGTAGACTACATAAAAATACATTTAAACATTTCAAATATACCTATTCCCTCCGATACATTGAAGAAACCCTCTTTTCTCTCAGCTTTGCTGTATGGTCCACTGTGACGACGCTTAAGCTTACGTTCAAGAGGTTGTGGAACGACATAAAACAACAGTGTTTGTATGCCCACTGAGCTTTTAGGAAATAAATTGCATACCCCAAGGAATAAAAATGCACCCAGACAGATAAATGAAAAGACGTGTTGGATCATTTTTTTGCACTCACATGAACACTTTCCACACAGGTAAAAAGTTGCATGAATTGTCTAAACACAAGCTTAAGCACTTAGTCGCAACATATAGCAGCTTTCAATGCCATCTTCATTTTAAAAACTTGACACGGTAAGACCACCTTTACAATTATTTGTATTTTAATGAACATTTACACAAGTTTTAAGCAAATGCCTTTTTTCTAACAAAAAAAAGAAAATCAACACTTTCACAAATCTTCTCGTGTTACCTTAGATTCCAGTCTGATATATTTACACATCAAAGTAATAAAAAAAAAAGGAATTATTTACCATCAAGCATAACCCATCAATGTCAGATAAGGATGATGATTTTTAATAAATTGTGTTCCAAGTGAGGGAGCTTTTCAATTGAATAGTAGTGTACTTGCTTAATATTGGCAGTGATGGGGACCATTGTGTAAAATAAGTGTTTTGTCCTATGAAAATACTATGATGTATGAAATATCATACTATGACTATGAAATATTGATGTCCATGCTAATCAAGGGGAATTTTGGGGGTCAAAATGCAGTTGCTTATATCCTAAGTACACCCACATTTAAAATTATGATAAATGAGATTTCAGCAGCAAATAAAAGTTTTTATTTGTCTACAATGATTTAATAAACAGTTAAGTAGTAGGCACTAATAAGGGATAAGTAAAATGTACTGCACATTAACTCATTGTAAAATAATCTTTTCCTCAAGAAATCAAAAGTACATTAGTGGCTTAGTACAAAATGTTTACCTCCCTCTTTAAAATAAAGAGCATGTCAAACAGGACCTGTCTTTAGAAGTATTATCATACATAAAATACACACGGTTTCTTGGTTTACGACAAGTACAGAAAGCAGGATAGGGAATATGAAAGTGTACCTTAAAATACACCCACTAGTCTGGTCATGTACAGTTACTGTAAAAAGAAAAGTCAAAAGGAAGAGGACTTGAAACTATAAAAGGCTGCTACATGTTCAAGCCAAAATATAGTTTCCCATTCCAGACTATTGATCTATCCATATACTTTTACATTGAATTAACTAATAACTTCACAAATCTATCCCAGCTTTGCTAAAATGGACAAATTTACATGATTATTTTTAGAAGGATCATATAACAGAATTTATCCAATAATGAAAGCGGCAGAAAAAAAGTATTTGTAACATTCTTGCGAGTATGTTTCACACTGAATCGTGTTTTATGCCTTTTAATACAAAAAAGGTGTCCGTAAAAGTGTTTTAAAAGTTCCATATAGAAAAACTATTCTCTATCAACATCTAGCCTTCTTATTGTTGAGACTCAAAATAATCAAATTCAAAAAAGAAAATATACAAATCTAAACCCCCAAAACATAAGTGTTGCATTGGTTGGTTTTTGTATCCACAATTTAGCATACTCTCAACTTTAGCGTAAGGATACAAATACAAAAACTGATAGTGTCAGGCTTCTAATTAAATAACAGGAACCCAAAGGAAGATGTGTAAATTAACTAATTATTTTTCTTCACGTACTGTACTCTAGTCTGTACTCTAGTTAGACTAAAGAAGGCACTTGTTTTTTTTTGTTTTTTTGCATTAATGTCTATCAAACAAAATTTGATATTTTAGTTAGTTTGGAAATATAATGGTTTTGGTGACAGTTATACATTTCAATGACTGGATGTATCAAGAAACTCCAAACCTCTTGAGGCCTCTTCTTCAAAAACAAGTCTTGGAGGAATAAAGATTAGCATGACAGCTTGGTTGTTCTTAAAACTAGTTAGGGTACACAGCTTGAGCAGTTGGCAGTGTCTCCAACTTCAGAATATGTAGTCTCAAGAATGTAATCATTTGCAAAGCTCTTGTGACTTTCCAACATTTACAGTAATTTGTTTGATTTGGGGACTGTAGACTTGTAAGACTGAGCCATTAATGTCACAGCATATTCAAATGCTAATTTACACCAACACGCATAATATAGTATTTGATACAGCTAGTAGTCTGTGAATTTAACTTACAAAATTAAAAACTAAAGTGACGAGTGTTTTAGACCCTAGTCTATGGCTTAGAAACATCTATGGCTGAGATAACTGTAGCCTAAAGTCCACAAACTACTTTAATCTTTAGTGTAATAAAAACACATCTGGTAGTAGGACCAAACATTTTCAGTGAGCCGTAAGATAATTAATCACACCTCATGTCAGGTCCTCAGACCCCCAGTGCACCCCTACCAATAAGATGGACTGTGTCATCTTCTGAGAGGTTTGTGTCCTGCCCCTCCTCTTCGGTTTCAGAGGCGGAGTCTTCATGGGGAGAGTAGTAGCCTTCGAATTCCAGGATCGGGGAGTCGCAGTGGGCAGGTGATGCTAGGCACTGGGCAGTGGTTACCGTAGTGATGGTTGCAGAGTATGGTCCTGGACTTCCAGATGGGGAGCCTGGGTTGGAGGGGCGAAGCAGAGGAGTACGTTCCGAGTCAGCCTCACCCTCCTCCTCCTCCTCCTCACCACCTCGTTCTCGTTCCTCCTCAGTCTCAGACTCGGAGTGCTCAGAATTTGGCTTGGTGACCCGTTGCTTACATACAGGACACGTCTTCTTTGTCTGTGTAAGCCAGGGGTCCACACACTTGGAGTGATATGCTGAAGAGAGAAAAATGAAAAAAGTTCCCATTACTAGTTTTGCAATCGCACAAATGTTGTCTTTTTGATGTTGAATATTTTTAGGCATTCGACAAAACCTTATTTTAGATAAAAAGAAATTGAAAAATGTATTATTTCATTTAAATCGTTTTTGCTTTTCTTACAGTAAGTGAATCTTTAAGAGAGAATAACCGTTTATGGAACCAATATGATCTAAAGCTAAAAC
The DNA here is from genome assembly GCA_017639675.1 of Aplochiton taeniatus. Lineage (NCBI taxonomy): Eukaryota > Metazoa > Chordata > Actinopteri > Galaxiiformes > Galaxiidae > Aplochiton > Aplochiton taeniatus. The sequence goes on from CM030177.1 coordinate 6,193,782, forward strand.
CAACGACTGTAATCATGATCATGCTCTCTAATACACTAGTTATATAATATATATGTAGTTTGAAAAAGTGGCACGGTGGTGATAGTTTTCTGCATTAAGCTAAGTAACATTCCATTATGCTAATATGTGTTTAATCTTTGATAGGTTTATGGAACAATGTAAAGGTATAGCCATAATATCAATAAGGATATATTAAAATGGCTCAAGTCTCAAATGTCATAAAAAGGAAATAGTCCTAAATGAACAAGTGTTTAGGTGTAGTTTTGGATCCTAGATGATTTAATCAGTTATTGACTTTATTGTACTGTTATTTGCTCTCTTAGTCCACTCTTAGTTTCATCCAAATGGGGTGTGGTTGAAGGTCTAATATGTGCACAAAAAAGTAAACATTCAAAACATTCTAAAATATTGAAAAACTTCTGTGCATTTTCTCCTATGTGTGTTTGGAAAGGTATACAACATAAGGACTCCCATACAGCAATTTAATCCTACCATGTGAACAAGGTAAAACTCGCAGTTTGTCACCCTCTTCATATTCATCCAGACAGATTGCACAGACATCATATTCATCGCCTGTGGGGCGAGAATAGGTGATCACTTTAATTTAAAAAAAATTATCAAACCCATTTTTTGCAAAGCCTTAATCAGAAATATAAGTAAGCACAATTGGAGTAGAATCAACCTAGGCAGTAGGACAATGTGTGAGGGAAAACAGAGCATGGAATAAATACAAGTTTGCGATTGCGACCTTTGTTTTGCTGGTTCTCCAACATTCTGAGGATAACTGACACAACCAATAAACCAGCCCTATAATGAGGACGCACATTATCTGAAAGCTCTCTGCAAATAACCTCACATCAGACCTTGGCCCTGGCAATTGCATAGAAGGTTCAATCAACCACCTCTGCTGAAGTTAGAATGTAGGAAAATGACAAACCGGTATTCAAAGCATCATTGGTAAAACAAGGCTGGTTGAAAATGTGGTTTGCTTACTATAAAGAATTTGTCTTTAAAAACTGCACTAAATTGAAGCTTAAAAAAATAAGAAAGAAAGAAAACTTGTGCTTATGCTACCTATACTTTTTAATAATGGATCCTTCCTTGTAAACATCAATTAGATAACTTGCAAATTAACAGAGAAAACATATGGCCAGTGTTCTAAAACTGTGTGGGCTCAGATGGCCCCAGCAATTATTTTTCCCATCACATTATGTAGGAACGAAAAGCAAACAACAACATATTGTGTGTCCTGTGTTTCTTAATGTCGTTACCGACAGTCTTTCCTCAATACTTAACTAAGCGTCATTTGACATTTTCTTCCCGTTTAAATTCAGGACAGACACAGACAGACTTATGTCAATGCTAAATTAATTTATAGTAATCAAACACTTATTATTATGAGCATTTTCAGTCCTTCGGTTCATTAAAAATAAGATTGCACTTTGCAAGCGTCAGTGGAAAACAAGACAATAGCAAAAAAAAGTGAATGAACTGTAGAAACCAGAATTGAGAAGAAAAAAATGATAACATTGATCATATATTTATATATATCAAATTAATAACGTTGAGCATATAATAAAAGAGAATGATATAGACTTAAATGTCCCATGTTTTTATACTGCACAAACCAAACAGGATCGATCAAATGAGCCTACACTGTCGATAAGAAAAACCCAATGTTAGGGCTAAACAAAAGAAATCCATCTTTTTCTATGAACTGAAGTTGTCCATGAGCAAAAGTGACAACCTTGATGCATTATTACAAAGAGCCATTTTGGACCAACAGATAAAATCACAATATTATCTGGCCTCAAATAACAACGGTAACGTTGAAAGCTCCCCTTGGATAACCCATGAATCGTCCTTAGGTCTCATTCAGCCTGCCCTCGTAAGCGTAGTTTTCTGTGATTGTAGTGTTAACTGAATACAATGATCATGTGACTGAACTTTGCAACCACGGCAAAAAGCAAATTCTTAATTACTCTTCAAGTTAAGTAGCCCTACAGGCCCTTCGCAAAATTGTAAGTGTTGAATTATATAATTCGATTTAAGGATCAAGTAACAGCGAAGTAACACCAAGACTGCTTTACCTTTCCTAAACTTGTGGATGGGTATCCGCTTCAGTTGCTCCTTGGTCAGCCGATTTTTCCTTATCCTTTTTCTGTACTGCACACAGCGCACAATCTGAATAAAGAGATGAGAAGAAATGGAATGAAGAGAAATACATTGCCATGCTAGGTTGGTAATAACCATGGTAATGAATTAGTTACACCAGATAATATCAGGATTTGAGATCTAAAAAATTACTAAAAAATACAGTACCAGTCAAAAGTTTGGCCAAACTTTCCACTTTAGCAAGAATGTGTGTCCAAACCTTTGACTGGTGCCGTACAATAAACAGAATTCTAACTAAAGCATACTTTTGTTACATAATTACATTACATTACATAACATACATTACATAATTATATGCCCTTTTCATTAATAAATGTATATATATATATATATATATATATATATATATATATATATATATATATATATATATAGCTAGCATCACTGCAGATTTTCTTTTATTTTTCATGAATAAATTAGGTCTAACCACTTACCAAGATGACAACCATCACAAGAATGATCATGCCCACAACTCCAGTAAAAGGGATGAGATAGTATGACAGTGGAAAGGCGAACTCTGGCTTGAGAATCACATAGGCCCTGTACACCAAATAAAACCGAATCAGCGTTTTAATGGGGAGGTTGTTGAACAAACCTAAGAGCTCTGGGTGTAAGACCTTCATGACCAAGAGAAACAACATCGAAAGACTCAACATGGTCTGAACCATAACGATGACGTCCATGTGAAACCAGGAAGTCAACACTTGGTTGGGCTCCATGGTTACTATGGCACCCTTGCCGACAGACTAAGCACAGTGGAGCTCATATTATTAAAAAATATATATATATATAAATATTTTATATGTTTTTGTGTCTATTGTTTTGGGGGTATAAGAAGCTGATGTTTTATTCTTCAAGTACCTTATTATTTGTGCCTTTGTAACTTGGATTTTGTTTTAGCCAAATCATTTTGAACCTGCCTCCGATCTTGATGCTACAGTCCAGTTGCTTTCATTTGAAGTAACGTTAGCTAGCTAGCTGACTAACGTTATTTTTTCTACGGTGCTCTACGGCGTGACCTCTTTAAAAGCAAAATGCATCGTTTGCGTTGCTAATGACGGACAATAGCTATGCATCATGTGCTGAGCCCGCCCTGTCGAGGACAGACTGTGGGGTTTTGGGACGGACTATAAATCGTGTAGGCTACTGGGTCAGAACACTTTAGCATAATTTTTTATGGTTTTCTTTTTTAGGACTGTCAAAGTGAACGTTATTTGCCAGTCATAGTCACAGCAGGTTTTAAAAACCTTTGACCAACACTGAATATTCTCAGGCAATGGAGCTGGATATGTAGTTAAGGGATGCCTGTCACCAACGTCATGGACAAGCCCACTTTTATATCGTGGTGGAGGTCCAAATGCCACTTGCTATGTAAACAAATGAAAGAAACTGGGTCTATATCAGTCACTTAGCCGCGCATGAAAAGATACAAAGACAAGATTATATGCATCAGTGTCGATGCGTATTTGTTCCGAATGGACCAATAACATGATTAACCAATAATCAATCGATCACGTACTCACCCTGGTTCAGGAATGATGAAGTTTCTGAGAATTTGTGAGGCATAATAGCTGGTGAACACTGAGGGGATCTCTATCTCATCGGCAAGGGTATCTACATGAGCAACCAGACAGAGAGGTATGGATTATAATAACAATTTTATATAACTGGGAAATGCATTGTAATAAACAACCATCCAAGGCTTGCCAACCGCTGAGAAAGGCAGTCTTACCATTGCTGAAGCTCATGCTGAGCAATGTGTCTGAGTACATGTTGTGAACAATCACAGCACTGAATCCAGCTTGCTGTGCATGCAGAACCTGAAAGTCATTACAATATATCATTAGTCAACTGGACCACATCTGTAGATAGCATAACATATATTTCATACAATTTTAGACGTAAAAGAAAATTTGCTACACATAAACTGACCTTTATATCAAAATTACAGTCATAGCGCCTGATGAGAGCTATGAATTTTGTATCATTGGCATCACTTGATGTTGGCAGTGGAGGTGGGGGTTGGATTGGTGTGCAACCATTGAGAGGGCGAGACTCTACTAGCAAACCCTTGAACACAGACAAAATAAAAACTTTAGGGAATCTTAAGCCAAGCTGTTACGGTATTCTTTCTTTCACCAAATCTTGATTCTCACCATAACGCCATCTTTAGGAAGCTGGGATCCAAACAAAGCAGGTAGGTCTTCAAACAGCATGGAGGTCATATTGCTATAATGCTACCAAGGATAAGCAAATATAGTGCATGTAGTAGTTGTAGTGTATTCGTAGTGTAAAGCATTATACGCAAAGCCAGTAAAATGAAAGAGAGAAAACTTAAGTACAAAATAACTTACAGCATAGATGTAGGCATGTGCAGACAGTGGTGCCAGAGTGCAGCATAGACCCAATGTCAGGACAACCAATCGAGCACCCATACACCAGACATCTAGGCACCTCATTATGACTCTGAAGAAGATGTGTAAAGCAAAAAATATATATATATTTGTGTAACCTTGCATTAAATCAACGCATAAGTATTTACATCTAAAACTTTTTTTTGTCTCTTTGACCATTTTCAAACTTCTAAATTAAACTAACGGTGAGAAAAACCTTTGCAATTATACCAGGGTGAGGGATCGTTGTGTGAACATGCATGAATTATGTCAAGATGTTTCAATGAATTACCTACACAATACAAATTGCTGTGGGTTACTGTAGTAAAGGTTTTGGAGGACCATAAAATCTCTAACCATCTGGGTTACTGTGATACTCGAAAATAATTTGGGGAGGGACTTTTGTGCAGGGCTGGTCTGACAGGCTTAGATCAGGCTAGGTATGTGTAAAGGAGCGGCATTAATATGGATAATAGGGCGGGATACTGAGAGTAGATGGGGTAGCTGTGAAATGCTGTCCGGCAAATCTGTGAGTATGTGTGTGGGTGTGTCTGCTTACAAATGCATTCGCCAGCAATAAAGGTTTTGACAATTATGCTTTAATTTAAAGCACAATACTCTCGTATTGGCATTAGATCTCTTATAGGGACAGTTTTTGTGTATGATGAATTACAATTGATGAAAGGAAAGGTTAGATTTAAATACATTGTACAATCATGTTTTCTGAAAAAAATAAATAAACTGAAAACCAAATTAAAATGGAATTTTAGAAATACCAATCTTATTCCATAAACCCTTAAATAACCTTAATGTTGTCATATTACTATTGTCAACCTAAATAAAAGCATTGCTATTTAATGGAGTTTGAGAAAAAAAACACAGAAAGTCCAGTTAATTATTCTATAGGTATGGTATTATTCTTTTACATTTTTTCATAACTATCCCATCTCTCTAATTATACAAATATGGGACTGTTTTGTACCAATTGTACTAACTTTAGATTATTGTGAGTATTGGCTATTTACAAAAACCAAATGGACAAATTCTAAAATCTTCTGACAATGACTTGAAGGAGTATAGTAGGCCTGTATATTGACTTTCAACCACCATTGATACAATGTTTCGTTTTGATTATATTAAAGTGTAAATTGGTGTGTAATTCAGTCACTGACTACGAAACGCTAATAAAACTACTACTACTGCATTCTAAGCATGCCCGTTTCAGCAACCGCAAAGAATACAACATATTATTGAGGCGTAGCTTGTGTTACCTTTCTGTATTTCCGTAGCAAGCTATCGTGAACACAGTGAAAGATTCCGTTCCCAGGCCCGAAATGTCCAGTTGTCGGTGGATTTGTTGTGGCGATGGTAGCTAACGCTAACGTTGGCTAGCCAGCTAACCAATGCAATGTAGCTAACTTGGCTAACTTTTTTGTTCTAACTATGGTAGAATAACGACAACTATCCACCCATAGTCCTACGATGTTAGCTGGTAATGCCGATTAGAAATAAATTTAGTTTTTGATGCCTAGTGACATTTGCAACCAGGAAGCAAATAGGTTCGCTAGCTAGCTAGCGTTCCTTGATTGACGCCCAACGGTAACGCTAACGTTAGTTTGCTAAGCCAGCTTACGTCAATGCTAAGACGATTAGCTAACGTTAGTGTTAGCTAGACGTTGTAAAGCTCCACGTTCATACAAGTAGAACCAACCGTTTAAAAGAAAATACGTGCCGAGGGTTTTGACCCCCCCAAAATTCTCAAATCTTGATATTTGTATTTTACCTGCCTAGCTTGGAGATGTTTGTGTTGTTGTTTTTCTTCTTCGGTTTTGGTAAATGGAACTTGTTATGCAACTTCGTTTTAGTTCACTGCCATCTACTGTGCATGTGGATTGTTGACCAGAAACTGCTTTTACAGGCATTATACCTTTATCTTTAACAGTAAAACGAACAAAAAATTCTCAATTTATTCTAGTTTTCATTTTGTATCCTTTATTTGATCACTTCTCTATTGGTCTAACAACCAATCAACTCACAATTCCCGCACTGTTCTCACTTTCCTATTGAAATATAAAAAATACACATTCAAAGGGCTTAATCTATCAACTTTCCCCATATATCCGTAACATTGGTCAAATTAGGCTAGAGAACGTTCCCCATTCCGCATGGGGGCAGTCAGCCAACCAACAGCAGTGTTCCACCATTGGGGTCATCGGTTTTCTGGCTTGTCCATTGGCGGTTAATAAAACATTTTGATGAATTAGATTAGTTATTAATGACACTACAAAAACTCAGGGTCGAGGGAGAAAACTCCACAATAAGGAATGTAATTCATGGCTATGGGGCAGATGGATATGAAACGCAGAAGAAACAACCAATAACACTTTGCAGGAAAACAAAATTGTGAGACAGCAAAAGACCTTACAACTCATTGAAGGAATGAAATGATTAAAAAAATGCTGTGTAAAAAAATTGTTGAGTAAGTTTGCGGGTTAGTTTGTAGAATAGTCTGGCAAGGAAACTAATGAAGGTAGTATGGGCAAAATAAATGAGCCTACTGGTTTGGTTGACCAGTAGGGAGGGGTAACTCTATCCTCTGGACCTGTGGCAGCCCAATGCCCAAGGACAATGACAGGGACGCTCTCCTATAGGCTACTGAGTGTGTCTTTATGATGGGATGTTAAACGGGTGTGCTGACTCTCTGTGGTCACTCGATGCCATGGCACTTCTCGAAAAGAGCAAGGGGCAACCACGGTGGCCTGGCTAAATTCCCACTCTGACCCTATATCCATCACGCCCACTGAATCCACTCTTCAGCTCTCACTTGGTTAATATATCCCCTATGCTGCCCCTTGAGGCTCTTCAGTTGGTCTTAAAACCAATGTGTGTGGTGAGTCTGGCGTAAATTAGCTGCCGTGACATCACCCAGGTGGGTGCTACACATTGGCGACTTAACTGTGAATCTCACCCCATACTATAGTGTAAAGCGCTTTGAGTGTCTCGAAAAGTGCTATATCAAGTGTAATCAATTATTATTACTACTATTACTGTATTCCACAATAATGGTGCCATGTTTGTGAATAGCTCCAAAAGTGGAAAACCATTTATTTGCTTGCTCAAAGTAGAATTTTTTGGGTAGTGGCACAGAGAATGAGCACTTACCTTACAGAGCACGCTGATGATTAAAGCAGTCTATAAAAATATTCCATAATAGGTGCTGTGTTTGGGAAGTTGCAATGACATTCCGAATTTTAGTTTGAATATTAAAGATGTCAGCCGGTGTTCAGACCATTGTGAAAATACTCGCTGCCACTGTCATTTTACCAAAAAAGAAGAACTTTGATTTGTTTGGGTGGGTGGTGGGGTAGATGATTTCAAGCGGATTCACAGCCAATCCGCACATTGAAAAATATACATATACTGTATGTCATAATTCTAAAATTGCCAAAGCAATGACTAGGGCCCACTGCATGCACATTATTGTCATGGCACTGGCCTACGCCGCAGCGGGCAGGCCCCATGCGCCCAGCAGCTGTTGGACAGAGCCAGGAGGTGGCTACAGCTGGAGATAAACAGAAATAAAGAGTGTTTAAATGAAATATCGCTCCTCAACATAAGAAATATCTTTCAAATGTATTTAATTATGCATATATCGATTTGCCAGTAATTTAAAGGTAAAAGACAACTGCTTAAAAAGCTTTCTTCAGAACCTTTGAGTTTATGCCTTTGTGTGACAACATTTAAAATTAACTCTGATAACACCGTTTCAAAATCAATTACAGCAATGTTTAAACGTTATCGTGAGAATGATTTATATGTTTAACATCAAGCAAGCCAGGCGCCAGGATTTTTACATTTTAAGTATACATATATTAATAATTATAATCAGAACAATTATTTGTTGCAAAATCATTTGAGGTTTCAGGTTAGTAAATTATTCCATATAAAAACTTAATACGACTTTTATTAAATTTCTACATTGTGAATTGTTACAATCTATAAATACATTATAGATGAAACAGTAACATTAGATTACCATAACTTACATACTATGGTAGTAAATAAAATGGTTCAATTAGGATAAGGGGGACTACTATTATAGTGCTGTATTATTGCAGTTCTTTACATAAAAACTCCTTACATCTGGCATGTTACTGACAAATCACAGGGGTTTGACTAAAAGTTCATTCTCCACAGCCATTATTATTCTTTGGTGAAATCTTCTTAAACATTTTCATATGTTTCTATTTCGTTCTCAAAGGAAATGAGAAACACAGCACCTAGGAAGATACAAAAAAATGATTGAATGAAAGTTTCAGTTAGAAGTATTATAATGGATGATTCTCATGCTTTATAACCCAAAAACTTCGTTCAAGCATTGTTATCAAATTCTATATAAGAAGTTGCTGATGGGGAAAACATACTAATATATGTATGTATTGCGCAACTTAAATGGACAGCTGCCATGGTTTATGTGCCTCATATATATATATATATATATATATATATATATATATATATATATATATATATATATATATATATATACACTTTAATTTTCTATTTACAAATTATCAATACGTACAAGAATCCCTTTCCACATCCCAGAGGACCAAAGAAAAGCTCCGTTGGTAGGCAAACCTTTCTACATACTCCATTTAGGCTGGGGCAAGACCATGGAAAGACCGCTGCCTCATTCTCAGCAACTATTATAGAAGTAGAACATTTTTGTTTATAGTTGACAGATTTAATTCCTTTGGTTTACTGTAGAAGTACAAGCATATCAAAAGGATACTTTTGCTGATACATTTTTTTAATTACGCAGAAATCAGCTTTCACAAATCATTAGTAATTTTGGTGGTATTTAAGGTAGAAATCAAATCATGACTTACTATTGATCGATATGAAAATCAGGAGAATGAAGACTATCGCATGTTGACAAGACATTTTTGCTTCTGATGTTGCTCCTCCAAAAGCTTTGACTCAAACTGTAGATTTAGCCAGTGCCACTTTTTAGTTAAGGAAAAGGGAGAAGTGGCTTTAATAAGTAACATCACCATGGGCAGTATGGGAGTTATTACTGCAGAATGTGGATAACTGAATGAACACACTGTTCTAAATCAGAATCAGAAGAAAAAAAACACCACTAGGGGCGATTCTCACGTTAGCGGAATTGGTTCCTTGGATTCGCCACTGATACGAGTACAAATTGGTTTCACCTGATCATACTCATGCTTCCTACGCTAATATTTTTCTTACCAAGGAGTGTTTTCCATGACAGATTAGTCAAATCTATAGTGAACAATGTTGTTGGACAGATGATTTAACAGAGCTCAAGTACAAAATATGTTTAATTTTAAAGGTAACATCGGTGAGTGTTACTGTAACATGTCACTAATATCTGAAATAGCTGTAAAAGCTATGTTTTACAAATATCAATTACAGCTCCCTTTAGGAGCCACTGTACGCACAGTGGTTATTTGTTCTTGTCAACAATAACATATTGTAAATATTCAAGCAATATTACAACAATCTTAGACTACAAAACGAGAACAGGAACAAAAGAAAATTCAGTTGTAATACATAGGACGGTAAGACTTATTTTCCAAAGACTTTCACACACAAAACATTATTGAAGGCTCTAAGTGCGGTGGTTTGCTGATACCATAAAATCACTTTACTAGTTCAAAATTTGAAATCAACCATATATTAAACCCAAAAGACCTCAGACAGGAAAACGCAAAGGAAAGATTAGATACCGTCTGATGAAGAGAGTAAATATGTATATAATTTAATTAATTCCATCTACTTTTTCCCCTATCCCCTCCACCCTTCCATTCAAAGTAGCTTTATTGTCAATTACTTCACATGTCGAGACATACAAAGGAATCGAAAAGACGTTTCCCATGCTCTTGCGGTAAACATATAAAGTGCACGTGAGGTATGTGAGGTATTGCATTGTTTTTTAAATCCTGTTCTCTAATACTTTGTGTTACACTTTTATCTAAGACTTTTTACCATAAAATAAGTAATGAATCACATTCCACAAGAATAAAAACTTAAGATGGCGTGTTGCTCACCCCTTACAGGTATCAATGAGGTAGCAGGGTCCTGTGACTCTGCACACATTTTATAACCTGATGCTTGAAGGACAGCTTTAGGTACAAAAGTTTGCAGTTTAGGCTTATTTCAACAAATGCATTTTTTTCCCATCCATGGTGGTGTCAACTCAGATTTAGTTACTAACCCCAACGTTTAGTGGTGGAGCAGTCCTTTAACCTAGCATGGGCACAAAGGCTAAGCTTCTCTAGAAATGATTGTCCCTTTAGATTCCCTGCTATCAAGGGCAAGCAGCAACAACAGTCTAAAGTTGTGCCCCGTTTACAATGCAAAACTGGTATTTTACCCTTACAATCAATTTTTGTAATCTTGGTTTGTTTTCTTTAACTGTATTTATTGACAGTCAGGGGCATCAAAACATGTGGATGATTTATAGTGTCTAATTTTCTTAGTTGATTTGGGACTACATGAAATTATTCAAGAGACTGGTGTGTGGGTTTAACAAGGATCACATTTACAAAAAGGACACACTATTGACAGTGGGGCTGGGCCTGACTTTAGACAGGCTGGGAAAATGGCCAAATCAATGGAGGTGCAGGAATTACAGTAGCAAGGATCGGTTTGCCCAGGCAACAGAATAAAAACAAGGATCTATAGAGGAATTTTACTGCTGTGGAAGGAACCAAGACATTAACCTCCACAGTTTAGTATGCAGTGTGTCACTCCTGTCAAAAGAGGGAGCACTTGACCTGCAAATTCTTATGGAGAGCAAGGGGTTTGACCTGCCCTATTTTGCACATTACAGACATTTTTAAAGGCCACCTAACATATGATTAAAAAATGAAACATCAGGTAGACTTTCACATCAATAAATTCCCATTTACATCTAGTTTAAAAGGTAGGCTGACTTTCAGTCAGTATTTTGACAAAAACCTGTTCAATTTAGATGTTTCCAATTGTGATCTCCTTGTGATATATTCACGCTGGCCTAACCTGCTGTCAAGTCACCAAGAAACCTTCAAAAGGTCATACCTATAATTTCACAAAACATGCATATTCAGATAATCTGCCACCATTATGCTGCTGTGCTAGGGGAAACATAAATCCTGAAATCATGCAACAGATGGGTTTCAGAACCATTTAAAATTCACAAAACAATGACATGACTGCAAAGACAAACCACATTGAATCCATGAAGGTAAATACACACAAGAATTCATAGTATTTAGGGGTATTTAGTTTTGTTTATGACCGAGTGTCAAGGTTAAATATTAGTTGTATTGGAAAAACATTGATGAATTGGTGGATCTGGTTGTAGGGCAAATGGGGGAACTTAAATTGTGGTTGGACAGGAACAAATTGTCACTGAATTGAACAAAAATTAAGTTTATGGTTTTTGGTAACTGAAAAACGGAGAAAGTAATGTCATAGTAGATCGCAAGCTCAGTTGGAAAGCACATATTGGTTATGTCAAATCGAAACCGGCAAAAAGCACTGGTATAATGAACAAGTCAAAGCATTTGTTGGACCATAAGTCACTACACATTTTGTATCGTTCCCTCACACTCCCATATTTTATGTACTGTGTGGAAGTATGGGGCAACATCTGCAAAACAAATATCAAACTAATAGGCATATTACCAAAAAAAGTGATACGAATATTGAGTAATGCAGACTTCTACGATTTAACAAACAAACTGTTAATCAAGGAAAAGGTCCTGAAATGAAAAGACTTCCTATATGTAAAGATGGCACAAATCATGTATGAAGCCAAGAATGATTTATTGCCAAGGAATATTCAGAGCTTGTTTCAAATATGTATAAGTAATTATAAGTTGAGAGGAAGGTTGATCTTTGGAAAAAAATATTTAAGAACCTCCTTGAATAGTCAGTGTATTTCCGTACAAGGAGTAATATTGTGGAATAATCTGGACAATAAGTCTAAAAGTGTCACGGCCTGGCTCTTCTGGACCCTTGATTATTCTTTATGGTTTACACCTGTGCCTTTTTTCGGACCTGCCAGCTACTAGTTTCATCGTTATCACCTGTGCCTTTTTGCCAGTGTATTTAAGTTCCTGGTTTCCTTTGTTCTTTGTCTGTCATTATTTGCTGTATACGTTTTGCTGTGCCTGGTGGCCTTACCTTGTAAACCAAAACCTTTGAGTAAAGCTACTATGCCGTCTCTGTGCTGCTTAGCTCCACTGCACGTCTCTGGCTTTAAGTGTTTTTGTTCGTCTGCATTTGGGGCTTCGCCGGTAGAGAGGGTGACAAAAAGTTGTTATAGTTTGATAAGATTTTGAAAAACATTTAAAGGAAACAATAATTCATGGGTACAAAGAGAATGCATGTAAGTGCTTGTTATTGTATAATGGGGAAATGTATATAAATTATATGGTGCAAGGTATAGAAATTATAATACATTGCACATGTATATTGTATATATTGACACTGTAATTACATATTTGCAGGTGAATTATAGAAAATGTATATCAAGAACTGTGGAACTAGTGCTGTAAAAATTCATAAACTTCAATATTAGTAAAAATAATTGAATAAAACAATTAATGAAATAGGTTGTATTGTGCAGCACACAGTGGAAAGCAAGAAAAATATCAACGTAAATAATACTTGAATTATAAAAATAAAACAAAAACAGGCCAAAAAGGATAAGCTGGAGTCTAAGTTTCTAAGGCTTTCATACCTTATTGGTATGTCAATAAATTAAGTGTCTTTCAAATGTCAGCCTTGGGATCCTGGTGATGCAACAAGTCATAGGGTAAACATGCTTATCTAAAGCCATTAATTTACTTATATCCCTTGGAAAGCAATTAGATACACAGGCGAGACTTGACGTACACTAAGACCAAAGAGAGCTCTCTGTGGACAGTACCTAGAGAATAAAATGCGTGTAAGAGGGCAGCGAGCAATAGCCTCCCATCACACAGCACTGATGTAACACCACTGGGACCATTTATTGTTATGTTATCTGTGTCTTAGTTTACTGAGTTACTATTTCACTTTTTAAATGTTCATAGTGACCTCTTAAATAAGGCTCACCTCTTTGCCTGAGTTTTGACTATGGCAACCTGCTGTCATCTTTATTTTCCGTTACTAATTTATTCAACTAATTCACTGAACTTAGCTATGTTTATGATGATAATTACATGCTTTATTGAACGCTTCTTTATGAGCTCTAAACAAAACAAAGTCTGGTTCCTTCCGTGTAAATACCAGCAGATGGTTTTCAAGTTAATTTATTTCAAAACAATTTTGGTTCAAGTTAGGCTGTCTCCTCTTTTTTTATGGCTATTCAGACTGGACATGCTCTATGAATTTGAGGGGGGAAAATCAACAATAATAGTATGCTGTGTAGTAAACCATGAACACATTGAATACTGACATGAACACACTGCTTTGTCCATAAGAGTCAAAGGGAAAATTGTAGTCATCCATTAAACCCTCTAAATTATTCCTGCTCTTTAACAATTTTCTATTGCGTGCCTGTGTTTGTGTTCAAAATTGCCAAGGAATGAATAAAAAGAAAGTCTGATGGGAAATGTGTACCTTTGTAATTTAGTGTTTGTTTACTTTTTCTTAAGCTGCATATATTTTTTTTACTGAATGAAGGTGAATGAGATATATCACTGAAGCTGTTTCTGTTTGACTTTAACTTATCTAGTTTTGTGCACCCTAAATCTACTATGATATCATTATTTAAGAAACAATGTCCAGTTTGCCTTTTAATTGCCCTGTTAGTGTGTGATAGTACCAACGCTCGTCTGAACATGACAACGTTTCTCGTTCTTACAGAATAATAACCAAGAATGGAAAGCACATCAATAACATCCTTCACAATGACTGCATAGTCTGTGATGGAAAAATACATTTCATAATACACAGGATATGGTGTTATAATACTCATGCCTTAAATTGGGGTTTTCAAGTGGGCACCTTCCATCCCGGATGTTTCGTTAATTTGAGGCCACGACACCTTAACGGTGAGCATTGATCTCAAAACCACCCCCCACTATCAGCACGGCCAGATATGAAATATACTACCAAAAACTATTGTTCTATCCCTGACCCTGTAGGTGCTTAATGCTTGCTTTTTAGCCACCGCCACTTGCTACTTCTTTCTGCTGTATGAAAATACAGCTTTTATAGTGTGGCACACTTCTTGCAGTTCCCGATTTCCAGAAGTAGTTTGGTTGTTGATATTGCCACAAATCCACTGCATCCGTCATCCACGGACACACCTTTGTTCTCCAGCCTCGCTGTTGGGCCTCGGCTGCTAGTTCGCTATAGCAGAGTTTTTTTTCTTTGGTAAGCCTGGTCTATCGCTTTTTCCCACGGCACGGTTCGCTCTACAAAGTAGCCTACCCAGTTTTCTGTGTGTTGGACCAAAGTAGTAGGTCTGGTCTTAAGTTGGTTGTTGCAATCTCTGACGGGACTCTCAATTGTTGGCCGACATCTGCTAGCATAATCATTTCCTATCCTGGTTATCCATTAAACCCCCTAAATTATTCCTGCTCTTTAACAATTTTCTATTGTTTGTGTGTGTGTGTGTGTGTGTGTGTGTGTGCGCATGTGTTCAACATTGCCAAGGAATGAATAAAAATGAAACATGGGCCTTCAAATTTCATATTTTTTTACTTTTTCTCAAGCTATATATATATATATATATATATATATATATATATATATATATATATATATATATATATATATATACACATTTATTAATGAAAAGGGCATATAATTATGTAATGTATGTTATGTAATGTAATGTAATTATGTAACAAAAGTATGCTTTAGTTAGAATTCTGTTTATTGTACGGCACCAGTCAAAGGTTTGGACACACATTCTTGCTGAAGTGAAAAGTGGAAAGTTTGGCCAAACTTTTGACTGGTACTGTATTTTTTAGTAATTTTTTAGATCTCAAATCCTGATATTATCTGGTGTAACTAATTCATTACCATGGTTATTACCAACCTAGCATGGCAATGTATTTCTCTTCATTCCATTTCTTCTCATCTCTTTATTCAGATTGTGCGCTGTGTGCAGTACAGAAAAAGGATAAGGAAAAATCGGCTGACCAAGGAGCAACTGAAGCGGATACCCATCCACAAGTTTAGGAAAGGTAAAGCAGTCTTGGTGTTACTTCGCTGTGACTTGATCCTTAAATCGAATTATATAATTCAACACTTACAATTTTGCGAAGGGCCTGTAGGGCTACTTAACTTGAAGAGTAATTAAGAATTTGCTTTTTGCCGTCGTTGCAAAGTTCAGTCACATGATCATTGTATTCAGTTAACACTACAATCACAGAAAACTACGCTTACGAGGGCAGGCTGAATGAGACCTAAGGACGATTCATGGGTTATCCAAGGGGAGCTTTCAACGTTACCGTTGTTATTTGAGGCCAGATAATATTGTGATTTTATCTGTTGGTCCAAAAGGACTGAAAATGCTCATAATAATAAGTGTTTGATTACTATAAATTAATTTATATATATACATATTTAACTAAATGAAGGTGAATGAGATGTGTCACTGAAGCTGATCCTGTTTGACTATTAGAAGTTTCATACACCTTAAATCTATTATGATATCATTATTTAAGCTAGCATTTTCCAATCACAGGCTTTCTTTAGCTGCCCTGAGCTTTGAGTTGGCCGAAATAACTTCCTTCCGTGCACTCCCTCCTTGACAAAGCAGATGGGGTGTGCGTCACCCTCTGCTCCACTGGGAAAGGCGTTAACTATTGATTGTCTATGATATATTGCTGCCGCCAAGCACTTTAGTACCGAATTGTGGCGCCTGGCATTTCTTCCTTGAGTAAGGCTGGTCTTGCATCCAGACATTATGTGTCTGACCTTTGCTCTCCCCCCACAGAGGGGGCATGTTAGATCCTCACCTACCCATTGGCTGAGATTTGTAGGTGTTGGCAGCACATCGTAGGTTGCCCTAAGCTAATTCTTGCAGCTTCCATTCCCCACAATTCCTTTCAGGTAATTTTCCTTATTCAACACTTTCCCAATTCATCCATTGCCCTTGCTTAGATTGAGAGACAGCTCAGGCACTCCTTACTGCTTCTTCCTCCTTACGTTTCTGCTCTATCACTAATTTGCATTGTTCAGAAGGAGGGTTTTGACCATCTCTCTTTACTTGTGGCAAGTCCAAATCCTCCTCGTCCATGTTGTACTTGTCCTACTATTTCCGTATGTTTAAGGGCTGCTTTTGCCTGCAGCACAACTCCTTTTGGATTCTATTTCTGTCCTGACGCTGTTGTGGGTGCTTTTTTCTTACCACGCCATCTCGGGATGCTGTAACTGTCATTTCCAATCTAGCTTTAGTGCACTTCAATTCCTCTGTAAGTCTGGCAAGCAGTAGCTCCAGAGCCCCTTTCACGTAAAGAGCCAGGCCACTAAGACATCGTGGCACCGCTAACCATTTTCTAGCATATAAGCTAATTCTTCTTCCTAGCTTTTCAACTTTAGTGATGGGTATATCATACACTGTCAATGGCCACATGAGCCGGGGTAGTAGTCCAAACTGTAGGCACCAAAGTTTTAGCTTTCCTGGTAGCCCTGACTTCTCAATACTCTCTAGGCCTCTGTTCAATTCTACCCTTAACTCTTCAACTTGCTCTGAGTCTTTAAGGGTAGCATTATACCATCTACCAAGACTTTTCCACCACTGTAGGAATTGGATCTTCATCATGACAAATGTTTTGTTGCACAATTTTCCCTTGAAAATTGATATGCTTCTGGATTTGCTGGGTTTTATTTTCATTCTAGCCCATTTTAGGTTATAATTTAGATGGGTTAGTAGTCTTTTAGTACAAGGAGCAGTTGTCAGTATTGTCATATCATCCATATTTGCTTGAATAGGAGGAAGGCGTGATCCTGACCTTAACTTTTGCCCGCCGATAACACACTTGGATGCCCTGATTAAGACTTCCGTGGCCATAGTAAATGCCAAGGGTGATATTGTACATCCAGCCATGATGCCAATCTCAAGACGCTGCCATTCCGTGGTAAACTTTGATGTATTAAAACGCAATTGAATGTCCCAAAAATATGCCTTAACTAGGTTTATAATTGTATTTGGTACCTTAAAAAACTCAAATGCAGTCCACAATAGATTGAGCGGCACCGACCTTAATGCGTTTGACAAATCCAGGAATATGACGGGAAGGTTGATTTTCTCCCGTTGTTTTATCGCTTAAATTGTTTTTTATAAGGTATTTAGTCTCTGTACTAATATGTCACAGTCACCGTTTTTCTCACGTTATATGTAATTACAATTTCTTGCTGTTTACTGCTAATAGCTGTGATATACCGTCAGATAGCTCTGCCTCAATCTATGCAAGTATTCATTTGTAATTCTGCTGTGAACATATTTGAGTCTTCTACAAATATGTTTAGCCACATAAATATGCAAATGTTGAATTTACTGTTCTGGCTGTTATGGGATATGACAGATACCTTGCTATCTGCTGTCCACTACATTACCACCATCATGGTTTCTTCAAGAGTATATAAACTTGTTATAACGTCATTCTTTTTATTTTTTATTTCTCCTTATCATTAAAACTTACATTTTAGCAAGGATCACGTCCGGGCCACCAATGAGGTTCCTTGATCACTTTCCCTTCCTAAAAAATAGGCCCGCTAAGTGAAAGCCTTTGGCAGGTACAAGTTTTGCTTATTGAACACAAGGCAGAAACTATTATGATGGGTTCAATAAGGGAACCAATCAAATCACTTAGAGGAGGCAGGCTAATTTGAAGAGTGGGAAAAAGTCATTAGCTAGCTTGCTTTGCCAGAGCTGCTGTTAAGTTTGATGTGTATTTTATTCATCTTGAATTATTTTTGAACTTTTAGAATTTCTTTTGATATAGAAAGAATAGTACCCATTATATTCTGTGTATCTCAAGATATTTGTGTTTCTTACCACATACTGTTGTGCATGAAAACAGTTGTGTATGTGTTCTTGATTGTCTTGACCAATATATAATATAACATAATAATTATAATAATATATAATCCAAAGGTAAAGAAGGATTTAGACATAGTCTTTCACACCCGATTCCCCACTGAACATGAATATATTGTTGATTACCAATTTCATCATATTCTTAGAGACTTTATTACAATGTATCTCTAGAGCTGGAAAACTACTGATGTAATAAGCCATAAACATCCTTAATGGAGGTTGTAATAAGTCATAAACATCCTAGATTGAGGTCCTCAAGCAGCTTTGTGGTTTCAATTCCTTTGAAAGCAATTAAAAACGCAGACCAGTGAGACCTTCAATGTTGTGGTCCATCCCTGGAGTATAGAGGTCGCAGATGACCACTCTAATGTAACAGTGATGAAATAAACAAAACATTTAAGGAGGTTTTGGATGGAAACTTTGGGCAGTGAAAACACCCCTAAAACGAGGATTCAGATGGTTCTTCCTTTCTTACAGGATCTATTAATACATTCCGTACTTTAGTTAATTTGTCAATTATTGGCAACTTCGACTGTCAACATCCTACCATCTAACTAGGTTCGATCTGTTTATCTTGATTTGTGTAAACAGTAGAAAACAAATGAGTGACCTTCAAATATTTATTATAATTTCCTGTCCTGAGCGTAACTGAAATAGTCACGAGTAAGAAGGAATTCAATGTTTTCTGAGCAATAAGCCACGCACTGTTTGTAATACAGATAAACATTGTATTTTTTATTGAATTATGTAGAGACATGAAAACTAAACTGAACAGGTAATACCACATTGTGGCTGTAACCATTACATAAATAACTCCATAAATATAGGTTAAAAATGGACAGTCTGACCGTGGTTGCTTTCTTTCTTAAGCAAGCTATAGTGAAATGATAGGCCCATTTTTGGAAAAGCCAATAGAGGAGCTTGACACGTCTTATCAAATATTTTTTCAACAATATTTTTGGGTCAGACAAACAGAAATACAGGGCAACACGTATAAACAAAAAATATCTTTTCTTTCATTACAGTAAAAGAGAAGCTCCAAAGCGATAGAAACCAGAATATACTTGAACATGTGTTTCAACAGAGCAATGGACCCCCTAATGGCTGGCCATCATTCAACCAACCTTGTCCAATTGGCTGTTGCCTAGATTCTACCTGAATACCTTTCTAGGCCCTAGAAGGTATTCCCTCCTACTTAAAAGAACCTTTGCTTTCCTTCATGGTGTTGACATTGTCTTCCGTATAAGCAGGATTTCAGGTTTAACTACAGGTACGTCTGACCTTCGACATTGATAACTTGTTAGTTTGCCTCACTTCATCATTGAAATCTTAAAGGACTCCTCAGCTCATGTTGCATGCATCCCACACAACAGTAGCAACTCCCAAATCAGCAGCCTTTTTTACTGACAACGATCGTGGAAAGGACAGATGCTTACAAATTCACATCCGTATCTCTGTTTGGCAAACATATGAAGCATGGGAAGCAGAGCATTGGTCACTACCAGTCGATTCTCTCCCCCGTTAGAACAGGTCGATTCTCTCCCCCGTTAGAACAGGAATTCTTTGTTGCTAGTTCTCCCCTGACAAACTAGCCGCAATGGTTGCCCATCTCTTCATAGGCTGTTCGCAGGGGTGTTGGGGTGCTTGCTGTGTTGGGGTGTTGGGGTTGGGCTCCACAAACACCTCGCTTCCTCGAACCATGACGTCGCCAGCCTGTGAGGTGAGCCTCACCGCCCCGGAGAGGTATGATGGTCACCCCGGAGGCTGCCGGAGCTTTCTGCTGCAGTGCTCCAACGTCTTCCGCTCCCAGCCGGCAGCCTTCCAGAGCGAGTCGACAGGGGTGGCATAAGTGATGACTCTGTTTACCGGCAGGGCTTTGACCTGGGCCACCGCAGTGGCGGAACATCAGTCGGCGGCCCTCCATGACTCGGTGCGGTTCATGGAGGACTTCCAACGCACCTTCGATCAACGCTGCAGCGGCCCAGAGGCAGCCACTTGCCTGCTAGACCTACGCAAGGGATCACGTAGTGTGGCAGACTACGTGATCGAGTTCTGTACTCTGGCGGTGGCGAGCGAGTGAACTCGAGCAGCATTGGTGCCCACCTTCCTCCCGAGGACTCAGCAAGAGGATAAAGGATGAGCTGGCCGCCCGGGAGGACATCACGGACCTGGAGGCGCTTATTACGGTGTCGCTACGCATCGACAAATGGCTCCAGGAGCGCCGTCGGCAGTGGCAACTACCGACGGTGTCCGTTCTTCGGACCTCCTCTGTTCCCGACCGTGCAACCACACAGAGAGGACCCTGCAGCATAGCCACAGAGCTGATGGAGGTGGGCCGTGCCAGGTTGACAGCCGAGGAGAGGGAGTGCCCCATGAGGGAGCAACGCTGCCTCTACTGCGGTGGCTCGGACCACTTCCTGACCGTTGCCTTCAGCTGCAGGGAAACGCCAGGGCTCACCCGTCTTAGAGAGGGGACTGGTGAGTACTTCTGTCCTCTCTACTTTGGTGCCCTCATGTCTCTTCTCTGTTACAGTGTCATGGGGAGACAGGAGGGGCCGGGGTCAGCGAGCTTCATCGACGAATCCTGGGCTCAGCAACACCATGTGTCCCTGAGGCGTTTGGAGCGCCCCCTGCCGGTGGTAGCCTTGGACGGCCGGGCTCTGGGCACTGGATCCGTGGAGCGCATCAAAGGGCCCCTCCAAATGTGTGCGGCGCAAGGCCACCCCGGAGACTATGCAGTTCCACATGATCCCCGGCCAATAGAAACGGGCCATTATCCGATCGAGTGTCTTAGCGAATCCTAAGTGGCCTGCCATCGGGTTGTAATGAGCCGCCTGAAACCCCTTTTTCCGACGGCTTACAGGTACTAACAACTGTAGTAATTCTTCCTGCCTCTGAGTGTCACGACTCACTCGGTACAATCTATCTGTCCCTGGCCGTACCAACACGCCATCAATCTTTATCACTTGGCTAAGGGCAAAGCATAGGGTGGCATCACGAGACTGCTCGAGAGGGAAATCCTCCATAGGTGGGAACGCGGGCGAAAGAGCCTCTGGCGAGGGTCCCTCCCCCTCCCCCCCGGACTCGGCCGAATTGGCAGCCCCCGCATCAGCACAGAACACAGCACACATCTCACATGTCCCTACCTGTTGTGACCGCACCCCCACATGCCCCCCCACTGCCCTATCAAACCCAGGCCAATCGGTGCCTATGATCAGGGGGTGCGAAAGGTGGGAGCTAACCGCTGCCTTTAGTCTATGCTTTTTACCCCCATAACGAATTTCAATTGAGACCACCGGATATTCGTGCACATCCCCATGTATAGGCCTAATCAACACTCGTGCTGCTTCCAGCAATGCCGCAGGTCGAACCAGGCGCTCCTGGATCATGGATTGCATACACCTAGAATCCAGCAGAGCCTGGTGGTCCTCCGCCAGGTCCACGGCTGCGTTGAGGGTGCCGGGACAGTGGCGCCGAACCCAGGCGGATGTTTGCGGTGGCAGCCCCTCAGCAAAAGCCTCCAACACCACCTGCTCCAACATGGCTCCAGGCTCCAGCTCCTCCGGCCGCAGCCACCTCCTGGCCCGATCCAGCAGCTGCTGGGCGTAGGCGTATGGCGTATATTCAACCCGAGGTGGTCCCGGATGGCCCTGGCCACCACCCCATAGTCCTCGGCTGCTGACGCCGGCAGGCCGTGGCCAGCCTAGTGAGCCTCCCCCGTCAATAGTGGGAGCAGGTGGCAGGCCCACTCTGCCTCCGGCCACCCGCACGACACACGTCTGGGCCGTCGCCTCAAATGTGGCGAGGAAGGCCTCCTGGTCGTCGGCCTCCGTCATCCGGTGCAGCTGGACATGCGGCCGCGGCGCTGCCCCCTGGCCGGCTCGGCCCTCCATGATCCACGCCAGCAGTTGCCTGTCCTCAGTCTGGGCCTGCTGCAGTTGGAGGTTGGTTGCCAGCTGCTGCTCCTGCAGGCCCATCATCCGTGACAGCAGCTGGGCCATGGGCGACTCCTGTGACATTTCTTTTTTTTTCCTTTTTCCTGAATGTCCTTGTGTGCCTCTCACGTGCCCCACGTTGGGCGCCAATGTAAGGGTTCGAGGTACAGCACACCAAGGGTTGCAGGCAGCTTTTGCTGTTTTATTGTTTGTTCAAACACAAAGTTCCCGAGGATGGACTGTGTGGAGCTGGTTCTGGTTCCCGGCATCCGCCTCTCACTCCACCATAGCTCCTGCCGTCATCCTCCTACTGCAATGAAACAGACACCTTTTATATCAGTCCTCTGACCAATCACCAGATTGAACACACCTGTTGCAGCCCGATGACCTGTCAGAGGAACACTTCCTCACTGCCCTTTTTGTCTGGGGTCACAAAGGCAGATATCTGAGAGGCACGGGGCGTGAGAGGGACTTGCCAATATCCCTTAAGCAAATCCAGTTTTGTTAGAAACGTGCCTGTCACAGTGCCTGATTCATTCCCCTTACCCCGCATTGACGACTATGTTGATACTATACAACATAGTCGTCAATGCGGGGTAAGGGGAATGAATCAGGCACTGTGACAGCGTTGACTTTACGGAAGTCTGTGCAGAACCTAGATGAATCCGCATCCTTGGGTACTAATAGACAGGGGGCGCTCCAAGGGCTTGAGCTATGGACAGCTAAGCCATTCTCTAACAGGTATGCCACTTCCTGTCTCATGACCTGTCGTTTAGCTTGGTTGACCCGATAGGCATGCTGTTTGATCGGGAATGCCTCACCCACGTCGACATCGTGTTGCAACACAAACGTACGAGTAGGCGCATCAGAGAACAGCATAGGGAAATTGTGAATTAACCCTATCATGTCAACTTCCTGGACACCATCTAGGTGTTTCAAATGTACTGGCAGGGAGCGCAGTATCTCGGAATTGTGCAGTCTCACACAATCTTGCACCAAATGGCGTAACACCAAGCCGTTATCCTTGATGACCTCGGCAACAACAAGACTCAACACTGGAGCAACATCAGCCTCTGGGCTGAGAGTACCCCTATCATTATACCACTTCAGCATGTTTATATGACATACACGTGACTGGCGTTTACGTTCAGGGGTACGGACCACAGAGTCAGTAGCGCTCAATTTATTCTCTGACATACGGACCTGAAAATCGCGCTGACAGAGCAGATCCAGGGACAGGTAACAGCACCAGCACCTTGTCACCAGGCTGCAAAGTCCTCACTACAGCCTCTCTATCGAAGTGGATCTTCAATTTAAAGTGTCTCTGGCTAGTGCGCACGCATCATGCAGCCTCTCCCTTACCTGACATAATCCAGCACAGTTGGAGAGTCAGGGCTCTTACGCAGAATCTGGTCCTTCAGGAGCTTTAATGGACCCCGGACAGTATGTCCAAATATCAGTTTGGCTGGGCTAAACTTCAGGGACTCTTGAACAGTCTCCCGAATAGCGAAGAGCACGAAAGGCACGCCCTCATCCCAGTCTTTACTGGTGTCAAGACAATATTTGCGCAGCATCGATTTGAGGGTCTGGTGCCAACGCTCTAGCGCACCCTGGCTCTGGGGGTGATACGCACTGGATATGTTATCGTCAATGGCGAGGGTTGTGAGGACTTGCGAAAATAACCTGGACATAAAGTTTGTACCTTGATCTGTTTGAATGACCTAAAGGTAGAAGGTGGCAAAAAACTTAATTAAGGCAGTCACCACCACCTTAGTGGTTATCCTACGCAGGGGGATTTGCCTCTGGGTAGCGAGTAGCAGCACACATGATCGTTAACAGGAACTGATTACCTGACATAGTTTTTGGCAGCGGGCCAACACAATCCACAATCACATGTTCAAATGGTTCTCGCATCACAGGAATTGGGCAAAGGGAATAACCTAGTTAGGTTTCCCCGTAATTTGGCAGGTAGGGCAGTTGGGACAATATTTAACTACATCGCCCTTCAAGCCAGGCCAAAAGAAATTATGCAAAACCCGCAGGTATGTTTTTGTGACGCCTAAATGTCCCGACCATGGCAGATCATGAGCCAAGGACAATACTTGAGCACGGAGCGGGTGTGGCACAACAATCTGAAAAACAGAACTCCAACTGTCATCTAGGCCTTTATGGGGGGTCCACTTGCGTAGCAAGAGCCCGTCCTCTACGAAGTAAGCCCTTTCCTGAGAATTAGCTTTCTCCCTGTCTACTACCGCAGAGAAACACCTAACCAACGTCTGGTCCCCCTTCTGCCCCTTAATAAGCGTGTCTCTGGACACTGGCAACACTAACTCATTTCTGAGTTCAGTAGCAATTTCATGCGGGGCTGGGACTGTCTTTTGCTCCAGACCGGAGGAAGGTAAGCAAGACAAATCATCATCAGCGAACACTGGTCCAAACACGGTGTCATCCAACCCAACCACATCCTCGAGTTTACGTGCCTGTGCACGCGTAACCACACACGCTGGGAATACTGAAGAGATGTCTCTCTCTGAATCCCAGGGTTTCAGAGGGGTGTCGAACATTTCTAACACTGGTAAAACTAGACCTCCTGCGATATCATTTCCCAGAATTAGATCTATCCCCTTCACTGGCAGAGAAGGGGATCTTGAAACGATCACGAAACGCGAAACCTTGAAACGCCCACCAACCAGATTGGACTTCAAATGCACGTGGTGAATGGACACGGGTACATATCCCATTTCAATGCCTTGTAGTAGCACGCAATAGCCACATTAGCGAGAATAATGGACTGCGCTGTTCCAGTGTCCCTGAGAATCCTCGCGGGAACATCCCCGTGGAACCCCTCTGCAAATGCCTCCAGCACCACCTCCTCCGGCAGTGCTCCCGACTCCCTCTCGTCCGCCCACAACCACCTCCTGGCCTGGTCTCGCAGCTGGTGGGCATAGATGAAGGGACATCCCGCAGCGTCGGGGCTCTGAACCAGAGGCGCCAGGCTTCGGGGTTCACCCACAGCCGGTCCCGGATGGCCCTGGACACTGTCGCGTGGTTGCCGACAACAGCAGGTGGCAGGCTCATCCCCATGTCTGGGCCGTTGTCTCGAATGTGGTGAGGAAGGCCTCCGTTTCGTCATCCTGGCCTATCCTCCCTCCAGGATTTGAGCCCGCAAACGCTGGCTTTCTGTCTGCACCTGCTGCAACTGGAGATCGGTGGCCAGCTGCTGCTCCTGAATTGCCATCATTTGAGACAGCAGCTAGCCCATGGGAGACTCCTGAGTTATGTTGGAAACATTTCCTATTGTCCGTGGCACTCTCTGCGTCCTACTTTGAGCGCCAATGTGAGGTTCTAGGCACAGAGGACTCGGCACATAAAGGTGCTTGTGAGTAAACGAATACCATACCCCATTCCTTCCTAAGCCACCCCACTCCCAAGTCATTTCAGGGGGCGATGCCGAGCCCCACTGCCAGGACCATCCAGGGGGCAATCCAGAGCCACACACCAGGCACTGTGGAGGGAGAGAGCTGCAGACGCTGGGCTGAAAACGGAGAGCTAGATGTGGATTTGGCTGGTGAAGAAGAAGCAACAACAGCAGCAGCAGCAGAAAGAAAAGCAGCAAACACACAGAAAAAGCGAGATGTAGCAGCAACAACAGCAGCATTGGCAACAAACACACAGAAAAGCCACGCAGTTGGCCTGTGTGTGTGGGGGGGAGAACTGCCAATAATAAAAGGGATGTTCCCAAAGAATATCACAGTGTTTGTAGTCGGTCTGTCCCCAGAACCTCACAGTTGGTGGCAGCTAATGCCAGCATATAGCCCCAGAGTGAAAGTGGAAAAAACAGTTCTGAAAGAGATTCGAGTGTGGCCGGAAGGATCAAGGTCTGCTCTCAAGGACTGTCTTGCGACAACAGACTGGGACATGTTCAAGCAAGCAGCTACACACAACAATCACACAGATAATGAAGAGCTTACAGACACTGTTCTCTCCTACATCCGGAAATGCACAGATGATGTGACCCACACAAAGAACGTCATCACTTGGGCTAACAAGAAGCCATGGCTAACAGGGGCTGTCCATAGGCTGCTGAGGGCCAGAGACAAAGCCTTCAGAGCCGGGGATAGAATTGGCCTGAGAACAGCAAGAGCCAGCCTGTCCCGTGGTATCAGAAAAGCAAACCAGGACTACTCAAAAAAGATTATCAGCCACTTTAATGAAAGCAGAGACACACCAGCTGACCGTTCCAGCGGCGCCCGCCGTCCCGTTGGCGACCCCCAGCCCGGTGAGCGCTCCGGGCACTGCCCGTGTCTCCCTCCCAGACAAGTATGTGGGGGTTTCCTTCTCCAGGTCTCCCTGTACTTCGCTCACCTTCCCACAGTCCAGACCTCCGACCACTCAAAGATGGCAACAGTGGTGTCTCTACTCACCGGACGTGCCTTGGAGTGGGCCACAGCGACCTGGGAGAGTGTGAGTGCGGAGGGCATTGACTATGGGGAGTTTTTGACGCGCTTCCGCTCCATGTTTGACCACCCACTGGAGGGCAGAGAAAGAGGGGATCGCCTGCTAGACCTAAAACAGGGATCACAGTCTGTCGCTGATTTTGCTCTGGCTTTCCGCACGGCAGAAGCCGCTAGCGGCTGGAACGAAGCGGCCCTACGCACCCTGTTTCGAAGGGGTCTCAGCGAGGAGGTGCAGACAGAGTTAGCCTGCAAGGACGACACCCTGTCCCTGGGCGCCCTCATCACCACCGCAATCCGCTTGGATGTTTGCTCCACCAACGCCATCGCCGCATGCCTCCACAGGGTCCTGTCTTCCCAGAGTCAGAGCTGATGGACAAGTCCCGTCTTCCCTCCGCGGAGCACCTGTGCCGCTTTCAGCAAGGGCTCTGCCCGTACTGTGGGGGTTCCAACCACCGGGTAACGGAATGTCCAGTCCGACCTGTCAGGCCCAGGAGTAGGATCAGGCCCGTCACCGCAACCAGGGGTGAGTGTGTTAAGACCTGACACTTCTCTTAAGCTGGTGCAGGTCTCCATTTCTCTCAGAGGCTGTTTTCCCGTTGTTTCCTGCCCAGCACTGGTGGACTCGGGAGCGGCGGGCTACTTTATTGATGAGGACTTCGCCAGGTCCCTGCGGTTGCCTCTCCGGGTCCTGGATACCTCCATCCCTATCCAGGCCTTGGACGGTAGACAACTGGGCCTGGGCAGGGTTACCCACATGACTGACCTCCTGGACATCACAGTGGGTGCCCGGCATAACAAACGTCTTCCCCTGCTTGTCGTTTGGTCCCCTCAACACAAGGTGGTGCTGGGCCTCCCATGGCTGCAGCAGCACGAACCTACCTGGGGACCTTGTTGCCAAGGGACCTGTCTCCCCCTCGATGTGCGAACGACATCAGTGGAGAGTCCGCCAACGATCTCCCGGTTATGCTTTCCAGAGGAGTACCGGGATCTGGAACAGGTGTTCTCCCAGGAGGGGGCCACTTGACTCCCGGAGCACCGTCCCTGGGACTGTGCCATTGATCAGCTACCTGAGGTTGCGCCCCCTCACCACCGGGGACTCAACGCTGTCACCGTGAAATATCCGATTCCCCTCCCTCTGGTGCCTGCCGCCATTGAACAGCTCCGGGGGTCTCGGTTCTGTACAAAGCTGGACCTCAGTAGTGCCTACAACCTAATCCGGATCCGAAAGGGGGACGAGTAGAAGACGGCCTTCAGTACCTCCTCAGGCCATTACGAGTATCTAGTGATGCCTTTCGGGCTGGCCAACGCTCCCTCAGTGTTCCAGGCCTTCATGAACAAAGTCTTCCGGGATATGCTCGGCCGTGTTGTAGTGGTTTACCTGGACAACATCTTGATCTACTCCCCCACCTTTGACCAGCACGTCCGGCAGGTAAGAGCGGTGCTTCACTGCCTTCTCAACAACCACCTCTACGTCAAGTTGGAGAAATGTCAGGTCCACCAGTCCTCCGCGTCCTTCCTCGGATATGAGATAGGGCCAGAGGGGGTGGGCATGGAGTCCAGGAAGGTGGAGGTCGTTACCGCCTGGCCGGAACCCAAGACGGTGAAGGACCTTTAGTGTTTTTTTTGGGTTCGCTAATTTCTATCGCCGTTTCATCAGAACCATCAGTACCATCGCGACTCCCCTCACCACGCTGCGCCGGGGAGGGCCTCGCAGGCTGGATTGGAATGCGGCCGCAGCGGAGGCCTTTGGTCGCCTGAAGGAACGGTTCACCTCTGCTCCCGTCCTGAGACACCCAGACCCGCCAGTTCATCGTGGAGGTGGACACCTCGGAGACCGGAGTTGGAGTGATCCTGTCCCAGCGTCAGGGCGTACCGCCACGTTTGCACCCCTGCGCCTTCTTCTCCAGGAAGCTTTCGCCGGCGGAGGCCAATTACGATGTGGGGGACAGGGAGCTCCGGGCAGTCAAGCTGGCCCTGGAGGAGCGGAGGCACTGGCTCGAGGGGGCAAACGAGCAATTTCTGGTCCTCACCGACCACCGTAACTTGGAGTACCTCCAGAGGGCTAAGCGGCTTAACCCTCGCCAGGCCAGGTGGCTTAACCCTCGCCAGGCCAGGTGGGCCTTGTTTTTTGCTCGCTTTAACTTTACTCTCTCCTACAGACCTGGATCGAAGAACGTCAAGGCGGATGCTCTTTCCCGGGTGCATGACGGAGAGGAGCGCCCGGAGAAGTATGGTTCCATCATCAATAGGGCTCTCATCGTGGCCCCCGTCCTCTGGGGTTGTGACGAAGACATCCGTCAGGCACAGGAATCTGAGCCCTCACCACCAGCCTGTCCTCCGGGTCGGCTCTACGTGCCAGCTGGGGTAAGGGACCGCTTACTCACCTGGGCACACACCTCCCTGTCGGCCGGGCACCCCGGTGTTACCCGCACCACCCAGTTGCTGATGGAGAAGTACTGGTGGGCAGGTCTGCCTTCGGATGTTGCCCGTTACGTGAGGTCCTGTACAGTCTGCACCCAATCCAAGGTACCACGCCAGGCCCCCGCTGGTAAGCTCCTGCCTCTTCCTATTCCTCAATGCCCTTGGTCACACCTTGCTGTGGACTTTGTAACCAATCTCCCCAATTCCAAGGGTTTCACCACCGTCTGTGTCATCGTAGACCGGTTCTTCAGGGCCTGCCGGCTCATCCCCCTCAGTGGCCTGCCTAAGGCTCTTCGGTTTGCGGAAGTCATCTTTGAGCACGTGTTTCGTTACTTCGGCATCCCGGAAGACATTGTGTCGGATAGGGGGCCCCAGTTCACTTTGCGTGTTTGGAGGGCGTTCATGGAGAGGCTAAGGGTATCGGTGAGTCTTACCTCCAGCTACCACCCCCAGGCTAACGGTCAAGTGGAGAGGATGAACCAGGAGTTAGGCCGGTACCTCCGTAGCTACTGCAGCGATCGCCAAACCGAGTGGTCCGACTACTTGCCTAGGGCCGAGTATGCCCATAACTCCCTCCACCACTCCTCCACTGGGTTAACCCCTTTCCAGGCTGTCCTCGGCTATCAACCTCCCCTGGCACCCCAGCCGGACCGAGGTGCCTGCGGTGGACGACTGGATGCGCCGCTTAGAGGAGGTTTGGAATTACGCCCATGTTCGTCTCCAACACGCAGTCCGGTGGCAGAAGCTACAGGCCGATCAGCATCGAAGCGATCCCCTGGACTATCGACCGGGAGACCGGGTCTGGCTTTCGACAAAGGACCTAAAGCTCCACTTGCCCTGTCGCAAGCTCAGTCCCCAGTTCATTGGGCCCTTCAAGATAACCAAGAGGGTCAATGAGGTGACGTTCACTTTACAGCTGCCTAGACATTACCATATCTCAGGCTTAGGCCCATGGTGCCGGGGCCTCTGGCCGACGTGGACCCCGATCTGGACCCCCCTCCACCTCTGGATATTGATGGCGCTCCTGCCTACGCGGTCAGGGCCTTGCTTGGGTCCAGACAACTTGGAGGGCGCCTGCAGTACCTGGTGGACTGGGAGGGATACGATCCAGAGGAGAGGTCCTGGGTAGGACAAGGGTGACATCCTCGACCCGAACCTCATTCGGGAGTTTCATCAGGGTCGTCCGGACTGTCCCACCTCTCGTCCATGGGGTCGTCCTGCGGCTGGGAGTACTGTCACGCCCACACCTGCCCTCCAACGGTACCCAGCCCCACAGAACTGATTGCCCTGATTCCCCACACCTGTGTCTTGTTAAGCACTCAATATAAGCTCTGTGGTTTCCTTTGTTTGGTGGGCGTTTTTGTAAATACTGACCTTTAGTTTGAAGTTAACCTTGTGTTTTCCTGTTACCTTCATTCAATCTGTTCCTACCTGCACATGTGTCTGCCTGCTCATGGATTCGTCACAGATATTGTCTCACAAGCAGGGTTGACGTGACGTTTCTTGGGAAGTAAAACCGGGTGTCTCACCGAACAGAAGCTCAGCTAGAGGTACCCGGCCACCTACCCTCAGCACAGCATCCTGGTCGATGAAAGGGTTCAACTTCCACAAGGGATTTGCTCTGGAGCCTTGTTCTCTTTGTAGGTTGTTGCCTTCATCCTTGAATGCAACTGTTATACGGTCCATATGACACAGTTTCACTTGTGTTAGAGGATATTCAGGGTTGTGCTTTAAAGCCTTGGGCTTGCTCCTCGCCACACTTATGAGCCTTGTCATCCCCTTATCAGCTGCTTCCAGGAGGAAAAGCGTTGCGGACTGAGAAGTTTGTTGGTGACTTTAGTTGTGAATGCACTGACTTCTGTGCAAATCTCTGTATCGTGCTCTTTTTCGACAAGATCAAACTGTCCTGGCGTCACTGGTGATGACAGCTGTTGTTGAGCTTACTTCAGGAGTGATGGACTGATGAACCAGCTTGTCTGTTGTAGAAGGTTTGCTGTTATTGACCTTGCTGCAAAGTCAGCTGGGTTGTGGTCTGTTGAGACATGATGCCACTGTGAGGGTGTGGTGGACTTTCTAATTCTTGAGTCTGTTTCACATGTACACATACAATCTTTATCAAGTATTATGGATGTACCCTAACACATTCTTGCTGTCTGTGTGATACTTTTCAGTATGGCTGTAGGTGAACATTAATTAGGCCACACACCACCGGGTAGACCACTGAGAGAGAGACCGCTTCTTCTCCGCAGGTTGCGCTTGTTCCACTTCTAATGAATTAAGGGCTGATCTCCATGATCCGCCAGTAGTCATCTCTCAATTCCACATTTTGCGAATCCGGTTGGTTGTTGAGCGGTCGGATCGAACAGCATTTATTGCCCATCTCTGCTCTTAAAGGCGCATCAAAATTCTATACACAGAATTCCACCTGGTCCGGAAGTAATGGAGCACTGGATGAAATATGATTTTGGACGCTCATCTGCTCCTGCTTTCCATGTACAGCAGGCATGGCTTGGGTGCTATGTTGGAAGTGTGCAACCAGACGGATTCGGATTTGATAATATTGAAAAGTTTGAATCTGGATCAGGGTGATCCAATCCAATGTTGCTTTGGAAAACCGGCACAAAAGTAACATGGATTACCTGGTCCTGGATAGCAAAACATGGGATTTCCAAATTCGGATAATTCTGATCCAGATTAAACATTTTGAACAACTGGGCCCAGGAGCACTCCGTGTTTGTTGCTGCCAAAGCCTGATGAGACCCCATGCTGTTGTACTGATTTCAGGAAAGTAAATAGTGTCATAACATCGGATTTGGGCCAGTTCCAGATGTGGTCCAAAATCTGATACAGGTGCGACCTGTATCAGATTGCGACCTCAGTCTGAACAGTCATATCGGAATGCACGCGGCTTTAACGTTCCTATAGATCGTAATTCACAATTTTGCGGTGGATTAGAGTTTGTGAATACATACAAACATGTTATTTTGCGCATGCGGGTCAGTTCAGGACCGTGACCAGTTCACACTGGAATTGCATATGGGCGACATTAAAGCCAAACAAAAACAACGGACCTGAACAATAAATCCGAATTGCCCATTCAGGCTTGCATCTTTTCCTCTTGCCAGCAAATTCAGAATCAACGGGACCTGCTCAGCATTTAGGCCCGGCACCACGAGGGTGCAAAAGGGGGCATTGCCCCCTCAGTTACAATATTGTGCCCCCTTAGTTTTGTATCCATATTCTGTGGCGCCACCTAGCTCAGGATCGGCTGTTAAAATTCCCATAGAGGTTGCAATCTCGTTATCCAATGAGGGGACTCACTGTCCAATCTCACATAGGATTTGCGCCAATCACGCCGCGGCACTGGCCGACGTCACCTTGGCTTTAACTCGACGCGAAGAAGAGACCGCTAAAATTCGAATCTCCGACTTCGTCAAGAGACATCTCGTCAAAGTAAGTGAAGCCACTATTCTGTATTGTTCCCCAGCTTAAATATAACGTGTATCATTGTGGGGCTGTTCATGCAGAAAATCTATACATTTATTATTGTTGCGTTACCTAAAGACACGCGCAGCCTGTGGCAGGGCATCCAGGCCATAACGGATTACAAGCCTGCATCACAGACCTGCAACGACAACATCTCTCTGCTCAATGACCTCAACAGCTTCTTTGCACGATTTGAAGCAACAAACAACACAAGCCCACAGAAAATTCCCCCCCCCCCACGACCAGGCTCTGTGCCTGTCTGCTGAAAGCGTGAAGAGGGCACTCTCCACCATCAACCCCCGCAAAGCAACAGGCCCAGACAACATCCCAGGACGTGTACTGAGGGACTGCGCAGAGGAGCTTACGGATATCTTCACGGATATCTTCAACACTTCTCTGAGTCAAGCTGCTGTTCCATCACACTTTAAGTCCTCCACCATCATACCTGTACCAAAGAAACCGGCTCCATCCTGCTTCAATGACTATCGCCCTGTGGCACTGACCCCCATTATTATGAAGTGCTTTGAAAGGCTAGTCATGTCCCACATCAAGTCCATCCTCCCCCCCACCCTGGACCCCTTTCAGTTTGCATTCAGAGCAAAACGTTCCACAGAGGATGCAATCTGCTCTGCTCTCCACCCAGCCCTCACCCACCTGGAAAAAGCAGACTCATACATGAGAATGCTTTTCATTGACTTTAGTTCAGCTTTCAATACCATAACCCCACAACAACTTATCTGTAAACTGGACCAGCTGGGGCTCAACACCTCCCTTTGCAACTGGGTACTGGACTTCCTCAGTGACAGATCACAAGCTGTACGAGTCGGCAACAACACCTCGAGCCTCATCAAACTTAGCACTGGGGCCCCACAAGGTTGTGTGCTCAGTCCCCTGCTCTTCACCCTGCTGACTCACGACTGCAAACCAACCTACAGCACCAATCACATGGTGAAGTTTGCAGACGACACAACTCTGGTGGGTCTCATCACCAAGAACGACGAGACCCACTACAGGAAGGAGGTCAACCTTCTGACCACGTGGTGCAGAGACAACAATCTCCTGCTGAATGTCAGTAAAACAAAGGAGATTGTGGTTGACTTCAGGAAAAGCCACACTGAACACCCGCCACTGACCATCGATGGTGCTGCTGTGGAGCGAGTGAGCAGCACCAAATTCCTGGGGGTGCACATCAGTGAGGACCTCTCCTGGGCCACCAACTCTGCAGCACTGGCGAAGAAAGCCCAGCGGCGCCTCTACTTCCTCTGTAAGCTCAAGAGAGCGAAAGTCACCAGACCGATTCTGAACACTTTCTACCGGGGCACCATTGAAAGCATCCTGTCCAGCTGCATCACTGTGTGGGGAGGTAGCTGCACTGCACACAGCAGGAAAGCGCTGCAACGCATTGTGAACACAGCTGGAAGGATCATTGGTGCCCCACAGAATCGGTCTGCCCCACTCCCCTCCCTGCAAGACGCATACATCACCCGCCTCACCCGAAAAGCTACCTCAATTGCGAACGACACCAGCCACCCAGCACACAGTCTGTTCAGCCTCCTGCCCTCTGGAAGAAGATACAGAAGCCTCCGTTGCCGCACTGCCAGACTCAGAAACAGCTTCATACATCAAGCTGTCAGGGAACTGAATTCTCTCCCATCACTCCCCCCAGCCAGATCCTCCAGACTGACAGGAAGCTGAAATCCCCATCTGCCCCCCCCCCACCCCCCCCACAAACACAAGAACACTCAGGACTCTGCAAGAAACTGTATCCTGCATGCTCGCCATTTACCAAACACGACCAGAAGACGAGAGGACCAGACGACCACAAGACCAGAGAGAGGACCAGAGAACCACAAGACCAGAACGTGGACCAGGGGACCAGAGGACCAGAGGACCGGAGGACCGGAGGACCAGAGGACCAGAGGACCGGAGAGCCACAGAACCAGAGGGTGGACCAGGGGACCAGAGGACCAGGGACCGGAGGACCAGAGGACCAGAGGGTGGACCAGAGGAGCAGAGGACCGGAGGACCAGAGGACCAGAGGACCACAAGACCACAAGACCAGAGGGTGGTCCAGAGGACCAGAGGACCGGAGGACCAGAGGACCAGAGGACCACAGGACCAGAGGGTGGACCGGGGGACCAGAGGACCAGAGGACCAGAGGACCGGAGGACCACAGGACCAGAAAGTGGACCAGGGGGGACCAGCTTGATTCTTCCCAGTCAAAACCACCAACACCCTCTGAATGGACACTGAACACATGGACTAGCTCAATCCAGCTCAGTTTAAACAGCAGCACTGGTAGTTCTGCACTACCACAACCATAACTTATACATCAACTTATGCTGCTAACCTAACTTATACATACTACAAACAAACTTACAGTAACATATGCTGCTACCCCTAGCAATACATTGTAGACTATACATTTCTGCATATATATATGCATATATATAATTTTATTGGCCATCTTTTAGCTTTAGTATATATGTCTTATCTGTGTTTTGAATGTGCACTTTATATGTTTACCGCAAGAGTGTGGGAAACGTCTTTTCGATTCCTTTGTATGTCTTGACATGTGAAGAAATTGACAATAAAGCTACTTTGAAGGGAAGGGTGGAGGGGATAGGGGAAAAAGTAGATGGAATTAAAAAAATTCAAAGAATTAAATTAGAAGGCACTGAGGTTTCAGTTTGCACAGTAAGGCGCATACTAGACACCGAAGGTCAGCCATGGCCGAACTCCAAGACGCACACCTCTGCTGACCCAAAAGCATAAGAAAGTCGTCTCCAATATGCTCAAAACCATATAAATAGGTCACAGAAGTTTGGGGATTCTGTTCTGTGGAGCGATGAGGAAGCTGAAGCTTGGGCGTCATTGGACTTTCCAACAGGACAATGATCCCAAGCGTATCTTAAAGTCCACCAATGCTTGATTTCAGAAGAAGTTCTGGAAGATTCTACAGTGGCCGTCACAGTTGCCTGACTTGAACCCCATAGAAAATCTTTGGTGGGATTTGAAGAAGGCGGTTGTAGCACGCAAACCCAAAAATATTAGTGAACTGGAGGCCATTGCCCATGAGGAATGGGCTATGATTTTTCTGAAACGCTGCCAGAAGCTGGTATCTGGCTATGAATAACGTTTGCAGCAGGTAATAACAGCAAAAGGGTGCTCTACTAAGTACTGAAGACACTTGTCATGAAGGGGTTGAATAATTCTAAAACTGCAGTAGTCATTTAAAGTGGCATTTTGTGTTAAATTTGGATAAACCACTTGTTATATTAGTGTTGAGCAATTTACATTTTTCTTGTTTGTTTTTTGTAAACAGCTGAAAGTTTTTAAATTTTGCTAATAAACAACAACAAAATAAATAATATGCCGTTTCACTTAAACTAACTTGAGCTGTGTAATTAAAAAATTTTATACGTTTTCTGCCTTGCGCAAAGTGGATAGTCACACAAATAGCCAAACAAACTGAATGTAAACATAAATACATTTACAAGAATACAAGAATCTTTAAACATTCAATATCATACAGCATTTTGCTAAAGCTAGAATTCTGATTCAAAACCACTTCAACTAGATCATTGTGTCATTAATTGTTCACTTTGCAATTACAGTTTTAATTGTGTGTATCTTTTGTTTTGATCTGTATCATATTTTCTTTTATTAAACCTGGTATTTCAATCTGCAGGCAAAGATTCCTCATAAAGAGAGGAGGTTAAAACAAAAAGAAAAGGAGCTGCATGAGGCCGCTAAAGGCAGTGGATCCCTGACCAGCTGGATTACAAATAGCACATGCACCAGTTGATTACATTTCAAAGGTATTCAACTATGGACAAAAACAATAATAAACAAGAAATTGCAATGTATTCGTTCTTTTAACGTTTTCTATCATTACTTTGGGTGAGTTTATTGTTGATTAGGTGAAAGAGTTGTTTAATTATGGTTAATAATAGAAAACATTAATGGTGCAATAGCAAATTGTGCCTTGTTCCCAGATGGAGAGCTAATGGAAAGTGATAGGTCACATGAGGATATGGGGAGAAAAGGGACATTGAAATACATTTCTAACTGCATGAATTTACTGCGCTAAAGTGTATTCTGTATTTTGGACAGAAACATAAGAGCTTCAGAGACGCTTCAAAGGAGGAGATAATTCCACACGGGGCATCTTCAATGCCTTCCATTGGCTGACAGGCACTCCAAGCTGTGAAGAAGCTCTGCCAATTCTATGACATTGAAGAGTAGGTCTTTCATACCGCATACTCATGCCCCCCACCAGTCAATGTGACATCTATGCTTTCAGTGGTCAAAGAAATAAAATGCACATCTGGTTTACCCTAAAATGTCTGAGCTGCTAAGAGGCAAATGGCACGCTTCCGGTGTCTACAGCAACTGTGGAACGTTCTTTCTCAAAATGAAAGCTGGTGAAAACCAAACTTCGCTGCCTTTGAAAAGAGGAGAGGTTGTCAGAGCTTCTTTTTTTGGCAATTGAGACAGATGTTCCATTCAACCACAGTGACGTCATAGATATTTACTGGGACATGGCCAACAGAAAGCTGATGTCATGAATGCAACCAATAGTTGTACAACAAATCAATCCAGTCCCATCCACTTATTGATAAGATTAAGGTTACTCTGTGACGTTTAATTGGTGCCAACACACACACACAATAGGGAGAAAATCATATCATCTTTCATCGGATGGGGGCAAGGATATAGTATGTGGTTTTTTGTAAGATTCCGTGTTACATTTGGTTTGGATATGGATTTCTATAATTCAACAGGTTATGCTGTAAATGATGTTGATGAATGGTGTTTTGAAATCTTGTTCCGTGTGCTCCTTTTTAACTTTGAGTACCTGCCCCTCTAAAGGTCTCTCCAAGGCCCTGCTGGTTAAAATACTACATTTTTATTGCACCTGAATAGTTTGGTCATTTTGGCAGCTATCATGTCATAAGGTAACATTGTACCCCCTTCCCTGCATGCTGTTGCTAAGTATTTGGCCATCTACAATCTCATATCTCCATCGCAATTACTTGACCCAACAGGCAACAAAGGCAAAGCTAGTTAGCTAACGTTTGCGTCTGTGTTTGCGGACGGTAACAACAGCACTCACTGATAAGAGCGTGTTAAAGTAAGCACTAGCTCGCTATATAGGACAGAAACTATCAAAATAGCTAAATCTATCAAAATATCTCGCAAAAGTATCCCTTGGTAGTTTTCTACAGATGCAGCTGGCAACATGTACATTTATGTTCTTGCAGCACTGCCCAGACCGTAATCTACGGTACTAACGTTTCTCGATGCAACATGGTGTATTGCGGCCCTTGGTACACTGGTACCACTGTGGAAACCTTAAACCGTGGAACCCTATATTAGCGTATCAAATGATGGGAAAAGGCTAATCAACTGTATGAAATGATGGGAAAAGGCTAATCAACTGTGTGAAATGATGGGAAAAGGCTAATCAACTGTGTGAAATGATGGGAAAAGGCTAATCAACTGTATGAAATGTCACACATTTTTTACCGTTCTAGCATGTGCAAGAACTTGATGGCAAGTGAATATGTTGTAGACACTGAGATGTTGATGAGTCTCAGTAAGGTACACTACGGGTTAAAGAAGATTTTGTGGCATTAGAATATGCTTTCAACTTTTGCAGTTTGTTTTTAAATAAAATAACACTAATACAGCTATTTATTCTTCATATTCGTATATCCCTATCTGTTTTTTTGCACATCCCAATTTGTACAAGTTGTTAAGGGAATTGCCATTATTATGGATGTCATGGTGCTTACACCGTGCATTACCCCCTCCCCCTTTCAGTTTCTTTAAAACAGCATGTACTGATTAACTTTGTGTGTTTTGTTCTGGGCTTTGTTTCAAACCTCTGAATCAAAATACCATCTTTGGGAAAACACCGTAGTTGACACTTTGCTCTTGGTATATGCTTGCTTTTTTTCTAACTTAAATCCAGCGTTTAATGTAAATGTGTTATTGTAAAATCAGTAGATGAATCGTGCACAAAAGGAAAATATGTATGTTAGAAATGCTCTGCACCTTGAACAAATATATTTTGATTCAAACACTACTTATTGTTTAGCCTGAATTATGTTAATTCTAACTTTATCAATCTTCTTATATCTTTTAGTGGTCTGCCAACATCTTCACTAAAGTTATGGAAAACACATCAAGTGTGATGGATTTTACATTTATAGGATACACTGGGATGGAGAAGCAAAGAAATATATACATGTTGATCTTTATGTTGTTGTACATACTAACAGTAGTCTGTAACTCAACTCTCATTGGTGTCATTTATGCTAATCATTCACTGCATAAACCAATGTTTTTCTTTTTGTGTAGTTTATTGTTCAACGGAATATATGGAAGCACCTCTTTGATTCCTCATCTTGTGAGTAATCTAGCAAGTGAAATCAAACAAATATCTTTAATTCTCTGTCTGTGTCAAATCTTTTGTCTGCACACTTTTGGCATAATTGAATTCACTGTGTTGGCAGTGATGAGCTTTGACAGATATGCTGCAATTTGCCATCCTTTGCAATATCGCAATGTCATGTCACCCAGACGAATTTGTTTTATCATAGCTTTCTCCTGGATTTATCCCCTTCTGTCATTTGGTTTTTACTTGATATTGACAATACGCCTACATTTCTGTCACAGAGAAATGGACACGGTATATTGTTCAAATTTTCAGCTGATCAAGCTTTCTTGTACTGATACAACAATTAATCATATTGTCGGACTCCTAACAATGGGCTTGTTCATGCTCCCTCAGGTACTCATGGTTCTATTTTCATATGCAAAAATATTAAGAATTTGCCTGCGTTCATCTAGAGAATGCAAAACAAAAGCATTTCGGACATGCACGCCTCACTTACTGGCATTCATTAATTATTCACTGGGATGTTTTTTTGAAATAATTGAATCTCGATCTAACATGTACAAAGGTTCCTATGATATAAAAACCTTTATGGCACTTTACTTTCTGATATTTCCTCCCTTGCTGAATCCTATTGTTTATGGTGTATGCATTCAGAGTATCCAGCAAAGTTTTTTGAGAATATTTTGTAGAGCAAAAAAGGTTGCTTGTACAAACAAGCAAGGATAATCTTGTTCAGGACTAGAGATATTATAAACCATTTCAATAAAGTAACGTTCTATTTCAGTCAATAGTCAATCATTTGAAATAGCTTTTGGGGAAATAATTGTTATATATTTCCCCCAAATAAAAATGTAATGAATATGAAATGTGTCTTGCCTGAACTAAATATATTGTCCTTGCATTATTGTCATACATTGATCATACTTGCTGAAAAGAAATGTTCTCTTTGTAAACTGAGAGCTGATATTTTACAATTTATATTTTAAATTCAAATTAAAAGATTATAGATTACATACTAGAGATTATTAGGTGTTGCCAAATACAAATTGTTTTAAACTATTTAATGAATGGCATTATAATAATTTAAAGAAATAATTAATCGACACACTGCAAGCATTCAAATACTGGGTTCATCTCTTAGTTTATTTGATGACGGGTGAATAATACTATTTATTTGTTATTGAAGTACATGATAACCCTTTGGTAATACTTTTAAAACAGCAATCCAAGAAGTCAAGTAAATAATTGGTATTACCCAAACACATCAAGAACTAAAGTTATCACCAATCACTGAATTATTTGACAAATTGAAGTATAGAGAGAAAACTTTCAAAGTATCATTAATGTCCTTTTTTGTGCCTGAAGACTCATAATCTTAAATGTAGTCTTGCTTTGTGATCATTTATAATCTAACTTGTAATTACGTCTGAAGACCAGTAGCACTATGACTTTACATTTTTTTTTCTTTTATTTGTCTATGCCTTGTAAAGTGTCCTTGGGTTCCTGGAAAGGCGGTCTTAATTTAAAGTTATTATTATTATTATTGTTGTTATGATTATGAGAGACGTATTAGCAAAATATATCATTTAGCACACTTTACTCTATGGCCTAAATCTCAATTGCATCTACTTTATAGATGTTACAGATTTAGCATTGATGTAGCAGAACTTTACGAGGTAATAAACAAAATGATCCTGTACTGAAACCACTGCATAATCCAATTAATCCCCAAGAGCAAAGTAACATGTTTGGTAAAACAAAGTTTTAACCGCCAGACACGTAAAGCTGCAGTATGCAAATTATTTTAATACAAACGAAATAATTTAATCTCTACGTCCCTCTAGCTATCAATAGACAAAAATGCTGTCAGGAGCGCAGCAGCTGTGCGTCATTAGACAAATCAGTAAAATTTGTCTTATTTCACACCCCTGCGTTTCTGTGTATAGACAGCTCTGGGAAAAAAATAAGAGACCAGCAAAATTATCAGTTTCTCTTGTTTTACTATTTACAGGTGGGCACAGACAGGTGACAAATTAAGGAAAAACCTGAATATATGTGTGGAGAAGCATAACAAATGTAAACGCTTCCACACAGGTGCACTGCATGGTCAAATTAAGCAATTAACTTCCAATCATATTCTGTGGCATTTATAGAAACGCTGACAGGCCGGGCGGCAGGATTAACTAGGCAAGGGGGCGTCAGAAATTACTGAGGGGGCACAACGATTTAACAGAGGAGCGATAACAAGCTATGGCACAATTACACAGAATCCCCAGTTGAAAGGATAGTCACTCTACAAAGAGTGATGGCTGATGTAGTGTTTTAATTTGCTGTACACATATAAACACCTTAAGAGCGGAAAGAAAAAAGCGCCAGTCATGTAAGCACTGCATTGCTGTTTAACAATAACATTATAATAACCTAGCATCCACGTAGCATTGCTGCACTTTCATCCAAACTTTACAACAAACCAACACATAATTTGTTACAGAAAAGAAAGAATGCGTCCTAATTTAAATCTAATTGCCGTCAATAAACTTGCTCTCTTCTCAACATAGGGCGCTAAATTAAGTGTTTCGTACAGTCTTTTCTTATGGCTCTCTCTCGTAGGCAATAAAAGGCACACCCCTCTATTCTATTGGGCAGGCCAATCACAATTTGGATTTTTCAGCTGGTAAAATGTGTACAACTGCTTTTGATGCTTGCAGTAGAGTTGCGTGTTCAAGCGCTGGCCTCGGGCGCAACATATCAGGTGAACATGACAGACTCAGAGGGGACTCAAACACTTTCAGGCTGTTGGTGTTGACACTGTGGGCCACATCCCCAGAGTAGGTGAGCAGACTTGACGGCTTGCGGTCACCGCCGCTAGATGACTTAGACAGAGCCAGACCAATGAATAGACGCTGTACTCACAGAGGCAACTGCCAGGCTGGCGTTTACAGCAGTGGTAGGGGTGCTCACTGAGGCCGTAGAGGGGGTCCTCACAGAGGATGGAGCAGGGCTGGGGGTCCTCAAAGAGGATGGAGCAGGAGTAGGGCTGGGGGTCCTCCTAGCTACTAAATTTGGCTTAGGTGAGGCAGACCCACCAAAGTGTGATTTATTGAACTGAAAGGAGCAACAGTTAATTTTAATAAAGCAACGTATACAAGATGATTCATACAAAACATATATTACTGAGAAAGTATTCACCATTGACAAACTCTGAGGTGGAGTCAGGAATGTCCGTGGGGCTGCAGCAGTCGCACAAGGGGCAGAGTGTGAGGCCACAGG
Organism: Aplochiton taeniatus; assembly: GCA_017639675.1. Classification (NCBI taxonomy): domain Eukaryota; kingdom Metazoa; phylum Chordata; class Actinopteri; order Galaxiiformes; family Galaxiidae; genus Aplochiton; species Aplochiton taeniatus. The sequence continues at coordinate 6,236,390 of CM030177.1, forward strand.
CCAAGTTGACGTATAACGACGTAATAACATTAGTTTAATTCCATCTACTTTTTCCCCTATCCCCTCCACCCTTCCATTCAAAGTAGCTTTATTGTCAATTTCTTCACATGTCGAGACATACAAAGGAATCGAAAAGACGTTTCCCACACTCTTGCGGTAAACATATAAAGTGCACATTCAAAACACAGATAAGACATATATACTAAAGCTAAAAGATGGCCAGTAAAATTATATATATACATATATACAGTGGGGCCACAAAGTATTTAGTCAGCCACTGATTGTGCAAGTTCTCCTACTTAGAAATATGAGAGAGGTCTGTCATTTTCATCATAGGTACACTTCAACTATGAGAGACAAAAATGAGAAAAAAAAATCCAGGAAATCACATTGTAGGATTTTTAAAGAATTTATTTGTAAATTATCGTGGAAAATAAGTATTTGGTCACCCACAAACAAGCAAGATTTCTGGCTCTCACAGACCTGTAACTTCTTCTTTAAGAAGCTCTTCTGTCCTCCACTCGTTACCTGTATTAATGGAACCTGTTTGACCTCGTCATCTGTATAAAAGACACCTGTCCACAGCCTCAAACAGTCAGACTCCAAACTCAACCATGGCCAAGACCAAAGAGCTGTCGAAGGACACCAGGAAGAAAATTGCACCAGGCTGGGAAGAGTGAATCTGCAATAGGCAAGCAGGTTGGTGTGAATAGATCAACTGTGGGAGCAATTGTAAGAAAATGGAAGACATACAAGACCATTGATAATCTCCCTCGATCTGGGGCCCCACGCAAGATCTCATCCCGTGGGGTCAAAATGATCATGAGAACTGTGAGCAAAAATCCCAGAACTACACGGAGGGACCTGATGAATGACCTGCAGAGAGCTGGGACCAAAGTAACAGAGGCTACCATCAGTAACACACTACACCGAAAGGGACTCAAATCCTGCAGTGCCAGGCGTGTCCCCCTGCTTAAGTCCAGGCCCGTCTGAAGTTTGCCAGAGAGCATATGGATGATCCAGAAGAGGATTGGGAGAATATCATGTGGTCAGATTCAACCAAAATAGAACTTTTGGGTAAAAACTCAACTCGTCGTGTTTGGAGGCTACAGTGTGTGCAAACCTGGTGAAGACTTACAGGAAACGTTTGACCTCTGTCATTGCAAACAAAGGTTATGTTATAAAGTATTGAGTTGAACTTTTGTTATTGACCAAATACTTATTTTCCACCATAATTTACAAATAAATTCTTCAAAAATCCTACAATGTGATTTCCTGGATTTTTTTTCTCATTTTTGTCTCTCACAGTTGAAGTGTACCTATGATGAAAATGACAGACCTCTCTCATCTTTCTAAGTAGGTCAACTTGCACAATCAGTGGCTGACTAAATACTTTTTGGCCCCACTGTATATGCAGAAATGTATAGTCTACAATGGGGTGGCAGCATATGTTACTGTAAGTTTGTTTGTAGTATGTATAAGTTAGGTTAGCAGCATAAGTTGATGTATAAGTTATGGTTGTGGTAGTGCAGAACTACCAGTGCTGCTGTTTAAACTGAGCTGGATTGAGCTAGTCCATGTGTTCAGTGTCCATTCAGAGGGTGTTGGTGGTTTTGACTGGGAAGAATCAAGCTGGTCCCCCCTGGTCCACTTTCTGGTCCTGTGGTCCTCCGGTCCTCTGGTCCTCTGGTCCTCTGGTCCCCCGGTCCACCCTCTGGTCCTGTGGTCCTCTGGTCCTCTGGTCCTCCGGTCCTCTGGTCCTCTGGACCACCCTCTGGTCTTGTGGTCTTGTGGTCCTCTGGTCCTCTGGTCCTCCGGTCCTCTGCTCCTCTGGTCCACCCTCTGGTCCTCTGGTCCTCCGGTCCCTGGTCCTCTGGTCCCCTGGTCCACCCTCTGGTTCTGTGGCTCTCCGGTCCTCTGGTCCTCTGGTCCTCCGGTCCTCCGGTCCTCTGGTCCTCTGGTCCCCTGGTCCACGTTCTGGTCTTGTGGTTCTCTGGTCCTCTCTCTGGTCTTGTGGTCGTCTGGTCCTCTCGTCTTCTGGTCGTGTTTGGTAAATGGCGAGCATGCAGGATACAGTTTCTTGCAGAGTCCTGAGTGTTCTTGTGTTTGTGGGGGGGGTGGGGGGGGGGCAGATGGGGATTTCAGCTTCCTGTCAGTCTGGAGGATCTGGCTGGGGGGAGTGATGGGAGAGAATTCAGTTCCCTGACAGCTTGATGTATGAAGCTGTTTCTGAGTCTGGCAGTGCGGCAACGGAGGCTTCTGTATCTTCTTCCAGAGGGCAGGAGGCTGAACAGACTGTGTGCTGGGTGGCTGGTGTCGTTCGCAATTGAGGTAGCTTTTCGGGTGAGGCGGGTGATGTATGCGTCTTGCAGGGAGGGGAGTGGGGCAGACCGATTCTGTGGGGCACCAATGATCCTTCCAGCTGTGTTCACAATGCGTTGCAGCGCTTTCCTGCTGTGTGCAGTGCAGCTACCTCCCCACACAGTGATGCAGCTGGACAGGATGCTTTCAATGGTGCCCCGGTAGAAAGTGTTCAGAATCGGTCTGGTGACTTTCGCTCTCTTGAGCTTACAGAGGAAGTAGAGGCGCCGCTGGGCTTTCTTCGCCAGTGCTGCAGAGTTGGTGGCCCAGGAGAGGTCCTCACTGATGTGCACCCCCAGGAATTTGGTGCTGCTCACTCGCTCCACAGCAGCACCATCGATGGTCAGTGGCGGGTGTTCAGTGTGGCTTTTCCTGAAGTCAACCACAATCTCCTTTGTTTTACTGACATTCAGCAGGAGATTGTTGTCTCTGCACCACGTGGTCAGAAGGTTGACCTCCTTCCTGTAGTGGGTCTCGTCGTTCTTGGTGATGAGACCCACCAGAGTTGTGTCGTCTGCAAACTTCACCATGTGATTGGTGCTGTAGGTTGGTTTGCAGTCGTGAGTCAGCAGGGTGAAGAGCAGGGGACTGAGCACACAACCTTGTGGGGCCCCAGTGCTAAGTTTGATGAGGCTCGAGGTGTTGTTGCCGACTCGTACAGCTTGTGATCTGTCACTGAGGAAGTCCAGTACCCAGTTGCAAAGGGAGGTGTTGAGCCCCAGCTGGTCCAGTTTACAGATAAGTTGTTGTGGGGTTATGGTATTGAAAGCTGAACTAAAGTCAATGAAAAGCATTCTCATGTATGAGTCTGCTTTTTCCAGGTGGGTGAGGGCTGGGTGGAGAGCAGAGCAGATTGCATCCTCTGTGGAACGTTTTGCTCTGAATGCAAACTGAAAGGGGTCCAGGGTGGGGGGGAGGATGGACTTGATGTGGGACATGACTAGCCTTTCAAAGCACTTCATAATAATGGGGGTCAGTGCCACAGGGCGATAGTCATTGAAGCAGGATGGAGCCGGTTTCTTTGGTACAGGTATGATGGTGGAGGACTTAAAGTGTGATGGAACAGCAGCTTGACTCAGAGAAGTGTTGAAGATATCCGTGAAGATATCCGTAAGCTCCTCTGCGCAGTCCCTCAGTACACGTCCTGGGATGTTGTCTGGGCCTGTTGCTTTGCGGGGGTTGATGGTGGAGAGTGCCCTCTTCACGCTTTCAGCAGACAGGCACAGAGCCTGGTCGGGGGGGGGGGGGAATTTTCTGTGGGCTTGTGTTGTTTGTTGCTTCAAATCGTGCAAAGAAGCTGTTGAGGTCATTGAGCAGAGAGATGTTGTCGTTGCAGGTCTGTGATGCAGGCTTGTAATCCGTTATGGCCTGGATGCCCTGCCACAGGCTGCGCGTGTCTTTAGGTAACGCAACAATAATAAATGTATAGATTTTCTGCATGAACAGCCCCACAATGATACACGTTATATTTAAGCTGGGGAACAATACAGAATAGTGGCTTCACTTACTTTGACGAGATGTCTCTTGACGAAGTCGGAGATTCGAATTTTAGCGGTCTCTTCTTCGCGTCGAGTTAAAGCCAAGGTGACGTCGGCCAGTGCCGCGGCGTGATTGGCGCAAATCCTATGTGAGATTGGACAGTGAGTCCCCTCATTGGATAACGAGATTGCAACCTCTATGGGAATTTTAACAGCCGATCCTGAGCTAGGTGGCGCCACAGAATATGGATACAAAACTAAGGGGGCACAATATTGTAACTGAGGGGGCAATGCCCCCTTTTGCACCCTCGTGGTGCCGGGCCTAAATGCTGAGCAGGTCCCGTTGATTCTGAATTTGCTGGCAAGAGGAAAAGATGCAAGCCTGAATGGGCAATTCGGATTTATTGTTCAGGTCCGTTGTTTTTGTTTGGCTTTAATGTCGCCCATATGCAATTCCAGTGTGAACTGGTCACGGTCCTGAACTGACCCGCATGCGCAAAATAACATGTTTGTATGTATTCACAAACTCTAATCCACCGCAAAATTGTGAATTACGATCTATAGGAACGTTAAAGCCGCGTGCATTCCGATATGACTGTTCAGACTGAGGTCGCAATCTGATACAGGTCGCACCTGTATCAGATTTTGGACCACATCTGGAACTGGCCCAAATCCGATGTTATGACACTATTTACTTTCCTGAAATCAGTACAACAGCATGGGGTCTCATCAGGCTTTGGCAGCAACAAACACGGAGTGCTCCTGGGCCCAGTTGTTCAAAATGTTTAATCTGGATCAGAATTATCCGAATTTGGAAATCCCATGTTTTGCTATCCAGGACCAGGTAATCCATGTTACTTTTGTGCCGGTTTTCCAAAGCAACATTGGATTGGATCACCCTGATCCAGATTCAAACTTTTCAATATTATCAAATCCGAATCCGTCTGGTTGCACACTTCCAACATAGCACCCAAGCCATGCCTGCTGTACATGGAAAGCAGGAGCAGATGAGCGTCCAAAATCATATTTCATCCAGTGCTCCATTACTTCCGGACCAGGTGGAATTCTGTGTATAGAATTTTGATGCGCCTTTAAGAGCAGAGATGGGCAATAAATGCTGTTCGATCCGACCGCTCAACAACCAACCGGATTCGCAAAATGTGGAATTGAGAGATGACTACTGACGGATCATGGTGGAGATTAGCCCAGTCCTTAATTCAATAGAAGTGGCGACAACCGCAACCTGCGGAGAAGAAGTGGTCTCTCTCTCAGTGGTCTACCCATTGGTTTGTGGCCTGATTAATGTTCACCTACAGCCATACTGAAAAGTATCACACAGACAGCAAGAATGTGTTAGGGTACATCCATAATACTTGATAAAGATTGTATGTGTACATGTGAAACAGACTCAAGAATTAGAAAGTCCACCACACCCTCACAGTGGCATCATGTCTCAACAGACCACAACCCAGCTGACTTTGCAGCAAGGTCAATAACAGCAAACCTTCTACAACAGACAAGCTGGTTCATCAGTCCATCACTCCTGAAGTAAGCTCAACAACAGCTGTCATCACCAGTGACGCCAGGACAGTTTGATCTTGTCGAAAAAGAGCACGATACAGAGATTTGCACAGAAGTCAGTGCATTCACAACTAAAGTCACCAACAAACTTCTCAGTCCGCAACGCTTTTCCTCCTGGAAGCAGCTGATAAGGGGATGACAAGGCTCATAAGTGTGGCGAGGAGCAAGCCCAAGGCTTTAAAGCACAACCCTGAATATCCTCTAACACAAGTGAAACTGTGTCATATGGACCGTATAACAGTTGCATTCAAGGATGAAGGCAACAACCTACAAAGAGAACAAGGCTCCAGAGCAAATCCCTTGTGGAAGTTGAACCCTTTCATCGACCAGGATGCTGTGCTGAGGGTAGGTGGCCGGGTACCTCTAGCTGAGCTTCTGTTCGGTGAGACACCCGGTTTTACTTCCCAAGAAACGTCACGTCAACCCTGCTTGTGAGACAATATCTGTGACGAATCCATGAGCAGGCAGACACATGTGCAGGTAGGAACAGATTGAATGAAGGTAACAGGAAAACACAAGGTTAACTTCAAACTAAAGGTCAGTATTTACAAAAACGCCCACCAAACAAAGGAAACCACAGAGCTTATATTGAGTGCTTAACAAGACACAGGTGTGGGGAATCAGGGCAATCAGTTCTGTGGGGCTGGGTACCGTTGGAGGGCAGGTGTGGGCGTGACAGTACTCCCAGCCGCAGGACGACCCCATGGACGAGAGGTGGGACAGTCCGGACGACCCTGATGAAACTCCCGAATGAGGTTCGGGTCGAGGATGTCACCCTTGTCCTACCCAGGACCTCTCCTCTGGATCGTATCCCTCCCAGTCCACCAGGTACTGCAGGCGCCCTCCAAGTTGTCTGGACCCAAGCAAGGCCCTGACCGCGTAGGCAGGAGCGCCATCAATATCCAGAGGTGGAGGGGGGTCCAGATCGGGGTCCACGTCGGCCAGAGGCCCCGGCACCATGGGCCTAAGCCTGAGATATGGTAATGTCTAGGCAGCTGTAAAGTGAACGTCACCTCATTGACCCTCTTGGTTATCTTGAAGGGCCCAATGAACTGGGGACTGAGCTTGCGACAGGGCAAGTGGAGCTTTAGGTCCTTTGTCGAAAGCCAGACCCGGTCTCCCGGTCGATAGTCCAGGGGATCGCTTCGATGCTGATCGGCCTGTAGCTTCTGCCACCGGACTGCGTGTTGGAGACGAACATGGGCGTAATTCCAAACCTCCTCTAAGCGGCGCATCCAGTCGTCCACCGCAGGCACCTCGGTCCGGCTGGGGTGCCAGGGGAGGTTGATAGCCGAGGACAGCCTGGAAAGGGGTTAACCCAGTGGAGGAGTGGTGGAGGGAGTTATGGGCATACTCGGCCCTAGGCAAGTAGTCGGACCACTCGGTTTGGCGATCGCTGCAGTAGCTACGGAGGTACCGGCCTAACTCCTGGTTCATCCTCTCCACTTGACCGTTAGCCTGGGGGTGGTAGCTGGAGGTAAGACTCACCGATACCCTTAGCCTCTCCATGAACGCCCTCCAAACACGCAAAGTGAACTGGGGCCCCCTATCCGACACAATGTCTTCCGGGATGCCGAAGTAACGAAACACGTGCTCAAAGATGACTTCCGCAAACCGAAGAGCCTTAGGCAGGCCACTGAGGGGGATGAGCCGGCAGGCCCTGAAGAACCGGTCTACGATGACACAGACGGTGGTGAAACCCTTGGAATGGGGGAGATTGGTTACAAAGTCCACAGCAAGGTGTGACCAAGGGCATTGAGGAATAGGAAGAGGCAGGAGCTTACCAGCGGGGGCCTGGCGTGGTACCTTGGATTGGGTGCAGACTGTACAGGACCTCACGTAACGGGCAACATCCGAAGGCAGACCTGCCCACCAGTACTTCTCCATCAGCAACTGGGTGGTGCGGGTAACACCGGGGTGCCCGGCCGACAGGGAGGTGTGTGCCCAGGTGAGTAAGCGGTCCCTTACCCCAGCTGGCACGTAGAGCCGACCCGGAGGACAGGCTGGTGGTGAGGGCTCAGATTCCTGTGCCTGACGGATGTCTTCGTCACAACCCCAGAGGACGGGGGCCACGATGAGAGCCCTATTGATGATGGAACCATACTTCTCCGGGCGCTCCTCTCCGTCATGCACCCGGGAAAGAGCATCCGCCTTGACGTTCTTCGATCCAGGTCTGTAGGAGAGAGTAAAGTTAAAGCGAGCAAAAAACAAGGCCCACCTGGCCTGGCGAGGGTTAAGCCACCTGGCCTGGCGAGGGTTAAGCCGCTTAGCCCTCTGGAGGTACTCCAAGTTACGGTGGTCGGTGAGGACCAGAAATTGCTCGTTTGCCCCCTCGAGCCAGTGCCTCCGCTCCTCCAGGGCCAGCTTGACTGCCCGGAGCTCCCTGTCCCCCACATCGTAATTGGCCTCCGCCGGCGAAAGCTTCCTGGAGAAGAAGGCGCAGGGGTGCAAACGTGGCGGTACGCCCTGACGCTGGGACAGGATCACTCCAACTCCGGTCTCCGAGGTGTCCACCTCCACGATGAACTGGCGGGTCTGGGTGTCTCAGGACGGGAGCAGAGGTGAACCGTTCCTTCAGGCGACCAAAGGCCTCCGCTGCGGCCGCATTCCAATCCAGCCTGCGAGGCCCTCCCCGGCGCAGCGTGGTGAGGGGAGTCGCGATGGTACTGATGGTTCTGATGAAACGGCGATAGAAATTAGCGAACCCAAAAAAAACACTAAAGGTCCTTCACCGTCTTGGGTTCCGGCCAGGCGGTAACGACCTCCACCTTCCTGGACTCCATGCCCACCCCCTCTGGCCCTATCTCATATCCGAGGAAGGACGCGGAGGACTGGTGGACCTGACATTTCTCCAACTTGACGTAGAGGTGGTTGTTGAGAAGGCAGTGAAGCACCGCTCTTACCTGCCGGACGTGCTGGTCAAAGGTGGGGGAGTAGATCAAGATGTTGTCCAGGTAAACCACTACAACACGGCCGAGCATATCCCGGAAGACTTTGTTCATGAAGGCCTGGAACACTGAGGGAGCGTTGGCCAGCCCGAAAGGCATCACTAGATACTCGTAATGGCCTGAGGAGGTACTGAAGGCCGTCTTCTACTCGTCCCCCTTTCGGATCCGGATTAGGTTGTAGGCACTACTGAGGTCCAGCTTTGTACAGAACCGAGACCCCCGGAGCTGTTCAATGGCGGCAGGCACCAGAGGGAGGGGAATCGGATATTTCACGGTGACAGCGTTGAGTCCCCGGTGGTGAGGGGGCGCAACCTCAGGTAGCTGATCAATGGCACAGTCCCAGGGACGGTGCTCCGGGAGTCAAGTGGCCCCCTCCTGGGAGAACACCTGTTCCAGATCCCGGTACTCCTCTGGAAAGCATAACCGGGAGATCGTTGGCGGACTCTCCACTGATGTCGTTCGCACATCGAGGGGGAGACAGGTCCCTTGGCAACAAGGTCCCCAGGTAGGTTCGTGCTGCTGCAGCCATGGGAGGCCCAGCACCACCTTGTGTTGAGGGGACCAAACGACAAGCAGGGGAAGACGTTTGTTATGCCGGGCACCCACTGTGATGTCCAGGAGGTCAGTCATGTGGGTAACCCTGCCCAGGCCCAGTTGTCTACCGTCCAAGGCCTGGATAGGGATGGAGGTATCCAGGACCCGGAGAGGCAACCGCAGGGACCTGGCGAAGTCCTCATCAATAAAGTAGCCCGCCGCTCCCGAGTCCACCAGTGCTGGGCAGGAAACAACGGGAAAACAGCCTCTGAGAGAAATGGAGACCTGCACCAGCTTAAGAGAAGTGTCAGGTCTTAACACACTCACCCCTGGTTGCGGTGACGGGCCTGATCCTACTCCTGGGCCTGACAGGTCGGACTGGACATTCCGTTACCCGGTGGTTGGAACCCCCACAGTACGGGCAGAGCCCTTGCTGAAAGCGGCACAGGTGCTCCGCGGAGGGAAGACGGGACTTGTCCATCAGCTCTGACTCTGGGAAGACAGGACCCTGTGGAGGCATGCGGCGATGGCGTTGGTGGAGCAAACATCCAAGCGGATTGCGGTGGTGATGAGGGCGCCCAGGGACAGGGTGTCGTCCTTGCAGGCTAACTCTGTCTGCACCTCCTCGCTGAGACCCCTTCGAAACAGGGTGCGTAGGGCCGCTTCGTTCCAGCCGCTAGCGGCTTCTGCCGTGCGGAAAGCCAGAGCAAAATCAGCGACAGACTGTGATCCCTGTTTTAGGTCTAGCAGGCGATCCCCTCTTTCTCTGCCCTCCAGTGGGTGGTCAAACATGGAGCGGAAGCGCGTCAAAAACTCCCCATAGTCAATGCCCTCCGCACTCACACTCTCCCAGGTCGCTGTGGCCCACTCCAAGGCACGTCCGGTGAGTAGAGACACCACTGTTGCCATCTTTGAGTGGTCGGAGGTCTGGACTGTGGGAAGGTGAGCGAAGTACAGGGAGACCTGGAGAAGGAAACCCCCACATACTTGTCTGGGAGGGAGACACGGGCAGTGCCCGGAGCGCTCACCGGGCTGGGGGTCGCCAACGGGACGGCGGGCGCCACAGGAACGGTCAGCTGGTGTAACATCCGAAGTGCCTCATCCATGGCTCTGCCCAGTTGACCCAGCTGGGCTTGGTGTTCACTGAGTAACCGTCCGTGAGCTCCCACAACCTGCTGTAGGTTACGTTCCTCTGCTGCGTCTTCAGTAGGGGCGTTTTTCTGTGACGAATCCATGAGCAGGCAGACACATGTGCAGGTAGGAACAGATTGAATGAAGGTAACAGGTAAACACAAGGTTAACTTTAAACTAAAGGTCAGTACTTACAAAAACGCCCACCAAACAAAGGAAACCACAGAGCTTATATAGAGTGCTTAACAAGACACAGGTGTGGGGAATCAGGGCAATCAGTTCTGTGGGGGTAGGGACCGTTGAAGGGCAGGTGTGGGCGTGCCAATATCACCATGATGTGGCCCACCTAGGTCGTCACGTCACGGAAGGAGCACTTTGCTCTACTGATATGTGGATAATCGGCGGAAGGAAATTAGTCCAGCGTAATCCATGACTGTGCCACATGCTGCAAACTCTTGAGGAAAGCCTTAGGAGCAAAGTATGGCTAATTTACCTATGGATAGACTTGCCATGAAGCCCGCATTCACCAGAGTCACTCTAGATGTCTTCGGACCGCGGTGCGTTGTCTCACGATGAACTACAGGAGGAACAGCAGAGAACAAACGTTGGGCAGTGCTGTTTACTTGCCTGAGAACACATGCTGTTTACATAGAAGTAATAGAATCCATGTCCACCTCGAGCTTCATCAACGCCTTGAGGAGATTTTTTTCAAATACGATGCCCTTACATTGTTCTTAGATTGGACCGCAGAACCAAATTCATCGGGGCCTGTTGGAAATTGAAGATTCGCACCGGGGATCCTGAGATCCAAAATCACCTCAGCTCTGAAGGATGCTCATGGACTTTACAATGCACTGCCCTCATCTCATATGGGCGCCTCTAGGGAAAGAATGAGTGGCATCGCTCATTGGGTCTTAGATGCCATGCTGCTCCAGTCAGGACCCACTGGTCTTTCTCATGAAGTCCTCACCACGTTGATGGTAGAAGTCATGGCGATCATGAACGCCCTTTCACTGGTCCCTGTCACGACCTGTCAGATAGACCCTCTGTCTTAACACCAGCAATGCTCCTGACGCAACAGGAAGGTGTTGCACCTGCTACAGATGCCCCCTCCCTAAACTCCGCCCATGCTGCCACCATCCACATCTGGAAATGGACATAGCACGGGTCAAATAGTGCAGAGCAGCGATGATCGGAGGAAGGTTAATGCAGTCAGTGGGAAGGAGGATGAGCAGCTGCCAGAGGATAGGAGCCGAGATGCTGACAATGGTGTGAGTTGGACAGGTAGTGATCACATGGATGATGATGGTGACAATAACTGTGTTGTTGATGATCAAGGAGCTGAAGAAGCTAAAACAACCTCACAGCCAGGTCCTCTAAACGCAGACCAGGCATACCCAACCTATCCAGGGTTGTTTGAAGAGCATGTTCTCACCCCTGAACTGATCAGAGCTCTAATATAGCATTGCCCATGCTAGCTCGGGTTAAAAGAAAGCTACAGTAACTTTCCCTATGATGCAGAGCAAAGACGATTTAGTCCTATATGGTACAAGCGCAACGTTGGCAATGCATGCACAGTTGATAGGCAGTGGTTGATTTACTCTCCCCACTCAAACAGGCTCAACTGTTTTTCTTGCTGGATGTTCGCCCCCAAAAATTTAAGAAGAAAATACTTGCCGTGTTTGGCTAAATTAGGATTTTCAAAGTTTAGAAATGGTGTGGAAAAGATAGAGCAGCACGAAAGGTCCGAGGCACAAAGAAAGGCCGAGAAGACTTTTTTAATGACAAGGTTCCGCATCAGCCAAGACAGCACTCTGGTGGCAGAGCTCATCAGAGGCAAGAGGGAGCAGATCGATCGTAACAGAAAGATTTTGCATCGGCTGATTGACACAACACTCTTGTTCGCTCGACAGGGCCTAGCATTTTGGGGTCACAGGCAATATGCTGGGCTGGGTGCCCCCAACTCAAATGAGGGCAACTATTTAGAGCTTATAAAACTGCTTGCACATTTTGATTGCATACTTGAGCATCACCTGCGGAACCCGGTGGGACGTGTGACATACCTGAGCCGCGATACGACCCCTTGTTTTGCAATGTCGTTACGTGACGTTATTATAGCTAGGTAGCTAACGTTTTCCAGCTTGCTTTATCATAGCTGTTTAGGTAGCTCCACTATGTATGCTATACTTAGGTACTGTATGTTAGTTAGTGAGCTCCTCAGCAAGAGACATTTTGGGAGATAAGAGTAAACAAACATTGGTAATAGTTTATTGTGGTTACGTAATATCCTATATTTATACCGGCAAGTGGTCGTTTACACGTGTATTTTTGTTCCAGGCCTATCGGAAAGTCCCGCCTTTGTCCGCAAACCCCAGTTCCACCAGCTCTTTTGTCTACTCCATTCCCTCATGAGGAGGGTCAGGACAGGTGCGATGGGAATCCGAAGGGATGGCGGAGGTTTGCTCTACAGTGTCTTCGGGATATCAAATGTGGTCCTACTACCTACAGGTCGGAACATTCCAAGGTTCTCTATATCCTGAGATGGCTTAGCGGTAGAGCGCAGAACTGGGGAATCTTATTCTGGAAGCAGCAGACCCCTGCCTGATTGAACACTAAACTGTTTATCAAGGAGCTGAGGAGTCAATTTGATATTTCAGTCTCTCCAAAGCCATCCCCAGCTTATGTTCCAGAAACCGTGGTCACTCACGTGCCTGTTCCAGCACCTGTGGTCACTCACGTGCCTATTCCAGCACCTGTGGTCACTCCAGAGGCACCTAAGGTCACTGCTAAGCCCGTTCCAGTGCCCGCTGCTACTGCAAAGCCTGTTCCAGCGTCCGCCATCACTGCCAAACACATTGAAGATCCTTCCAGGGGGCGAGCCGTCGTACCGGTCCCGGAAATTTCCAGGCGGGGGATCCCGAGCCCCAGTCCCAGGCCTCTTCAGGGGGCGTGCCGAGAGCGGATACGGAGGGTGATGGCTCTGAGTCATTAAAGCTCACTGTTGAGCCTTCTGGCAGTGTTGTGAGATTAATTCAAGGAAACATCCAGGATGGAAGGTGCCCACTTGAAAATCACAATGACATGTCTACTCTCAACCCAAATCCATTCTTAATATTGGAATAATGGGTAATAGATATTCATCATCATCTTCGTCCGCTTATCCGATCGGGTCGCGGAGGTAGTAGTTCCAGTAGAGAGCCCCATACTTCCCTTTCCTGGGCCACATCCGCCAGCTCTGACTGGGGGATTCCAAGGCGCTCCCCGACCAGCATGGAGATATAATCCCTCCACCTGGTCCTTGGTCTGCCCCGTGGCCTCCGCCCAGCTGGACGTGCCTGGAACACCTCCCTAGGGAGGCGGCCAGGTGGCATCCTAACTAGATGCCCGAACCACCTCAACTGGCTCCTTTCTACGCAAAGAAGCAGCAGATCTACTCCGAGTCCCTCGCGGATGACTGAACTTCTCACCCTATCCCTAAGGGAGAAGCCAGCCACCCTCCGGAGGAAACTCATTTCGGCCGCTTGTATCCGTGATCTCGTTCTTTCGGTCATGACCCATCCTTCATGACCATAGGTGAGAGTAGGAACAAAGATAGACCGGAAGATTGAGAGCTTTGCCTTTTGGCTCAACTCTCTCTTCGTTACAACGGTGCGATACAGCGACTGCAATACTGCTCCCGCTGCTCTGATTCTCCGGCCCAACTCACGTTCCATTTTCCCGTCACTCGAGAACAAAACCTCAAGATACTTAAACTCCTTCACTTGGGGTAAGGACTCATTCCCTACCTGGAGTAAACACTCCATCGGTCTCCTGCTGAGAACCATGGCCTCAGACTTGGAGGTGCTGATCTTCATCCCAGCCGCTTCACACTTGGCTGCAAATCGATCCAATGAGTGCTGAAGGTCGCAGGCTGATGGCGCCATCAGTACCACATCATCCGCAAAAAGCAGTGACGTGATCCCTAGCTCACCAAGCTGCAGCCCTCCTCCCCCGCGGCTGCGCCTTGAAATCCTGTCCATGAATGTCACAAACAGAATCGGTGACAAAGCGCAGCCCTGTAGGAGACCAACCCTCACCGGAAACGAGTTTGACTTACTGCCGAGAATCCGGACACAGCTTTCGCTTTGGGAGTACAGAGATTGGATGGCCCTAAGTAGTGACCCCCTCACCCCATACTCCCGCAGCACCTCCCACAATAGCTCCCTGGGGATCTGGTCATACGCCTTCTCCAAATCTACAAAACACATGTAGACCGGATAGTCATACTCCCAGGCCCCCTCCAGGATTCTTGAGAGAGTAAAAAGTTGGTCCTTTGTTCCACGCCCTGGTCGGAAACCGCATTGTTCCTCTTCAATCCGAGGTTCGACTATCGGCCGGACCCTCCTTTCCAACACCCTAGAGTAAACTTTCCCGGGGAGGCTGAGTAATGTGATGCCCCTATAATTAGCACACACTCTCCGGTCCCCCTTTTTGAAGAGGGGAACCACCACCCCGGTCTGCCACTCCTTAGGTGCTGTTCCTGACCTCCACGCAATGTTGATGAGACGTGTCATCCATGACAGTCCCTCAACACCCAGAGCCTTCAGCATTTCAGGGCGGATCTCATCAACCCCTGGGGCTTTGCCACTGTGGAGTTGTTTGACTACCTCAGTGACCTACACCAGGGAAATTGGCGTTGATCCCCAGTCATCCTCTAGCTCCGCCTCAACCATAGAGGGGGGATTTGTCGGGTTTAGGAGTTCCTCAAAGTGCTCCTTCTACCGTCCCATCACCTGATCAGTTGAAGTCAACAGCGTCCCATCCTTGCTGTATACAGCTTGAATGCTTCCCTGCTTTCCCCTCCTGAGGTGCCGGATGGTTTTCCAGAACAACTTTGGTGCCAGCCTAAAGTCCTTCTCCATGGCTTCTCCGAACTCCTCCCACACCCGCTGCTTCGCCTCTGCCACCGCCGAGGCTGCAGTCCTCCGTGCCTGTCGATACCTTGCAGCTGCTTCCGGAGTCCCCCGGGATAACATATCCCGGAAGGCTTCCTTCTTCAGTCGGACGGCTCCCCTGACCCCTGGTGTCCACCAGGGTGTTCGGGGATTACCGCCCCTTGAGGCACCCAAGACCTTGAGACCACAACTCTCAGACGCGGCTTTAGCAATGGAGGCTTTGAACATTGCCCACTCTGGTTCTATGCCCCCAGCCCCCACAGGGATGCAAGAGAAGCTCCGCCGGAGGTGTGAGTTGAAGGCCTCCCGTACCGGGGCCTCCTCCAGACGTTCCCAGTTCACCCGCACTACACGTTTGGGCTTACCAGGTCTGTCCAGAGGCTTCCCCGGCCACCTGACCCAACTCACCACCAGATGGTGATCAGTTGACAGCTCTGCCCCTCTCTTTACCCGAGTGTCCAAAACATAGGGCCTCAGATCCGATGACACGATAACAAAATCGATCATTGACCTTCTGCCCAGGGTGCTCTGGTACCAAGTACACTTATGAGCATCCTTATGTTCGAACATGGTGTTCGTTATGGCCAGTCCATGACTAGCACAGAAGTCCAATAACAAGCCACCACTCGGGTTCAGATCCGGGCGGCCGTGCCTCCCAATCACGCCCCTCCAAGTGTCTCCATCATTGCCCACATGTGCGTTGAAGTCTCCCAGTAAGACTACGGAGTCCCCACCAGGAGCCCTATGCAGGACTCCATCCAGGGTCTCCAAGAAGGCCGAATACTCCACACTACTGTTTGGCGCATAGGCGCAGACAACAGTCAGAGTTTTCCCCCCCGCGACCCGCAGGCGTAGGGAGGCGACCCTCTCATCCACCGGGATAAACTCCAACATAGAGGCACTCAGCCGGGGACTTATAAGTATCCCCACTCCCGCCTTGCGCCTCGCACCTTGGGCCACTCCGGAGAAGAATAGAGTCCAACCCCTGTCCAGGATTGAGGTACCAGAGCCGAGGCTGTGCGTAGAGGTAAGCCCCACCAGATCCAACTGGTAGCGCTCCACCTCCCGCACAAGCTTCCGGCTCTTTCCATCCCAGAGAGGTGACGTTCCACGTCCCCAAAGCCAGCCTCTGCCACCCAGGTCTGGTCCGTCCGAGACCCTCTACCTTCACTACCACCTTTTGGCAGCGCACCCGACCCCATTGGTTCTTCCCGCAGGTGGTGAGCCCACGGGACGGAGAAGTTAAGATGACGATGGTGTTTTCCACGTTGCTTCTTCGGGCTGTGCCCGGCCGGGCTCCGTGGCAAGCCAGGCCACCAGGCGCTCGCTGACGGGTCCTCCTCCTGGGCCTGGCTCCAGGAGGGGACCCCGGGCTTCCTCCGGGCCGGGTATCTATACTTCTTCCTCGCTTGTCCATGAGGTGTTTTTGGGACCATTCTTTGTCTGGCCCCTCGCCTGAGAAAAAATTGCCATGGGAGACCCTACCAGGAACACAAGGTTCCAGGCAATACAGCCCTCAGGTTCACAGAGGCACACAAACCTCTCCACCACGTTACGGTGATGGTCCCCAGGAGAGGTAATAGATATTATAATAATAATATTAATATTAATAATTTTGGTGTCTTGAAAAAACGCTACAACACCGTTATCCAATGCATTTTGAAATGAACATAGGTGAGACTCCAATCCTAGTTTAGAAATTATGCTATTTATCTTTGTTCCAGTTCATGTCTTGCCTATTTACATAATATTTTGCAATAACGGACAGATTATTGTTAACAGTTTTCCCAGAAGCTTCACACACCTGTGAACAGTGACTTGTCAAACTGATTTTCTGCTGTTGATCCAGATCCCTTTTTTTAAATGAAAAGGTTTTAAGGCATTTTCGCTCTATTTAGGTAGGACAGTAGGTGAACAGTAAAGATGGGACAGAGAAAGGGGAAAACTTGCAGCATAGGGCCCGGGCTGGAATCAAACCTGGGCCGCTGCGTTAAGGACTGCAGTATGCGCCTTAACCCGGGCCACCTCTGATCCAAATCCCTTTAACCTCAGGAACAGGTGTATGCAGCCATATAATGTTGCCTTCATTGTATCAGCTAGATGATTGCCTTTACTGATTCATTGTATTACCACCAAAATAGCTAAACATAACGTTTCAGGTTTTTTTTAAGTCAGCAATATGTGTTTACATTGTCATTGTTCAAAAACAGCCCAGCTGGACTGTATTCTGGCATCTGTTGTTCATCAATTATTTGCATAAAAGAGTCACATTACTTATTCACAAAATTATTCTTAAAAATGTTACCAACTGAAATGGTCATGTTTTTACTCATTGTAATGACATTGTGTGGTATGACATTGTTCTCCATCGTCATTTATTCAACATGGCAACATGACATTATTGGTGTGTTGTGAAGACCACATGACTTTATGTCCCCACAGAAATCAAATGAAGAGTTTATTACTTGCTCAACAATCCTTTAGGAACCCTGGTGAGGGGACAGCAGAACAAAGGTTCCGTATTTTTACATTTGGTTGACGTGAATTTTACATAACTTTATGCTACAATGATTGTCTGCAAAATAGAATGTGATAATCTGTCATTTTGAGTGTAACATTTCTTTGCAGCACATGGAAATATACACCTCTGTAATGGAGAACTCCTCATTCGTAACATATATTTTACTGTCTGCATATTACGGAATGGAAAGTCTCAAGCCCTTGTACTTCTGCATTTTCATGATTTTGTACATTGTCATTATTGTTGAAAATGTTTTACTTATTGGAATAATATACACTGAAAAAGCATTGCACCAGCCAATGTTTATGTTTCTGTGTAACATGGGAGCTAATGGCCTTTATGGAAGCACTGCTTTATTGCCGCCATTACTGACAAATTTGTTATCAAATTCTTATGAAATATCTTTGCCTTGCTGCCAAACACAGATCTATAGTTTACACACATATGCTATCGTTGAATTTACAATTCTAGCAGTAATGAGTTATGATAGATACGTGGCCATATGCTGTCCACTGCAGTATCACACAATCATGTCACTGACTAAAGTGTATAAACTTATTGTATTCAGTTGGCTTTACCCCTTAGTAGCATTTTTCTTATTTTTCCTTTTAACTCTTCGGCTAAAGTTTTGTGCAAATACTATTGATAAGTTATACTGCATTAATTATTCCTTGGTAAAGCTGTCCTGTACGGATACAACTATTGTTAACATTGTGGGTTTGCTAAGTTTAATTGTATATACTGTCCCCCAACTAATTATGATTCTTTACTCATATGCACATATCCTGAGAGTAAGTGTTTGGTCTTCCAAAGAATCAAAGAAGAAAGCTCTTCAAACTTGCACTCCACATCTTTTTGCACTGATCAACTACTCTGTGGGATGCTTTTTTGAAATACTGCAAAGTCGATTTAATACAGGTTATTTACCTTACACAACTCAAATATTTATGTCCATTTACTTCTTAATATTCCCCCCTTTCTTTAATCCCGCAATTTATGGTGTCAGTATTCAGGCAATACGAACACCACTCTTTAAGCTGTTGAAAAATAAGAATAGGTTATCTCCAACAAAGTAGATAAAAGAGGAGATAAGATTAAGATGATTAGTTTGTTCTGTTTACAGGATGCATCGTTTATTAAAAAAAATTGCTTTTTCATAATGCTGTAATAACTGATTCAATGTTATGTTTCAAGGGTATAAATATACATGTTCTAAATAAATGTAAAGAAGAAAAAAAACTTGTAATACAGAAAGGTTCTTATTCAAAGTGGAAATATGCTACTGTAACTAATGTCTTCTATCATCCTCCCTGCGTACAGAATCATCTTGTATCATTCAAGATTTTTTAAATATACCTAAATGCTTGCAATCTTGCCACCATGTTTGCTCTCGGATCTTATATTAACTAAATCAGGAAGTATAGTTTTTATGTAATGTAATTCATTGTTGCTTTATATTTACATAGTGTCATTGTAATTGGTTCACGTTGTTTGGTTGATGTAATATCGTGAGTTTTGGCACAAATGCACTTGTGAGCTACGTTGTGCCTGCCACTTCTTTGGACCAAGTTGGCTAGTCAGTCAGTGAACTCTTGGTCGCACAAGTACATTCACTTGCTCTGCACTTATGCTTCCTCTGCTCTTACGTGCCTGTCATTAAGCATAAGTTCTATTTTCACAGTGTGACAAAAAAAAGAGAGTAATTGACCAGCCTTAAGGAACTTCTTGGACAATGTACAGACATAGATAGATAACAAAACAAAAAAAAGATAACCCTACTGCCTTGTAGCTAAAGGTTTACTCTAGTTGGAATTGCCTATTTCGTACAACCTTAAGCCTTAAGCCTTCTTGTGAAGCGCTACAATGTTCCCAAGTATAGACAGAGACAGGGTCACTTTGCCATTACGGCTCCTTTGCTTTCAAACAGTTTACAGGAAAATATGAGACTAGCTGATTGTTCCTAAAAATCTTATTTTACAGAGTATTCAGCTTTTCTCAACTTAAATCTTGTTTTAATTGTCTTAATTAATTTAGGTTATATTTTGTTTGAAGTTGAACTTATCTGTTTTGTTGTCTGTGTTTCATCTTAGCTTTTTTTATTTCTCCAAAACGGATTTAAAATTATGAGAACATACTTCTTTCCTCAACAGGGACTCTAGATAGAGTTAGGCGATAGGAGTTTTTCCACTTAAAGTTTTAGAAATAAATCTATACCAGTGTGCCTGATGCAACCTTCTACATAATAATAAAAAAAATTTAAAACTATGATTTTGTTTTTACTACAGCTCAGCAGGCTTAAGACCAATGTGTTTTACTGAGTAAATGTATTATAAAAAATGAAAATATCTGAACACTTGCATGCGTGAAGCAGTAGACCCAATTTGGAAAAATGTTGGGTGCCCGAGAGATACATACGCCCCCCCCCCCCCCCCCCCCCTAGCGGCTGAAATACGTCACTACATTAAGTCTAAAACACGGACGCCAAGCCAACACACGACACGCATTGACATCAGTCATAAATGTCTGCCCCCCCTTCCCCCCAGCGCTAATGCCAGACCCCAGCAAGCCATCGCCACCTCAGTAGACAGTATGCGGTATGCACGTATTGAGTATATAGTAGATAGTACTGAAGTATGTGGTAACGAACACAGTTTATGTGTGATTAGAAACTACGACTCTGTTGAAGACCTCTGACGCCCCCTACTGGGCCTGTCTGCTAGATGACTGGAAATGCAAAAGGTTGAAATTAATACAAATAAGCAAAGAAAAGAGCCCTAAGCACACATGCCAAACTTTAAGACACTGCTTATTACATTTTGGTCAATACCTGCGTATCATTTATACTCTGATGAATATCATTTAACCAACTTTCCAGTAATTAAATATGCAGTGGACTCATTCAGACACTTCTGGCATGGGGCTCTGACATGGAGGAAAATGTAAAAATTGCTTTACGGCAAAAAGAAAGCACTTCATTAAAACAAGTAAAATATTTAGATGGGAGCAGAGAAAAATCGACTGATGAAAGTTTAGCCATAGACAGACTTTTACAATGTTTTGAGAAATATTGGATGCAAGAGGCAATATTTTAAAGCTAAAAGAAAATCCTCAGCTGTTTCAAAATGTCTTTATATATCGCTAAATATGGAGGGGAATAGTTATTCCCACTGGGGATAACTACATAATTGATAGGCCTACACAGATCATTATTTACTGTAGCGTCAACGTCGTAACTTAACATTTCTTGCCTCCCTTGGCATTGTGCTGAATCGCTACAGCTTGTGGCAGTGCATTGAGCACACAGGAAAGCGTTAACACAGTTATAGTCTCACCACTGTACTATTTTTTGTTACGTTGTCAAAAAAAATGGCACAAGAGATGGCATCGTTAGGGAAAAATAAGACAGACAGTGTAAAATAATAATATTATTATTATAAAAAAAAATGTGATATATATATATATTTTATTTTTACAGCATTTGTCACTTTTTCCCCTTCAAATTTCGAGGAGTCATTGCCTCCTCTGACGAGCCGCGTCTGCCCGCGCTTTCAAAATATCTTTACACATCTGACTATGATATTTCTAACTACAAATAGATAGGAAAATTTGCGTTTTCAGAGAAAGTTTAGAAAGATAACTCCAACGTTGCGTCCCAAATGGCATAGTACTACTTTTCGTTCGTACTGCAGCTTCACTTACGAAGTACACCGCATGCAGAAATTGGGACTTATATATTTTTCTGGCATAGGCCTACTAAATAGGACGGTAGTATATGGTGGGAAAATGCTACTACACTACCACTCCGACCCCAACTGCCACCACGGGTTAGACGGGCCTGCTAATCTAAGGGCGATGTATGTATCTGTGTTCCCTGCCCTCCGTTTTTTCTATAAAGCAACCGTCGTTGACTGGGATGACATAACATCAGTAAATGTCTATGCCCCCAGCCCCCACAGGGATGCAAGAGAAGCTCCGCCGTAGGTGTGAGTTGAAGGCCCCCTTACCGGGGCCTCCTCCAGACGTTCCCAGTTCACCCGCACTACACGTTTGGGCTTACCAGGTCTGTCCAGAGGCTTCCCCGGCCACCTGACCCAACTCACCACCAGATGGTGATCAGTTGACAGCTCTGCCCCTCTCTTTACCCGAGTGTCCAAAACATAGGGCCTCAGATCCGATGACACGATAACAAAATCGATCATTGACCTTCTGCCCAGGGTGCTCTGGTACCAAGTACACTTATGAGCATCCTTATGTTCGAACATGGTGTTCTTTATGGCCAGTCCATGACTAGCACAGAAGTCCAATAACAAGCCACCACTCGGGTTCAGATCCGGGCGGCCGTTCCTCCCAATCACGCCCCTCCAAGTGTCTCCATCATTGCCCACATGTGCGTTGAAGTCTCCCAGTAAGACTACGGAGTCCCCACCAGGAGCCTTATGCAGGACTCCATCCAGGGTCTCCAAGAAGGCCGAATACTCCACACTGCTGTTTGGCGCATAGGCGCAGACAACAGTCAGAGTTTTCCCCCCCGCGACCCGCAGGCGTAGGTAGGCGACCCTCTCATCCACCGGGACAAACTCCAACATAGAGGCACTCAGCCGGGGACTTATAAGTATCCCCACTCCCGCCTTGCGCCTCGCACCTTGGGCCACTCCGGAGAAGAATAGAGTCCAACCCCTGTCCAGGATTGAGGTACCAGAGCCGAGGCTGTGCGTAGAGGTAAGCCCCACCAGATCCAACTGGTAGCGCTCCACCTCCCGCACAAGCTTCGGCTCTTTCCATCCCAGAGAGGTGACGTTCCACGTCCCCAAAGCCAGCCTCTGCCACCCAGGTCTGGTCCGTCCAGACCCTCTACCTTCACTCCACCTTTCTGGCAGCGCACCCGACCCCATTGGTTCTTCCCACAGGTGGTGAGCCCACGGGACGGAGAAGTTAAGATGACGATGGTGTTTTCCACGTTGCTTCTTCGGGCTGTGCCCGGCCGGGCTCCGTGGCAAGCCAGGCCACCAGGCGCTCGCTGACGGGTCCTCCTCCTGGGCCTGGCTCCAGGAGGGGACCCCGGGCTTCCTCCGGGCCGGGTATCTATACTTCTTCCTCGCTTGTCCATGAGGTGTTTTTGGGACCATTCTTTGTCTGGCCCCTCGCCTGAGAAAAAATTGCCATGGGAGACCCTACCAGGAACACAAGGTTCCAGGCAATACAGCCCTCAGGTTCACAGAGGCACACAAACCTCTCCACCACGTTACGGTGATGGTCCCCAGGAGAGGTAATAGATATTATAATAATAATATTAATATTAATAATTTTGGTGTCTTGAAAAAACGCTACAACACCGTTATCCAATGCATTTTGAAATGAACATAGGTGAGACTCCAATCCTAGTTTAGAAATTATGCTATTTATCTTTGTTCCAGTTCATGTCTTGCCTATTTACATAATATTTTGCAATAACGGACAGATTATTGTTAACAGTTTTCCCAGAAGCTTCACACACCTGTGAACAGTGACTTGTCAAACTGATTTTCTGCTGTTGATCCAGATCCCTTTTTTAAATGAAAAGGTTTTAAGGCATTTTCGCTCTATTTAGGTAGGACAGTAGGTGAACAGTAAAGATGGGACAGAGAAAGGGGAAAACTTGCAGCATAGGGCCCGGGCTGGAATCAAACCTGGGCCGCTGCGTTAAGGACTGCAGTATACGCCTTAACCCGGGCCACCTCTGATCCAAATCCCTTTAACCTCAGGAACAGGTGTATGCAGCCATATAATGTTGCCTTCATTGTATCAGCTAGATGATTGCCTTTACTGATTCATTGTATTACCACCAAAATAGCTAAACATAACGTTTCAGGTTTTTTTTAAGTCAGCAATATGTGTTTACATTGTCATTGTTCAAAAACAGCCCAGCTGGACTGTATTCTGGCATCTGTTGTTCATCAATTATTTGCATAAAAGAGTCACATTACTTATTCACAAAATTATTCTTAAAAATGTTACCAACTGAAATGGTCATGTTTTTACTCATTGTAATGACATTGTGTGGTATGACATTGTTCTCCATCGTCATTTATTCAACATGGCAACATGACATTATTGGTGTGTTGTGAAGACCACATGACTTTATGTCCCCACAGAAATCAAATGAAGAGTTTATTACTTGCTCAACAATCCTTTAGGAACCCTGGTGAGGGGACAGCAGAACAAAGGTTCCGTATTTTTATATTTGGTTGACGTGAATTTTACATAACTTTATGCTACAATGATTGTCTGCAAAATAGAATGTGATAATCTGTCATTTTGAGTGTAACATTTCTTTGCAGCACATGGAAATATACACCTCTGTAATGGAGAACTCCTCATTTGTAACACATATTTTACTGTCTGCATATTACGGAATGGAAAGTCTCAAGCCCTTGTACTTCTGCATTTTCATGATTTTGTACATTGTCATTATTGTTGAAAATGTTTTACTTATTGGAATAATATACACTGAAAAAGCATTGCACCAGCCAATGTTTATGTTTCTGTGTAACATGGGAGCTAATGGCCTTTATGGAAGCACTGCTTTATTGCCGCCATTACTGACAAATTTGTTATCAAATTCTTATGAAATATCTTTGCCTTGCTGCCAAACACAGATCTATAGTTTACACACATATGCTATCGTTGAATTTACAATTCTAGCAGTAATGAGTTATGATAGATACGTGGCCATATGCTGTCCACTGCAGTATCACACAATCATGTCACTGACTAAAGTGTATAAACTTATTGTATTCAGTTGGCTTTACCCCTTAGTAGCATTTTTCTTATTTTTCCTTTTAACTCTTCGGCTAAAGTTTTGTGCAAATACTATTGATAAGTTATACTGCATTAATTATTCCTTGGTAAAGCTGTCCTGTACGGATACAACCATTGTTAACATTGTGGGTTTGCTAAGTTTAATTGTATATGCTGTCCCCCAACTAATTATGATTCTTTACTCATATGCACATATCCTGAGAGTAAGTGTTTGGTCTTCCAAAGAATCAAAGAAGAAAGCTCTTCAAACTTGCACTCCACATCTTTTTGCACTGATCAACTACTCTGTGGGATGCTTTTTTGAAATATTGCAAAGTCGATTTAATACAGGTTATTTACCTTACACAACTCAAATATTTATGTCCATTTACTTCTTAATATTCCCTCCTTTCTTTAATCCCGCAATTTATGGTGTCAGTATTCAGGCAATACGAACACCACTCTTTAAGCTGTTGAAAAATAAGAATAGGTTATCTCCAACAAAGTAGATAAAAGAGGAGATAAGATTAAGATGATTAGTTTGTTCTGTTTACAGGATGCATTGTTTATTAAAAAAAATTGCTTTTTCATAATGCTGTAATAACTGATTCAATGTTATGTTTCAAGGGTATAAATATACATGTTCTAAATAAATGTAAAGAAGAAAAAAAAACTTGTAATACAGAAAGGTTCTTATTCAAAGTGGAAATATGCTACTGTAACTAATGTCTTCTATCATCCTCCCTGCGTACAGAATCATCTTGTATCATTCAAGATTTTTTAAATATACCTAAATGCTTGCAATCTTGCCACCATGTTTGCTCTCGGATCTTATATTAACTAAATCAGGAAGTATAGTTTTTATGTAATGTAATTCATTGTTGCTTTATATTTACATAGTGTCATTGTAATTGGTTCACGTTGTTTGGTTGATGTAATATCGTGAGTTTTGGCACAAATGCACTTGTGAGCTACGTTGTGCCTGCCACTTCTTTGGACCAAGTTGGCTAGTCAGTCAGTGAACTCTTGGTCGCACAAGTACATTCACTTGCTCTGCACTTATGCTTCCTCTGCTCTTACGTGCCTGTCATTAAGCATAAGTTCTATTTTCACAGTGTGACAAAAAAAGAGAGTAATTGACCAGCCTTAAGGAACTTCTTGGACAATGTACAGACATAGATAGATAACAAAACAAAAAAAAGATAACCCTACTGCCTTGTAGCTAAAGGTTTACTCTAGTTGGAATTGCCATTTTCGTACAACCTTAAGCCTTAAGCCTTCTTGTGAAGCGCTACAATGTTCCCAAGTATAGACAGAGACAGGGTCACTTTGCCATTACGGCTCCTTTGCTTTCAAACAGTTTACAGGAAAATATGAGACTAACTGATTGTTCCTAAAAATCTTATTTTACAGAGTATTCAGCTTTTCTCAACTTAAATCTTGTTTTAATTGTCTTAATTAATTTAGGTTATATTTTGTTTGAAGTTGAACTTATCTGTTTTGTTGTCTGTGTTTCATCTTAGCTTTTTTTATTTCTCCAAAACGGATTTAAAATTATGAGAACATACTTCTTTCCTCAACAGGGACTCTAGATAGAGTTAGGCGATAGGAGTTTTTCCACTTAAAGTTTTAGAAATAAATCTATACCAGTGTGCCTGATGCAACCTTCTACATAATAATAAAAAAAATTTAAAACTATGATTTTGTTTTTACTACAGCTCAGCAGGCTTAAGACCAATGTGTTTTACTGAGTAAATGTATTATAAAAAATGAAAATATCTGAACACTTGCATGCGTGAAGCAGTAGACCCAATTTGGAAAAATGTTGGGTGCCCGAGAGATACATACGCCCCCCCCCCCCCCCCCCCCCCCCCCCCCCCCTCCCCCTAGCGGCTGAAATACGTCAGTACATTAAGTCTAAAATACGGACGCCAAGCCAACACACGACACGCATTGACATCAGTCATAAATGTCTGCCCCCCCTTCCCCCCAGCGCTATTGCCAGACCCCAGCAAGCCATCGCCACCTCAGTAGACAGTATGCGGTATGCACGTATTGAGTATATAGTAGATAGTACTGAAGTGTGTGGTTACGAACACAGTTTATGTGTGATTAGAAACTACGACTCTGTTGAAGACCTCTGACGCCCCCTACTGGGCCTGTCTGCTACATGACTGGAAATGCAAAAGGTTGAAATTAATACAAATAAGCAAAGAAAAGAGCCCTAAGCACACATGCCAAACTTTAAGACACTGCTTATTACATTTTGGTCAATACCTGCGTATCATTTATACTCTGATGAATATCATTTAACCAAATTTCCAGTAATTAAATATGCAGTGGACTCATTCAGACACTTCTGGCATGGGGCTCTGACATGGAGGAAAATGTAAAAATTGCTTTACGGCAAAAAGAAAGCACTTCATTAAAACAAGTAAAATATTTAGATGGGAGCAGAGAAAAATCGACTGATGAAAGTTTAGCCATAGACAGACTTTTACAATGTTTTGAGAAATATTGGATGCAAGAGGCAATATTTTAAAAAAGCTAAAAGAAAATCCTCAGCTGTTTCAAAATGTCTTTATATATAGCTAAATATGGAGGGGATTAGTTATTCCCACTGGGGATAACTACATAATTGATAGGCCTACACAGATCATTATTTACTGTAGCGTCAACGTCGTAACTTAACATTTCTTGCCTCCCTTGGCATTGTGCTGAATCGCTACAGCTTGTGGCAGTGCATTGAGCACACAGGAAAGCGTTAACACCGTTATAGTCTCACCACTGTACTATTTTTTGTTACGTTGTCAAAAAAAAATGGCACAAGAGATGGCATCGTTAGGGAAAAATAAGACAGACAGTGTAAAATAATAATATTATTATTATAAAAAAAAATGTGATATATATATATATATTTTATTTTTACAGCATTTGTCACTTTTTCCCCTTCAAATTTCGAGGAGTCATTGCCTCCTCTGACGAGCCGCGTCTGCCCGCGCTTTCAAAATATCTTTACACATCTGACTATGATATTTCTAACTACAAATAGATAGGAAAATTTGCGTTTTCAGAGAAAGTTTAGAAAGATAACTCCAACGTTGCGTCCCAAATGGCATAGTACTACTTTTCGTTCGTACTGCAGCTTCACTTACGAAGTACACCGCATGCAGAAATTGGGACTTATATATTTTTCTGGCATAGGCCTACTAAATAGGACGGTAGTATATGGTGGGAAAATGCTACTACACTACCACTCCGACCCCAACTGCCACCACGGGTTAGACGGGCCTGCTAATCTAAGGGCGATGTATGTATCTGTGTTCCCTGCCCTCCGTTTTTTCTATAAAGCAACCGTCGTTGACTGGGATGACATAACATCAGTAAAAAAAAGGTTTGCCCCTCCCAGCACTAATGCCAAACTTCGCCTATGGGTGAGAGCCCTCCTGGCAAAATGTCAACATGGTTGGAGAAGAACGCACATGGATGCACTTTCTGATCTTCCCTACTCCATAGCCAGAGAACTGCTCCAACACCTGACTCGGAGGCATCCACCTCTACAATGAAGGGTGGAGCAGGATCTAGCAGGCAAAGAATGAGCGTAGATTTGCGCTTGAAGCAGGTTGAAGGCTTGAGAAGCTTCTATGGTCCATTTGAAAGGTCTGGAGGATTTCTTGGTGAGATCAGTTAGAGGACTCGCAAGTGATCTAAAGATGCAAATAAACCGCCTGTAGAATTGGGCAAATCCTTGGAAGATTTGTACTTCTGAGACAATGCCGGACAGCTCAGATCTCCACTTTATCCATTTCAAAGATCCCTTTCGACAAGATGCACCCTTGGAGATATTTAAACTCACACTTTTTAGCTTTCACGTAGATCTGGTTCTGGAGTATATGTTGAAGAACCCTCCGGACATGTTTTCTACAGGTACTGGAGAATATAAGGATGTCATCCAAGTAAATATGGACTAACCTGCCCAGCCTCTCCTGCAGGACATCATTGATGAGACTCTGGAAGACTGCTGGGGCTTTGGTAAGGCCCGTTGGGGGTGCTGAAAGCAGTCTTCCATTCATCACCCTCCTGGATCCTGATCAGGTTATACGCATTCCAAAGATCATGATGTTCTCTGAAGCCTCTCAAATTCCGTATGCATCAATGGAAGAGGGTACCTGTTCTGCACTGTGATCTTGTTTAGTCATGGTAATTGATGCAGAGTCAAAGTCCATATGTCTTCTTCCCAGCGACAAAAAAACCTGCTCCGGTGGGTGAGGTGGAGGGACGAATTAACCCAGGGTCAAGGGACTCTTGGATGTAGGCCTCCCATTACTTTCTGTTCAGGTTCTGGCGAATGTCCCACCAGAGGGGGAGTAGATCATGGCAGCAAGTCCATAGACAAATCAAAGGGGCGATGAAGAATGGATGCCCTAAGTTTGATAAAGACTGCTGCCAAGTCATGGTACTCGAGAGGGACTTTGGATATGTCCTGAACTGACCCGCATACGCAAAGTAACATGTTCGTAGGCTAGCTTATATGTATTCACAAACTCCAAACCAGTGCAGAATTGTGAATGTCAATCTAGAGTGACATAAAAGTTGCATGGATTCCGAATTGACTGTTCAGACTGAGGTCGCATTGCAAAAAATCTTTACTATATCCGATTTAGTACCACATACGGTACTAAAGAACAAAACTGACCTGAGTCACATATGAGCAAAACAAATGATTTAGGCCACTTTTGGTGTGAACGTAACCATAGTAATCAGGCTTGGAATGCAAGGCAAGATATTCCAGATTTTACTGGTGGTTCTGAAATGCATACAAACAGAAATAACACAAGTCAAATCAAACTTGGGCCTTGAAAAGCAACACAGGTGATAATACTAAACATTACGAGCGGAGAGCAGTCAATTGGGCTTTATTTGCAATGGCATGGCTACACAATTAAGATCTGTGTTAATTGTTATTGTTCTTGTACACTACAACTGCTGCAATACCTGGAGAGGGCAGATGAGAGATTCTTGCAGCACAGTAGGCTCATGGTGGCAGTGATGGAGGCTCAATCCCACAAATGACTGCACATTAACCAAACTGAAGTGTTAAACGTTTATTGAGATTGCACTCATGTTTACTGCAATGCATTCTACACTTTTACATGTACTTTCATGTATTGTTCAAAATAAACCAATTTCCTAAATAGACTTGTCTGCTTCAGTATGCTTAATCAACAGAGAAACATATCATATAAGTTATAACTGTTTAGATGTCTTCGAACATTAAAACAGAACAGGTAGGGTTACAAAACTGTGGCAGGGTAACCAGCTGTGGCCTGGCGTTGTGTGTGCGGTTTATTTGATTGATTTAATAAAAGGGTGACTCCCAACGCCATACTCTGGGTTCGGACCCGATCTGTGGCTAGAACACCAACAACAGCAACACGTTTCACATGATACTTAGTATCTAAAGGATGCACAAAAGGTAATTCCAAACATAGCCATAGTGTGCAATACTCTATTTGACTAAGCGGCTTAAAAAACAATTGGAGATACATTAAAAGACAAGGAGTCGCTGTTTTTGTTTAGCTTCACTATAATTCTATAGTATTTGTATTGAAAGTAAACTAACTGATACAAACACATTCAGGAGAGAAAGGGATAACAATTTTTTGCATGAGTAAATGTCCATTCTATCTAGTTCACACTGCCTTGAAGATTTCCTACCCCTTTTGGAGTAAATTTGTCTAATTTGTGAAGCAATGGTTACCAACTGAATCATTTCTTTTTTACCTCTAGATTTAGATGTATTTATAAATAGTGACATTTACTTTTCCAAATAAAATGTGATAATTTAGTCATTGTTTTACATAAACTCTGTTTACTAAATCACAAATACTAGTGGATAGAAGTGACAAGTATACTACACTAGTGCTTAATTTTCTTTACTGTTTAAATTAGATAAAAAATATCTTCTGTGATGTTTTTGCATAGCCTACATTTTACAGATGCAGTAGGGAATAGCTAAACACTTAATAAATTCATTGTTGTTCATCGGAAGTTCAAGTATGACCAAGCCATTATTTATTGAATAAAAAAGAAAAGTACCACCATTATGGCGCACAAAATGTAACGTCCATGACAAGATAATTAGTTCAAAGCATGCTTTTACAATTAACAGTTTATAAACACTTTTTAAGCCTTTTCAACTGTTTAAACACTTGTATTGGTTTCTAAAGTATGTATAACCTCAAATATTTATTAGAAACACGATGTGGAGGGTGCAGTAGGTATAAACGGGAGTCTCCAGACCACACACTCACACACACACGCACACACGCACACGCACACACACGCGCACACGCACACGCACACACACACGCGCACACGCGCGCACACGCGCACACGCGCACACACGCACACACGCACACACGCACACACACACACACACACGCACACACGCACACACGCACACACACTACAATACCTTTTTTTCTTTACAAACATTTGGGTAAATAATATGCATAAAAAAATAGACACAATCTGGGGCTGTATTATTTAACATCTCAGACTAGCAGTGTTGATCTAGGGTCAATGAGCCCATCCCCTTGACCATCTCATTCGTTGCGAACTGTAAGGCAATACTGATTTCAGAAAATAATTTCTTTAACAAGAGGCTTGAAGAATACTAGCCAATTTGAAAATACTGATTTCTCATTGCCAGCCCTTGTTTTCCTTCAGCGTCTAGCTTGAGGAACTGCTCACAATTTGACTTTTTCTCTGTTGTTGTGCTTATTGTTGCTGTAACAGAGACTTACATATATGCCCAATATCTTTGGAATACACAAACATACTTGTTGGCCTTTTAACCATGTCAAACAATAAATAAAACATATAAAAATGCCATTGCTTTTAATTCATATAGATCAATAATTACTGTATAGAATTGTATTCAACGGCAGCATATTTTTGGACAACGTTGTACAAAAGCAAGGGTGTAAACTAGCCATGCAAAAGAGCAGTAACATAA
Source organism: Aplochiton taeniatus (assembly GCA_017639675.1). Classification (NCBI taxonomy): domain Eukaryota; kingdom Metazoa; phylum Chordata; class Actinopteri; order Galaxiiformes; family Galaxiidae; genus Aplochiton; species Aplochiton taeniatus. Next base: position 6,267,676 of record CM030177.1, read on the forward strand.
AGGGCAATTCACCACAAGTGTTTGTCATGAGTAAACCAAGCCATTGATGGTCTCTGTAGGGAGATTAAGTTGAGAGCCAGAGAATTGGATAAGATTTAGGAACTGAAGAGAGAAGCATGCTGCATCAGGTCACAAGGCCATGGAGAAAAGGGGATGGCACCCCTGGCCCTCAGGCACGGGAGACGGCATCTGACGTGATGTGGATGACGATGGAGTCTCTAAGCAGGAGCTTTCCATGGAAAGCTATCCTAAAAAGCCTATAGATGGGTCTGCATCCTGAAGAGAGACATTCTGTAAGGAGTAGAAACAATGGCCTATTAACACAGACAGACACAAAAATAGACAAACACACCCCATAGGACTGGTCATGTAAAAATAACAGAATTCACAAGCAGAAAAGGGGGTCTATGGTTTCACCTTAAGTGCATTCTGTATAATACGGAGGCGGTGAAGTTTCTCACTAAGCAGCGGGTCATTGACACGGCGGACGAAGGAGCGCTTGTATTCCAGGCGACTTCCAGGTCGATGCTCTCCCATGGTGGACAAGTTGGACCTTTCAAGCGCCCGGTAAATATCCCCTAGCGAGTCAGCCTGGGGTCTGCCCTCTTGTTGACAGCCTGAAATCAGTCAAGAACAATACAATAAACACCCGCATTCTAGGCGTCAAGGCTTTGAAAGAATATCGGGATTTTCCCCAAAAAAATCTTGTCTTTAAACAAACAAAAAGGCCAAGATATATTAAATACTGTATGTAAGTATTTTATTTATTTAATTAATGAAATCCCGAGATCCTGCATTGTTTACTATTCTAAGCCTATGTGTGTAAGAACAGAAAATGTAACAAAGTCCGCCTGTTGTGGTCCCTTAAAACGTACAAACTTCCTCAAAATGTTTTGTCTACTCCTGGTTAAGCAATAGCTTTCAATTTCTAGGACTAAGTATTGTTGAGTTTTCATTTAGACAGGCTATATAACGACAGATTAATATGGTTTTGAGTTTTAATTCAAGTTTTTAATACCACACACATCGATTAAAAAAAAAAAGTTTGGTCCTGTCTCATCAGCAAGTTTAATCAGCAATGACCACTTACCCACTGCTTGTTTAGAAATTGGATATCGGAAAAGTATTTCCTGCATGTGAATGTGCGGCTATACAGTGCGGCTATTTAGCTTCATGCAAGACTACATGTTCTTCACTTGATATTAGCAAGCCGCAGGACTTCTAAGTCTTCATTCTAAGCAACTGGACAAAAATGTATGTAAATTATTATTTTTCATGTGGCACAATTTTTTGTATGTTGCATTATGCTTTTAAGACGCAAAGCTAGACTTTAGTGTTGCAAAGCTAGACTTAACTGGTTTTTTTCACTAGGGCAGGCTGTCTCATGCACATAATTGTTGGATACATGTTGAGAAGCTAAACGCAAAGTAATAGGGACTTCCATATAGAATAGTTGCCAATAGTTTTGTTGTTTTTTAAATATTATTTATATAATATATCATGCCAACGCATTCATTAGAATTTTCCATGACCAGGTAAAATGTGTTATTCTGATTAACTGGAACTGGTGCATTATTCCCATATACAGTATGCATGGGCAGGATTGCCATAAAATACAGTATTTTACTTGTCAATATTACTGTATTTTACACATACCGGTCAATATATAATGTAATAATGCATGGGCTCCAGCCTGCAGATCATGGTATAAATATACATATAGAATACTTATTGTATGTGTGTGTGTGTGTGTGTGTGTGTGTGTGTGTGTGTGTGTGTGTGTGTGTGTGTGTGTGTGCGCGAATATATATATATATATATATATATATATATATATATATATATATATATATATAGGACCCAAATCTGTAAGGGGAATTAAATGTTTTGCAGCTTTGAAGTTGTGTGCCTTGACGTATATCATGTAGTGTGTTGGATACTGTATGTCTTTGTGCTGCGAGTCTTAGTTGACCGAGGTTGAGCAAGTGAGAGATGGAGCAAGAGAGAAACGAGGACATGGAGAGATACCCCGAGGCATACTTCTTTGTCCTGCTATGCTAATTCAGTATTAACATGGACTGAAAGGATTCCTCCTCGCCCAACCCCCCAAACACTGCCATGGGGCACAAAGACGTCCCTATCAACAGCTAAAGTGCTGTGTGTGTGTGTGTGTGTGTGTGTGTGTGTGTGGGTGGGGGGTTGGGGGGTGCTGGGATGTGTGGCTGCATCTCTGTGTGTCTAGAAAAGAGCTGGAAGGGCCTGGACTGCCAGGAAGGATTAGTATCAATTAGTAAGATTTCACTTCACTTAAAGGACTGTCCTCTGGGCCAGGGGTCTTCGGAAAAGGACTGCTAGCAAGATGTACTTGCATAGAAACACAGTCAGAATAGTCATTTTGACTTCCATAAGTAAGAGAAAGGTGCTGTTGTAAAACAGTCAGACAGAAGAACATTGCAATGCAAATTTGAATGCTACAAAATATTAGGCAACGTAAACATTGTTTGGACAAGGGCCACCTTAGAGTTTCCTGGTAGGGCTATTAAAATAGAAAATCAAATATTATCCTATATTAGCATAATAATACCTTTGGAGACTAAATATATGGTAGAACTAGAAGTGTTTAGCAGGTGCACACCATTTTTACCATAGCATATGATTAAACAGCCATTTATACCATATCTCAAATTAGACATAATTGTCCCCTGGAAAATACCGATCAATAATTAAGAGGTCAACAATACTCAGAGCATCTACTCTAGAAAAGGGTGGAGGGAATATAATGGAATATAATTACTTCATTGATCCCAAAGGAAAAGTTACTATCATTGTTGATCAATCAATCGGTCAGAGAACAACATTAAAAAACAAACAAACAAATCACAAAATTATAGTACGTTCAGATGCTACATACATTTATAGTCAACACCAACCATTTCCCAAAATACCTGTTACCTTGGAAGAATGCCATCTTTCAGCAGTGTGGTGGAGCTGTTTTTCTCTAACCCCAACAACTCATTGCAGGCAACCCTGATTTTGCCAGGTAGTTATCGTTGTGTGCCAACCATACTAACGAGGGGGCTAATGTTACGTTAGTGCGCTATCTCGCTTTAGCTAAGGAGCATTTTGCCATTCTGAAGTACAAAAGTAAATCTAACAGGCCTGTCGGTAATTTGACAATTACTGGCAACCCATAATTAGGCCATGTTATCGGACTAGAGCTGTGACATTTCTGTCTGACTTGAAGCCAAAATGGCACCTCTCGTTGTGGGAAAGTAGTGCAACTGCAGTCACCGGAACTACTGTTACCACTTGACTGTCACTGAAATCTGCATATTTAGTAAACACAGAGATATGGTACATCACTTATGTACCATCCTGAAAAGATACTCCAAATTGGGTCCTGATTTTCCCTTATGTTTTTATAGGCCACCATTTTAAGAGAAAGCCCATGCTTTCTTAATTCAGGTTCTTCCGGCTTAATATGTACTTGTACAGCAAAGCACACATCGAACTGGGGAAGAACCCACAACTTTCACTGTTTCACTGTTAAATACAAGATTGATTTTTAGAAGAGGAATGTGTTGGTAGCACGTACCTTGAATTTTGATTGACCTCGAGTTTCTTGATTGATGCAGTCAAAGCTAATTGTAATTCTGCTGCATAAGTCTTTGTTGATGTTGAATATAATATGGTCTCTTTGGGCTATATTTTAGTCATATATTAATATGGCAATTTATGAAGGGAAATAAAACATTCAACATTTAATGGTATTGAGCAATATCAAGGGTAGAAGTAAAAGATAAATAAGACAAAAATGTCTGATCGTTGTGGAGGCATGAGGAACTGTACATTTGAATCCATCAGTATTGTTAACCAGCATCAAACAGCTAGCTTGGGACAATCCCTATCTGCAGCTTCACTTCAGTTCAACCGTGTCTAGCTTACAATGGCTGAAGGACAACAAGCAAGAACATTACATTTATGGAGTGATGTCTTACCTGTGTCTCTGGCCGGGCCCAGTTGGTAATGCTGGGGCTCCTTGTGTTCCAAGGCACTGGCCGACGCTGCCAAAATGGCGTGGAGCCCACTGTCTCGAGGTAGAGTGAAGCTGCGTGGTTTCCCACTGGCCTCGACAGGCCCACTGGAGGTAAGCGGCAGGGCAAAGCCGCCATATTGCTCCTGAAGCAGGCTGCGCTGGGCAGGAAGGGTGGACTGCCTGCGGTACTCTCCAGGTAGCGCGCCTCCGCTGTCACGGGAGAGCCCCTCCTCCAGGGGAAGAGTCTGCAGGTAGTGCAGGCCTGTGCTCCCCAAGGGGGTCTCGATCAAGTCCTGCCACGAGCGCCGCTGGGTAGCCGCCTTCTGGCCGGGCGAGCCCCCACTGCTGCTGCCTTCTGGTGTATCCGTACAGAACTCCTTGTGAGAGGAGCGAGACCGAAAGGTCTCAGAGGAGGAGAGGCGGTGTTTGGGCTCCAGGTAAGGACTCATCTGTTTCAACCAGAACAGCACCAGGGAGTCAACACAAAAACAGAGGAGGCCAGTGATAAACCACAGATGGAAAAAGGTGAGGCTTCCCTAGACAGGCAGACAGATCTACACAGACTCACAGAGGCGGGTCTAGGGTAGGTGTCATAGGGGGGTGGAGGGCTGTCCTGTTTGGGTGCTGCAGGCAGCTCCATGTCCTCATGATCACTCTCACTCCAATAATCTGGTGGAATTGACACAAGGAAACTCAAAGACTACAGTGCAGCTACAGAGTACACAGTATTTTCCCTGTAGAACTGGAATGAATAGAACTGATACCCCTACAATACTCTAATATTCACAAGTGTCAATTCAAGGTGACCTATAGGCTAACAGGTAATGTTGAGATATACAAGAACTAAAGATATTTATGTTGAAGCCATTTTCAACAGGCTAGTTAGCAAAGATCTGACACTTTAGGTGTTTCTCAGCCCAAATTCATAGCCAGCCCCTGACTGCCCCTCTTATTATTGGCGCTTAATTATATATTAACGGGTTTCACCTCTGTCCTGCCGTGCCCTCTCCTGCTCCGAGTAGCCTCTTGCGGCCATGCTGAGGCGACTCAGCCACCTGTGGTAGACAACAGGTGTTAAGAACACTAATTACGCCTTTGTAAGAATTACAGAATGTCACATAGAATCACCGTAACTAGTCTCTCACCTTTTGTGCCCTAGATTTTTTGCCTACCGTCTCTCAAGTCAACCTTCTAATCAGATAACCCTTCATGCCTCATCATCTCACCTGTTCATTTCGTCCATGTTTTCTGCAGCAAAGTAGAAGCTCTTAATCTTTGGGTGTAAAGCCTTGAACGCACTGAAATATCAATTGATCAAGCAATCAATGACTCATATTTCTCATTATGGCTATACTTGACAAAATAATTAAGTAGAACAAGAGATTCACATCAAAATGTATGTAGGCGGCATTCTTAACTTCAATACTCACAACTTCCTCCGGCATTCAGTTGCACGGTCAACTTTGAACTCTGGGAGGCTCACAAAGCCCTCTGCTTTCGCATCCTGAGGGATAACAATAACAACACATTTCCGTTGAGATCTGTCTCAAGGAACACTGAGCTAAAAATAATATTCGCATTTTCAAAAGCGCACCTTGATTGGCTAGACAACCCATTAGGCAATAGGCTGTACTCACCTCCTCAGTCATGTACCAGTAGAGGCAGGTGCCTTTCAGAATGAACCAATACTTCTTCCACTTCTGGGAGAAGTAGCTTTTAGCATCCTTCTTCTTCCACAGCCAGCCCTCACAGTCGCCGTGACCCAGGTCCCTGCAGGAGATCCGGCGCTTGCTAATGGACGACAGAGAGCCCCCTACTGCAGGGATGAAGAAAGGGGAAAGCGTAAGTTACCATGAACAAAATTATAAAATGTGATGCCTTGTATGTGTATATGTGTATTTTGGATTCCGTACATTTGTTATTCTTCTTTGACCTTGTGAGCAACGAGGAGCGTTCAAACATCTACAAAAGAAAGCACAGGCGAAGGTGAGATACACAGAGGGCATCATACGGTATTGTAAATATAGCGTTTGGTCTGAGGCAAGGGACCCACGTGATAGAGGGATGCAGAGTCGGAGCTGGAGGTGGACAGAGAGACTTCCACCTGGAGGGCGGGGACCAGGGCGTAGTGGGCCGGGCTGCCTCCCTTGTCACTCCGCTTTCCGCAGCTGCTCAGGTACTCTTCTGCTGTGGCTTTGTCCTCGTTCACATAGCGCAGCAGAGAGTTCTCTGTGGGAACAGAACAACAACAAAGCCACTCAGTGGACACACCTGGATATCCATCAGGCAAATGACGCGAGATGATAACAACTGACTTTAAGATCACTTCAATAACGTAGTTCATGTTTTTACTTTGTGTATCATAAAGCTAGTCGTCACATTTTTAGACTAAATGTTATCAAGAACCGAATTATAGACCCATTTCATATACAGTGCAATAACAATTGCTTGAACGTAAGGAGACATTTGGATTGGTCATGCCATGAGGTCCTTCTACGGTGCTTCCTAAGGTAAACCAGTACTTCCTAATGACAGTCGGTCTTGTTACGCTTGGCAGCTTGTGTCACCTGACAGCCTTTTTGGTGTTCTATGTTACTTCCATTCACAGTCATTCAAAAGCTACTGTGCAAAGCTTAACTTAGGCCCCAGAGACATTAGAATCACAGCCATTATTCTAATATTGATAAAAGCATTCCGCTTAGACGAAAAAGATCATCTGCCACCAGGCAGGAATCCGAAACATAAAAAATTGCTTGTTGTCAAAAAGGTAGATAAATATAGCAGCATCTGTGATGTTGAAAACTCCACGTGACCAACAGGCTGAGCTGAGCTGCAACCAATATTATGTGCACGTCTTGGGAAGGTCCAAGAGACGGTTGCCAAGGCAACGGACTCGCTTTCCATACCCAAAAAGCGAAGCAAAACCCGAAGTGGAGGGGAATCTGGAAGGCCGACTGGTGAGAGGGGAAGGAGAGCAGGGGTTCCCGGCTAAACACCCATGGGAGATATAAACGGCGGCGGAGGCAAGAAACGAAGACGGGAGAGGAAGATTCAGCATGTTATCGCTTCTGACAGGTCCGCTCAGCCTCCCGCTCCTTGGCTCAGACATCTGAGATGAGGAAGTAAAAACCTGTCCCCTAGTCCAATTATAAGAGATATCCTCCCCCTCAGTTCTGCTGCTCCGTCTCTCCGTCTCTCTCCCTTCTAATCCCCTCTCTTTCTTTGTGTATTTGCGATCTCTCGCGCTCCCCCATACATCCCACTCACCCCTCCTGCTCTCCCTCCTCAGCTTGGCAGGGTCGTCATAGTCTCCCACCCAGTTATATTCCACAGGCATGGAGATGGGCCTGTGCCTACCTGGAGCAGAGAGCAAAGACAACATCCCTTTGTTACGCAACTGCTGATATTACCAGTTGGTAATTTGATATTTAAACGGACGAGTGGGCTTGGGGTCAGACATTACTCATTGCCGGTGTTCATCTTTGCAATATTACATGTTATAATCAATTGTTGATGAACGCTTGAGATGATATTTTGTTTGTAAAATGTTCACGTAAATGAAGGTATCCCCACGTATCACACAAAAACATATTGATCATGGCCCTGGATGCAGATACACATATGACCGGAACCAGCAAGTGAAAATTGTCCGTAAATTGGTACCATATGTGGGCGTTGTGTCTCTACAGAGTGGTGGTGGGCCTTGGTTGTGATCAAACTCGTAGCAGTAGAGAACAGCATCCTCCTCTACTAGGGGGAAATGTCTCCGACACTCCTGGTCCAGAAAGGAGTTGGGCGAATCAGAACCCTTTGCCACATCAGGCTGGGGGTCATCGCCTGGGATGTTTGCTGTGTCATCTCTGGAAACGCATAAATAGTCAAGTAAGGTTAAAAATGTAATCTTATTCGGTTTAGCGCAGGACGTGAGGAACAGCAATCCACACTATTTTCTTTAAAAGCGTGTGTGCCCACCTGGGTGTGTAGGGCTCCTCTGGAGGAGGAGGTATGTAAAGGTCCCGCAGGGCACAGCTGTCCCTCCTGGACGGGGTGCTGAGGGTACTGGTGGGCGTAGCCACACTACTACTGGGGCTGGTAGGAATGAGAGGCTGTGTGTGTGTGTGTGTGTGTGTGAGATAGAAAGAGAGAGAAGGAGGTGCACAGAGAGAAACATGAAAAAGAGGAGTAAATATAGCACAGAGAAAGCGAAATGGAAAGAAGGTGGGTTTTGGCATATCTCTAGAATCCTTAAGCAGCATCAAAGCTCTCCCAGTGGATTAGTTTGACTAGAAGTTTAAAAAATGAACATAAATTACTGAAGTTCACTTTATACCAGATAAATATCGTGTGCAATATAGTAAGATAAGCAAGATAAAAGTGGGTCATACACAAATGAGGAGGAGGTGGAAGAAAAAGAGAGCCAACAGAAGATGTTGTGAAGTATGATGTGGAGGAGGAGAAAGAAGTGGAGGAGGGAGGGCGATGCCCTCCAGTTGGTCAGGGCCCCAGGGGGAGGGGAACAGCACTTAACCCAGCATGGCGTGGTGTGGAGGCAGCGGCATGGGGGCGGGGTGCATATGTATGGTCACACAAAACAACATAGTAGGTCAAATCAAACTTAAACAACTGCCATAGATACGTTTGTCGGTCAGGTAAAACCAGTGAATCCCACCAGCTGAGACACAGACACATCCACAATGAAGGTAGAGAGCATTGTGCTATCAGCTTGAAAGGTTAGAAACGACTACCGTTGTCTTGTCTCCCAAAAATGCCTTTAGTATATTGAAGGTCATCTACTAAATAAACCTTTTTTTTGTATTATCAGGTAGCACAATTTTATTTTGTTTTGCACATGTGAGTAAGCTGGAGACACTGCAGAGCCAGTAACTTCCCACTATTTTTCATGACTACACACACACAAACATCTCTATCTATTGAAATGATTAGAAGTTAATCTCATACTTGCAACGCTAAGGGTTTCCATCTCATGTTTTTCAGCAAGGCTGGCGTGGAAGTGAGTGTGCTCTGTGGGCGCTTCTTTAAAGTCAGTGTTACACCCCCTGGGTCTCCACGCAGTGAATTGACCAAGTTCTTCAACTGCCAGCCCACCTAGTCATACCCCAAGGCAAAACACAGTTGGAAAAGCACAGAAGCAAACACACAAACATAGCCTACACACGTGCAAACAAGTATTTGCAAAAACATACAATAACACCAACAATAAGACCAATGTTAATGCAAAACATGTATAAAGGAATTGATATGACAGTGAGACCCTGTAGAGATGCTTACCACTGTCTGGTGGTTGACCTGGATGACTTCATCCCCAGCATGGATCTTCTTACAGCGGTCGGCGAGAGACTAATAAATGGATGGACAGAGACAAAGAAAGGGAGAGATATTGAACCAGTCCCAAACACTCCAATTGTGCCTTTTGGTTTTCACTGTTATTGTGCATTGTGACTGGGGCAGCTCCACAGTGCCCTTTCATTTTTTTATTATGCCATAAAAGGGCACATTGAGGAGCAAACTTACAGAAGGATTGCATGGCTTTTGCTGACGCTAAACCTGCAAATAAGACCAAAATAACCTGTCTAATTCACACAGCACTCACAATGCACAGCTAATGGTGTCTCGGTGCTCCTGTTCCATTTGCATGTATTTAAATATGTATACTTGGCGCAAAATTGTCCCCTTACTATACAAATATGCCTCAATGCAAAAATAGTTAAATTCACAAAGATCAGCACTGATTGCCACATGCAGTTACAGTGAAATTTGTTAGCGTTTTCAGAGTTGGTGGTAACTGAAGCACAATTCTAAGAGGTGTCAAGCACAGACTTTCCAGTGATCATGGCAGCAGTGATTGTAGCCAGGCGAAAGCATAGTAATGCCAGGCGCGCACATGAGTGGATATTTCAAAGGAGAGACAAAAAAATGTATATGCCTAAAATTATTCGCAAAGATACAAGTTTGCCAGATAAACAATTCTTGCTATACTTGATGACATCATTTTAAATCCCTAAAATGGGTTCTTTCTATTGTCCTGCCTACTGTGATCTTGGCGCAAGGGCAACAGTTATGCTTTGCCACAGTGATCATTGCAATCAGACGTAAAACAGGGGCAAATGGCACTCAGGAGCAAAATCGTATGGGCTGGCATATCATTATTACTATTTTGGTGAATTGGTATTTGAGACGGAGCACATATCGGGTGCACATGATACGTAAGTCGTGGTGCTATTAGCCCCTGCAATCCATTCTCCATGAATTCGCCCCTCAGAAAAGAAACTAGGCTCACTCCTTCTGTAGTTCCAGTGATGACATGGAGACCATCATAGGTTGACTTGATATACATGCCCTGCAGACAGAGAAACAGACAAGTTACATCCTCCTTGCAATCAAATGCACTCGTAACAACTCAAATAAATTCAGACCTATGACTAAAGCTCGTCCATAGCCCATCACAGACTTTGTCACAGCTGGAGAGCGATAAGAGCTCAAATCCTCCTGCTTACACTAAAAGGGCTTAAAAGTGCATTGCAAATGAACTGACAGACGCATGCATGCAAGCCGGCAGACAAGCCCACACGCAATCACAGTCTGTGTGTGAGGAGAGAGTAAGAGGTTTATTTTGGCACACTCAACCCAGTCTCTGTTCGGGTTCTATAGAGCGGATGAAAAAAAACGAGCGAGAGTGTTCCTACAGTAGCCCGAAGCAAGACCACCCAGCAGAGTGCAGCTCAATGCAATCCCCCAATGCGGCTGAAGGGAATATACAGTAATAGGTACAACATGCTTGTTCATGAACCTGTGCACTATTTACGATGCCGTGCTCTGTTTAAGATGCCGTTTGCATGGCAGGAAGAAAGAGAGAGTCCCTGTGGTCTTACAGGCCCTCGGTGGACTTGATGTTGGCCAGCTGCACTACCTCCAGGTGGGCAGACTGGGACACCCATGGGGTCCGAGGACAGGGAAATGATGTGGTCACACACTTCTGACAGGAGTCTTACACTGCATAGGGGTGACAGCACTCAAATCAATTTTGATCATTAATGTATTCATCTGAAAATGTCAATGTGTAGGGTGAGCATGTGTTACTCAAACTTTTAGTAAGCGTAACCAAGTGAATCAGGTCGGTCACGTCACCACATGCAGAATCTTGTTATCTGTCTCAAACACTGAACAATCCTTCAATAACATATGGAGAGATAAACAGAAAGGGAATGGCTCATGCACTGTTATTAATTTAGCATTATTAACATTATCTGGGTGGGCAACGAACACGATCAGTTCAGTAACCAATGGAGACCCACAACACCCACATGCAGAAAACACTGGTGAGGTCATCTCTTATAAAATAGAGGACAAACGGCTTTCTCCAACCTCTCTCCTGTCCCCCCCCCCCCCCCCCCCCCCCCCCCCCCCCCCTCATTTAGCGGATCTTCTTATAAGCTAAACCTCTGTACTCTATTTGCTGCATATTTAAAACTCCTCCTGAGCCTTGGTGCTTGCCATACAGACATGCCTGCTTTAGTGCACACACAAACTTGGGGTGACAGGTGATGTGACAATGTGTCAGACAGCGCAGAACACAGGACTACGTCTCCTGGGACCTGTTTCAAGACTAGCTAAATGGTGTTAAAGCATGTCCAATTACCTGTTCTCTTCTTTTGACTTTTCCATGGGAATACAAATCAGAGTACACAAACACAGTCTCCTTCCACCACAAGGTAAAACCGTTGGCCAAGCAGCTTGCATTTCAAAAAAAGCTTTGCTACGTTTTACCTAGCAGCAGGCTGTCCTCTTCTCTACATTATTACCGTGACATATGTAGTCATTTTTGTACAAGCAGAGCACAGCTGCGTTGTTGACAAAGTTTAGCCTTGCTACTTCTTATTTTTTAAAATCCGCGACTTAGGAATAGCACAGGTAGTGGCGGGACTGTCCATGAGATTTGTGTCTGAATGTTTTTACCTGCTGGACAATTGTGGTGAGCTCAAGACAGAGCTGAATCACATTGTTTCTTGTCATTGAGTAGTCTGCCACTGCAGCGAACGGGGACCTGAAAAAAAAATAGCACCTGGAATGAACCATTAGATCGTTCTTAGTTTCAGACCCTCTCATTGGTAAATAGATATGTAACATTCTAAGGACAAAAATACTGTACATAAATATAACATATGTAACATAAAGAAATATAACTAAAAGTAACATTTTAAGCAAAATTATTTTCACAACTTAAAGTTAAAACTGTATCAATTATACAAAAAATGTGAATAGGTAGTCAAGTGAACAGTCTGATCAACTTGATTGGTTTAAAATCAAAATGATGCAGTAGTAAAATAATGTAACGACCAGCAATCACCATTGAGAATGGTTCATTATCGGTCTCTATTGACTACATTGTATTGCAAATTGTATTGTAAATACATTGTATGTATATATGCTATTACAACATGCTTTAGTAGCTTCCACCCATTCAACGCATATTATAAAATGCTCACATCAAGAAACGTTTTGTTATTTAAACCGCTATAATCGTATGTCTAACATATATGAGGAGTTTGGCTTGAGCAAAGTAAATAGAGGTAAAAAATAATGGCAAAAAATGAATAATAAAGACATAATCAAGCATGCAAGGAATGTGTCATTTGTTCATTCAAAGTGCCTTTTATCAAAAATATATTTCGATAGAAGTTCCAAATTAATTCATGTAAAAAATGTAAATAAATGCAGAATATGTGACAAGGCAAATACTTTTTCAAACCAATCTTAAAGTCTTATAGAGGGTTTACTCAGCTTTTGTCAGTTTCATGACTGATTGCATGTGAGTGTGCAGTGTGGCTTAACTGTGACATAATTCATTATATGTTTGTGTATAGTTGCGTTTGCAGCTCTTTGCAAATCTTACCTATCCAGCCATGCCAGCAGACTTTTGGCAGCGGCTATAAGGTCCACTACAGAGGTAAGAAAGTCATTGGGCAGCTTACGGGCGGCATGGCCGTCATAGTGCCCACTGCGGCGCCTCCCTGCGATGAAGTTCTGCAGGTTTTTTGCTGAAGAGTTGAGCTTGTGGGACAACGTCTTTAGATTTTCAGTTTCCAAACCATAATTCTAAGAAGTAGAACAACAGGAGAAGACAGGATGATAGGGGTTTGTATGAGTTTAACAACTGTTGCCTTAATACATCGCATATATTAAATGTTTCCCAACAGGATATTACAGATGATAGATTTACTTTGATGATATAAATATTTTTCTCCGATAGAAATAAATCTATCAAAGCCCTTCTTAATCAAGTTTTAAGAGGAATCAAGTGGAATGACGAAACTTGCTTTATCTCATTAACTGCCATACTTAAGAAAGCTTGAATCTGTTAGGTTAAGGGTCACTTATTTAAACTCATATAAAAAAAGAAAATCAGAATAGGTCTGCAGCCCTGTATATGCAATTGGTTGACTGCAACTGTAGAGCAAAACACTATATTTTAGGTTCTCCACGACTTAATTTGACCTCTCAGACAATTACATGCTAGATTGCTCATTAGCTCAGCCCTTAAGCGTGTGTGATAATACCATCATGCATTTTCAGTCACAGATTCCTACAGTAACTTAGGTTCAAATTGGCGTTAGAGACAATTTTGAAAACTCTCAATTGCATGAAACATCCATTAACCATAACCATTGCTCCTTCCAGGATTTATATAGTTTGATGACAGCGCTTCGAGCCAATAGAGTCAAACCAACCTGCTTAAGGCTGGATGACAAACGTGACAAACTAAAGGAACCAGTGACCCCTTCGCCTGCCCTTACACCCTTTCTGCTGTCATCCCGAATGTGTGTGGGGGGACCAGAATGCCCATTACCCACAATGCCGCATTACATGTGAGGGCCTGTGGGCGTCTGTCAAGCCTGAGCTTCTTGCAGGAAGGGTGATGAGTAAGCATATTCAATACTGTAATGGTTGGCGGACTTAAAACCAAATCGCAGTTACATAAGAGGCTTTGGGACTGAGGCAAGGCTTACCCGGATGGCTAGGGAGGATGAGTGGGATTCCGATAACATCTGTAACATCTGTGACCTCTGTCTCCTGGTTCTCCATCCAATCTTGCTCTACTTCTCTTTGCTATGCTTCTATCTTCCCCACTTGTTCTACCCTGGCACACACTATCACTTCTCTTTCCAACCTCAAGCCACATTTCTCTCCTACAATATTCAGCTGTCAGTGTGATTTATAAACCTAACAGTTATCATCAATGTGTCACACTCAACGGTCTGAAAGGTTGCTTTGATATAAATTGACTGTGTCTTGTAGTGGAGGACAGTGGATAAAATAAAATGAGATAAAGGG